>CANTUV010000018.1:6875000-7500000 GCA_947685225.1 Garcia nutans | reverse complement strand
CTTTTCCTGATTCTGGTTGTGTAAGAATAGGTGCTTCAGTAAGTTTTTGTTTCAGCTTTTCAAAGCTCCGTTGACAAGCGTCGGTCCACTAGAATTTGGCATTCTTCTGAAGTAGCTTGGTCATAGGTACGGCGATCATGGAAAACCCTTTAACGAATCTCCGATAATATCCTGCTAATCCCAAGAAACTACGGACTTCCGTTACTGTCTTAGGTGACTTCCATTCCAATACTGCTTCTATTTTCTTGGGATCGACCCTTATTCCTTCTGCCGATACAATATGTCCCAAGAAAGCTACTTCTTCCAACCAAAATTCGCATTTGCTGAATTTAGCGTATAACTGCTTCTCACGCAGGGTTTGCAAAACAATTCTAAGGTGACGATCATGATCCTCTCGATTCTTTGAATACACCAATATGTCGTCAATAAATACCACCACGAACTGATCCAAATACGGGTGAAAGATTCTATTCATCAGATCCATGAATACTGTAGGTGCGTTCGTTAATCCGAAAGGCATAACAATGAATTCATAATGTCCATAGCGAGTTCTGAATGCGGTTTTTGATATGTCTTCATCTTTAATTCCCAATTGATGATAACCCGATCGTAGATCAATTTTTGAAAAGACTCCAGCACCTTTGAGTTGATCAAACAGATCATCTATGCGAGGTAACGGATACTTGTTTTTGATGGTCAGCTTATTAAGTTGACGGTAATCTACACACAACCTTAAGGATCCGTCTTTCTTTTTCACAAACAATACTGGTGCTCCCCATGGTGACACGCTTGGCCTTATGAACCCCTTGTCTAAAAGTTCTTGTAGCTGTACCTTTAATTCTTTTAGCTCCGCTGGCGCCATTCGGTAAGGTGCGATAGATACTGGTGCAGCTCCCGGGTACACATCTATGGTGAATTTCACCTCTCGTTTAGGTGGTAGTCCGGGTAAATCGTCAGGAAATACGTCGGGAAAATCGCATACAGTAGGTATATCTTGTAACTTTGGTGCCTCTTCTTTTGCTACTAATGCACATACCAGGTATGCCTCGCAGCCTTTTTGCACTAACCTCTTAGCCGTCATGGCAGAAATGATGTTAGTTAGATAGTCCTTCCTTTTTCCCACTAGAGTCACTTCGTCACCGTCTGCAGTATGCAAGGTAACTCTCTTCCGTTTACAGTCAACCAATGCATCGTGTTTGGCTAACCAATCCATTCCAAGGATAGCATCAAATTCTTGAAATGGTAGTTCAAATAAATCTCCCCAAAAGATATGTCCGTGTATCTCTACAGGACAATCTTTCACTACCTTCCTAGTAATCACCTCATTTCCTAATGGGTTAGTAACTAATATTCCTTCTTTCTCTAGTTCTACCTTTAGGTCCTCAAGTTTTTCATTTTTCGTGCATATATATGAGTGTGAAGAACCTGGATCTATTAAAACGTAAAGCGGAACTTCAAACATAGACAACTGACCTGCAATCACGTCTAGCGCTTCTTCGTCTTCTCGCCCCCTCATGGCATACATTCTAGCAGGAGCCCTTGCTTCTGGTCGATTCACTGTTTCAGATTGCACACGCGACGGATTTTCGCTCCTTCCTCTGCCTCGGCCTCGACCTGCTGCCGCTTGCGATCTCTCAGTATCCCTAGGTAGATTCTGTATTCGCTGGGGACACTCTCGCATAAGGTGGTCTAAAGATCCACATATATAACATGCAAATGTCCGACCCCAACATTCTCCCGTGTGACGGCGTCCGCATTGATCACAGCGTGGATTATTATTTTCGCCTTCATTACCTCTCGGACCGATAAAGAAGTTACCTCCGCTTCGGCTGAATCCTCTTCCTTGTCCTCTTCCGGATCGTCCCGTACTAGCGACTGAGGTAGTTTGACTTAAGCCACCGCGAATTGATCCCTGACTGTAACCTCGACGTTGACCGCCTCCCGTGGAACCACTGCCGCGGAATCGTTTTCTTGATGATTGGTAGTTTCCCGAATAGTTCTGGGTACCTCTCTTCTGTTTCATCTTCTGTCGTCTATTCTGCTCATCAGACTGACATTGCTCTACTTCTAGAGCCCTATTGACCAACTCGGAAAATTCTTTGATATTAGCAGCAATTAGCTGCATCCTAATCTCATTATTCAATCCATCCTGGAACTGCTTACATCTATCATGTTCATCTTCAATTGTCTTCTTGGCATACCTACTCAGCCTAGTAAATTCCCTCTCGTACTCAGCAACGGTCAGTCGACCTTGCTTTAAGTGTAGAAACTCCTTTTTCTTGGCATCTAGGTATGCCTCCGATATAAACTTCCTCTTGAACTCATTCACAAAGAAATCCCATGTTCTCTGTTCCGGTGAAACTCGTTGGTGAACTGTGTCCCACCATATATATGCTTCTTCCACTAATAAGGAAGTAGCACATATCACTCGCTCTTCTGGCGTACACTGTAACTGATCTAAGGCTCGTATTGTTCCTTCCAGCCAATACTCGGCTGTTGAAGAATCATCGTCCCTTCGAGCCTTAAACTCCTTCGCACCATACTTTCTTATCTTTTCTATTGGGGGTTTCCTTTCCCCTCCTACAGCAGGTACTGGTACGGGTGCTGGCGTTGGGGGTGGTGCTGGGGCAACGCCGGCTATCTGCTGAAATACGGCAGCCATTTGTTGCAACATTTCATTGGGAATAGGAGCATCAGCGGGTGGTTGCTCCGACGCTGATGTCTCAGATACACGCATTTCTACAACTCGGGAGGCCTGAGACTCGACCTCCTCCTCTATATCACGCTGCGCTGCTTGCGACATCTAAAGAGTAAACATATACCATCCCATCATTATTAACGACCCAGACCAACAGCATTATCTTACCCTAGGTGGCATGTATATAAATAAAAAATTCTTAATTAACACATATACAACACAACTTTTATTTATTTCCAAACACAAAGTTTTACAATATTAGGAAGCCCTTATATACATTGCAAAATTTAGGACTCCTCACTATTATATCACCATATTATACTACCATACAATATTTACATGATACCTCTATCTCACATATATATAACTAAAAGAACCACCAAACACAATACATCTCAAGACTCAATGAGTAGGTGCCCTAGGTGAAGTGGCACTGTCTGAAAAATATTCTACTATCTCGGGATCAAAATCGGGGTCATGTGATGCTTCACTAGGTAAGTACTGGCCTAGCTCTTGAACCTTCTCCTGTAAAGTTTGAATCTCTTGATGTGCTATCTCGAGGCTTCTACCGACACTATCCAACTCCGCTCTATAACTAAGCCTGTCTTCTTTTAACATCTGCACGTCATCTATCAAGGAGGAAATCATCTCATCTTTTATTCTCAAGTCTTCACGATCTTGTATACTTCTATCGGCCAAAATTTCTATAGTCTCATCTTGCTCCTGCGCTAGCTGTCTCAACCTCTCTACTTCTATCCTTAGCTCCCTCACCTCCTCGTTTAGGTCACCCATTATTACTCCTGGATAAGTTGAATAACATAACTAACAATGACACACACATGTATAGTTATATAATTAAAACCCTTATTCTAACCCTATGTGTCATACATTTAAGGTTTAGTTCGACTAACTACCCAGAACCGGCTAAACCTTTGCTCTGATACCACTAATTGTAACACCCCTTCCCAACCTACATGTGTAAGTCGAGTAGAGGTGCCACACTATCCTAATGTTGCTACCAATTTACTTAGTCAAATTTTAATTCTGATTTTTACAGAAATTTTGCCATAGTTCCGCCTAGAAATTTGGATCCCAAGTGTCGACAAAACTTGTTTTTCTGATTTTTTTTAAAAACATTTTACACAGACCAATATAATTACCATCAAATTTAATGCACTCCCAATGAATCCACCTTATACCCTCAACTACAAACCTGCACGAAGAGTTCACACTTCTAATATAACATAAAGTAAAGATTTATGATTATTACATACTACTAACATACAATTATAACATAGAAAATCTCTTTTATATTTATTCATATACATGCCACAACTAGCTAACTCATAATGGAACTAAAAGATCTACCCCTGAGATTTGCTGTGGTCTGGTCGTTGCTTTCCCAAGATTTATCTACTGCTCCGAACCTACGAGTCAAGGAAAACTTAACTCGCTGAGCAATGTCGCTCAGTGGGTACTTTACCAATAAAATACAAGTAACATATGAAAACATTTGGAAAATATGAAATAATTAAATCATAAATCAACCAACCTTAAACCAATAGAAATTTTGATACATTCAGTGTGATATGCTTTCAATAATGTAAAATCATAATTCAACTCATTTGCATTTCATAGTTTAACGAAAAATATGTCTTTGGTTCAGGCTCTACTGGTATATAGGGAACCATAGTGATAAGGCAGTGGCCCTCACCACTGTAACATAGGTGGCCCTCACCACCGATATCAGATCACAGGAATGGCCCTCACCATCCTGGTTCTAACCAATGGGCCTCCCCATTGGCTTCAGTGGCCTCACCACTGAATAACATATCATATCACAATAATGAGCAGTACTGCATGCGTTAGTATAGTGCACCATACCCTTATCTACCACTCCCACTATCCAGTAGAGCAAAAAGGTTAAAATGATTCACTTTAAGTCTCAAACTTCATTTTAGAATGACTCGCGAAATCATTTTAATTCCCATCACACTTTGCCATTTATGCCGCGCACCACTTTCTTTGGTCAAACCGTTACTCTTTTTCACATATTTAACATCCACAATAAACATATCAAACATTTCAAAGCATTCCTCAAAAGATCACAAATTGACCAAATGAATAGTTTCGCGGTACGAAAAATCGGCAACGCAAAATGGCATGACCAAATGAATAGTAAAATCTGGGTTTTCGTCAAAACTTTAGTCCACTTCAGTCATGCATTTGACCAAGTAAATGATCTTATTTTTGGCTGAAATTTTACAGAAAACTTATTTCATATGTTGAATAATTGCATGTAAAATTTTGTTGAAAAATTCATTCGTTTGCTGCCTCAAACAGTTGCCACAAAAAGGTCCAGAAAGCTGTCTTTTTGGGACCATTTCGGCCCAAACACATGAAATGCATAGGATAGTTTATTTTTCTTTTGCAAATCAATATTAAGGCTTCTTTAATGGTAAAGTGAAGATTCAAACACTTCCCTTTGACAACTTTTGCATGTTTAACTCAAATCAATATATTTAAGCATCAACAACAAAACTTTCATAAACCAAAGTTTGTAAAGCATCAAACCAAAATTAATTATTCAAAGGTAAAGTACCAAACTAATTATTCAAAGGTAGAGTACCAAACTAATTATTCAAAGGTAGAGTACCAAACCTTATTTCTTTAATTCCTCTTGGCTTTTCTTTCTTCTCCTTCTTTAATTCTTTATTTCTCCTTCAATCAATTCAAGATACAACATAAACCTTAGAATTTCAAAATAATAAATTATCCTCTATTTCTTTTCCAACCGAAACCCCTAATCCAACCTTATTAATCTTTCTATATCTTGGTTCTTCCATTTAATCAATTAATCTTATTATTATTTTTTTTTCAATTCCATATAAGACTTTAATTCCCAATCTTCCAATATATATATAACTACCTAAAACTAATACTAAAATTAAAGTCTACACACTTAAAAACCTTAGAACTTACCTTAAAAATCAAAGTTTGGAAAAACTTGGAAGTCCCTTGGTATTTTCTCTTGTTGGCCGAATTTGGTGAGTGGAAAAGAGAGAATTTGCTCTTCATATCACCTATATTTATATACAAAGGAAGTGATGATCACCTTGACCATTTGTCCACTTTTTCTCTTTCTTCATTTATTACACATTTATTACATATGCTAAATGTTCTCTTTTGATTGGCCCACCTTTGATTTTTATAACTTCCTTTTTCCTTTACTTCTTTCCACTTGTCTCTCTTCCCATTGGATCTCATAAAGTTGTCCCGGGTTACTCATCCGGTCCCGACACGAAATCGGGCCCACATTACGTTCTGACGATTAATCGATCATATCTTTTAAACCGTATAGCTCCACGAGTCAAACTATATATGGTTTTGATCTTCTCGACCTCTACTTTCTATTTATAAGATCTATTTTAGGTTTCTAAGTCATTTTGAAAAATTACCGGTAAGCCCTCAACTTTTTACAAAATTCCCTTTTGGTCCTATTTTTGCTCGGGTTTTCTCCGGCTTCGTTTCTACTGACAATCGTTTCATATTTAACTTCTCGCCATTCTCTACGTACTCACGTCTTTATTTCCTACCCTAAATTCATGTATAACTTTAATTGGTAATGACCAAAATGCCCTTAGTCAACATTTCTTCATTTTTCTTTAACGGGACATTTCCTGGAAAAACCGTTACACGTCGTTGCGATCCGATTTTTCTCTACATTCCATTTTTGGAATCTGTTATATGCACTATTAAGAACATCCGGTGCAACTTTCTTTGAAATTACATCTACGTCCCCAACTTTATTAAAAATTACAATTAGGTCCCTTTTGTCATACAACCTTATCTAGGGCTGTTATCAAGAATTATCTTCTCCTTTTCCCTACTCTCGCTATGCACGTGTCTACACTGCATAAATGCAGTAGGCGGATGTGACATACATGACATTGGGACTTAACATATTTGGTTGTAAATGTGTTAAGTAATCTATTATATTGTTGATACATTTGATTAATGCTATGAATTGCATAATGTGAAATATTTATGATGATTATTCAAAATGTATGTGCAATGTAATTGGTCATGATGAATTGCCTTAATGTGAATTGAGATATGATGTGATTTGAAGCCATTGTGTTGGCTACGATAATGCAAATGAATTAATTGGGGCATGGTTGCCTATTGATTATGGAATATGAAATGAGAAATGAATTGAGAAAGAGATTGATAAAGAGATAAATGAAATAATTGTGTGCTTAATATGTTATTCAATTTTAAGAGTTCTGAATTTGGCGGCATGCCTATCAATCACTGGATAGGTGAAAAGACCGGGTCGTAAGCCGATTCCAGTTGAAAAATGTGAAATATGTGAAATGTGATGTTTTTGGGGTGAAAAGACTGGGTCATAAGCCTCAAAAATAGTAACAGTCTAGCCGGGTTGAGGTCCAAGAGACTGGGTCTGTTACACTATCCATGGATAGAGATATATATATCGCCTACGGGCTTGATGATTGTGATTATGGACCAAAGCAGTAACTCTGAACTTTGAATATCATATTCAATGCTTTTTGGGCCCGTGCTTGTCTTTGATATAAATGTGATCCATGAATGATGAAACAATTAAATAATATAGATGTGATTCATGAATAGTGAAATAGTTGAATAATATAATGAAAGGTAATGTTATGAAATATGATGTTCTTGTGAATTGTTTATGATGTTTGAAAGTATGACATTTGCATTTCATTATAGCATATTATTATTGTGGCTTGTACCACTAAGTTGTTGGCTTAGCGCAATTGTGGTTCATCGCGCAGGTGACAGGGTAGAACCAGAGAGTTCAGCTAGACTGAGTTGAGTCTAGATTCTGAGGTGTTGATAGAGGGCTTAAAGATCAAAGAAAAACTGCCAAACATGTATAAATTTTATGTTTTGTAAAACATGGACTTTGATGTAAATGTATTTGTAAATACAGCTATATTTTCCGCTGCGTATCAAATGAACATTTTATTTATTGTGTTTTATGATATAACTTAAATGTTTTAAGTTTGCTTATATTATTGTATATGGGAGTGAGTTGTTTGTTTAGTAAACCGTAGTATTCCTATATTTAGTATACGTATATTACGGATATGGTGGTATGTAGTGTGCGTATACGGGGTATAGGGGTGTTACACTTCTTTACAAACTCAATACAATCTCTCTCCATGGTCAACCAGTAGTAACCTTGTCGAATAATCTTCTTAACTAGGGCCAAACCACGCATATGCGGTCCACAACTTCCCGCATGTATTTCTGACATGATACGCTCCACTTCAGGCTTTCTTAAACATCTCAAATGCACCCCCATCAGGCCATCTTCGATATAACTCCCCATGGAATGTGATGTATTGCAATGACCACCGCCTTATGACTCTTCTTTCTTTCTTTGTTGCCCCCAGCGGGTATTCTCTTTCTTCCAAAAATCGCCTTATAGTATCATACCACGCATCATGGTCTATATCAATTTCCATGATTGTCTCATATTCATATCAAGGAGTTGATGAACTAGTCAAAATCAGAGGCTTAAGAAATAAACTGACAGGATTTTCCCATATCGAAGCCAATGTGGCTAGGGCATCAGCCATCTGATTTTCTTCTCTTGACAGGTGTACAAACCTACACTCCTTAAAGTTCTTCTTCATCATGGTTAGGTAATGGTGGTATGGTTTTAATTTTTCCTCTTTCAACTCCCACTCTCCATTTACTTGGGATACTACTAGCAATGAATCGCCATAAACTTCTACCTTATCCACCTTCATAATTATTAGGGTTTCCAAACCGAAAATACAAGCTTCGTACTCCACCATATTATTGGTTGCCCTAAATTTCAACTTTTTGGCTAAAGGGATGAATTTCCCTTTGGGTGATTCTAGTATAACTCCCAAACCTGCTCCTTTCCTGTTTACTACTCCATCAAAATACATTTTCCACCCTTGTACTTCAATTGCTTCTAAATGTTCATCCGGAATTCTGCCACCGCTCTACCTTTGATTATTTTCCTGGTTACATACTCAATCTCAAATTCTTCTAATATTATCAACCACCGACCATATTTTCCAATCAAAGAGGGTGTCTCCCTTAAGTACTTCATTGGATCCAACCTAGAAATTGCTTGCATACTATACGATTGAAAGTAATGCTGGAACTTCTTAGAGGACCAAACCACGGCTATACAGGTCTTTTCAATGATACTATACTTAATTTCATACGGTAGGAGCTTTCTACTCAAATAGTAAACTGCATGCTCAATCCCTGACTCATCTGCTTGGGCTAGCATGGCTCCTATTGACTCTTCTTCCACTGCTAAGTATAGTAATAGAGGTTTGCCGGGTTTAGGTGGTTTTAAAATAGGTGGATTCAATAAATACTCTTTTATTTGCTTAAAAACCTTTTGACATTCTTCATTCCATATGATCGGCTGATTCTTTCTAAGCAATTTGAAGATAGGCTCACAAATTGTTGTGAGTTTTGCTATGAATCTGCTAATGTATTGTAATTTACCAATAAATCCCCAAACTTCTCTCTCTGTCTTTGGGGCTAGCATATCCCTGATTGCTTTAACTTTGTTAGGATCAATCTCAATGCCATTTGGACTAATCACATGTCCTAATAATTTGCCTGAAGTAACACCGAATACACACTTCTTCGGGTTTAATCTTAGCTTATATTTCAAAGCTCTATCGAAGAATAATTCCAAGTTTTGGAAGTGTTGTTCTCTTGTATCCGATTTAACCATCATATCATCAACATATACTTCAACTTCTTTGTGCATCATGTTATGAAATAGTGTGGTGGCCATCCTTTGATATGTTGCTCCAGCATTCTTTAAGCCGAACGACATCACCCTATAACAAAATATACCCCATGTGGTAATGAAAATTGTTTTGGCTTTATACTCTTGGGCCATTAACACTTGGTTGTATCTAAAAAATCCATCTACAAATGAGTGTAGAATGCTAGGGGCTGCACTATCAATGAGAACATCTATATGAGGTAAAGGAAAATCATCTTTAGGGGAAGCCTTGTTCAAATCTCTATAGTCCACACAGACCCTTATTCTTTCATCTTTCTTTGGCATGGGTACTATGTTGGCTAATCAATCTGGATATTCTATCACTTCAAGGAACTTCACTTGTATTTTCTTAGTGACCTCTTTTTTAACCAATTCAGCCCATTCAGGCCTTAATCGCCTAAGCTTTTATTTGACAGGTTTAATGTGAGTGTGAGTAGGAATATAATGCTCGGCTATGTCTCGATATATTCCAGGCATATCCTCATAAGACCAAGCAAACACTTCTTCATATTTTTGAATATTTTTTCAAATCTCTCTCTCTCATCAAGAGTAAGGTTGGATGCTATGCTAATGTTTTTAGGATTTTCGGTTGTTCCCAAATTTAATGATTGTGTGTTAACAGAATTAATATTAAAGATGCTCATGTAACTGCTATTTGAATGTATGTAACCATCAGGAGAAACATCACACAAGTAAGCAAAATCAGACTTTATTGCATTCATTTTGGAAAGGAAAACATCATCATTTTCATACAAAGCAGACAAATTAAAATTAAAATCAAAATCATTGTTCTCAAAATCATAATGCAGGATGTCTTCAAACTTTTCTTCAATCAGGGCAGCAATCTCCTCCAGAGTCTTCTCAGCTTTCAGGACAGCTTCATTCTTCTCTTTTGGATCGGATTCTTTGTTGGCTGATAGGGTGAGCTCTTTCTTCACTTGGTACACTAGCTCAGCCACATCTACAAAAATTTTAAAACCCGGGATCAACTTTCCCATGAACATGATTGGCTCGGGCTTTCCTTGGAGTGGTCCCATATCTGGAGCTTTGACAAAGATCTCTTCAAGTTTTGGGAAGCTCATCTTCTCACTCTTCTTTGGCTGGACATTGTTGGCTTCATTATATCCCAACCCTTTCTTGGAAGTTTGAGTTCTAAAGTCTGGCAGCTTTGTCAAACCGGCTTTACCCTTTCTAAGACCATATCTGGGAAGGTAGTTCATGTTCTTCATCATATTTAAGAATTTGGAGTCCACTACTTCATCATTAGAAATTGCAGCTACTTGAAAACCATTGAGAGGCCTCTCAGTCATTAGAGTGTTAACAATCTCATTATCTTCAGCTTCAATAACCATTGTCTCATCTCCGTTGGGGAACTTGATCTTTTGATGAAGGGTGGAAGGAAATCCACCAAGAGGATGAAACCATGGTCACCCCATGATTAAGGCGAAGGTAACCGGTATGTCTAAAACCACAAATTCAACAATAGATTCAATTGGACCAACCTTGATAGTAGCTTTGAAAGTCCCTTCAGCATGTCTCTTAGTGTTGTCATAAGCCCAAATTTTTATCTCGGTCGGGTTTAGATCTCTTGTTGATATGGCTAGCTTTGGCAATATCTTAAGTGGACAAACATTTATGGCGGACCCATCATCAACCATTACACATGGAGTCCTCTTTCCCTTGACTTCTATTTTGATAAAGAGAGGGAGGATGTGATCTCTCCCCTCCTCTGGTAAGTCCGCATCCGAAAAAGAAACTGCTCCCATATTAACTTCACTCTTTTCTTGAACATCTTCACATTTCATTACTTCTCCAATTTTTATGAAGTTAATCAGCTCCTCCGGTGTCGTGGAGGTAGAAATTGGCATGCTAGCCAAGGCTTTGGCCATAGTTTCTTGGTGCTTTTTAGAAGTAGCTAATAAGTCCCAAATGTTAACACTTGTTTGGGTTCTTTTCAATTGTTTGAGCACAACATCATCTTCCTCTTCTTTATTTCCTACTTCAACTTCCTTTCCCTTATTAGTTTCTACTTCCTTAGGCAGTGGCCTTGCATAAGGCTTATCGAATCTAGTGTTCATTACTTGATCTTCTTCGGGCTAGGACCAAGTCCACTCCTCCTTCTTGGATACTATATCATCATCACTATCGCTTGAATCCCAAAACCCATTGACAACACAAATCGTTACCTCTTTACCCACCATAACTTGTTTAATTTCACCAAGTACCTCTTCTTCTTTGGTTGCTTCTCCACCCACATCTTGAAAAGAAGACATGAAAAAGTCCTCATGCAAACCTCCTCCAATCATGAAGGTTGCCGGCGGTGGTACTCTATTGAACTTTGGTAATGGGTTGTCTTTCGTGTTTGGCTTGTTGGGCTCGGGTAGCTTCCCATTATCAATTAGATTTTGGATCTCATGTATCAACCTCACACATCTATCCGTGTCATGCCCTTGCATTTGGTGAAATTGACAAAATGCTTTAGTGTCGAAATTAGGTGGGAGAGGGTTAGGCAAAGGACGAGGATTTAAGGACTGTAACAATCCCTTTCTTTGAAGTTTATTGAGAACCCAAGACATCAGTTTTCCTAATTCCGAAAATTGTCTCCTTATTCCTTGGTTAGTAGCATTGACACCAACTGCCTTTTGCATGCTTTGGCTACCAGATTGATAGTTCCCTTTCTCGTTCCTTCTTATTGAAAAACGGTTCTTCTCTCTTTCCCATTCTTCAATTTTCAAACCCTCTTGGAGAAGGTCTTTGAAATCACGGATGAGTGTATGAGATATCCTTTCACATAGACTAGGCAACACCCCTCTCACAATCATCCTTATTTGATCGGATTCATCGGGCCTCTTCTTAAGCAAAGCGGCCTTGTTTCTCCATCTCTTCACATTATCTACAAAGTTCTCATTCGACCTTTGCCTAATGGATTCCACTTCCATCAAAGTAACTTCCATCTCGACATTATATCCATATTGTTGGATGAAGGCTTTGTAAAGCAGATCCCAACTCTTTTGTGTTCCATCATCTAAGGTATTAAACCAATTTTGAACAACAGGGTCTAATGAGAGCATAAAGTACCTTAGAGTTTGATCCTTAGTAGCTCAGGCAGACGTCATGGTAGTGATATATTGCTTCACATGGAGATGAGGATTTCTGGTTCCATCAAACTTTGCGAAAGATGGCATCTTAAACTTGTACGAGACTTCTTCATCTAGCTCAAATAATTTGTCAACTTTGGACATTTCCTCGATTTTCAGTTTCTTCTCAAATTTCTTTTCTAAATCAGCAATCATCTTTTCAACTTCAGAAGTTTCGGTCTTTTCCATAGCTGATCTTTCAACAATCTTCGGTTCTTTTTATTCTCTTAAGCATCTTGGTAGCATTGAGCCCAATCATCATCATCATCAATGATCACTTTTTCATCATCAAAAACTACTTCACCAACTTTGGTCTTCCCTTTGTCCTTTTTCTAAAATTGTAGTCAATTGGTTCTTCATGGTCTCAGTTAGGGCCTCTTTTATTTCTTCCATTTTGGCATTGAGGGCTTCATCCACCATTCTTTGAATTTGTTCAGGCTCTATTATTTTTAGTGAGCAAGTGATTGAGTCATTGCAAGCTTCTTCGCTACCAGTGTAGGTCGGATTGTCGTAAGCTTTTGAACTGTCGTAATCCAGGGCTATGAGCCAGAAAGGATTAATGAGGTGCAAATGTATGCATGTATGCACAAACAATTAACAAACAAGGACAAATAGGACATTCCTTCCAACCTTATAACATCCACACACGAATGGCGAGTCTCTTTTCCTAGGTATATGGTTAACAAACTACCAACAGGGGTATCTTATTTTCAAATATTTCCCTTGGATGCTTCAACCAATAGTTATATTTTCGAAAATGAAAATCTATTTATGATAATTTCCATTAATTAGGTTTTAATCCATTCAACCGACTAATATAGCTTTTATGCTACATTGGATTAAAACTAAATTAAAAGGTTTATTATAGATAGATTTCTCACTTAAAAAGAGTAACTAATGGTTCATGCCAAAAATAAGCCCATGATTAATTATTCTTAGTATAAACTAGGCTCACAATTGATTCTTAATTGACCTAAATAATTTGCAAGCTCTTTGTAAGAAAAGATTGGATAAAAACAAATTTGTTTCTAAGCCATTGTAAAAAGATCTTAGAAAAAATGGATTTTGGGCTTAGTATTTGGGCCATGAGGAAAAGAATTTTTGATTTATTTTTAGAAAAGTCTTATGTCCAAAGACCATCTTAAAAATTTTGAAAAATAGTTTTGGTCTTTTGGAATTTAAAGAAAAATTTATTTTGAGCTTACAATATACTTGGGTCATATTAGAAAAAGAACAAACCAAATAAGCCATGATTTAAGCCAAGATAAATTAACCATAGTCAAACCTAAGGAAAGTAATTAGGCCAATTACATGAGCTTTAGTCTTGGGGTAAAAAGGCATAGGTTCCCATAGCAGGTATATACCAAATGGTACGAGGCTATGAGTGGTTATGCCATGCTCGATCTCCATACCTTGAGTGAAAGTATGGTATCCCTTACATAACACAACATGGGTAACACGGGCGTCCTAACTCACGCACACGATGCAATCTAATATGGTGCAATGGATAATATCATTATAAGAAAGAATAGAATAATATAAAGACCAACGGAATCAACTTCTCTTATCCCCAGTGGAGTCGCCACTGTGAGCGGGGATTTTCGCCCCCACTCCCGGTGGAATGGTTCTTGCGACTTCGGCACTGTTTAGGCTCAGGGGCTTAGAGAATACGGACCTAAGTCCAGAGAAAATGGAGTCACCACCTGGACGGGCTGGGAAAAAAGAAAGGGGTGGATGACTCGATTCCTAAGGAATCCCCAACCCCCTACTCGGAAAGTTGGGTACGTGTGGGGAAGGTAAGAAATATCCCAGGACCCCCACAACACCAGGTTCATTGGAACCGGCCTCCTTTACAGGTCTTAATATTATAAAATTCTTAAATATAACAATATTATCCATATTACACATAATAATTAAAATAAAGCATCGATATATTGATAATCAAAACAATGTCCAAACAAAGCAAATAAATGGACAACCATCCGATGATGGAAACATATCCTTACATCCCATGCCTAAATAGGACACCCACCGAAAGGTAAAAACATGCCCTTTACATTGGTTCTAAAATAGAAAAGCAATTTAAATTACATGATATTTAACTAATGAGGTACCCACTAAGTGGAAACATACCTATTACAACATTTGGAAATCTAAATAAATCGATAAAAGTAAATAACCATTCATAATAAATAAATCATTCATCAATGATATCAATCAAAATATAAAATAAACATCCATCCATGATAAACTAAATAAATCAAGCATTGAACTTAAATAAATCAACAAAGCATTGAAAATAAATTAAAGCATATAATAGACTACATAATCAAATATAAAATTGAATAAGGCAAATAAAGATACAAATTAGGTCTACTATTTCTATTTAAGTTTCTTTATTTAATATGTTTAGGGTTTTGGGAATTCATGGGTGTAAGCTACTGTGAATTTTAAAAGAATTGAGATGGAGCCAAGTTTTAGAATTTAATAGGTTGATAAAGTTCTTTGATTAACCAAATTAGTATTTGAGTGGTAAAATCATGAAACTAGGGTTTGGACATTTTAAAACATTTAGATTTATGATTTACATTTACTGAGCCATGGTTTTTAAGCTTACTGTGTTTAAATTATAACAGTTAGATTTATAGGGTTTTAAGGTTTAAAGGAATAGGGTTTAGAAAAATTAGGGTTTAAGGTTTTAAAGGAGTTAGGGTTTACTGTTTTAGGTTTTGGAGTTGAATTAGGGTTTTAGAATTTTAGAATTAGGGTTTCGGAGAATGCATTAGGTTTTAGAATTTTAAGAAACAATTGATAATTTTATGAAACTTTATGAAAATAAATAAAATGATTTAAGGTTTATATAAACAGAAAAGATGTTTTTAGGGTTTGTGGAAAGAAACAGACTCAAATTTAGGATTTTGAAAAGAAACAGATTCAATTAGGGTTTTAAGATTTTGAAGAAGCAAAAATAACAATTTTAAGATTTTTGGTAAACAAATAAACAAATTAAGGTTTTTAAACTTTAGGAAAGGTGAATTGAGGTTCTAGGGTTTTTGATTTTGAAGAAACAGAAATAATTATTTTTGATCTATAGTGATGAAGCTACTGTGAGCATGAAACAAATAAAGAAATTCATACCTTCGTTTGTTGGTTCAACCAAAAATCACTTATTGGATGACCAAGAACAAAGACAAGCTTTGCTGCCTTTGATGGGTTGAATTGCTTATTTGCTCTCTCAAAAAAGTCCAATTGTTTCAAGGTTTTCCTCCTCAATTTCGGTCTCAATTTTTTCTCCAAATTTGATCCCCTTTCCCCCCATGTTGTTTTTGGTCTTATTTGTAGAAGATTTTCATGGTTAATTCTAGTTATTGATGGAATCTAATATTGATTAAGAAAAGAAAACTGAAACCTAATTGTATTAGGATTCGAAAAATTTTGAGTCGGAAAAATTTCGCTGCCGAAAAAAACTGCTGCGGAAAAATTACACTGGTGAAAAAAACTACTATGGAAAAAATGTGCTGGTGAAAAAAAAGTGCCACAGCTGGCTGCGACAGCGGGAGAAAATTGGCCTGCGGCCATTTCACCCGCAGAAATAATCTGCGGGCAGCTCTTTTCTACAACGAAATTTTTAGTCGCTGATTTTTTGTTGCCGATTTTTTTATTTGTTTATTTTTATTTTTTATTAATAAAAATTAGATACTAAAACAAAAATTATTTAAATAAGATAACAAAAATTGTTTTGGACTAATTAAAATATATTGGACAACACAAAAATTATTTTGGACTAATTAAAATATATTGGACCGGACTGGGTAAAAAATTAAGGGTCTACACTCTGTCACAGTCTTTGGTGGACTCCAATTCAAAATAGCATCGAATTTACTCGAACCAACTTTAATGCCCTCTGCTGATGCCACATGACAGAGAAAAGTCACCGAATCAAGCCAGAACTCACACTTAGACAACTTAGCATACAACTGCTTCTCTCTCAAAGTTTGCAGTACAATCCACAGATGACTATCATGATCCTCCTCATTAGGAGAATACACCAACCAGGATATCATCAATGAAGACCACCACAAACTGATCTAAGTATGGTCTAAACACCCTGTTAATCAAATCTATAAAAGTTGCTGGTGCATTCGTCAATCCAATGGGCATCACCAGAAACTCATAATGCCCATACCTTGTGTGGAAAGCTATCTTGGGTACATTCACATCTCTAACTCTCAACTGATGGTACCCTGATCTCAGATCAATCTTAAAGAATATTGCTGCTCCCTTCAACTCATCAAAGAGATCATCTATCTGAGGTAAAGGATACTTATTCTTGAGGGTCACCTTATTCAACTGTCTGTAATCAATATACAATCTCAAGGTGTCATCCTTCTTCTTTACAAATAAGACAGGCGCTCCCCATGGAGACACACTAGGGCGGATGAACCCTTTATCAAGTAACTCCTACAATTGCGCCTTCAACTCCTTCAATTCAGTAGGTGCCATCCAATAAGATGGGAGTGGTACTAGGCATCAGATTAATACCAAACTCCACCTCTCTCTCAGGAGGTAACCCTGGCAACTCATCATGAAAAATATTTGAAAACTTGACAACTATAGGTATACTGTCAAGTTGGGATTCCATTACTCTGGTATCTACAACATGAGCAAGATATGCCTCACATCCCTTCTAAATCATCCTCCTAGCTGAAACAACTGAAATAAACATGGATGAAAGATGTCTCTGCTTACTAGATACCATCACATCTCTACCATCATGTGTTCTTAGGATAACATGTTTTCACTGACAGTCTACTACAGCTCCATGCCTGTATAACCAATCCATGCCCAGAATCAGATCATATTCCCTAAAAGGCATCTTAATCAGGTCACTGAGAAACTCCTCATCCTGAGCAAGAACTGGACTATCTCGGTGCACCCTGCTCACCACAACACTATGCCCTAAAGGATCTGTAACTAAAACATCAAATCCTAGGAACTCCGAATACATGTCACTTATAGGCATGATGGATGCACTGATGTATGAATGAGTTGACCCAATGTCTATCAATGCAAGAACTGAAGTACCAAATAAAGTAAAAGTACGAGTAATGACAGCTGAAGCATCTGGCTGCCTCTGCATCATATAGACCCGCTGTGATAGCCCTACCTTAGCTGGTCTACTCCTAGCTATAGAACCTCTTCTCTAACCAAACCCTGATCTATCGCCTCTACCAAAATCTCTACCACAACGACCCCCTCTAACAATGGATTTAGAAGCTATTGTATTTATCTGTCTGTCCTCTGGTGGCTCTGGACTATCTCTAAGAAAGTGGTCTGATGACCCACATCTATAACACACTACTGGTGCACCTCTCCTCCAGCAGACACCCCCATGTGCCCTACCACAATGAACACAAGTGGGTGGAGTAAACCTCTGAGCCACTGGGGTTGAAGCACTAGCCACTAAGGCAATATGTCTCTATCTCTATCTCTCCTATTGTGTTGACCTGTCAGACTATCCCTGGCTCTTACTGAACCTCTGAGGATAATCCCTTCGGACTCTCATCACTGATGAAGACCTTGTCTCCCCTGCGGTCTCCTAGCTCTACTCTCTTTAACTCTGGTAGCTGCTGCTCTCTCAACACTCCTGGCAGCTGCAACCAACTAAGAAAAATCCTGATACTGAGAGTCTGCTATAAGACACATGATAGAAGGTCTCAGCCCCTCCTTAAACCTACGGCATCTGTCAATCTCATCAGAAATGATCCCTCCAGCATACTGACTGTTTTATTAGTTTTTGTTATAGATTTGTGTCCTGTTTATTATGATAATTATTGTTTTATTTAGGTATTTTGTTAGTTTAAATAAGTTTATTTAGTATTTTTTGTTAATTTTGGTAGTTTTAGTTTATTTCAGTGTTTATGTCGTTTTTGATCTAGTTTTTAGTATGGTGTTTATGTTTTGTTGGTTATTGTTTATTTACTTTTTGTTTAAAGTTTGTTTGAAGTTTTGTTTTAGGTTAAAAAGCCAAGGTGTAACACCCCCACATCCGGTACAAGCACACTACAAACACCACAATGTAATATACGTGCACTGAATATAGGGATGCTACGGTTTTCTTTAACCATCAAATCATTTTAAAAGATACCATAATCTTTATCATTATACATTATAGAAAATAAGTAATTAACTTGTAATATAAAACAAAATAGATATAAATACATTTACTTAATACGCAGCGGAATTTATAAAATAGTTACATATATGAAAACATTTAAATCCATATTTACAAATATACATATATTCACATTATAAACAATACTTTACAAAATATAAAGAAGTTATACATGATTGGCAGCTCTTCTCTGATCTTTAAGTCCCAAAATAGATTCTTTAATGTCTACTCTCACTTGGTCTCGAGGAACTCTCGGGTTCAACTCTGTTACCTGCGCGATCAACACTATCGCGCTAAGCCAACGGCTTAGTAGTACAAAGTATGCAAACATTATGCTTTAATGCAATGCAATATCATACACATTAATAAATAAACAACAATATAGTTGTAAAGATAATACCACACCTTTATATTTCATAACTCATACTCATATAAGCATAATACATTTCAAAGTCCTTTCAAGGATCTCATTATTCAATTATTTTAACACTAATAAATCACATTGAAACAAAGACAAGCATGGGCCCAAAAAAGACACTAATATGCTATTCAATTTTCAGAGTTAATGTTTTGGTTCAATCATCACATTTATCATTATCATAAACCCAACTAGGCTTCAAGGATTAGATTCAACCAAGCTTCAAGGGGAACAAAGCATGCTAAGTATCAACCCAACTTGGCTTCAAGAACCAACCCAACCTAGCTTCAAGGGTTGTAACATCTCAATTAGGCTTCAAGGATCAATTCCAACCTAACTTCAAGAGATTGTTACTAATATTAGGCATGCCACCAACAACAAACTCTGAAAATGGAATAACACATTAGCCACACAATTCATTTATTATTTAATTATCATTTGCATTCTCAATTCTCATCATCATCTAGGCAAACATGCCTTATTTCTTTCAATTGAATCATCATAGGCAATCACAATGGCTTCACATCACATTTGAGTTATCATAGCCAATCACAATGGCCTCATATCATACCATGTCTCAATTCATATTATAATATTTCCATTCTTATCAAAGCAATTCATCATAAAAGCATTCATATACATCATCAATACTCACATTGTGTCCCACATTATACACAATATAACATTATTCATGGATTTAGAATCTTCCACATATATTTGTTTAGGTCATTCTTTGTATTAAATGTGTTTAGAGTGTCTATTTTAATGTTTAGGTGCAAGAAGACCTTTGAAGAATCAAAACAATGCAAGAAGAGTAAAGAACAATCACAGTAGCTAACACCCTCAAGGGACACGGCCAAGCTTGTGGCCGTGTCTCTCAACACAAAATCAAGCCGAGGCAGACACGGGCAAGGGACACAGCCGTGTCTCTCCAAAAATCATCCAACACGGCCAAATTTCCTTAGACTTGGCCGTGTCTCCCAAAAATTCTTTAGTTTGGCCGTGTCTCTTCCTTAGTTTGGCCATGTCTCTCAAGAATAAAACCCTAAACATATCCAAATCTCTTTTGATTGAATTAAAACACATTGTGCACAACATAACCTTATTCAAATGGATATAATCAATGTCATCAACACTTATTTTACATGTTCATCACAATATTCACATTAACAACACATTTAATCACTTACCACTTCATAACCCTTAAACCAACATCACTCTTATTCTTTCAATATCAACATCCACTTAACTTACCATCTTCAAACCAAAACCAACACCTATTTAACTTTGTAACTTACAATCAATTTCAACACTTATAAACACATCTCAAACACACCAAATCATAATAACAACAAATCATAACTCACCTCAAACACAACTTTAAAGATAACAAAGAAAAACAAGAGAGTACTTACCAAAATTAAGGCAATTCCACAAATCTCCAACTTAATCCTTTGATTCTTCCTTCAATTTGAAACTTGGAATAAACAAATCTCACTTTGCTCTCTTGCTATGGAATGGCCGGCCAACATATGGGAAAGAGAAGAAGAGGAAAAATGAAGAAAAGTCAAGTTATCATCTCTTTAAATCTCCACCATGTATTCCAAAACAAGAATTTACCTAGATACCCCTTTCCATTTGTTTTAACTCTCTTTTCACTTACTTGCCCATTTAGGTAATTTCACATATCACAAATAAAATATCTTCTTCCCTTGACTCCTCATTTTGACCAACATATATGTTATTTATACTTTCATATATACAACATATACACTTTCTTTTAATTTCTTTTCTCTTGCAAATTCACATATACATTCAATCCAATTTAAAACAACAACAATATTCAAAAATCCTAGGGCATACATTGGGATATTACAATTCTCCCCCTCTAAAAAGAAATTTCATCCTCGAAATTACCTGATATCAAGTCTGAAACAACTGAGAATACTGATCTCGCATAGCTTGCTCACTCTCCCAAGTTGCCTCTTCTCTTCCATGATTCTTCCACAAAATCTTCACAAGTGGCACTTTCTTATTTCTCAATTCTTTCACATAACGTGCCAAAATAGCAATTGGTTCTTCTTCAAATGTCAGATCTGGACTCACTTCAATAGATTCAATTGGCAAAACATGAGATGGATCCGACCTGTATCTCCTCAACATAGAAACATGAAATACATTATGGATCCTATCCAACTCAGGTGGCAAAGCAAGCCGATAAGCAACTGGCCCAACTCTTTCCAAAACCTTAAAATCTTCTTCCAAGGAGACACTTTCAAAAATACCTTATCTCCCACACTATACTCAATGTCTCTCCTCTTCAAATCTGAATAAGACTTCTGTCGATCTGAAGCTGTTTTCAACCTATTTCGAATCATTTTCACTTTCTCTTCAGTTTCTTTAACCAAATCAGGACCAATTAACTTACCTTCTCCAAGTTCATTCCAACATAGAGGTATCCTACACCGTCTACCATACAGTGCTTCGAATGGTGCCATACCAATGCTGGATTGATGACTGTTATTGTAAGCAAATTCCATAAGTGACAAAAATCTATCCCAACCTCCAGAGAAATCAATGACACAGCTTCTCAACATATCTTCGATAATCTGTATCACTCTCTCTGACTGTCCATCTGTCTGTGGATGGAAAGCAGTACTGAAGTGTAATCGAGAACCCAAAGCACCATGTAAACTCTTCCAAAATCTTGAAGTAAATCGGGGATCTCGATCAGACACTATAGAAATTGGGACACCATGCAACTTCACAATCTCATGGATATACAGCTCAGCTAACCTCTCCAAAGAGTAATCCATCCGAACCGGAAGAAAATGAGCTGTCTTAGTCAACCTGTCAACAATCACCCAAATAACATCATGCTTCCTTTGTGTCAATGGTAGACCAGATACAAAATCCATGGTTACTCTATCCCATTTCCATTCAGGCACTGCTAAAGGTTGAAGCAACCCGGTTGGAACTTGATGCTCAGCTTTTACCCTCTGACATGTGAGACATTTGGATACAAACTCCTCAATGTCTCTCTTTATACCGGACCACCAGTAATACTGTTTCAAATCATGATACATCTTTGTATTGCCCGGATGCATAGCAAATACTGACTGATGGGCTTCTTCTAAAATGATCCTTCTCAATTTAGCATCATCAGGTACACACAATCTGTTCTTAAACCACAGACTCCCATCACTTCTCACAATAAAATCTCGACTCTTTCCATTTTGGCAATCTGAAATAATCTTTTGAATCTTCTCATCAGCCAATTGAGCCTCTTTAATCTGATCCAACAAAATGGGTTTCAATTGCAACTGTGCCAAAATGCACCATCATCACAAGATACAAAACTGGCATGCAAAGCTCTCAACTCAAAGATAATTTACCTAGATACCCCTTTCCATTTGTTTTAACTCTCTTTTCACTTACTTGCCCATTTAGGTAATTTCACATATCACAAATAAAATATCTTCTTCCCTTGACTCCTCATTTTGACCAACATATATGATATTTATACTTTCATATATACAACATATACACTTTCTTTTAATTTCTTTTCTCTTGCAAATTCACATATACATTCAATCCAATTTAAAACAACAACAATATTCAAAACTCCTAGGGTATACATTGGGATATTACACAAGGAACCAAGACTGAAGGAAAAATGGACAGTAGCTGACACAGGCAGAGGACACAGCCAAGTCACTGGTCGTGTCCCATACTAAGTTAAAGAAGAAGAGCAAGTCACAGAGAAGGACACAAGCAAGGGACACGGCCAAGTCAGTGGCCGTGTCCCTCCAAAAAGGCTCCAACACGGCCAAGTCACTCCAACTTGGCCGTGTCTCACTTAGTTCCAAAGGAAAAGAAGATTAAAATTAAACAGAAGCAGGCACAGGCAAGGGACACGGCCAAGTCAGTGGCCGTGTCCCTCCAAAATGATCCAACACTGCCAAGTCACTTTCAAGACTTGGCCGTGTCACTCAACCAAAGAAGAAAAGAAGGAAAGCAAGCAGAAGTGAACACATGCAAGAGACACGGACAAGTCACTGGCCGTGTCCCTCCAAAGACTACCAACATGGCCAAGTCACATCCAACTTGGCCGTGTCTCTCATGAACCAAAGCCGTAGCGGATTTTAAAGCGGACGTTTCATATAAAAGGAAAAAGAAGCTAGGGTTTTGGGGTGTGGCGATTTTGAGAGCATTTTTAGCCGTCTGAGAGTGAAGTTAGGGTTTCTAACTTTGTTTTCTTTTATTTTGATTACACTTTGGATTATACTAGCTTAGATTAGATTGTTCTAGCCATTAATACATCCTTCTTGCAAGATTTGAACAAGAGATTCTTCAGAAGCTTCAAGGAGTTTGTAATTTGGTTTTGTTCTTGAACTTTATCTCTTTATTTTCATTGAAATTGTATTTATGGATATTATCATGTCTGAATTGATTTCTTTGAATATGAATGAGATGAGTATGTTTGATAGCAATATGAACTAATTTGATCTAGTCTAGGGTTTGTATGGATCTGCTATGATTGTATGAATTGGTTATTCTCTTAGCTAATAATTTCTTTAGCCTTGATTGAATGGAATATTATTAATATATAATTGATTGGCCACCAATTATGTGTTTTAGGTATTAGATGATGGATTGAGAGATGAAGTCTAATGCTGGAACAATTCAATTAAGAACTTAGGTGAATTAGAGATATAACCTATTAAAAAGATTATTTCAATTATAACAAGATTAGTTGAAAGAGGTTTGAATGCGAGAGCTTATTTCCTTGACTTGATTAATTGAGTTGTTTGAGATTTAATCTTTGAAATTAAATTAGTTAAGAGGAATAACCGTTCATACATATAAGTAGTAGAGAAGTGCAAACCCTAGACCTTTCTATCAAGTGAATCAAAACATCAGCTTAATTTACTTTTATTCATTTTAAACTTCAATCAATCTTTTTCATTAGTTAACAATTTAAATTTTCTTCATTACTTGTTATTCATAATCTGATAATCAATTAGCCACTTTAGCTTCCTTGTGAGACGACCTTGGGGCGATCACCTTTGCTACAACTACCTCGTATACTTGCGAGTGACGCTTTGTGGTAGAGTTAATTCGAGCGCAACAAGTTTTTGGCGCCGTTGCCGGGGAGGCTAATTGGCGAAATTGTTTATTAGGCAAAAATATTTTAGATTATTTTTCATTGTTTATTTTTTATTTTATTTTGTCTTTTGCTTTTAATAATTTCTTTTTCCTACAAATTTTTGTTTATGCAAGGCAGGAGATCACTCGAAGGAGAGCTATAACCATTCATTCCAGAAATTCATAGAGTGAAAAGGAGCAGGGAAGAGTTTGAATTATACACAGGATTTGATACTACAGAGGAGGACACTTCTAATTTTGAGTCAGAATCTCCACAATCTGTTAAAATGGCCGAAGAAAGGCAAAGAGCGATGAGAGACTTTGCTATACCTGTCATTGGAACTTCCACTTCTTGCATAAGACTGACAGATGCATCAAGGAATTATGAGTTGAAGAACATTCACTACAATATCCTGCCATCATTTTATGGAGTTCCAAATGAAGATCCTTTGAACTTTATTTGGGATTTCTACTCCACCCTCAACACTTTTCCATTGGGAGGATTAATAGAGGATCAGTTGAGGATGAGGTGTTTTCCGTATACTTTGAAGGATAGGGCAAAGAGCTGGCTTATGATGTTGCCCGAAAACTCACTGACAACTTGGGAGCAAGTTTATAATAAATTCATGGGCAAGTTCTATTCACATCAAAAGACAGCTGAGTTGAGAGGGAAGATTGCTACATTCTCTCAATTTGAAGGAGAACCATTTCATGAGGCTTGGGACAGATTCAAGATGCTATTGATCCAGTGTCCACATCATCACTACCCACTTCAACTTCTGAATCAGTTTTTCTATGATGGTCTAACCCAGCAATTTCAGAACACTGTTGACAATGCAGCTGGGGGAGCCATGGGAGAAAAGACATCTGATGAGACTTATGAGATCTTTGAGATGTTGGGAGCTAATTCTCAATAAAAGAGTGTAAAGGGAAGAAGTAAAGGGGTGAATCAATTAGAAGCCAATAGTGAAATGGTTAGTCAAATAGCTGAATTGACAAGGCAGGTTCAGATGCTGAACATGAAGAACAATATTTCTTCATCTACTCAAGAAGTGAGTGGAATCTATGGGACATTAGGGCATGGAGCAAACAGTTGCCTCTCTGCATATGAATCATATGGGAATGAAGCTGAGCAAGTCAATGCCATGGGGGGATTTCAACCAAGAGCTTAGAATGATCCTTATTCAAATTCATACAATCCTGGTTGGAGGAATCACCCAAATTTTTCTTGGGCAACAAATAATTCTCAGCAACCTTTCCATTTGCTCCAGAGACAGAACCAACAGCAGGGTCAATCTTCAAATCAAGGGCAGTCTAAGATAGAGAGTTTGGAGGAAAGTTTACAAGCTTTTATCCAAGTCAGTGCAAAAAATCAAGAGATAACCAATAAGAGGCTGGATTCCTTAGAAGCATCTTTTAAGAAAGTGGAGACTCAAGTAGGGCAACTTGCACAACAGATGCAGATTCAACAAAAGGGGAAGTTCCCAAGTCAACCTGAGCAGGCACAATCAGTGACTGTTCTTAGAAGTGGTAAGGTAATTGACAATAATGTTGAAGATAATTCTGTGAGTGCAGGTAACCAAGAGAACAAGAAGGAAGGAGAACCAAAGAACAAAGGTGCTGGAGAAAGATCAATGGAGAAGTCCCCTACAGCAGATCTACATAAGGCAAGCAATCCATACCGGCCACTTATGCCATTCCCCAGCAGGTTGAAGGATGATAAAAAAGATAAGCAATTTTCTAATATCTTCAACATGCTATCTAAGGTAAGTATTAACTTACCTTTACTTGAAGCAGTAAAGAATATGCCGGCTTATGCAAAATTTTTCAAGGAGTTGATCACCAAGAAAAAGAGGTATGAGCCGAATGAAAAGGTGATAGTTTTCGAAGGTAGCTAGTGCTGTTCTGCAGCATAAACTACCTCCCAAACTAAAGGATCCTGGAAGCTTTATAATTCAAATTACTGTGGGAAATGGAAAGGGGACTGAGGGCATGTGTGATCTAGGAGCCAGTATAAATTTGATGCCTTATTCTGTTTATAAAGAATTAGAATTAGGGGAACTTAAACCGACAAAAATGGTGTTGCAATTAGCTGATAGGTCTTTTAGATTCCCGAAAGGGGTTATAGAAGATGTGTTAGTTAAGGTTGGTGGGTTAATAGTACCTGTGGATTTCATTGTTCTTGACATGGAAGTAAGTAACTCTTCACCATCTGCACACACCATTCTGCTGGGTAGGCCTTCTATGGCGACTACCAACACCTTGATAGATGTTAAAAATGGTAAATTGAAAATGACTGTCTTAGGGCAAACTGTTGAATTTTCTATTTTTAACACTTCTCCTATTCCTACAACTGCTTTATATGAGGAATGTTCTTTAATTAATAGTGTTGAAGCAGTTCTTTCAGATGTTGTGTTGCAGACAGACTCCCCAGATAAATTGGAGCTAAAACTGACCTTAGAAGAGGGGGCTAAACTAGTGAGGGAGACCCAAAGGTGCCTTAACCCAAAGGCATATGAGAGCTCGAGGATTTATAAGGATCGCACTAAGGCAATTCATGACAGATTTATTATGCGACAGACATTGAGTCCAGGTATGAAAGTTTTACTTTTTAATTATCGACTCCGTCTGTTTCCAGGTAAATTCAAGTCTCGATGGAGTGGTCCTTTCGAGGTAACTAAGGTATGTCCTTCTGGTGCCATTGAATTTTTAACTCTCGAACTAATAAGACTTTTAAAGTAAATGGACAGAGAGTTAAACCATATAAAGAAGGATTTCATGAAGTAAGGATCATTGACAGCACTTTGATCCACGATCCCTAGGCCTTGCAGTGATGTCCAGCTTTATGACATTAAAGAAGCGCTTAATGGGAGGCAACCCATTGGTTTGCAATTCTTTTTCATAGTTATAATTTTATATTTAGCAATTTGATTTTATGTTTAGTTTAAATAAATGGAAACCCTAAGCTCTCTTGTATTTTGTTTTTGAACATTTGTGTCTGTGATGAAAAGTTAGTGTTTTGCCTCACCAGGGTATGATGGAAGACAGGTTGTCCTTTAACTCTTTTTCTTTATTATTCTTGTTTTCCATTGAGGACAATGGAAATTCTAAAGTGTGGGGTAATCTTTTAGCTTTTCCCTAATTCTTGTTTTGTTTGTCTTGGTGTGTTTTATTGTTTGTTGTGCATGGCATAATTGTTGAAATCTTATTGATCTTTTCTGTGATTTTAGCATTATAGTTGAGACTTTAGTATCAGCATAGAGATTAGCATTTGAATTCATTCAGGATCAATTTTCACATTCTGCAATTTATGACATATAAATCTTTGAGAACCCACCTGTATGAATTTTGAGCCTTATAATTTGATATTATTATCAGTTGATTTTCTTTTCTTAAGTGTACACCTTCATGATTTTGCATCTCTAGAGTTTGCTTTTGCATACTAATTGAACTCACATTATGATTTAATCTCAAGTTTTAAAATGATGAAGGCAAATTAGGTTAGCCTTTTAACTTAAAAAGACCTCCCTTAATTATGAATTCCTTAGTGAGCCAAGTTGAGCCTTTGACCTTTTCTTGTTTGATCAACACAATTCACAGCTCAACTTTCTCTTATTATCATCATACCTACATTAAGGAATGGAGTTCTTATTATATGACAATAGGGTGGTTTATTTCAAAGTGTGGGGTAAGCAAATAAGAAAAATGGTATTGCTATTTGGGGATGAATGCATACTTTGCACATTGTATTGGATTAAGAGTCGATTATTCTTTTCCTCTACATTTTAAGCTAGATGTTCTATGCAAAATTCATATTTTGTATATATATATATATATTAAAAAAAATTATATGATATAATAAAAAAGAGAGAAAATAAAATTAAAAAAAGTATATATATGTATACAAAATTCTTATATGTTCTAGCATTGGTTATCAAAAGAGGAATGTCGACTCATGTATTTTTCTTGAAGTATGCAAGTATGTGAAGTATTAATGGATTGTGAGTATGCCATTTGAGGGAGTTATGAATTCCTTAAGCAAGAGTATTGTCTAATGTAAATACTCCATTTCTTGATGCTCCAGCTTAAATGTCTTTTCTCACACCTTTACCTTAGCCCCAGTACATCCAAATGAAAGACCTTCGGATTATTTCTTGAGAAAATCAGTGAGGGAGATTGGATAATTAAGCAAGTTTACGGTAGTATGCAGTCATGAGTGGTTTGAGTGATTAACCTTTGAAATCGAGTGAAACACTTCGAAGAGAGATAAGGTTTGTATGTCTGGATTAATGAATGAGTTAAGAAAATCTTGATTGAAGGAAATTGCAAATATTTATGGCTAAGTCTTAAAGGATTTCATTATATATGCTGGAATTATAGTTAAGGTTGTTTGAGTTTTTAATTTATGCCATGTGAATTTTCTTGAGGACAAGCAAAGTTTTAAGTGTGGGGTAGTTGTTTTATTAGTTTTTGTTATAGATTTGTGTCCTGTTTATTATGATAATTATTGTTTTTATTTAGGTATTTTGTTAGTTTAAATCGGTTTATTTAGTGTTTTTGTTAATTTTGGTAGTTTTAGTTTATTTTAGTGTTTATGTCGTTTTTTATCTAGTTTTTAGTATGGTGTTTATGTTTTGTTGGTTATTGTTTATTTACTTTTTGTTTAAAGTTTGTTTGAAGTTTTGTTTTAGGTTAAAAAGCCAAGGAACCAAGACTGAAGGAAAAATGGACAGTAGCTGACACAGGCAGAGGACACGGCCAAGTCACTGGCCGTGTCCCATACTAAGTTAAAGAAGAAGAGCAAGTCACAGGCTCCAACACGGCCAAGTAACTCCAACTTGGCTGTGTCTCACTTAGTTCCAAAGGAAAAGAAGATTAAAATTAAACAGAAGCAGACACAGGCAAGGGACATGGCCAAGTCAGTGGCCGTGTTCCGTGTCCCTCCAAAATGATCCAACACGGCCAAGTCACTTTCAAGACTTGGCCGTGTCACTCAACCAAAGAAGAAAAGAAGGAAAGCAAGCAGAAGTGAACACATGCAAGAGACACGGCCAAGTCACTGGCCGTGTCCCTCCAAAGACTACCAACACGGCCAAGTCACATCCAACTTGGCCGTGTCTCTCATGAACCAAAGCCGTAGCGGATTTTAAAGCGGACGTTTCATATAAAAGGAAAAAGAAACTAGGGTTTTGGGGTGTGGCGATTTTGAGAGCAGTTTTAGCCGTCTGAGAGTGAAGTTAGGGTTTCTAACTTTGTTTTCTTTGATTTTGATTACACTTTGGATAAACCTAGCTTAGATTAGATTGTTCTAGCCATTAATACATCCTTCTTGCAAGATTTGAACAAGAGATTCTTCAGAAGCTTCAAGGAGTTTGTAATTTGGTTTTGTTCTTGAACTTTATCTCTTTATTTTCATTGAAATTGTATTTATGGATATTATCATGTCTGAATTGATTTCTTTGAATATGAACGAGATGAGTATGTTTGATAGCAATATGAACTAATTTGATCTAGTCTAGGGTTTGTATGGATCTGCTATGATTGTATGAATTGGTTATTCTCTTAGCTAATAATTTCTTTAGCCTTGATTGAATGGAATATTGTTAATATATAATTGATTGGCCACCAATTATGTGTTTTAGGTATTAGATGATGGATTGAGAGATGAAGTCTAATGCTGGAACAATTCAATTAAGAACTTAGGTGAATTAGAGATATAACCTATTAAAAAGATTATTTCAATTATAACAAGATTAGTTGAAAGAGGTTTGAATGCGAGAGCTTATTTCCTTGACTTGATTAATTGAGTTGTTTGAGATTTAATCTTTGAAATTAAATTAGTTAAGAGGAATAACTGTTCATACATATAAGTAGTAGAGAAGTGCAAACCCTAGACCTTTCTATCAAGTGAATCAAAACATCAGCTTAATTTACTTTTATTCATTTTAAACTTCAATCAATCTTTTTCATTAGTTAACAATTTAAATTTTCTTCATTACTTTGTTATTCATAATCTGATAATCAATTAGCCACTTTAGCTTCCTTGTGAGACGACCTTGGGGTGATCACCTTTGCTACAGCTACCTCGTATACTTGCGAGTGATGCTTTGTGGTAGAGTTAATTTGAGCGCAACACTGACTTAGTTGGATAAACTCAATCACATACTCTGTCACTGACTTGGTGCCCTGCCGCAAACTCAGGAACTCTATCTTCTTTGAATCCTTATACTTCCTCAGAGTATACTTCTTGAATTCTCGCAGAAAACATCATAGGTCAGAACTGGTGGATCAGCTGTAGCATGTGGAATCATCTTCCATCACTTATAGGCATCCCTCTGCAGAAAAGAACTAGCATGATCAAACTTCTCCTCTGGACTGGCCTACAGCTGGATGAACACTCTCTGGACCCTGTCCAGCCACTACTCTACTACAACAGAGTCTATAGTACCAATAAAATCTTCGGCTCCAAACTTGCCCAGCTTATCATACTTTCTCATCGGCAACTGCAGCTGCGGCTGCTGAACCGGAGCTTGCCTTAATAGCTTCACCATATGACATACCCAGCCTAGCAAAATCTCATCAGCTGCTGGTCTCACTGGCACAGAAGTAGACGCCTCACTAGAAGTCTCAGATCTAGCTCCATCTCTACCCTCACCAGGAGCTACACTCTATGCACTACCCTAAACAAACTGATGCGTTCGAGATGCCATAACTACCTAATCTGCAAACACGGCAGAAATTGTCACATCAAATATCACAAACTGCCAATGCCAATGCATGTATCACAATTGAAAACCATATTTAAAATTCTCATTTTTCCTCTCTAAAAATCCACCTAGGTTGAGAACCTCAAATCTAGGCTCTGATATCAAAATAAATATAACACCCTTATACCTATATCCGTATAATACATGCACCTAGTATATGTAAAATATGCATATACGGTATAAAAATATCACAATCCAATTTAATAAAAAAATTTTACTTTACCAATTTAAATTCTCAAGTACTTTAATATATATATAATTAGTAATAAAATATTCTTTATTTATTATAGTTATCAAAATAACCATTTTACATAAAAATATCTAGGAAACATTCGCCAGAGTTTTATCTGTAATTTAGATATTCCCAAATTTCAACAAATCACAACATGCATAAGAAAACACTCCCAATAAAAACCAATTATATACCTCACCCATACTCCTTAATTTCTCCAAGTTTATCAAAATATTTATACATATACATATATATTTATCGAAAACATATATATATATAACCCACATTATAAACTTTTCAATACATTCTCTATAATTTACAATATATATACATCAAAATGTAATATAATATACAAAATATCAAAATGTACGATAATATAAAATATATACATGCTGGCAATGTCTCTGATCTTGATTCCTAAAATTAACTCTACTAGCAAAATCTCAAATCTAGACCCAACCCGATCTAGAAGAACTCTCCAGCTTTACCGGATCACCCCTATCACCTGCGCGATGAATTATAATCACGCTAAGCCAAAAGCCTAGCGGTACAAACTTTGATAATAATAAAAATTTTAAAACAATGTCAATGCATAATGTCACAATGTGTCATATAATTTCATTTTAAAATATATTCTTTCATTATTCAATAATTCACATAAGAACAAATACAAAGCAAGGGCCCAAAGAATCTAATATGCCATTCAAATCTCAGAGTTACTGTGTTGGTCTAAGTTAACACCATGTGTCCAGCCCCAAAGGCAAATCATAATAATTACTCAAAAGCTAGCCTAAAAGGCAAATTATATCATAGTGACGCCAAGCGTCTAGTCCCGAAGGAAAATCAAATAATTGCTCAAAAGCTACTAGCCCTAAAGGCAAATAATGAGGATAACCTCATAGGCAAGCCGCCAAACACAAAACTCTAAAAATTGATTAATATACTAGGCTCACAATTATTTCATATTTTTCATTATCAATTTCTTTCTCATTTTCTCATAATCAAATAGGCACATTGCCTCATTTTCTCATTTTTCTCATTTTTATCAATGTCAATTCATTTCATGTCATCATATCTCAATATATCATTACAATGTATTTTACATTAAAGCACATTACCCAAATATTTTGGGTATTTTCACATAATTCACATATAAATCACATTTTATGAACTTTAGCCATTAACAGTGGCTTTTTACATTGCCTTTAATGCATACATAACAAATGACATTACCCAAACACTTTGGGTCATTTTCACATTATTCACAAAATTCACACTTTATGCAATTTAGCGATTAACAATGGCTTTTCATAATGCATTTAATGCATTCATAACAAATCACATAACATAACACAATGTTCATGTATATTTAATGTATCAAGTAACTTAACACATTTTTTCAGCTAAAATGTATTAAGCCCAAATTATTGGCAACACATCTAATTTATCACAAGTTTGTACTTACCTCTAAAAGCTCCCAAATAAAAGCTCAAAAACAACCGCCAACCCTCTCTTTGAAGTTACCCTTCAACACTTGGATTGACCAAACTACTTTCTCTCAATGCCTATACCAAATGTGATTATAAATAATCATTTAGTGCCACATTTAAAAGCATTTTCAATCTTAAACCATAATTAAACATCATTCAAATCAAAACCCCAAAGTTAAGCCTAACCTCACTTTAAATTTGGAAAATCATATTAAGCCATTCAATTTGGTGTTTTAAGTTTATTTATTTTATTAAAATCATATTATAACATGTTTAAACCAATTACATTACATAAACACTTGCTTTTGTCCAAAATTCTAAAATGGCATAACCTTCCCCATTGAAGGTTTTCCATTCCAACTCAATCCAATTATCATTTCAGTCTTATTTTCATCATTAATATCATTAAACAACATGCTTTAAACAATAAAATCAAGCAATTCACCATACTTTGAAAAATCCCTTTTCCAAAACCCTAAATCACCACTTCCATTTTTAAACTCTATCCAAACTCATCCAAATCCATCATTTGACTTCAAAATACTTGTTTATGAATTAAAAAAAACTCATTTATAATCAAATTTCTCAATTAAAACCAATGAATTCAAAAGTCCAATTCTCCCACAACCCTAAATTCTCTCTCTTCACCATCTTTACTCAAACTTAACCATTTCTTCAATTCAACTTTAAAATCATTGTTAACTACTTAAAACAACTTCATTCATACCCAAATAGACAATTAAAACATATTACTTCAACAAGACAAACTTTACATATTCATGTCTTTATGAAAATTCAAGAAAACAAGTTGGAAACTTACCAATTATGGAGGAAAACCCTAAAAATCCACTTGGAACTTGTTAAATCCTTCAATTCGTGGAGCTAAGAAGAAGCAAAATCCTAGGTTTGGCATCAGTAGTGGATTGGCCAACATAGGAAGAAGAAGAAGATGAAAAAGATACTAGAATTTCTCTTTCCTTCCACTCACATTTTAACCATATATAGATATTATTTAATTATATTTTTAACTAATTAATTAATTAAAATTCCAAAATTACAACTTTCATTAAAAATAATTTATTTTAAAATTATTTAAATAATTTTAAATTTTTAAAGTTTAATTACAAAATACCCTTGGACCTTTGATTTTTGACTTATAAAAGTTGACTTTTTTGTTGACTTTTATATATTATGTATATTTCACATATACATTCTAATTTTTTCATTTAAAATGCTTTCATTTTTTATTTAAAATTATTTATTTAATTTATCTAATTAAATTATAATTTATTTTATTAAATTTCCAAAAATTAAAAATTTTTAAATGTTAGAGATATTACATCATGAATTTATACCTTTAAACCTCCAGGTGATGTTACTCTTAATAAAGCAACATAAAGTTGAACATGTGAAAAAAGGTGATTTTTTTTTATAAAAAGACCAACTTTTTTTAAAGATTATCCTTGGCATTTATTTATTGTTATTGGATAACATAATTTGATGGGAAACTGGCTCTTTTAAGAACAAAAGGCCATTTTGACTCATGCGACTATGATTCATATTCGGGATAAAAACTTTTGGTCCAACATTTGTGCCAATAATTATTTTTCCTCTTTAATTTTATCAGCTAATTGTGTTATAACCAACCTTGTTCCATTACACAAACCAAAAGCTTTATTAATTGATAGCATGCAAATATCGTCTATATTTTAGGAGTAATTTAGGCTCACTATTAAATCTTTCTACTGATTTTTTATTTTTTTACATGAAAAGATGGTTTAAGGAAGACTTGCAGTCAAATGAGAAAATTGAGCTAAAAGCTAAAAATTTAAAAGAATGTGCAAACCGTAGCCTGGGGCATAACCCATCACGACCTAACCTACCAGTTTGAAGAGAAACTTGACAGCTGGCATTTAATTTATTTTGATGCTTTGGAGATATGATTTTAGAGGGACTTTGAAGAATTTTGTAACCCCCTATTAGTTAGGAATTTAATTTGGGATATTATTATTATTATTATTATTATTATTATTATTATTATTTAGTTTTCCTAGTTAGTTTTTGTTTAGGAAATCTTTGGACCTAGGGTATTTAAGCTAGAGGTTCCAACAACTTTAGTAATCAGTTGTTCTAGGTTTTGGCTGTAGGATATTTTTAATTTATAGAGGATTTCTTTTATTCAAAGCATGAGCGACTATATTTATCTTGGTTGAAGGGTAATTAAAGTTCATATTCATGAATTGTGAGATCTAAACAATTCTATCTTTTCTGTTCTTTAATATTTAGTATTTATATAATTCTCTATGGCTTAATTTAATTATTGTTTTGCTAATTAATCAATAAGGCCCATAACCTAATTAGTTAAATAACATAATGCTATTCAAAGTTCTTGAATCCGTAATTATTTTTGACACTTTGATTTAGGTAGTGATTAGGAGTGACCTAAGAGATTATATATTCTAATTAAATAAATCTTGAAGTTGGGTTTATTAGTTAAAATCAGGTCCATCTATTTATTAAGACTATCAATAATTATATTTTAAAGACTTTCCTATAGGGTAGGTTATTGACAAGAGTTAATTAGAGAATGTTCCTAATTAATTTAAAATCTAAGGAATGATTGGTATTGAGAGCTTTTTTAATACTATAACTAGTTTGTTGAAGAATTAAAAGGAATGATCTTTGAATCTCTTATCAATTCAAGAATTAAACTAAAATTATTCCTTCAACTAAGTCTTTTCTTATTGAATTTCTTAATTATTATTTTTATCTTTAATTTAGTTAGTTAAAATTAATATCTAAATTTCATTTTAATTTTTTCTTTCTTAACCCCCCCCCCCCCCCCAAAATAAAATTAGGTCCACTAGTTATTAAGACTATCAATAATTATATTATAAAGACTTTCCTATAGGGTAAGTTATTGGCAAGAGTTAATTAAAAATAGGCTTTTATTTTTTGTAGCTTTGATACCCATCAAATTTATGCACGATTGCTGGGAAATTATTCTAACTTATTTTATTTCTTTTAATGACTAGGTCTGATTATAAAAAAAAAAAAGAACTTCTTTACAATCCAAAAATAGAGAAGACCACTAAAGGCTTAAGGAAGAAAACATAATTGCAAAGACAAGATTCAGTGGCTAAATCATCTGCAATAAATTTAAATCCAACATCCGAATCTAATTGATCTTCAAGCGAATCAAAAAAAAAAGAAAAGGCTATGGCTGACAGAGAACAAACTTTGAGGGAGCTTACTACTCCTCCTACTAATCAACAACCCTTATGCATCGCATATCCAGCCTTGAATCCAGCCTTCAAACTCAAATCTGACTTGATACACCTGCTGCCTAATTTCTCATGGTTTGGAAAGCGAAGACCCACGCAAGCATCTTAATGGATTTTATTTTTTTTTTTGTTCAAGTATGCGACTACAATGGATGTCGGAAGAGCAAGTTAAACTGAGAGCATTCCCTTTTTTTTGGATGACATAGCCAAAGATTGGCTATTTGATCTGCCATCAGGTTCAATAAATACATGGACTGAATTAGTGAGGACATTTTTAGGTAATTTCTTTTCTGCTTTGTGAGCTACCAACATGAGGAGGGAAATATGTGGAATTAATCAAAATGATTCTGAAATCTCCATAATATTGGGAGAGGTTTAAAAGGTTATATGCATTTTGCCTACAACATGAAATTACTGAAAAAGCTCTCTTACAATATTTTTATGAGGGACTCCTATCCCTAGAAAGAAGTATGCTGGATGCTACAAATGGAGGAACTATAATGAACAAGACTGCTCAAGAAGCTAGAGATTTAATCTCTATAATGGCAAATACCTCTCAATCATTTGGAAGCAAAAAGAAGACAACTAAAAGAGTCAATGAGGTGAGTATCTCATCTCTTAAGTTTAAAATTTCATAACTGACATCTCTTGAGTTTAAAATTTCATAACTGACAATCTTGATTCAAAATATGGCTTTAGGTAATACACAATGATACGAACCAGCCACGAGGCAAGGATCCATTGGTGCTTCCAAATGGGCCATTGACTAGGAGCAGAGCTAAGAAGTTTGGAGCAGTTATGGGATTGCATATTCAAGATCAAATTTCAAAGGAAGTGACTGAAATGGCAATGGAAAAGTGCACAATAGAGCTTGAAGAAGGCACACCAAAGCTGATTATGATGCTTAGTGTGAATATGGAAGCTAAAGGCTAGCTAAAGAGATCCAAAATGCAAGAAAGGTCCATGGGGGTTCATATACAGCCTTGGGAAGTAATTTAAGGCCCATGGACAACCCAAATAGTGTGGGGCATGTTCTTATTTTGAAGGATTTAGTTTGGCCGAATTTTGGCATCTTTTTGGCACATGGGATGTGTGGTCCCCTATTTAGTTATTTCAGAATATTAGTTTGTTTCCATACTTTCTATTTTCCTTAGTGGGCTAGGATTTTGACTTTGTAGCTTTCCTTTTCCCATTAGAATTAGGGATTCGAATTTTATTGGCCTTTTAGTATAAATAGGGCCTTATTTTCTTGTAAGGAGACTTTTTTTCTTTTTGACAAATTATATTCTCAATTTTCTTATTGAAAATTTTGGCCATCATAGAACAAGAGTGGATTCTCTTTTTCTTCTGATTACATCAAGAATTAGATTTACTTATCAATTTCGATTGTGGCGTTCTTCTAATTCGAGTTTCATAAATCCTTCCGTTATAAGTGTTTGTGCTTTGCTAAGCAATTGGGTGCTTTAGAAGGTGGTTTTTCCTTCGTTCTTGGTTTTCTTCTATCAATCGTGCATTGGGGTTTGAGGCCTTCATTGCCATAGGGTTCCGCGTCACACAACCCGCTAGAGCATGTGGAATTTGTACGCATTTAGGACAATGTATGAATGTATGCCTCACTCTTCAAGAGGAGGACCCCAAAAGGTAAATGTCGTAGGGGGATTTTCCAACCAACCACAAAGATGATATGATCTATATTCAAATACTTATAATCTAAGGTAGAGGGACCATCCAAATTTTAATTATAGAACAAAAACACAAAATTCATAAGCATTCCAGCCAATACTACCTCCAAAACAGCCTCCTCCACTACAAATATTGTTTTGTCCCTTGACGATATGTTTAAGGCTTTTATGACTAACATTGAATAATATCAACAGGAAACCCAATCAAGTATTCACAATGTCAAAAATCAAATTAGTCAATTATCCACATCGGTGAGTAAGCTAAAGTCTCAAAGGAAGTTACCATCTCAAACGGTGGTTAATTCGAAGCAAAATTCAAGAGCAATAATCTTGAGGAGTGGAAAAGAGCTGCTAGACAGCACACATCAAAAGCAAACCCTTGGGCAAGTCTTAAAGAAAACTACAGAATCTAAAGTTTTAGTTCAGCAAGATGAATGACCTGCTACTTCTAGCAATGATTAGCCTAAATCAATAGTGATACCTCCTCCTTTTCCATAGAGGTTAGCTAAATCAAAGAAGGAGAAAGAAGAAAAAAACATTTAGAGACTTTTCACAAGGTCAAGGTGAACATCTTATTGCTTGATGCAATTAAACAAGTACCAAGGTATGCGAAATCTCTTAAAGAATTATGTAGCAATAAGAAGTAGCTCAATGGAATTAAAAAGGAAAGTGTGGGGAAAAATATATCAGTTGTGATTAAAAAACAATTGCCCTCAAAATACAAGGATCAAGGTATGTTTACTATTTCTTGTAAAATCGGCAATTTAGGCATTAAGAGATCAATGTGTGATTTGGAAGCATCATTAATGTTATGCCTTTGCCTATTTATTCTTCTTTACAAGCTGGTTCTTTGAAAGAAATAGGTGTGGTCATATAATTAGCTGACAGGTTAGTAGTTTGCCCCGAAGGAGTTTTAGAAGATGTTTTAGTTCAAGTTAATGGTCTTATTTTTCCAGCTAATTTTTATATACTTGACATGGTTGAAGATCAGTCTTCTAAATCTTTTAAGATTTTATTAGGTAGGTGTAGACCTTTAATTTTTGACCCTGCCCGATCCAAAGATTATAAAATAGTCTGAAATAATTTTTGTGGTATATATTATTAATTTTAATATTTATTATCTATTATTTATTTTGCTTATTATTTATTATTTATTATTTATTTTATTTATTATTTATTTATATTTATTTTATTTTAATATAATATTTATTTTATTATTTATTTATTTATTTATCATTTTTAAAAAAATAATAATATATAAATAAAATAAAAAATCGGATACGGGTAAAATTGGTGAAGTGGCCTCAAGCCAATTGCCGCGGGCAAAATTGTAGCAGAAATGCGGGCGGCCTGTGCGCCCAGCCAGTAGCGCCCCGCAGCAATTTTTGCCAGTGCAGTTTTTTTTAAACCCTATTCTACTTAGTTTTTAATTTTATTTCCTAAACGGTTTTTATTTTCTTAACCAATTAGTATTAGATTTTTATTTTTTCTTATAAATACCACATTAAACACACAGAAAGGGGGATTGGGATTTTTCAGCCAGAGAGAGGATTAGACTTTTGGGATTGAGACTTTTGGAATTTTATTCAAAAACTATCTGAATTCCTTTTGGCAGTTGATTGACAATCTCAAGCTTGAAGGATCAAAAGGAAGCAACAACAAACAACCCATCAAAGGCAGGCCACACTGTCTTTGTTATTGTTCAACCATAATTCAAAATTGTGGTGGAACCAACAACGGAGGTTTGAATATCTATTTACTTGTTTATGTTTACAATAGCCTCATCACTCAATTGGATTAATTGTTTAAACATACAATAGATGATCAATTGTTTTACTTACCATTCAAACTCTATTTAAAACCCTAAAAATTATTTTTCAAAACTCTAATGCCTTAATACCCATAAAATATATTTTTGAAATCTAGAACTCTAATTACACTTTTCTAAAACCACAAAACAATAGACTATTTTCTTAAAACCCTAACCAAATCTATTTTTTTGAAAGATTCACAGTAGCCTACTCTTTCCAAATACCTAACTTAAAATCTAATTTTTATTATCTTCAATCTTATTTATTTAAACCCTAGACTTTAATATTATTTTAATAAAACTTCTGAAACCCTAAATCTTTAAAACATCCAGTAGCTATATTACTTCTTTTATATTAAATATTTTCCAAATTGATTAATCCAGTAAACTAAATTACAAGACCCTAATTGTTAAACATGAAACCAAAGAAACCTAAATTGATGCATGAACCCTAAATTTATATACGTACTGTTTTATTTAAATTAGATGAATGTTTATTATATATTTTGATTGATGTTTGATGTCTTTGATGAATGATTTATTTATAATGAATGGTTGGCTATTTTTATTGATTTGTTTTGATTTCAAAACATTGTAAGAGGTATGTTTCCATATTTTGGGTACCTCATGTCGTGAGCATCGTGTAATTTATTTTATTTTAAAGTTTTTTGGACCAATGTAAAGGACACGTTTTCACCTTTTGGTGGGTGTCCTATTTAGTTTTAGACATGGACGATGTAAGGACATATTTCCATCCTCGGATGGGTGTCCATTTATTTATTTTGTTTAGACAGTGTTGTGATTTTAATAAAGTATTTATTTATTTTTATGATCGCATGTAGTATAGATAATATCATTATATTTAAAATTTTTATCATAATAAGACCTGAAAAGGAGGCCGATTTCAATGAACCGGGCGTTGTGGGGGTGCTTGGTGTTTTGTTAGTTTTTGTTATAGATTTGTGTCTTGTTTATTATAATAATTATTGTTTTATTTAGGTGTTTTGTTAGTTTAAATCGGTTTATTTAGTGTTTTTGTTAATTTTGTAGTTTTAGTTTATTTTGTAGTTTTAGTTTATTTCAGTGTTTATGTCGTTTTTGATCTAGCTTTTAGTATGGTGTTTATGTTTTGTTGGTTATTGTTTATTTACTTTTTGTTTAAAGTTTGTTTGAGTTTTGTTTTAGGTTAAAAAAGCCAAGGAACCAAGACTGAAGGAAAAATGGACAGTAGCTGACACAAGCAGAGGACACGGCCAAGTCACTGGCCGTGTCCCATATCAAGCTGAAAAGAAGCCACAAGACACAGTGATGGACACAGGCAAGGGACACGGCCAAGTCAGTGGCTGTGTCCCTCCAAAGATGCTCCAACAAGGCCAAGTCACTCCAACTTGGCCGTGTCTCACCTAGTTCCAAAGGAAAAGAAGAAGAAATCATCACAGTAGGCGACACATGCAAGCGACATGGCCAAGTCACTGGCCATGTCCCTCCAAAATGATCCAACACGGCCAAGTCACCTCAAACATGGCCATGTCCCTCCAATTATGCTCAAACACGGCCAAGTCACCATCAACTTGGCCGTGTCTCACCTAGTTCCAAAGGAAAAGAAGAAGAAATCATCACAGTAGGCGACACATGCAAGCGACATGGCCAAGTCACTGGCCATGTCCCTCCAAAATGATCCAACACGGCCAAGTCACCTCAAACATGGCCATGTCCCTCCAATTATGCTCAAACACGGCCAAGTCACCATCAACTTGGCCGTGTCTCACCTAAATCCAAAGCAAAGAAGAGCAATTCTCACAGTAGGTGACACATGCAAGTGACATGGCCAAGTCACTGGCCATGTCCCTCAAAAATGGTCCAACTTGGCCATGTCACCATCAACTTGGCCGTGTCTCTCCCTCAAATTCACCTCCAACATGGCCAAGTTCACTCTAACTTGGCCGTGTCACTCAAGGATCAACAAAGACGCGCGGAGGTTTCGTATAAATATGGAAATTAGGGTTTTTCTTAAGACTGTTGAGTTTTTGGAGAGCTGGTTTTCAGCCGTCAGAGAGCAAAGTTAGGGTTTTATCATTTGTTTTCTTTGATTTTGATTTCATTTTTTATTAAACTAGCCTAGATTAGATTGTTCTAGCCATTGATACATCTTTCTTGCAAGATTTGAACAAGAGATTCTTCAGAAGCTTCAAGGAGTTTGTAATTTGGTTTTGTTCTTCAACTTTATCTCTTTATTTTCATTGAAATTGTATTAATGGATATTATCATGTCTAATTTGATTTCTTTGAATATTAATGAGATGAGTATGTTTGATTGCATCATGAACTAATTTAATCTAGTCTAGGGTTTGTATGGATCTGCTATGATTGTATGAATTGGTTATTCTCCTAGCTAATAATTTCTTTAGCCTTGATTGAATGAAATATTGTTAACATATAATTGATTGGCCACCAATTGTGTGATTTAGGTGTTAGATGATGGATTGAGAGATGAAGTCTAATGCTGAAACAATTCAATTAAGGACTTAGGTGAATTAGAAATATAACCTATTAAAAAGATTATTTCAATTATAACAAGATTAGTTGAAAAGAGGTTTGAATGCGAGAGCTTATTTCCTTGACTTGATTAATTGAGCTGTTTGAGATTTAATCTTTGAAATTAAATTAGTTAAGAGGAATAACCGTTCATATGTATCAGTAGTAGAGAAGTGCAAACCCTAGACACTTTTATCAAGTGAATCAAAACATCAGCTCTTGTTTATTTTTATCGTTTTAAACTTCAATTAAACCTTTTCATTAATTAGCAATTTAAATTTATTCATTACTTGTTACTTTGAGTTTGATAATCAATTAGTCACTTTAGCTTCCTTGTGAGATGACCTTGGGGCGATCACCTTTGCTACAGCTACCTCGTATACTTGCGAGTGACGCTTTGTGGTAGAGTTAATTCGAGCGCAACAAGTTTTTGACGCCGCTGCCGGGGAGGCTAATTGGCGTAATTGTTTATTTAAAAAAAATACTTTGGATTATTTTTCATTGTTTTCATTTTATTTTATTTTGTCTTTAGCTTTTAATTGTTTCTTTTTCTAGGAAATTTCTTTTTATGCAAGGCAGGAGATCACTCGAAGGAGAGCTACATCCATTCATTCCAGAAATTCAAAGAGTGAAAAGGAGCAGAGAAGAGTTTGAGCTCTACACCGGATTTGATACAGAGGAGGACACTTCTGAATTTGAGTTAGATTCTACACAATCAGTTAAAATGGCTGAAGAAAGACAAAGAACGATGAGAGACTTTGCTAGACCTGTCATTGGAACTTCCACTTCTTGCATAAGACTGACAGATGCAGCAAGAAATTATGAGTTGAAGAACATTCACTACAACATGCTGCCATCATTCTATGGAGTTCCAAATGAAGATCCTTTGAACTTTATTCGGGATTTCTACTCCACCCTCAACACTTTTCCATTGGGAGGATTAACAGAGGATCAGTTGAGGATGAGATGTTTCGCTTATACTTTGAAGGATAGGGCAAAGAGCTGGCTCATGATGTTGCCTGAAAATTCACTGACAACTTGGGAGCAAGTTTATAACAAGTTCATGGGCAAGTTCTATTCACAGCTGAGTTGAGAGGGAAGATTGCTACCTTCTCTCAATTTGAAGGAGAGCCATTTCATGAGGCTTGGGACAGATTTAAAATGCTATTGATCCAGTGTCCGCATCATCACTACCCACTTCAACTCCTTAATCAGTTTTTCTATGATGGTCTAACCCAGCAATTTCAGAACACTGTTGATAATGCAGCTGGGGGAGCCATGGGAGAAAAGACAGCTGATGATACTTATGAGATCTTTGAGATGTTGGGAGCTAATTCTCAACAAAAGAGTGTAAGGGGAAGAAGTAAAGGGGTGAATCAATTGGAAGCCAATACTGAAATGGTTAGTCAAATAGCTGAATTGACAAGGCAGGTTCAGATGCTAAACATGAAGAACAATATTTCTTCATCTACTCAAGAAGTGTGTGGAATCTGTGGGACATTTGGGCATGGAGCAAATATATGCCCATCTGCATATGAGTTTTATGGGAATGAAGCTGAGCAAGTCAATGCCATGGGGGTATTTCAACCAAGGGCACGGAATGATCCTTACTCCAATTCTTATAATCCTGGTTGGAGGAATCACCCAAATTTTTCTTGGGCAACAAATAATTCTCAGCAGCCATTCCATTTGGTTCAGAGACAGAACCAACAACAGGGCCAATCCTCAAATCAAGGGCAGTCTAAGATAGAGAGCTTGGAGGAAAGTTTACAAGCTTTCATCAAAGTCAGTGCTTAAAATCAAGAGATGACTAATAAGAGGCTGGATTCATTAGAAGCATCTTTTAAAAAAGTGGAGACTCAAGTAGGACAACTTGCACAACAGATGCAAATTCAACAGAAGGGGAAATTTCCAAGTCAACCTGAGTAGACACATTCAGTGATTGTTCTTAGAAGTGGTAAGGTAATTAACACTAATGTTGAAAATGACTTTGTGAATGCAGGTGACCAAGGGAACAAGAAGGAAGGAGATCCAGAGAATAAAGGTGCTGGAGAAAGATCAGTGGAGAAGTCCCCTACAGCAGATCTACATAAGGCAAGCAATCCATACCGGCCTCCTATACCATTCCCCAGCAGGTTGAAGGATGATAAACCAGATAAGCAATTTTCTAACATCTTCAACATGTTGTCTAAGGTAAGTATTAACTTACCCTTACTTGAAGCAGTAAAGAATATGTCGGCTTATGCTAAATTCTTCAAAGAGCTGATCACCAAGAAAAAGAGGTATGAGACAAATGAAAAGGTGATAGTTTCCGAGGTAGCTAGTGTTGTTTTGCAGCATAAACTACCTCCCAAACTAAAGGATCCTGGTAGCTTTATAATTCAAATTTCTGTGGGGAATGGAAAGGGGACTGAGGGCATGTGTGATCTAGGTGCTAGTGTGAATTTGATGCCTTATTCTATTTATAAAGAATTAGGATTAGGGGAACTTAAACCGACAAAAATGGTGTTGCAATTAGCTGATAGGTCTTTTAGATTCCCAAAAGGTGTTATAGAAGATGTGTTAGTTAAGGTTGGAGGGTTAATAGTACCTGTGGATTTTATAGTTCTTGACATGGAAGGAAGTAACCCTACACCATCAGCACACACTATTTTGTTGGGCAGGCCTTTTATGGCGACTACCAACACCTTAATAGATGTTAAAAATGGTAAACTATCAATGACTGTCTTGGGTCAAACTGTTGATTTTTCTATTTTTAACACTTCTCCTATTCCTACAACTGCTTTATATGAGGAATGTTCTTTAATTAATTGTGTTGAAGCAGTTGTATCAGATGCTTTCTTGCAGACAGGTTCATTAGATAAATTGGAGCTGAAACTGACCTTAGAAGAGGGGGCTAAACTAGTGAGGGAGACCCAAAAGTGCCTTAACCCAAAGGCATATGAGAGCTCGAGGAATTATAAGGATCACACTAAAGCACTTCATGACAGATTTAATGGGCGACAGACATTGAGTCCAAGTATGAAAGTTTTACTTTTTAATTCTCGACTCCGTCTATTTTCAGTTAAACACAAATCTCAATGGAGTGGTCCTTTCGAGGTAACTAAGGTATGTCCTTCAGGTGCCATTGAATTGCTTAACTCTAGAACCAATAAGATTTTTAAAGCAAATAGACATAGAGTTAAACTATACAATGAAGGATTTCAGGAAGTGAGGATCATTGACAGCACTTTGATCCATGATCCATAAGTCTTGCATGATGTCTAGCTTTATGACATTAAAGAAGCGCTAAATGGGAGGCAACCCATTAGTTTGAATTTCTTTTTCATAGTTATAATTTTTTATTTAGCAATTTTGATTTTATGTTTAGTATAAATAAATGGAAACCCTAAAACTCTCTTGCATCTTGTTTTTGAACATTTGTGTCTGTGATAAAAAGGTAGAGTTTTGCCTCACCAGGGTACGATGGAAGACAGGTTGTCCTTTAACTCTTTTTCTTTATTATTCTTGTTTTCCATTGAGGACAATGTAAATTCTAAAGTGTGGGGTAATCTTTTAGCTTTCCTTTTGTTTTAGTTTTCTTGGTGTGTTTTATTGTGTTGTGCATGGTATAATTGTTGAAAATTTATTGATCTTTTCTGTGATTTTAGCATTGTAGTTGAGACTTTAGTATCAGCATAGAAATGAGCATTTGAATTCATTCAGGATCAATTTTCACATTCTGCAATTCATGACATATAAATCTTTGTGAACCCACCTATGTGAGTTTTGAGCCTCATAATTTGATATTATTTTCAGTTGATTTTCTTTTCTTAAGTGTGCACCTTCATGATTTGCATCTCTAGAGTTTGCTTTTGCATACTAATTGAACTCACATTATGATTTAATCTCAAGTTTTAAAATGATGAAGGCAAAGTAGGTTAGCCCTTTAGCTTAAAAAGACCTCCCTTAATATTTAATTCCTTAGTGAGCTAAGTTGAGCCTTTGACCTTTTTCTTGTTTGATCAACACAATTCTCAACTTAACATGTTCTTATTATCATCATACCTGCATTAAGGAATGGAGTTTTATGATATGATAATAGGGTGGTTTAGTTCAAAGTGTGAGGTAAGCAAGTAAAAAAAAAAGAAAAAAGAAAAATGGTATTGCTATTTGGGGTTGAAATGCATACTTTGCACTTTGCATTTGATTAAGAGTTGACTATTGTTTTCCTCTACATGTTAAGCTAGATGATCTATGCAATGTTATATTTTGTATATATATGTATTAAAAAAATTATATACAATAAAAGAAAAAGAAAAAGAGAGAAAAAAAAAGAAGAGATATATATATACAAAAATTTACATATGTTCTAGCATTGGTTTGCAAAAGAGGAATGTCGGCTTGTGTATTTTTCTTTGAGTATGCAAGTATGTGAAGTATTAATGGATGGTGAGTATGTAATTTGAAGGAGTTATGAGTTTCTTAGCAAGAGTAGTGTCTAATTTAGATGCTCCATTTCTTGATGCTCCAGCCTAAATGTCTTTTCTCACACCTTTACCTTAGCCCCATTACATCCAAATGAAAGACCTTCAGATTATTTCTTGAGAAAGTCAGTGAGGGAGGTTGGATAATTAAGCAAGTTTATGGTAGTATGCAGTCATGAGTGGTTTGAGTGATTAACCTTTGAAATCGAGTGAAACACTTAGATGAGAGATGAGATTTGTATGTCTGGATTAATGAATGAGTTAAGAAAATCCTGGATTGAAGTAAAGTGCAATTATTTATGCTGTGTCTTTAAGGATTTCATCTTATATGCTGGAATTATAGTTAAGGTTGTTTGAGTTTTTAATTTATGCCATGTGAATTTGCTTGAGGACAAGCAAAGTTTTAAGTGTGGGTAGTTGTTTTGTTAGTTTTTGTTATAGATTTGTGTCTTGTTTATTATAATAATTATTGTTTTATTTAGGTATTTTGTTAGTTTAAATCGATTTATTTAGTGTTTTTGTTAATTTTGTAGTTTTAGTTTATTTCAGTGTTTATGTCGTTTTTGATCTAGTTTTTAGTATGGTGTTTATGTTTTGTTGGTTATTGTTTATTTACTTTTTGTTTAAAGTTTGTTTGAGTTTTGTTTTAGGTTAAATAAGCCAAGGAACCAAGACTGAAGGAAAAATGGACAGTAGCTGACACAGGCAGAGGACACGGCCAAGTCACTGGCCGTGTCCCATGTCAAGCTGAAAAGAAGCCACAAGACACAGTGATGGACACAGGCAAGGGACACGGCCAAGTCAGTGGCTGTGTCCCTCCAAAGATGCTCCAACACGGCCAAGTCACTCCAACTTGGCCGTGTCTCACCTAGTTCCAAAGGAAAAGAAGAAGAAATCATCACAGTAGGCGACACATGCAAGCGACATGGCCAAGTCACTGGCCATGTCCCTCCAAAATGATCCAACACAGCCAAGCCACCTCAAACATGGCCATGTCCCTCCAATTATGCTCAAACACGGCCAAGTCACCATCAACTTGGCCGTGTCTCACCTAGTTCCAAAGGAAAAGAAGAAGAAATCATCACAGTAGGCGACACATGCAAGCGACATGGCCAAGTCACTGGCCATGTCCCTCCAAAATGATCCAACACGGCCAAGTCACCTCAAACATGGCCATGTCCCTCCAATTATGCTCAAACACGGCCAAGTCACCATCAACTTGGCCGTGTCTCACCTAAATCCAAAGCAAAGAAGAGCAATTCTCACAGTAGGTGACACATGCAAGTGACATGGCCAAGTCACTGGCCATGTCCCTCAAAAATGGTCCAACTTGGCCATGTCACCATCAACTTGGCCGTGTCTCTCCCTCAAATTCACCTCCAACATGGCCAAGTTCACTCTAACTTGGCCGTGTCACTCAAGGATCAACAAAGACGCGCGGAGGTTTCGTATAAATATGGAAATTAGGGTTTTTCTTAAGACTGTTGAGTTTTTGGAGAGCTGGTTTTCAGCCGTCAGAGAGCAAAGTTAGGGTTTTATCATTTGTTTTCTTTGATTTTGATTTCATTTTTTATTAAACTAGCCTAGATTAGATTGTTCTAGCCATTGATACATCTTTCTTGCAAGATTTGAACAAGAGATTCTTCAGAAGCTTCAAGGAGTTTGTAATTTGGTTTTGTTCTTCAACTTTATCTCTTTATTTTCATTGAAATTGTATTAATGGATATTATCATGTCTAATTTGATTTCTTTGAATATTAATGAGATGAGTATGTTTGATTGCATCATGAACTAATTTAATCTAGTCTAAGGTTTGTATGGATCTGCTATGATTGTATGAATTGGTTATTCTCCTAGCTAATAATTTCTTTAGCCTTGATTGAATGAAATATTGTTAACATATAATTGATTGGCCACCAATTGTGTGATTTAGGTGTTAGATGATGGATTGAGAGATGAAGTCTAATGCTGAAACAATTCAATTAAGGACTTAGGTGAATTAGAAATATAACCTATTAAAAAGATTATTTCAATTATAACAAGATTAGTTGAAAAGAGGTTTGAATGCGAGAGCTTATTTCCTTGACTTGATTAATTGAGCTGTTTGAGATTTAATCTTTGAAATTAAATTAGTTAAGAGGAATAACCATTCATATGTATCAGTAGTAGAGAAGTGCAAACCCTAGACACTTTTATCAAGTGAATCAAAACATCAGCTCTTGTTTATTTTTATCGTTTTAAACTTCAATTAAACCTTTTCATTAATTAGCAATTTAAATTTATTCATTACTTGTTACTTTGAGTTTGATAATCAATTAGTCACTTTAGCTTCCTTGTGAGATGACCTTGGGGTGATCACCTTTGCTACAGCTACCTCGTATACTTGCGAGTGACGCTTTGTGGTAGAGTTAATTCGAGCGCAACACTGGGACATTTCTCACCTTCCCCATATGTACCCAACTTTTCAAACATATTAGGAGTTTGGGGATTCCTTAGGAATCGAGTCATCCACCCCTTTCTATTTTTTTGGCCCTTCCGGGTGGCGACTCTAGTTTCTCTAGGCTTAAGCCCATGTTCTCTAAAGCTCTAAGCCTAAATAGTGCCAAAGTCACAAGAACCATTCGACCCAAAGTGGGGGCAAAAATCTCTTCTCACAGTGGCGACTCCACTAGGGATAAGAGAAGTTGATTCCATTGGTCTTTATATTATTCTATTCTTTCTTATCATGATATTATCAATTGCATCATATTAGATTGCATCGTGTGCATGAGTTTAGACTCCTGTGTTACCCGTGTTGTGTTATGTAAGGGATACCATACATTCACTCAAGGTATGGAGATCGAGCATGGCATAACCACTTGTAGATCCTTAATTTTTGACCCAGTCCAGTCTGATATTTTTAAACAGTTTAAAATAATTTTTGTAGTATTTTAATTAAATAATAATAATAATTTTTACTTATAATATTTATTGTTAATTAAATTAAAATAAAAAGATAAAAAATAAAAATAAAAATAAATAAAAATAAAAATCGACGATAGAAGAATCAGTGATGAATTAGCTTGGGCCAATTCGTCGCAGGTTTTACCTGTGGCCCGCACCAAACCCACAATGCCCCGCAGGAAATGTTTTGCCAGCGCAGTTTCGCACGCCAGTAGCCCAGCCCGCGGGCAATTTTTTCAAAATCCTATTTTACTTGGTTTTTGATTTTATTTCCTAAACAGTTTTATTTCCTTAACCAATTATTATTAGGTTTTTATTTTTTCTTATAAATACCACATTAAAACACTCAGAAAGGGACTTTGATCTTTTAAAAGGAGATAGAACTTTTGGAAGGAGCTAGACTATTTCAGAATAGATTCAGAACCTTGGACTTGAAGGAGGAAGAGGCAGTCAGCAAGCAACAAACAATCCATCAAAGGCAACCCACACTGTCTTTGTTATTGTTCAACTAGAATTCAAAATTGTGGTGGAACCAACAACGAAGGTTTGAATTTCTACTTACTTGTTTATGTTTATAGTAGCTTCAACACTCAATTAGATCAATTATTTAAACATACAATAGATGATGTTTTTTTGTTAGGCACATTGATCAATTGTTCTACTTACCATCTAAACTCTATTTAAAACCCTAAAAATTATTTTTCAAAACCCTAATGCCTTAATACCCGTAAAACATATTTTTGAAATCTAAAACCCTAATTATACTTTTCTAAAACCACAAAACAATAGACTATTTTCTTAAAATCCAAACCAAATCTATTTTTCTTAAAGATTCACAGTAGCCTATTCTTTCCAAATACCTAACTTAAAATCCAATTTTCATAATTTTCAATCTTATTTATTTAAACCCTAAACTTTAATATTATTTTCATAAAACTTCTAAAACCTTAAATCTTTAAAACATCTAGCAGCTATATTACTTCTTTTATATTAAATATTTGCCAATTGATTAATCCAGCAAACTAAATTACAAGACACTAATTGTTAAACATGAAACCAAAGAAACCTAAATTGATGCATGAACCCTAAATTTATATACTTACTGTTTTATTTAAATTAGATGAATGTTTATTATATATTTTGATTGATGTTTGATGTCTTTGATGAATGATTTATTTATAATGAATTGTTGGCTATTTTTATTGATTTGTTTCGATTTCAAAATATTGTAAGAGGTATGTTTTCATATTTTGGGTACCTCAAGTTTTGAGCATCATGTAATTTATTTTATTTTAAAGTTTTTTGGACCAATGTAAAGGATATGTTTCCACCTTTCGGTGGGTGTCCTATTTAGTTTTAGATATGGATGATGTAAGAACATGTTTCTATCCTCGGATGGGTGTCCATTTATTTGCTTTGTTTGGACATTGTTATAATTTTAATAAAGTATTTATTTATTCTTATAAACGCTTATAATATGGATAGTATTATTATATTTAAGAATTTTATAATATTAAGACCTAAAAAGGAAGCCGGTTCCAATGAACCGACTGTTGTGGGAATGCTGGGCCATTTCTCACCTTCCCCACACGTATCCAACTTTTCGAACTCAATAGGGAGTTGGAGATTCCTTAGGAATTGAGTCATCCACCCCTTTTTTTCTGACTTGTCCGGGTGGCGACTCCATTTTCTCCAAGCTTAGGCATGTGTTCTCTAAGGCCACGAGCCTAAATAGTGCCGAACTCGTCAGAACCATTCCACAGGGAGTGGGGGCAAAAATCCCCGCTCACAATGGCGACTCCACTAGAGATAAGAGAAGTTGATTCCGTTGGACTTTATATTATTCTATTCTTTCTTATCATGATATTATCCATTGCATCATATTATATTGCATCGTGTGTGTGAGTTAGGAAACTCGTATTACCCATGTTGTGTTATGTAAGGGATACCATACTTTCACTCAAGGTATGGAGATCGAGCATGACATAACCACTCATAGCCTTTTACCTTTTGGTATATACTTGCTATGGGAACCTAAGCCTTTTCAACCCAAAGACTAAAGCTCATGTAATTGGCCTAATTACTTTCCTTAGGTTTTACCCCAAATGCTTGTTGTTTGACTACTGTTAATTTATCTTGGTTTAAATCATGGCTTATTTGGTTTGTTCTTTTTCTAATATGACCTAAATATATTGTAAGCTCAAAATAAATTTTTCTTTAAAGCTCAAAATAAATATATTGTTTGTGCATACGTCCATGCATATATACATTTGCATCTCATATCATTGATCCTCTCTGGCTTACAGCCCTGGATTATAATAGTTCAAAAGTCTACGATAATCTGAAGAATCTAGCAGCAACTTAATCACTTTTTCACCAAAAGCAATGGAGCTCAAACAAATTCAAAGAATGGTGGATGACACCCTCAATGCTAAAATGGAAGAACTAAAGGGGGCCCTAGATGAGATTATGAAGAATCAAATGACTACATTGTTTGGGAACAATGCCAAAGCATCTGTAAGCACCAAGAAAGATAAGGGGAAGGCTAAAGTTGGTGAAGTGGCTTTTGATGATGATGTGATGATGATGATGATTGGGCTCAATACTTCCAAGATCCTCAAGACAAGAAGAAAGAGCCGAAGATTGTTGAAAGAACAGTTGTGGAGAAAACTGAAACTTCATATATTGAAAAGATGATTGCTGATCTGGAAAAGAAGTTGGAAAAGAAGCTGAAAACCGAAGAAATATCTGAAGTTGACAAATTATTTAAGCTAGATGAAGAAGTTCTGTACAAGTTCAAGATGCCATCCTTTGGAAAGTTTGATAGAACTGGAAATCCTCACCTCCATGTGAAGTAGTATATCACTGCTATGCAGTCTACCTGGGCTACTAAGGCTCAAACTCTAAGGTACTTCATGCAAAAGAGTTGGGATCTGCTATACATGGCCTTCATCCAACAATATGGATACAATACTGAATTAGAAGTTACTCTAATAGAGGTGGAGTCCATTAGACAAAGGCCAAATGAGAATTTCATGGATTATATGAAGAGGTGGAGGAATAAGGCTGCATTACTCAGAAAGAGGCCCGATAAATCTGATCAAATAAGAATGATTGTGAGAGGGGTATTGCATAGTCTTTGTGAAAGGATGTCTCATATACTCATCTAAGATTTCAAAGATCTTCTCCAAGCTGGTCTACAAATTGAATAGTGGTGTGAGCGATGATTTTTACCCCCACTCCCGATGGAATGGTTCTTGCGACTTCGGCACTGTTTAGGCTCGGGGTCTTAGAGAATACAGACCTAAGTCCGGAGAAAATGGCTCAATTGGGTGATGAGAAAATTCAGAAAGTTATATCAGAATGCCAAAAAGGAGAGAATCGAGATTTCTATATGAGAGACGATGGTAGCCTTTGGTTTAAGGATAGATTGTGTGTTCCTGACGATGCAAGATTGAGAAAGATTATTTTGGAAGAAGCACATCAATCGATTTTTGCTATGCACCCTGGGAGTACCAAGATGTATTATGATTTGAAGCAGCATTATTGGTAGTCAGGTATGAAAAGGGACATAGCGGAGTTTGTATCTAAATGTCTCACTTGTCAGAGGGTGAAAGCTGAGCATCAAGTTCCAACAGGATTGCTTCAACCTTTGTCGGTGCCTGAATGGAAATGGGAACGTGTGATAATGGATTTTGTGTTTGGTTTGCCATTGACTCAGAAGAAGCATGATGCTATCTGGGTGATTGTTGATCGGTTGATGAAGACAGCTCATTTTCTTCCAGTTCAGATGGACTATTCTCTTGAGAAGTTGGCTGAGCTATATATCAGTGGGATAGTGAAGTTGCATGGAGTCCCAATTTCTTTGGTGTCTGATCGAGATCCCCGATTTACTTTGAGATTTTGGAAAAGTTTACATGGTGCTTTGGGTTCTCGATTGCACTTTAGCACTGCTTTTCATCCGCAGACAAATGGGCAGTCAGAGAGAGTGATACAGATTATAGAGGACATGTTGAGAAGCTGTGTCATTGAATTCTCTGGAAGTTGGGACAGATTTTTGCCATTGATGGAATTTGCTTACAACAATAGTTATCAGTCTAGTATTAAAATGGCACTTTATGAGGCATTGTATGGTAGAAGATGCAGAATGCCTCTATGTTGGAATGAAGTTGGAGAAGACAAGTTGATTGGTCCCGATTTGATTAAGGAAACGGAAGAGAAAGTGAAGATAATTCGGGATCGATTGAAACCAGCTTCAGATTGGCAGAAATCTTATTCAGATTTGAAGAGAAGAGACATAGAGTTTGATGTTGGAGATAAATTATTTCTAAAAGTGTCTCCTTGGAAAAAGATTTTGAGATTTGGCAGAAAAGGGAAGCTAAGTCCTCATTTTATTGGACCTTATGAAGTATTAGAAAGAGTTGGACCAGTTGCTTATCGACTCGCTTTGCCGCCTGAGTTGGATAGAATTCACAATGTCTTCCATGTTTCTATGATGCGGAGGTACAAATCAGATACATCTCATGTTCTGTCCGCTGAATCTATTGAGGTGAGTCCAGATTTGACTCTTGAAGAAGAACCAATTGCTATTTTGGCACATCGAGTGAAAGAGTTGAGACATAAGAAAGTGACAATTGTGAAGGTTCTTTGGAAGAATCATGGTAGATAAGAGGCAACTTGGGAGAGTGAGCAAGCGATGCGAGATCAGTATCCTTAATTGTTTCATACTTAAGATCAGGTAATTTCGAGGATGAAATTTCTTTTTAGAGGGGGAGAATTGTAATATCCCAAAGTATACCCTAAAAGTTTTGGAATATTTATTGTTGTATTTGGATTAAATGTATATGTTTAAATGGAAAGAGAAATGAGGTAAGGGAAGAGTGTATATGTTGTATATATAGTGATATATACAACATATACAAGTCAAAGAAATGGAAATCAAAGAAGATTAATTAATTATTTTAAATTAATTAAATTAATTAAATAGAAAATTGAATTAGTGAGTGGATGAAGATATTTGATTATTTTAATATTTAATTGCTTGGTGGAGGTTTAAAGAGAAGAAGTAGTTGACTTTACTATTCATTCTTCTTCTTCTTCTTCTTCTTTCATTGTTGTTGGCCGGGTATCACATAGCAAGAGAGGAAGAGAGTTTTTAATTTTTCCAAACTCAGGATTGAAGGATGTTTCAAGTGATCAAGTTGGAAATATAAGAAGTTTCATCATTTTGGTAAGTTTCCACTTGATTCCTTAGTTTTCTTTTAAGTTGTATTTGAGTTTGATGGTTGATTATTGATGGTATAAGTATGTTTTATTGTGGGGTGTTTGAGAGTATTTAGTTTATTTGATTTTGATTTTTTTGGGGTTGGATTAAAGAGAAAGTGTTAGGTTTGGTGGAAGAACAAGTGTTGTGTTTGAGTTATGTGTATGTGATGGTTGTGAATTGGTGTTTGATGTATGTTTTGAATTGTTTTGGTGTTTTTGCAAGTTATGGGTGTGTTTAGTTAAGTTTGTTTGAAGTGGAAAATGGTGGAAGTAAGAGGTTTGTTGGATGTGTTGTTGTTGTTGCCGGAATCAGGATTTTTGGCCTGACACGCCCATGAGCACGGCCAGGTCTTTAGGCGTGTCAATTGTTCTGTGTTCTTGGATGGGTGACACGAGCAGTGACACGCCCATGTCACTGAGCGTGTCACAGCTTCTGTGTTGTAGTAGCATTGACACGTCCAGTGACACGCCCATGTCACTGAGCGTGTCATAGCTACTGTGTTGAGGGAGGATTGACATGGCCAGTGACACGCCCATGTCACTGAGCGTGTCAAAGCTTCTGTGTTGTGAGTTTAGGGCACAGTCAGGGACACGCCCGTATTGTTGAACTTGTCATGTGTAGAGTTTGCCCTAGATAGTTCTCTTTCTTATTTTCTTCTTGTGTATTTCTAAGTGAGTGTGTATGATCACCTTTGGATTAGGTTTTGAAGAGAGTTGAGCTACCTTTATTCAAGTGTTGAGAGTTATCTTGGAAGAAGAGTTGATAGAGTGGTGTTGTTGCTTTAAGAGGTAAGTATAAACTTTGAATGATTGCATACATGTACATGACATTGGGACTTAACACATTTAGTTGAAAAATGTGTTAAGTTACTTGATACATTGTTGATGAATGAATTATATGTTGTGATATGCATAATGTGAATTTTATTGATGTATGTCCAATGCAATTGGCTATGTATACTTTAATGATGAGATGTGAAGCCATTGTGTTGCTGTAGTGATGCAAATGAAATAATTGGGGCATGATTGCCTAGTTTAATTATGAGAAATGAATTGTGAAAGAGATTGATAATGAGATAAATGAATTAATTTTGTGCCTAGTATGTTATTCAATTTTCAGAGTTCTAGGTTTGGCGGCATGCCTATGAATTGCTGGATAGGTGAAAAGAACGGGTCGTAAGCCGAGTCCAGCTGATAAATGTGGAATATGATATTTTTGAGGTGAAAAGACCGGGTCGTAAGCCTCAAAAATAATAACAGTCTAGCCGGGTTGAGGACCAAGATATTGGGGCCCTAGGGTCTAGCCGGGTTGAGGTCCAAGAGACTGGGTCTGTTACACTATCCATAGATAGATATATATGTATCTCCTACGGGCTTGATGAATATGATTATGGACCAAAGCAGTAACTCTGAACTTTGAATAACATATTAGATCCTTTTTGGGCCCATGCTTGTCTTTGTTTTAATGTGAATCATAAATGGTAAAACAATTGAATAAGATAATGAAATGTAATGTTATGAGATATAGCATTTTGAATATGATCTCTATTGCTTGAAAGTATGACATTGACATTGCATTAAAGCATATTGTTTTTGTGGATTGTACCACTAAGCCTATGGCTTAGCGCGATTGTGGTTCATCGCGCAGGTGACAGGGTAGAACCGGAGAGTTCAGCTAGATCGAGTTGAGTCTAGACTTTGAAGTGTTGATTGTGGGCTTAAAGATCAGAGACGAACTGCCAAACATGTATAAACTTTATGTTTTGTAAATATTTATTTTGATATATATGTATATGTAAATACCGTTACATTTTCCGCTGCTTAATAAATAAATGTTTTACTTGTTATGTTCCATAATATATATATGTGAAATGTTTTAAATTTTCCTCATATTATTGTAGAAGAGAAAAATTGGGTTGTCTTATATAAATCGTGGCACTCCTATGCCCGGTATACGTATAGTACAGATGTAGTAGTATGTAGTGTGCGTATACGGGGTATAGGGGTGTTACAAATGTTATTTTCCATTTGATTAATTTAATTAATTTAAAATAATTAATTAATCTTCTTTGACTTCCATTTCTTTGACTTGTATATGTTGTATATATCACTATATATACAACATATACACTCTTCCCTTACCTCTTTTCTCTTTCCATTTAAACATATACATTTAATCCAAATACAACAATAAATATTCCAAAACTTTTAGGGTATACTTTGGGATATTACATGAAACATGTCCTTACATCACATGCCTAGATAGGACACCCACCAAAAGGTAGAAACATGCCTTTTACATAGGTTCTAAAATAGAAAAGCAAATTAAATTACATGATGTTTAACTAATGAGGTACCCACCAAGTGGAAACATACCTCTTACAACTTTTAAAAATCTAAATTAATTGATAAAAGTAAATAATCATTCATCATAAATAAATCATTCATCAAAGCTATTAATCAAAATATAAAATAAATATCCATCCATGATAAATTAAATAAATCAATTATTGAAATTAAATAAATTAAAGCATAAGAGATAAATCAAAGCATAATCAAATATGGAATTGAATAAAGCAAATAAAAGTCTAATTATAGCTACTGTGACTTTTTATGGAATTAAAATAAATTAGGGTTTTATGTTTTAAAAGGTTGGTAAGACTCTTTGATTAACTAAATTAATATTTGAATGGTGAAATCATGAAACTAGGGTTTTAGACACTTTGAAATACTTTTTGATTCATGGTTTTAAATGGTGATTTCAAGCTACTGTGTAAATTTAAAGTATTTGTGTTTTTATGGTTTCTAATGTTTTAAAGGATTAGGGTTTTAAAAAAATATAAGGTTTAAAGTTTTAAAGGAGATAGAGTTTAATATTTTAGGTTTAAAAGTTGAATTAGGGTTTTAGGATTTAAAATTAGGGGTCTCGGGTGATTTGTTGATTTTAGGGTTTGGAAAAACAATTTGATGATTTCATGAGGTTTTATGAATTTAAACTAACGGATTGAAGTTTTTATAAATAGAAAAGATACTTTTTATAGTTTTTTGGAAGAAATACGTTGGCGAAAAAAAACTGCCGCAGAAAACTGCGACAGTGGCCGGGCTAGGGCGTCGCCAGCAGGATTTTCCTGCGGGCGAAATGCCCAACGGGTCCGCAAGACAATTTTTTCATCGCCGATTTTTTCGACTCCGATTTTTATTTTTATTTTTATTTTTTGACTTTTATTTGTTTATTTTTATTTTTTATTAATAAAAATTAGATACTAAAGCAAAATTTATTTAATAAAAATTATTTTGGACCAATTAGACAACAAAAATCATTTTAGACTAAATAAAACATATTGGACCGGATTGGGTCAAAAATTAAGGGTCTACAGTTTGCCCCCTGCTTGAATCTGAAACCTTAGTGAAAGAAAGTGAAAAGCAATAAGACTTAATTTTTGAGGTTTTGGGTTCTGGACCCGAGAGATTTGGACACTCGATCCTAAACTAGACTTGGATACTCGATCCTATCTGGATTTGGATACTCGATCCTAAATTGGATTGGGATACTTGATCCTAACTGGACTTGGATACTCGATCCTAAACTGGATTTGGATTTTCGATCCTAAACTGGATTTGGATACTCGATCCTAAATTGGATTGGGATACTCGATCCTAACTTGATTTGGATACTCGATCCTAACTTGGATTCGGATACTTGATCCTGAACTTGATTGGGATATTCGATCCTAACTGGATTTGGATACTCGATCCTAAACTGGATTTGGATAATCGATCCTAACTGGATTTGGATACTCGATCCTAAATTGGATTTGGATACTCGATCCTAACTGGATTTGGATACTCGATCCTAAATTGGCTTTGGATACTCGATCCTAAACTGGATTGGGATACTCAATCTTAACTGGATTTGGATACTCGATCCTAAACTGGATTGGGATACTCGATCCTAACTGGATTTGGATACTCGATCCTAAATTGGATTGGGATAATCGATCCTAACTAGATTTGGATACTCGATCCTAAACTGGATTTGGATACTCAATCCTAAATGGATTTGGATACTATCCTAAATTGGCTTTGGATTTGGGTACTTGGACCCGAGATTGAATTGATTTGGGTACTTGGACCCAAGAATGGGTACTTGGACCCGAGATTGAATTGATTTGGGTACTTGGACCCAAGAATGGGTACTTGGACCCAAGCTTGAATTGATTTGGGTACTTGGACCCGAGAATGGGTGCTTGGAAGATTGGATACTTGGACCCGAGCTTGAGTTTGACTGACCTTTTATCATTTGAGAAATCTGACTGCTCCGGTTATTCTATGCATTGTGGTTTTTCACCCTCAAAATGGATCTTTATCCTTTGAAATCGGGTCTTCATCCTTAAAAATGGATCTTCATCCTTGGAGATCGGGTCTTCATCCTTGAAAATGAATATTCATCTTTTAACATCGGGTCTTTATCCATTGGAGGTTGGGTCTTTACCCTGGCTTCAGCTCTTTTAGCTGGATTGGTCTTTTATCTTTTGCATCTTCATTCTTTTGAGAGTTCTAAAGTTCTATCCTTTTATTCTTCCTTTTTGCAAAGATTTAGCTATTTTTAATTGGACCTTATATCCTCTCCTTGTCCCCCTGTGTGGCAAAATATTTGTAAGTGAGTTTAAAAATATTTGGTATATAAACTCAAAAAATTGAAAAGGAGAAACTTTGCCCCCTGTGTAGGCTCAAACCAAATATTTTATCCATGAAAGCTTTGATTGATGTTTTTGCCGTCTAGTTCTTCGCACAAGCACGTATTTCTTCTCTTTGCAAATTTACTGGAGCTTTCTCAAGCAATGGGCTTTCCATGCCCCCTTGATTCAATATCTTCTTTAGATTCTTTAATTTGCAGGGTGTTTGCTGTTCATTTTGCCAAAGAATAGACAACACAAGATAAAAAAGTGCGATGTGATATGCTCATGTTTGCATGATATGCATGAATAATACTTACAGTCATTCTATCGACTCACAGACCGAGGTGATTAGCAGAAGTGTTCTCATTGGTTCCTTTTTGAATCTCGTTCAAGTCTTGCATGGGAATGATCGAAAGCTTTGCATTTGTGGCTTTTATCTTCAAGATGTTAAAAACATGAGTGGTGGAGACCCTAAGCAACAGAGTCAGGGATGCATCCATTTCAAAGCATGTCAATTGGTAGCTTCTTCATGACCTTGCCAATAATCATTCCCTTGGACCAACGTGTCCTTTGGAGGTTCAACATACTCCCCTTAACTTGAAGGCTTTGTATGACAAAACATTTTTTGAATTTTTTGAATTTTGATTTTGAAATCAAATGTTGGCTTTGCCAAATCAATGTCAATGTACCTCAGGACTTGATTTTCCAAATTAACACACCTATAACATGACAACCCTAGTTACCGTACTAAACTCGGGAATCATTTCTATTTAAGCAAGAACTGTTGCACTTCAGATAGGCACATAAACATTACTTGGTCAAAGGTCTCATTTGAGTTTAAATATTGTCTATCTCATATGCATGCTTATCCAAACTATCTCCACTAATAGACTCTACCTACAAAGAGAGATCAACAGGTCTTTGATAGGCTTGAAACGGGGTCTATGAGGGACACAGGTTTAAGCGAAGGCCATTTTGAGATTGGAGCTGGTGTGACACAAAGGACAAACCTTCACACTACAAATTTCTTGTTTGAACTTTAGACAGTTGGGAGCAATCTTGCTAGACACTAAATTCTTTCTGTCTTCTTTGTAATATCCTCATTTATGCCCTAGAAGTTTTGAGTATGTTGTTGTTATTGTGGTTGTTGATATATATATTGGGAAGTGAATGTTTGTGCATATATGTGTTAAATTGTAAGAGAAAAGAAATGGGAAGAGAATGTATATGTATATGTGTTTTGGAGAAGAAATTTAGGGTTTAGAGACAAATGTATATGTTGTTTATATGATGATATAATTAACATATACATTGGTCAAATGAAGAGTCAAGGTGATGGTTAAGTGGAAGAAGATATTTTTGGTTGTTAATGAAATTACTATAAAGGGCTTATATGAGACAAAGAGTTAGTTATATGGTTAAGGGTGTTTTGGTAATTTTCCTTGTAAGATGCATGGTGGAGATTAAAAGAAGAAAAGGTGTTTGACTTGTGCATTTTCTTCTTTCTTTCTTGAAGTGGCCGGATTCTCCATAGACAAAGAGAGAAAGAGAGGTGATCTTGAGGTTTGAAGCATTTTGAAGAAGGAAGCAAGGGTTTTGGTTAAAGATTTGTGGATTTCTTCATTTGAGGTAAGATCTTTTCTTTAATTTCTTCAATTCTTTTGAAGTGGTGTGAGAAAGGAATTAGGGTTTGTTGGTTTGATGATGAGAAGTTGAGTTGGTGAAGGTGTTGGAAGTGATTGTGTTGAGTAAGAGTTGTGTTTAGTGAAATTGTTTCTGTTTTACAATTAGTAAAGGCTGTGATTTGTATGATTTTTAATTAATTATAGAAAAATGTTCTTGAAGTGAATTTTTGATATGTTGTGCCTCTATGAGTGTAGAATGACTGAAAAATATGTTGATTCGATTTTGGAATGGTTATGAGTTTAGAAAGATTATTTTTATTAGACCTGTTCCAGCAGGTACCTTAACTGAGACAGCTATACTTCGGGATTTTTAATAAAATGTAGAAAAATCATATCCAGTCGAATTTTGGATATGTTGTTGCTTAGTGAGTCTAGTATTTGAGAAAAATAATTTGGAACCACGTTGATTGAATTTGATTTATGGAATTCACAAAGTTCAGAACTGCTGCCAGGATGCAGGGCAATTGGGGCAGTCTGGTTAGGTGAACTATTTGACCAAGATTTTGTGTTCAGTTTGATCTGAAATTTTAAAGGAATGATTTTTAGATACAAAACTAAATTCTGTAAAAATTTTAGAATTTTTAGTCAAGTAGATTATTTTATACAATTTTTCAAAATAAGGATAAAATGGAGTTTAAAACCAGAATGTACTATTCATATGAATCATATCAATTGTTCTTTGCCCTAATTGCATTGTTGAGATTGAACAATGTTATGTTATGCATTGTGAATGGTTATGTGTTTCATGAATAATATACATTGAAATTGAAATGATAATTCAAATAAGACATGATATGAGGCAATGCCATTGTGATTGGCTATGATGATGATATTGAAAGAAAGAAGGCATGTTTGCCTAAATGTGATGAGAATTTGAGAATGGAAATGGTAACTATATAATAAATGAATTGTTTGTTTAATATGTTATTCAGTTTCAGAGTTCTGGATTTGGGTGGCATGCCTAAGAAATGATAAAAGGTAACAGTCTTGCCGGGTTGAGGATCTCCTCATATGTGTTGAGTTGATGATCCAAGAGACTGGGTCTGTTACACTATGAGATATATGATTTGTAACAGTCTTGCCGGGTTGAGGATCTCCTCATATGTGTTGAGTTGATGATCCAAGAGACTGGGTCTGTTACACTATCCATGGTTAGAGATACATGTATATACATTGCCTACGGGCGTGATTATTGTGACTATGAACCAAAGCAGTAACTCTGAACTCTGAATATCATATTAAATACTTGTTGGGCCCATAGGTGTCAGGGTTATATGAATGTCCTAAATAATGTTATGAGTTAATGAAATGAGATGTTGGTTATTGAGTATGATTGATTAATGTTGAATGTGGAAAGATGTTGAAATGTGGTATGCTCATATGACTATGATTTGTGAAATGCATAATTATGTGGTTAACTTTATATTTATGATATTGATCTTATCAATAACATATGTGGCATTGCATTACATTAAAGCATACCATTAGCATGTTTTATCTTACTAAGCCGTTGGCTTAGCGCGAATGTGATTCTTCGCGCAGGTGACAAGGAAGAACCAGAGAGTTCCTCTAGGCCGAGTCGAGCCTAGATTTTGAAGAGTGAATAGTGGGCTTTAAGATCGAAGACTGACTGCCAAACATGTATAAATTTTATGTGTTGTAAAACTTGAGTTTTGATGTATATGAATTTGTAAATATTGTTACTTTCCGTTGCATAGTGAACAAAGATTTTATCTGCTGTATTTCATAATAAACCTTTACTTTATTTTGTACTAGAAGTGTAAATCCTTTTTGCAGGTTGTAGTTGAGGTTATAAGGGGGATTTATTGGAAGTGTACTGAGAATGATTTTGTTTGCATTGGTTTGTGTAAAAATGTTTTCAAAAATTAGAAAAAAACCAGTTTTGTCGACACTTGGGATTGAATTTTTAGGCAAAACTATGGCAAAATTTCTATAAAAATCGGAACAAAAATTTGACTAAGTAAAAGTGGTAGCAACATTAGGATAGGGTGGCGCCTCTACTCAGCTTACACACGTAGGTCGGGAAGGGGTGTTACAATTTTTGGTATCAGAGCCTAGGTTTGAGATTCTCAACCTAGATCAATTGTAAGAAAAAGAATATTTTGATTTTTAAAGTGGGTTTTTGAGTAAAATACATGTTTTGGTATGGCAGTCTTTGATCTTTAATGAGGAATATTCTGCTGTGTTTGCAGATATAGGTAGAGATGGCATCTCATTCGCGACAATCTGTTGAAGGTAGTGCCGAGAGTATTGCTCCTGCTGAGGGAGCTAGGGTTGATAGTGTTGAGGAGGCACCTGCTTCGGTGTCGGGTAGACCAGCTGGGGAGGAGGTTCCGCCAGCCTGGTTTAGGCCTATGTTGGAAGCTATGAGACAAGCACCTGTGCAACCACAGCCACCGCCACCACCCCCTCAGCCTTCAGTACCAGTAAGGCACTATGATAAGCTAAGGAAATATGGAGCAGAGGATTTCTTTGGTACAGTTGATCCGGCTGTAGCAGAACAGTGGCTTGATAGAGTTCAGAGGGTATTTGTGCAGTTGCAAGCCACTTCAGAGGAGAAGTTTGACTATGCAAGATCTTTGCTACAGAAGGATGCCTACGACTGGTGGAAGACAGTGCCCCATTCTATGGATGATCCACCAACCTTGTCTTATGCGGATTTTCTGAGAGAATTTGAGTTGAAGTATACTCCTAGGGAGTATAAAGATGGGAAGAAAAGAGAGTTTCTAGATTTGAAGCAAGATCATCGGACCGTAACTGAGTATGAAGTTGAGTTTATTCGACTGAGTCAGTATGCTGGGGGTATCATTACTGATGAGATTGATAGATGTCGGCGATTTGAGGAGGGATTGAGGCCCTCGATCATGTGCTTAGTGGCTGGATCCAGATATCAGGATTTCTCACAGCTTGTGGCAGCAGCTCGAAGTGTAGAGCGAGCTCAAGTTATTGCAGCTGCTTCAGAGGAAGAGGTTAGGGTTAGAAGGCCCCAGTTCGAGGCAGGGTCTTCTTCTGCGAAGAGGGGTAGAGGAAGTTTTGTTCCTCGGAGTAGTAGGAGCCAGAGACCAGTGGGTAGGTCAGTGCAGTTCCAGAGGCAGAGATTTAGACCTGCAGCTTCAGTAGCGAGTGCTCCTACTCCTGGAGTTCAGAGATCCACCTTACCTGTGTGTAACCAGTGTGGTGGAAGACATGGGGGCGTTTGTTGGAGGCATAGTAGATCAGGGGTATGCTTCAGGTGTGGATCACCTGACCACTTTGTGAGAGACTGTCCTGAGAGGCAGGAGCAGATGCCAGTTGATTCTGCTGCTTCTCGAGCTAGTGTGAGGGGAGGCAGAGGAGGCAGAGGTGCCAGCCGGGGAGGTAGACCAGGATTCAGTTCTAGAGGAGGTGCTACATCCAGGGAGGGTAGACCAGAGGAGGTTGGATCTTCCCAGAGGATGTATGTTATGCAGAGACAGCCAGATACATCGGCAGTCATAGCTGGTACTTTTTCTTTATTTAATACTCCAGTACTTGCTTTGATTGATCCGGGTTCCACACATTCATATATTAGTGCATCTGTTTTGCCTGTATCTGATTTGCATGCTGAGTCCCTAGGATTTGATGTGTTGGTAACAAATCCGTTAGGGCATAGTGTGGTTGTGAGTAAGGTGCATAGAGATAGTGCAGTAGTGGTGCAGGGTGAGGAGTTCCTTGGGGATTTGATTGAGATGCCATTTAAGGAATATGACGTGATCTTAGGTATGGATTGGCTATCTCGACATGAAGCTGTGGTGGATTGTAAAAAGAAAATTGTTTCTTTGAGAACGGGTGATGGTAGAGAGGTGATAGTATCTAATGAGCAGGAACAGCTAGCCTCCTTATTTGTTTCAGCTGTTGCAGCCAGGAGGTTGATTAGAAAGGGGTGTGAAGCCTATCTTGCTCATGTGGTGGATACTAGAGTGAAGGGTTCCCCTATTGATAGCATTGCCACAGTTGCTGAGTTCCCGGATGTGTTTCCAGAGGAGTTGCCAGGGTTGCCTCCTGAGAGAGAGGTGGAGTTCGGTATTGAATTGTTGCCTGGTACCACTCCTATCTCTATTACTCCTTATAGAATGGCACCAGCAGAATTGAGGGAGTTGAAAGTGCAATTACAGGAGTTGTTGGACAAAGGATTCATTCGCCCCAGTGTTTCTCCTTGGGGAGCTCCTGTGCTATTTGTGAAGAAGAAAGATGGTACTATGAGGTTGTGTATCGATTATAGGCAATTGAACAAGGTGACTATTAAAAATAAATATCCTTTGCCTAGAATCGATGATCTCTTTGATCAGTTGAAGGGAGCGTCAGTGTTCTCCAAAATTGATTTGAGATCTGGGTACCATCAGCTGAGGGTAAGAAGTGAAGATGTTCCTAAGACTGCTTTTCGGACCAGGTATGGGCATTATGAGTTTTTAGTTATGCCTTTTGGTCTAACGAATGCACCTGCAGCTTTTATGGATTTGATGAATAGGGTGTTTAGGCCCTATTTGGATCAGTTTGTAGTGGTCTTCATTGATGATATACTGGTGTATTCACGGAATGAAGAGGAGCATGATATGCATCTGCGGATTGTGTTGCAGATTTTGAGAGAGAATCAGTTATTTGCCAAATTGTCGAAGTGTGAGTTCTGGTTGGATCAAGTTGCTTTTCTCGGACATATTGTTTCTGCAGAAGGCATCAGAGTTGATCCGAGCAAAGTTGAAGCCATTTTAAATTGGAGTCCACCCAAGTCTGTGACAGAGATTAGAAGTTTTCTGGGTTTGGCAGGCTATTACCGACGGTTTGTGAAAGGGTTTTCTTTGATAGCTACTCCACTCACCAGATTACTTCGAAAGGGAGTGAGATTTGTGTGGACAGATCAGTGTCAGGCTAGTTTTGAGCAGTTGAGAGAGTTGTTGACTCAAGCGCCTGTTCTTACTTTACCTGTTGAAGGCAAACCATATGTGATCTACAGTGATGCTTCACATAGAGGTTTGGGGTGTGTATTGATGCAGGAAGGGAAAGTTATAGCTTATGCATCTCGACAGTTGAAACCGCATGAGCTTAACTATCCGACCCATGATTTAGAATTGGCTGCCATTGTGTTTGCATTAAAGATTTGGCGCCACTATCTGTTTGGGGAGAAATGTTTCATCTACACTGATCACAAGAGTTTGAAGTATTTGGGTGTCCAGAAAGAACTCAATCTTCGTCAGAGGAGATGGTTAGAATTGATTAAAGACTACGACTGCTTGATTGACTATCATCCAGGTAAAGCAAATGTTGTTGCTGATGCCTTGAGTCGGAAGTCTTTAGCTGGTTTAACTGTTTACTCGCTCTCGTTGCTTGTTGAGTTGAGAGCATTGCATGCCAGTTTTGTACCTTGTGTTGATGGTGCATTATTGGCACAGTTGCAACTAAAGCCGATTTTGTTAGATCAGATCAAAGAAGCTCAGTTGGCCGATAAGAAGATTCAGAAGATTTTTTCAGATTGCAAGAATGGGAAGACTAGAGATTTTGTTGTGAAAGATGATGGGAGTCTCTGGTTTAAGAACCGATTGTGTGTACCCGATGATGCTGATTTGAAAAGAGTCATTTTAGAAGAAGCTCATCAGTCAATGTTTGCTATGCATCCGGGTAATACGAAGATGTATCATGATTTGAGACAGCATTATTGGTGGATTGGTTTGAAGAGAGACATTGCTGAGTTTGTATCGAAATGTCTCACTTGTCAGAAGGTTAAAGCAGAGCATCAAGTTCCAACCGGGTTGCTTCAACCATTGTCAGTGCCAGAATGGAAGTGGGAAAGAGTGACAATGGATTTTGTGTCTGGTTTGCCATTGACACAAAAGAAGCATGATGCTATATGGGTGATTGTGGATAGATTGACTAAGACAGCTCATTTCCTTCCGGTTCGAATGGATTACTCTTTGGAGAGATTGGCTGAGCTGTATATCCATGAGATTGTGAAACTGCATGGTGTTCCAACTTCTTTAGTGTCTGATCGAGATCCCAGGTTTACTTCCAGATTTTGGAAGAGTTTGCATAGTGCTTTAGGTTCTCGACTGCACTTCAGCACTGCTTTTCATCCACAGACGGATGGACAGTCAGAGAGGGTGATACAGATTATTGAGGACATGTTGAGAAGCTGTGTCATCGATTTCTCTGGAAGTTGGGATAGGTTTTTACCTCTTGTGGAGTTTGCTTACAACAATAGTCACCAATCCAGTATTGGTATGGCACCGTTTGAAGCATTGTATGGCAGACGGTGTAGGACACCTCTTTGTTGGAATGAGCTTGGAGATAATAAGTTGGTTGGTCCTGATTTGATTCAAGAAACTGAAGATAAAGTAAAGTTGATTCGAGGCAGGTTAAAAGCAGCTTCAGACCGACAGAAGTCTTATGCAGATCTAAAAAGGAGAGATATAGAGTTTGATGTTGGAGATAAGGTATTTCTGAAAGTGTCTCCTTGGAAGAAAATTTTGAGGTTCGGTCGGAAAGGAAAATTGAGTCCTCGTTTCATTGGGCCGTATGAAGTGTTAGAAAGAGTTGGGCCAGTGGCGTATCGACTTGCTTTGCCACCTGAGTTGGATCGTATTCATAATGTATTCCATGTTTCTATGTTGAGGAGATATAGGTCGGATCCATCTCATGTGTTGCCATTTGAGTCTATTGAAGTGAGCCCAGATTTGACATTTGAAGAGGAACCAGTTGCTATCTTGGCACGAGAAGTGAAAGAGTTAAGGAACAAGAGAGTGCCATTGGTGAAGATTCTTTGGAAGAATCATGCAAAAGAAGAAGCGACTTGGGAAAGTGAGCATACCATGCGAGAGCAGTATCCGCAATTGTTTCAGCTTTGATATCAGGTAATTTCGAGGACGAAATTTTCTTTTTAGAGGGGGAGAATTGTAATATCCTCATTTATGCCCTAGAAGTTTTGAGTATGTTGTTGTTATTGTGGTTGTTGATATATATATTGGGAAGTGAATGTTTGTGCATATATGTGTTAAATTGTAAGAGAAAAGAAATGGGAAGAGAATGTATATGTATATGTGTTTTGGAGAAGAAATTTAGGGTTTAGAGACAAATGTATATGTTGTTTATATGATGATATAATTAACATATACATTGGTCAAATGAAGAGTCAAGGTGATGGTTAAGTGGAAGAAGATATTTTTGGTTGTTAATGAAATTACTATAAAGGGCTTATATGAGACAAAGAGTTAGTTATATGGTTAAGGGTGTTTTGGTAATTTTTCTTGTAAGATGCATGGTGGAGATTAAAAGAAGAAAAGGTGTTTGACTTGTGCATTTTCTTCTTTCTTTCTTGAAGTGGCCGGATTCTCCATAGACAAAGAGAGAAAGAGAGGTGATCTTGAGGTTTGAAGCATTTTGAAGAAGGAAGCAAGGGTTTTGGTTAAAGATTTGTGGATTTCTTCATTTGAGGTAAGATCTTTTCTTTAATTTCTTCAATTCTTTTGAAGTGGTGTGAGAAAGGAATTAGGGTTTGTTGGTTTGATGATGAGAAGTTGAGTTGGTGAAGGTGTTGGAAGTGATTGTGTTGAGTAAGAGTTGTGTTTAGTGAAATTGTTTCTGTTTTACAATTAGTAAAGGCTGTGATTTGTATGATTTTTAATTAATTATAGAAAAATGTTCTTGAAGTGAATTTTTGATATGTTGTGCCTCTATGAGTGTAGAATGACTGAAAAATATGTTGATTCGATTTTGGAATGGTTATGAGTTTAGAAAGATTATTTTTATTAGACCTGTTCCAGCAGGTACCTTAACTGAGACAGCTATACTTCGGGATTTTTAATAAAATGTAGAAAAATCATATCCAGTCGAATTTTGGATATGTTGTTTCTTAGTGAGTCTAGTATTTGAGAAAAATAATTTGGAACCACGTTGATTGAATTTGATTTATGGAATTCACAAAGTTCAGAACTGCTGCCAGGATGCAGGGCAATTGGGGCAGTCTGGTTAGGTGAACTATTTGACCAAGATTTTGTGTTCAGTTTGATCTGAAATTTTAAAGGAATGATTTTTAGATACAAAACTAAATTCTGTAAAAATTTTAGAATTTTTAGTCAAGTAGATTATTTTATACAATTTTTCAAAATAAGGATAAAATGGAGTTTAAAACCAGAATGTACTATTCATATGAATCATATCAATTGTTCTTTGCCCTAATTGCATTGTTGAGATTGAACAATGTTATGTTATGCATTGTGAATGGTTATGTGTTTCATGAATAATATACATTGAAATTGAAATGATAATTCAAATAAGACATGATATGAGGCAATGCCATTGTGATTGGCTATGATGATGATATTGAAAGAAAGAAGGCATGTTTGCCTAAATGTGATGAGAATTTGAGAATGGAAATGGTAACTATATAATAAATGAATTGTTTGTTTAATATGTTATTCAGTTTCAGAGTTCTGGATTTGGGTGGCATGCCTAAGAAATGATAAAAGGTAACAGTCTTGCCGGGTTGAGGATCTCCTCATATGTGTTGAGTTGATGATCCAAGAGACTGGGTCTGTTACACTATGAGATATATGATTTGTAACAGTCTTGCCGGGTTGAGGATCTCCTCATATGTGTTGAGTTGATGATCCAAGAGACTGGGTCTGTTACACTATCCATGGATAGAGATACATGTATATACATTGCCTACGGGCGTGATTATTGTGACTATGAACCAAAGCAGTAACTCTGAACTCTGAATATCATATTAAATACTTGTTGGGCCCATAGGTGTCAGGGTTATATGAATGTCCTAAATAATGTTATGAGTTAATGAAATGAGATGTTGGTTATTGAGTATGATTGATTAATGTTGAATGTGGAAAGATGTTGAAATGTGGTATGCTCATATGACTATGATTTGTGAAATGCATAATTATGTGGTTAACTTTATATTTATGATATTGATCTTATCAATAACATATGTGGCATTGCATTACATTAAAGCATACCATTAGCATGTTTTATCTTACTAAGCCGTTGGCTTAGCGCGAATGTGATTCTTCGCGCAGGTGACAAGGAAGAACCAGAGAGTTCCTCTAGGCCGAGTCGAGCCTAGATTTTGAAGAGTGAATAGTGGGCTTTAAGATCGAAGACTGACTGCCAAACATGTATAAATTTTATGTGTTGTAAAACTTGAGTTTTGATGTATATGAATTTGTAAATATTGTTACTTTCCGTTGCATAGTGAACAAAGATTTTATCTGCTGTATTTCATAATAAACCTTTACTTTATTTTGTACTAGAAGTGTAAATCCTTTTTGCAGGTTGTAGTTGAGGTTATAAGGGGGATTTATTGGAAGTGTACTGAGAATGATTTTGTTTGCATTGGTTTGTGTAAAAATGTTTTCAAAAATTAGAAAAAAACCAGTTTTGTCGACACTTGGGATTGAATTTTTAGGCAAAACTATGGCAAAATTTCTATAAAAATCGGAACAAAAATTTGACTAAGTAAAAGTGGTAGCAACATTAGGATAGGGTGGCGCCTCTACTCAGCTTACACACGTAGGTCGGGAAGGGGTGTACATTCTTGGCATTAATCTGGATCTTGATTAGGACAATCTTTGCCCTTGCAAAAAAAATTAAGACCAAAATTCATTTCTTTTCTTCTTTTCCCTTTTCTTTCCTTATTTTTCTTACTCTTCCCTTCTCTTCCCTTACTCTTTCCTTTCTTTTATCATTTTGTCCTTCTTGCTTGTAGGACTATCAAGTACAGAACTTTCAAGAACTGGATGGTCTTTCTCCTTTTCCTCTGATTTTGTGGTATCTTTGGTCAGGTTGGACCAATTCAAGTCAAACTATCCAAATGGAAGCCTTTTGTTGTCTTAGGTAAAAGAGAACTCAGTTGGCTTTCTGAACCGCCTTTTTAGGTTTTACCTTCTTTTCTTTTCTTTCTCTTTTCCTTCTTTTCTTCTTTTTTCTTCTTCTTTTTTCTTTTCTTTTTTCTTCTTCCCTTTTTTTTGTTTGGTTTATTTATTTTTTTTTTAGTTCTAGCTCTAAAAGAGTTATCTTGTTTGTACCAACTTGGGCTTCCAATAATGGATGAGTGGAGTAACATAAATCTTCTTTAGCAGGGATAAATCATTTGTTACTCTGATGTTGTCTTGATATATTGGAGATATTAGAAAAACTTCAACTACCCTTATGGTCTTAAAAACATCAACTACCCTTATGGTCTTGACTAATCATTGCTTTCTTTGATCTTCTTGGCTCTTCATCTTAGTGATCATAAGACTTATCAAAAGTATCACAACAACTCAAGGTAGGTTATTGGGGTTTGTAAGCCAATGAAAAGAAAGCTAAAATTTTATGAAGGCTCAAAGGGACAACTAGGGATTGATATTTAATTGGGTGGATACTAGTTGTTTGCTAACCAAACAATGCCTAGATCATTTCTCTCTTAAATAAGCAGAGTTCAATTTTGCCTCAAAAGTTTGTCAAAACATGTTCTAAGACTGACTAGGACCTAAACAAAGATAATTATGCAGGAGCCCTCTCTAAGTAAGCATACACAACTCAATGCTATAGAGCAATTCCCTCACCTAGTAAAGTCATTCAAGTCATGATGCCTAGACACATTAATTTATGAACATCAAGCTAGATTCCTCATTGGTTGAGCACCAAAATGAACAAAGACCAAAATTTTTGATAAAAGTGATTTATTCAAACAAATTTAAATTTGAAAAACACGATAGTTCCAATTAAAGAAAGTAAAATTGAAAAGAAACATTCAAGCTAAGGAAAGTTCATTGAGTTAGGCTTCTTTTCCTTTCATATCTTCAATATCCCCATCTTGAAAAGAGGATAAAACAAAATCTTCTTCCAATCATTTTCCCACTATGAAGGTTGCCGGTGGAGGTACTCTATTGAACCTTGGTAATGGATTATCTTTGGTGTTTGGCTTGTTGGGCTCGGGTAGCTTCCCATTATCAATTAGATTTTGAATCTCATGTCTCAACCTTACACATCTATCCATGTCATGTCCTTGCATTTGGTGGAATTGACAGAAGGCCTCGGCATTGAAGTTTGGTGGCAATGGATTATGTAAAGGTTGAGGAGCTAATGGTTGTAACAACCCTTTCTTTTGCAGCTTGCTAAAAACCCAAGATAGAGGTTTCCCCAATTCTGAGAATTGTCTTTTATTTCCTTGACCGGTCACATTAACATCAACTTCTTTTTGTGTGCTTTGATTGTTAGGCTGGTAGCTCCCTTTCTGATTCCTTTTTGTTGCAAAGTGGCTCTTCTCCCTTTCCCATTCTTCAATTTGCAAACCAGCTTGGAGAAGGTCTTTGAAATCACGGATGAGTGTATGAGACATCCTCTCACGAAGATTAGGTAACACCCCTCTCACAATCATCCTTATTGATCGGATTCATCGGGCCTCTTCTTGAGCAAAGCGGCCTTATTTCTCCACCTTTTCACTCAGTCCATAAAATTTTCATTTGGCCTTTGCCTAATGGACTCCACTTCCATTAAGGTAACTTCTAACTCAACAGTATATCCATATTGTTGGATGAAGGCTTTGTAAAGTAGATCCCAACTCCTTTGTGTTCCATCATCTAAGGTATTGAACCAATTTTGGACAACAGGGTCCAATGAGAGCATAAAGTACCTTAGGGTTTGAGCCTTAGTAGCTCGGGCAGATTGCATGGCAGTGATATACTGCTTCACATGAAGATGAGGATTTTCGGTGCCATTGTACTTAGCAAAGGAAGGCATCTTGAATTTATAAGGGACCTCTTCATCTTGTTCAAATAATTTATCGATCTCAGACATCTCTTCGGTTTTTAACTTCTTCTCAAATTTCTTTTCTAAATCAGCAATCATCTTTTCAATATCAGATGTCTCGGTCTTTTCAACAGTTGCCTTCTCAACAACCTTCGGCTCCTTTTTGTCTTGAAGATATTGGTAATATTGAGCCCAATCATCATCATCATCAATGATCACTTTTTCATCATCAAAAACCACTTCACTAATTTTGGTCTTCCCTTTGTCCTTTGGTTTCTTAGTGCTAGCAGATGCCTCGACATGGTTCTCTAACATTGCAGTCAACTGGTTCTTCATGGTCTCAGCTAGGGCCTCTTTGATTTCTTCCATCTTGGCATTGAGGGCCTCATCCACCATCCTTTGAATTTGTTCGGGCTCCATTGTTTTAGGTGAGCAAGTGATTGAGTCATTGCTAGATACTTCATCTTCGGCGTAGGTTTGATTGTTGTAAGCTTTAGAACTATCGTAATCCAGGGCTGTGAGCTAGAGAGGATCAATGATATGAGATGCAAATGTATGCATGTATGCACAAACAAATCAACAAATAAGGATAATTAGGACGTTCCTTCCAACCTTATAACATCCACACACGAATGGCGAGTCTCTTTTCCTAGGTATGTGGTTAACAAAATACCAACATGGGGTATCTTGTTTTCAAATAATTCCCTCGGACGTTTCAACCAATAGTTATACTCTCAAAAATGGAAATCAATCCATGATAATTCCTATTAATTAGGTTTTAATCCATTCAACCAACTATAGTAGCTTTTATGCTATATTGGATTAAAACAAAATTAAGAGGTTTATCATAAATAGATTTCTCACTTAAAAAAGGGTAACTAATGGTTCATGCCAAAAACAAGCCCATGGTTAATTTACTCTTAGTGTAAACTAGGGCCACAATTGATTTTTGGTATTTCATAATTAACCTAAATATTTTTGCAAGCTCTTTGTAAGAAAAGATTGGGTGAAAAATAGTTTTGTTTCTAAGCCCATTGTAAAAGATTTTAGAAAAATGGATTTTGGGCTTAGTATTTGGGCCATGGGCCAAAGAATTTCGATTTGCTTTTAGAAAAGTCTTATGTCCAAAGACCATCTTGAAAAATTTTGAAAATAGTTTTGGTCTTTTGGATTTTAAAGAAAAATTTATTTTAAGCTTACAATATACTTAGGTCATATTAGAAAAGAACAAACCAAATAAGCCATGATTTAGACTAAGATAAACTAACCATAGTCAAACAACAAGAATTTAGGGTAAAACCTAAGGAACGTAACTAGGCCAATTACGTGAGCTTTAGTCTTTAGGTAAGAAGGCTTAGGTTCCCATAGCAAGTATATACCAAACGGTACGAGGCTATGAGTGGTTATGCCATGCTCGATCTCCATACCTTGAGTGAAAGTATGGTATCCCTTACATAACATAACACAGGTAACACGAGCGTCCTAACTCACACACACGGTGTAATATAATATGATGCAATGGATAATATCATTATAAGAAAGAATAGAATAATATAAAGACCAACGGAATCAACTTCTCTTATCCCCAATGGAGTCGCCACTGTGAGAGGGGATTTTTGCCCCCACTCCCGGTGGAATGGTTCTTGCGACTTCGGCACTGTTTAAGCTCGGGGCCTTAGAGAACACGGACCTAAGTTCGGAGAAAATGGAGTCACCACCCGAATGGGCCGGGAAAAAGAAAGGGGTGGATGAATCGATTCCTAAGGAATCCCCAACCCCCTAATGGGTTTGGAAAGTTGGGTACGTGTGGGGAAGGTGAGAAATGGCCTAGCACCCCCACAACGCCCTGTTCATTGGAACTGGCCTCCTTTACAGGTCTTGATATTATAAAATTCTTAAATATAACGACATTATCCATATTACACACAATAATTAAAAGAAAACATCATTATATTAAAATCAAAGTAATGTCCAAACAAAGCAAATAAATGGACACCCATCCAAGGATGGAAACATGTCCTTACATCACATGCCTAGATAGGACACCCACCAAAAGGTAGAAACATGCACTTTACATAGGTTCTAAAATAGAAAAGCAAATTAAATTACATGATGTTTAACTAATGAGGTACCCACCAAGTGGAAACATACCTCTTATAACTTTTGGAAATCTAAATTAATTGATAAGAGTAAATAATCATTCATCATAAATAAATCATTCATCAAAGCTATTAATCAAAATATAAAATAAACATCCATCCATGATAAATTAAATAAATCAAGTATTGAAATTAAATAAATTAAAGCATAAGAGATAAATCAAAGCATAATCAAATATGGAATTGAATAAAGCAAATAAAAGTCTAATTATAGCTACTGTGACTTTTTATGGAATTAAAATAAATTAGGGTTTTATGTTTTAAAAGGTTGGTAAGACTCTTTGATTAACTAAATTAATATTTGAATGGTGAAATCATGAAACTAGGGTTTTAGACACTTTGAAATACTTTTTGATTCATGGTTTTAAATGGTGATTTCAAGCTACTGTGTAAATTTAAAGTATTTGTGTTTTTATGGTTTTTAATGGTTTAAAGGATTAGGGTTTTAAAAAAATTAAGGTTTAAAGTTTTAAAGGAGTTAGAGTTTAATATTTTAGGTTTAAAAGTTGAATTAGGGTTTTAGGATTTAAAATTAGGGGTCTCGGGTGATTTGTTGATTTTAGGGTTTGGAAAAACAATTTGATTATTTCATGAGGTTTTATGAATTTAAACAAATGGATTGAAGTTTTTATAAATAGAAAAGATACTTTTTATGGTTTTTTGGAAGAAACAATACCAAGTTTAAAATTTTAAAAGAAACAGAATTAAATTCTAGTTTTGTTGAAAAATATGTTCAATTAGAGTTTTAAGATTTTTAAGAAGAAAAAATAACAATTTTAAGTCTTTTTGGAAAATAAAGTAACATTTTAGTGCTTTTAACTTTGGAAAAACTAAATTAAAGTTCTAAGATTTTAACTTTTGAAAAACACAAAATCCTAGTTTAAGCTACTGTGAAAAGAAATTAGAATCTCATACCTCCTTTTGTTGATTCTCCAAAAATAATTCTTCTTGGATGAACAAGAACAAAGCCAATTGCTGCCTTTGAATTGCTTAAATTGTGTCCCTGCTGTTCCAGAAAAAATTGAATTGAATTGCTCCTTTTCCTTCCTTGATTTGGTTTCAAATTTTCAAGTCCCTGTTGGTTTTCGGCCTCCCCCCACTTTTCATTGCCTTTGGTCCTTATTTATAGTGGTTTGATGTGGTTTATTCCTAATTAGTTAAGGCAAGTATTATTAATAAAAAAAGAAACCAAAACCTAATTGAATTAGATTTTAAAAAATTTGCATCGGAAAAATTGCGTTGCGGAAAAAAATTGCCTCAGGAAAAAATACGCTGGTGAAAAAAAACTGCCGCAGAAAACTGCGGCAGTGGGCGGGCTGGGGCGATTTTCCTGCGGAAATCTATTTTGCTCGCAGGAAATCTATTTCACTAGCAGGAAAATCCTGCGAGCGAAATAGAAAAGCTATTTCACCCGCAGGAAATTCCTGCGGGCGAAATGCCCAATGGGCCCGCCCGATGATTTTTTCATCGCCGATTTTTCCGACTCCGATTTTTATTTTTATTTTTATTTTTGACTTGTATTTGTTTATTTTTATTTTTTATTAATAAAAATTAGATACTAAAGCAAAAATTATTTAATAAAAATTATTTTGGAGCAATTAGACAACAAAAATCATTTTAGACTAAATAAAACATATTGGACCAGATTGGGTCAAAAATTAAGGGTCTACAAGTGGGAAAGAGAGAAGAACCGCTTTTCAATAAGAAGGAACAAGAAAGGAAACTACCAATCTGGTAACCAAAGTATGCAAAAGGCAATTGGTGTTAATGCTACTAGCCAAGGAGGAAGAAGGCAGTTTTTCAGAATTGGGGAAGCCACTGTCTTGGGTCCTCAATAAGGTACAAAAGAAGGGATTATTACAACCCTTAAATCCTCATCCTTTGCCTAACCCTCTCCCACCTAATTTTGACACTAAGGCATTTTGTTAATTTCATCAAATGCAAGGGAACAACATGGGTGGATGTGTGAGATTGAGGCATGAGATCCAAAGTTTGATTGATAGTGGAAAGCTGCCCAAGCCCAACAAGCCAAACACCAAAGACAATCCATTGCCAAGGTTCAATAGAGTACCACCACCGGTGAACTTTATGATTGGAGGAGGTTTGCATGAAAGTTTTGTCATGTCTTCTTTCCAAGATATGGGTGGAGAAGCAACCAAGGAAGAAGTGGTATTTAGCAAAGTTGAACAAGCTACGGTAGGTAAAGAAATAGCAATATGTGTTGTGAATGAGTTTTGGGATTCAAGCAACAATGATGACGATTTTGTACCAAAGAAGGAGGAATGGACCTGGTTCGAGCCTGAAGAAGATGAAGTAATGAACACTAGATCTGGTAAGCCTTATGCAAGGCCACCACCTAAGGAGGTAAAAACTAATAAAGGAGAGGAAGTTAAAGTGGGAAACAAAGAAGAGGAGGATGATATCGTGCTTAAGCAGTTGAAAAGAACCCGAGCATGTGTCAGCATTTGGGACTTATTGGCCACTTCTAAGAAGCACTGTGAAACTATGGCCAAGGCCTTGGCTAGCATGCCAATTTCCACCTCTATAACAACAGAGGAATTGATTAACTTCATAAAAGTTGAAGGAGTAATGAAATGTGAAGATATTCAAAAGAAGAGCGAAGTTAATATGGGAATGGTATCTTTCTCAGATACGAATTTACCAGAAGAGGGGAGAATCACATTTGTCCTCTCTTTATCAAAGTAGAAATCAAAGGAAACAGGACTCCATGTGTGATGGTTCATTTTTTGTCCGCCAAAAATGTTTGTCCACTTAAAATATTGCAAAAGCTAGCTATGTCAACGAGGGATCTAAGCCCAACCGAGGTAACCATTAGGGCTTATGACAATACCAAGAGGCATGCCGAAGGGACTTTCAAAGATGTTGTGAAGGTTGGTCCAATTGAATCTATTGTTGAATTTGTTGTTTTGGACATACCTATTACTTTTGCTCTACTTTTGGGACAACCGTGGTTTCATCCTCTTGGTGGAGTTCCTTCCACCCTTCATCAAAAGATTAAATTCCCTAACGGAGATGAGATGGTGGTCATCGAGGCTGAAGATAATGAGGTTGTTAATGCTCTAAGGATTGAGAGGCCTCTCAATGGTTTCCAAGTAGCTGCAATTCCTGATGATGAAGTAACGGACTCCAAGGTTTTGAACATGATGAAGAACATAAGCTATGTTCTTGGTGCTGGTCTTGGAAAGAGCAAGGCCGGTATGACAAATCTTCCAGATTTCAAAACTCAAACTTTCAAGAAAGGGTTAGGGTATGAAGAAATCAACAAAGAAGTCCAGCCAAAGAAGAATGAGAAGATGAGCTGCCCACTATTTGAAGAGATCTTTGTCAAAGCTCCAGACATGGGACCACTCCAAGGAAAGCCCGAGCCAATCATATTCATAGGAAAGTTGATCTTGGGTTTTGAAATTTTTGTTGATGTTGTCGAGATAGTGGAACAAGTGAAGAAAGAGGTCACCCCGCCAGCCGACAAGGAGCCCAATCCAGAAAGGAAGAAGGAAGCTATCCTGAAAGCTGAGAAAACTCCAGAGGAGATTGCTGTCTTGGTTGAAGAAAAGTTTGAAGATGTCCTACTTTATGATTTTGAGAACAATGACAATGATTTTGATTTTGATTTTAATTTATCTGTTTTGTATGAGGATGATGATGTTTTCTTTTCCAAAATAAATGCAATAAAGTTTGATTTTGCTTACTTGTGTGATGTTTCTCCTTATGGTTGCATACATTTAAACAGTGGCTACTGTTGCATTATAATTAACACTACTAGAACTACACTCGCAAGTATACGAGGCTGCTGTAGTATTTTGGTGAACACCTCAAGGTCGTCTCACAAGGAACCTAAATAAGCTAATTGATTATCAAATTGCAAATAACAAACTATCAATAAATTTAAATTGCTAACAACTATTGAAGACAGATCGATTGAAATTTAAAACAATGAAAGTAAACTGAGCTGATATATTGATTCACTTAATAGAAAGGTCTAGGGTTTGCACTTCTCTACTAACTTATATGTATGAATGGCTATTCCTCTCAACCAATTTAATTTCAAAGATTAGATTTCAAGCAACTTAATTAATCGAATTAAGGAAATAAGCTCTCGCATTCAAACCTCTTTCAAATAATCTTGTTACAATTGAAATGATCCTTTTCTTAGGTTATATTTCTAATTCACCTAAGTCCCTAATTGAATTGTTCCAGCATTAGACTTCATTTCTCAATCCTTCATCTAATACCTAAAACACATAATTGGTGGCCAATCAATTATATATTAATAGTAATCCATTCAATTAAGGCTAAAGAAATAATTCAGTTAAAGCAATAACCATTTCATACAATCATAGTAGATCCATACAAACCCTAGACAAGATCAAATTAGTTCATAATAATGCTATCAAACAGATTCATCTCATTAAAATTCAAAGAAATTAATTTAGACATAATAGAATTCATGAATACAATCCCAATGAAACTTAAGAGATAGAGTTTGAGAACAAAACCAAATTACAAACTTTCTGTAGCTTCTGAAGAATCTCTTGTTCGGATCTTTGCTAGAAGAATATTGCAATGGCTAAAACTAATTTAATCTAGACTATTTGTATCAAAGTGTAATTAAAATTTTCCAAGAAAACAAAATGGAAACTCAAAAGTTTATGTTTGACGGCTGATAAATTGTGTGTCCCTTCAAAAACCCTAATCCTCTTATTTATATGAAACCTCATTCAAAATCCATGTTTTCTTTCTTCCCTTAGTCCATGGAGTGACACAGCCAAGCTACTGGCCGTGTCTGTAATCCTTCATCTTTGCTTCTGTGGAATTGATTGTGACACGGCCAAGCTCCTGGCCGTGTCAGGTGACACGGCCAATGGCTTGGCCATGTCACCTGAGTGTGTCACCTTGTGATCTCTTCGTTCTTTGCTCTTCTTTATTTGGTCTTCTTCCTTGGCTAAGTATGGGACATGGCCAAGCTTGTGGCCGTGTCATCTGAGTGTGTCAGCTTCTGCCAAATTCCTTCCTCTCTTGGTTCCTTGGTTTTGCCCTTAAGGTGAGACACGGCCAGTGGCTTGGCAGTGTCTTGCTGCTTCAAGCTATTCTTTCTTCCAAGGAAATATTTTGCATATTAACCTAAAACAAACACTTGAAACAAAATTTAAACAAGAATCAAATAAAACATTAACCAACACATAAACACCACACTAAAAACTAGGACAAAAATGACATAAACACTGGAATAAATTAAAACTACCAAAATTGATGAAATCACTAAATAAACATATTAAAACTACCAAAATACCTGAAGAAAATAATAATCATCATAATAAATAAGATACAATTCTATGACAAAAACTAATAAAAACAACTACCCCACGCTTAAAACTTTGCTTGTCCTCAAGCAAATTCACATGGCATAAATTAAAAACTCAAACAACCTTAACTATAATTGCAGTATATAAGATGAAATCCTTTAAGACTCAGCCATAAATAATTGCAATTTACTTCAATCAAGATTTTCTTAGCTCATTCATTAATCCAGACATAACAAATCTCATCTCTCATCTAAGTGTTTCACTCGATTTCAAAGGTTAATTCACTTAAACCACTCATGACTGCATACTGCCATAAACTTGCTTAATTATCCAATCTCTCTCACTGATTTTCTCAAGAAATAATCCGAAGGTCTTTTATTTGGATGTAATGGGGCTAAGGTGGAGGTGTGAGAAAAGACATTTAAGTTGGAACATCAAGAAATGGAGTATCTAAATTAGACAATACTCTTGCTAAAACTCATAACTCCCTCAAATGGCATATTCACCAACCCTTGATAATCTCACATACTTGCATACTTAAAGAAAAGTACATGAGTCGATATTCCTCTTTGATGACTAATGCTAGAAAATATATGAATTTTGTATATATATATATATATATATCTTCTCTTTTATTTTCTTTTATATTATATATATATACAAAATATAAAATTGCATGGAATATCTAGCTTAAAATGTAGAGGAAAAGAATAATCGATTCTTAGTCAAATACAATGTGCAAAGTATGCATTTCAGCCCCAAATCTTACTAAAGCAATACTTTTTTTTTAATTACTTACCCCACACTTATGAATTAAACCACCCTATTGTCATATCATAAGAAACTCCATTCCTTAATGCAGGTATAATGATAATAGGAAAATGTTGAGTTGTGAATTGTATTGATCAATCAAGAAAAAGTCAAAGGCTCAACTTGGCTCACTAAGGAATTCATAATTAAGGGAGGTCTTTTTAAGCTAAAGGGATAATCCTAATTTGCCTTCATCATTTTAAAACTTGAGATTAAATCATAATGTGAGTTCAATTAGTATGCAAATGCAAGCTCTAGAGATGCAAAACCATGAAGGTGCACACTTAAGAAAAGAAAATCAATTGACAATAATATTCAATCTATGAGGCTCAAAACTCACAAAGGGTGGGTTCTCAAAGATTTATATGTCATGAATTGCAGAATGTGAAAATTGATCCTGAATGAATTCAAATGCTAATCTCTATGCTGATACTAAAGGCTCAAATATAATGCTAGAATAAAAAAAATCAATAAGTTTCCAACAATTATGCCATGCACAACACACAATATAACACACAAAGACAAACAAAACAAGAATTAAAGGAAAGCTTAAAGATTACCCCACACTTATAAATTACATTGTCCTCAATGGAAACAAGGATAATAAAGAAAAAGGGTGAAGGTACAACCTGTTTTCCATCGTTCCCTTGTGAGGCAAACTCTACCTTTTCATCACAAACATCAATTGTTCAAAAACAAAATACAATATATAAAATAACCAACATATAAAATGTTAACATTAAAAACAAAAATGAAAAATTACAACGAAAATATGCTATAACTAAAGACAAGAAAGTAAGGAATTGTCTCAAAAGATTAGAGCCAATTTGATCTATGGTGAAGGAGGATGTGATGATGATGCAGCCGAAGGATGGAGACTCAGAATCTTAGCAAGGTTGCTATTGATTTGGTCCAACTTTTGCAAGACCGCAGCATGGTTACGATCGACCTTGCTTTCCAGTGCCTCTATCCTATTAAGTATTTCCTGATTATCCAGGACCGGACCATCTTCATCCAAATCAAGAGAATCCGAGTCGGACTCCTCCTGGACTCATGTTCTCTTTTATCTGCCCCCCGGTGCTTCTGGCTCAGCTGAAGCCATCACATAGGCCCCTCCCCTGCTCACAACCATATGCATCTTCTCAAGTGTAGCCAAATCCAATGAATCATTACCCGAAATTTTAGTCATACAACAATTACTTGGGTCAAAATCATCAAGAAGGGTTGTTGCAAATGTGGTAACCAATCCTCCAATACAAATAGCCCCCTTCTTTTTGTTTGCCACATTATCAAAAACATCGGCCAACCAATAGCCGGTACTAATGGGTATTGCATTACAAGCACAATCTAAGAAAAAGAGCTCACTAAGTTCCACTACACCTGGGCTTTCCTTCCGAGCAAAGAACCCACAGGACATAAAGCGATGCAAGTACCCAAATTCAATCTAGTCTCGAGTCAGAGTACCCAAATCAAGTTCAGTCTCGGGTCCAAGTACCCAAAACAAATTCAAATAATCACCTCATCAAAAATTAAGTCTTATTTCTTTTCACTCTCTTTTACTAAAGTCTCATATCGTTCAAGCAGGGGGCAAACTGTAGACCCTTAATTTTTGACCCAGTCCGGTCCGTTATTTTTTATAATCCAAAATAATTTTGTAGTATTTTAATCTTTATTTTAGTTAAAAATGGTGAAGTGAATAAAAATAAAAATAATAAACAAATAAAAATAATAATAATAAACAAATAAATAAAAATAAAAATAAAAATCGGCGATGAAAAAATTCATCGCCAAAAGCTTGGACGAAATGGCCTTGGGCCATTTCGCTTGCAGGACTCCTGCGAGCGAAATGGCTTTGCCATTTCATTCGCAGGATCCTATAAATAAGACCAAGAATACAGAAGAAGAAGGACTTTGGACTAGAAAAACTTTGGAACGATCGGACTAGGAGAACCCCTTGGCAGTGAAAACAATCAGACTTTTTGAGACAAGAATAAGCAACCAAACAATCAATACATCAAAGGCAGCCATCTTGCCTTTGTCCTTGTTCATCCAAGAAGCAATTTTTGGTGGAACCAACAAACGAAGGTTTGAATATCTAATCTTTTTTTCTTACAGTAGCTTCAATCATTCAATTGTTTATTTTGATTTTAAGAACCTTAATTCGTTTCTTTGTTTTCCAAAAACCCTAAAATTACTTTTCAGTTTCTTCTAAAACCTAAGAACCCTAATATATTTCTTCAAAATCTTAAAACCCTAATCTACTGTCCAACTTTCCAAAACCTTAAATATTTTTAATAATTCCCAAAACCCTAATCTGCTTTCCAATTTTCCAAAACCTTAAAACACTAAATTGCTCCTTTTATTTCCAAAAACCCTAAAAAATATTTTTTGTTTCCAAAAAACCTTAAATCGTCTTCCCAAATTCCAAAAACTTTATAAAATCTAAATTATTTTCTTCAATTCCAAAATCAAGACAGTAACCCTAAACTAGCTAATCTAAACCCTAAGTGTTCTTAAACCCTAATTCCCTTAGAATCTTAAACCCTAGTTTTTCTAAACCCTAATCTTTAGAACCTTAAAACCTTATAAACCTAAATATTAAAATTCAACACAGTAAGCCTAAAAAAAACAATCCAGTAGCTAATAATCATAAACCTAATGTTTTAATATCCAAACCCTAATTTCATGATTTTACCCCTCAAACCCTAATTTTGTTAATCAAAGAACCTTATCAATCTCTTAAATTATAAAACCTTAATCCATTTCAATTCCCTTAAAACTTATAGTAGCCTAAACCAATAAATTCCAAAACCCTAAATATTAATTAAATAACTTTAAATGAGAAACAGTAACCCTAATGTGTATCTTGACTTACTTTATTTTTAGATTTAATTATGTAGTTTATTATATGCTTTGATTTATTCAATTTCAATGCTTGATTTATTTAATTTATCATGGATGAATGCTTATTATATATTTTGATTGATGTTTAATATCTGTAAGAATGATTTATTTATTATGAATGGTTATTTACTTTTATCAATTTATTTTTTATTTCCAAATGTTGTAAGAGGTATGTTTCCACTTTGTGGGTACCTCATTAGTTAAATTTCTTGTAATTTAAATTGCTTTTATATTTTGGACCAATGTAAAGGACATGTTTCTACCTTTCGGTGGGTGTCCTATTAGTTTAGACATGGATGATGTGAGGATATGTTTCCATCCTCGGATGGGTGTCCATTTATTTGCTTTGTTTGGATATTGCTTTGATTTTAATATAACGATGCTTTATTTCAATTGTTGTGTGTAATATGGATAATATTGTTATATTTAAGAATTTTATAATATTAAGACCTGTAAATGAGGCTGGTTCCAATGAACCGGGCGTTGTGGGGGTGCTAGGCCATTTCTCACCTTTCCCACACGTACCAAACTTTTCGAACCCATTAGGGGGTTAGGGATTCCTTAGAAATCGAGTCATCCACCCCTTTTCTTTTTCCCGGCCCGTCCGGGTGGCGACTCCATTTTCTCTGGACTTAGGTCTGTGTTCTCTAAGGCCCCGAGCCTATACAACGCCGAAGTCGCAAGAACCATTCACCGGGAGTGGGGGCAAAAATCCCCGCTCACAGTATGGTAATTTGAATCACATGCCTCCTGGAGAATTCCATTCTATGTCTTCACCCTGACCCTTAGCAACTTGGGGAATTGACATTATAGGAGAGATACATCCGACAGCCTCAAATGGTCACTATTTCATTGTAGTAGCGGTAGATTATTTTTCAAAATGAGTTGAAGCCAAATCTTTCAACAAATTGGGGGCAAGACAAATGGCTCAATTTATTGAAAAGAATCTCTTCTGCAGGTATGGGGTCCCGCACAGTGTGATATCAAATAATGGGGTTAGTTTCAAGGTGCAGTTAAGGACTTATTCTTGAAGTACCAAATCCAGCATCGCCGATCCTCTCCTTATAGACCAAAGGATAATGGTGTGGTAGAAGAAACAAATAAGATAATTAAACAAATTATGTCCAAGATGACAAACACATACAGGAATTGGTCGAAGATTCTTCCTTTTGCTTTGTGGGGATACAGAATAAGTGTACGAACGCCGACTGAAATGACACCGATCTCTTTGGTTTACGGGATGGAAGCAGTGTTGCCAATTGAAATTGAGATTAAGTCATTGAGAGTAGTCTTGGAAGCTGAATTGCTTGAGTGGGTAGTAAGCAGATACACACAGTTAGCTTTACTAGAGGAAAGAAGGTTAAAAGCATTATATTATCATTAACTGTTTCAAAGGAGGATAGCTGGAGCCTATAATAGAACGGTTAAGATTAGAAAACTCAAAGTCGGTGATTTAGTGTTGAAACAATGTAAGCCTAATGTATCTAATCCAAGAGTAAAATTGAGGCCTAGCTAGGAAGGACCATATATTGTGAAACAAGTCATGAACAAGGGTGCAGTCAAGTTATTAGACATGGATGAGAACGAGTTTAGTGAGCCAGTGAACATTGATAGGTTGAAGAGGTTTTATATATAAAAAATAAAAAAAGAGTTCGCTAGGTTGAAAACCTAAAAGGGCGACCTAGGTAAAAGTTAGAGCAGTCCACTAGTTTCGAAAACCTGAAAGGGCGGGCTAGACAATAATTAGGGCTAAACGAGAGAAAATCATCAATTAGAAAACCCGAAAGGGCTAATTGGCTACAGGAGTGATCTTGTATATGCTGGCTTTATGTTTGGTTGATCTCCAATTTAATAAAATAAAATTAATATTAAAATTATTCTACATGCACTATTTTAAGTATTTAACCAAATATGGATAAAACGAATAAACACAATAGCAAAAGGTGATGACGAATTATGAAAGGAAAAGAAGCATCTCGTATTATTATTTTTACATCCTAACAATATTTTTTCTCGAGAAGTAGACAAATGTAAAATCTATGGCAGGCGATAAGTGTAGCGTGCAGGCCAGCTTTGCTTCAGCCGATCCAAGTAAGCTTCAGTCAGATAAGGCATGTCCAAATCAGGAGTAAAATCAGAATCTCAAGGCTCAGCTCCATACTGACGGTCAAGCTGGTGAGGATCATAGAAAGTACCTCGATGAAGAGCAGTAAGAGGAACATACATCAAGTACGTCCGAATGGTGATATGAGAAATCTTCCACCAAGGTACTAACCAACAGATTTTGACTTCAGCACGTGAGTGGATCCAGTCAACCCAGTCAGCATACGAAGAAGTAAGATGGAGTAGTTTCCTAGCAGAATGATGTCATGGTTGATATCTGGTGAAGTCCATAGATAGAGTGTCGATCAAATAGGCACAAAAAAAAGAGGGTCTGTTAGGTCAAAAATTCGCAAGGACGGCCTAAGCAAAAAACTAGGACAACTCGCTAGTTTTGAAAACCCGCAAGGGCGAACTAGGCAAAAATTATAGCAATATAAAAAAAAGAAAAAAGATACCTAAATTGAAAACCCGAAATGGCAGTTTAGGTAATTACCTAAAGCAATAATGGACTCCTAACCAATCTCTTTGACAATCCCGATTTAAGTTGGTCTAGTCCAATTAAAGTCTCTGCTAAGATCACGGGTATCGGTGACAACCTCCTTCCATTTGGTTCATGATATCCAATACTCATGGGTTAATATCGCCATCAAAAGAAACAAGAAAAAATTAGCCAAGAAAGCATAGACAAAGCAAACATCCCCATGCCTTGGTAGGAGCCAAGTGAGAAATGCAAAAGTCAATTATGGGACCAAGCAGAATCTTCTCAACTCTCATCAACTGTAGAACTTTAGGCTTTGAAAGTTGAAATAATATTTGCATCTTTTGTTGAGTCTTGAAAATCAATATAGGTAATGCCATTGGTTGATTGCTTGGATATCCAAGGATGGCCTCAAACTCTTCAATCATGGGATATATCTCAAAGCCATTAATCTTAAATGTCCTAGAACTCACATTCTAAAAAGAAGCCATGGCATGTAAAAAAGAATGGTCCAATTTAATATTTTGAAAACACTTCAAAGTATTGATTTTAGACCAAAATATTTGTTTCCAATAAATGGCATTCATATTTTTAAATAGACCTTTTATTTTCTTCAAATTGAGTTCAGTCATTATTGACAATTGAAGGGAAATTGGAATTGTTAAAAGGAATTTTGACGCTGAAGTTAAAAATTCGTGGAAAATTTCCTGGCTTCTGTATGAGGTCATGGCATGGAAAGAGATTTATATAGGATGATTGGCTATTCCATAGTTGACAAGGAATAGCTTGAGATTGAGACATGCAAGGATAGGAAATTAGCGATGAAACGGTTCTGAGTTGCCGTGTTGCCTTCAGTTTTGTGAATCAGTGCTACTATGAAAATTTTAAATGTGAAGAGGAAAGACCAATAATTGCAGTGTAGAAATAATAATGATGATAAAAAAAAGAAGAAAAAATTTAAAAGCCAAAAGTTGCAGTAACAGTGCAAATTATAATAATCATTATTATTATTATTAATAGTAATACAACATTTTCTATAGATCACTAAGAAGGGGGTGGTGGATCATGATCAAACAAAGCCCTGAAAAAGTCATCGCCTGTTGGAGGAGGAGGCAAATCATCTATCCTGAGTCTGCACGAAGTAGGAGCACCTGAACCTCTATTACCTTGGAATTCAATAACCTACCAGGTAATTCATATCAACACCCTGTGGATGAGATGGCATCTCCGGTTGATTAGAATGAGCAAATGGAGGACCGGTAAAGGAAGGTCCAACCTCATGACCAAATGAGCCAGTGGCCTGAAAATATTCATTAAGACAGTCAAAACAAGTTAAGAAAGAAGTAATTGGAATGGCAAAATGGTAAAAGTTTACTTGAGAGGTGCTATCCTCGGGATGCGGGATGGACCCTCCTCCCTCTTCGTGATACTCCTTTTCATTGCTATCCTCATTTTTCTAGGAAATTTCCTAGACTCCAACAGCAGATACATCAAAGTTCAAGAGTCCTACTAGAATAAACTGGGCATATGATGCACCCGGTGGATAAAGAAAGGTTTCAACATCATAACCATGTCGAGCTAACCACCACGCATTTTTCGGCATTGATGCGATATTTAAAGTATACTCTGGGAAATTTGTCGGGATCCTCCATCGCTCGGGACCAAGAAACCACTCATACACCCTCTCTCCGAGAAATTAGCCACTAGCCACAGGGCCAGCAATAACTCAGCGGGTATGCTGATAAGGAAATGCGGCATTCATGGAAGAAGTCTAGTTCGTCCACTCTTTTGTGTTCCACAAGGCCAAATTGACCTACAAAATGAAATAAGGTAAGTGAACTTTTATATAAATTTTAAAGTATACTAATACTATTTTACCTGGCCCCAAGTTAAGCAACTCAAGAGATAGTGTTGGGTGTTCACATGGTGAGAGCCAGGAACTGCTACACGATTTGACAACCAAAAATTCAATCTCGGATACACGACTCTCTCATGGGAAATGCCAGGCACCCTCATAAGATTATGCTCATATGCCCATACCTACAACAATAATGAAAATCAAATCCATGCAAGTATAAAAATGGAATTGACATTGGTAGAAGAAGAGTACCTCAACAACTACCATGAAACCAACAAAAGACTTCTTATTCCTGCAAATCTTATCTAGTCCATGATAGAGACAGGCAAGGTCAGCTTCACTCCAGCCATAAAGCGATACCATACTCATATCAGTAAGGGCCCTCAATACTGATAAATGGATGGCAGATTCAATGCTGCATAAAATGGTATACCCGAGCAAATACAGTAAAAATCCTCGAGCATATTGTTTGGTTGTTGCCCTATGAATCAGTCCATCATAGTTCATCTAATAACTCTGAATCGGCTTAATTTTTATCTTAAAGGACTCTTTTAATGACGGTTCCATATCGATTAACTGTTGGACTTCTTCGTATGTCAGAATATCAATGGTAAGAGGGACCGAAAGGCCATAGTACTGAATATCAGTTATGGCTGTATAATCAACTGGGCCAATGGTAATCTCTCCTACAGGTAGGTGAAAGTATGGGTCGTGTCCATCCATCGCTCCACAATGCTTGAACTACACTCCTATTTATCGAACACTCCTCAGATGGTAATTGCAAGATAAAGCTTTCAAAACCGCAATCTCAAACAATATGTTTTACTTTAGAGGGTGCTATATCATACCATTGTCGGGCTTTATAGACACACCCTCCACCCCGGATAACACAGCGATCGCGCTAATACGGAGTTAGGTAAGTTAACACGAGGTAAGTATATCATCATGCCAATACTACTGATTCATAGACTACATTTATTCGTTATGTCCTACTCTAATTTATTGATTTATTTATTTATTTATTAAATAGTCCACTAACTAATTTATTTTTTCTAATCTTTAGCATTATTAAAAAATAAAAAATTTCAATAAAATCAAATAATGAATAGATATTTGTGCTATTAAAATATCAAATTGCATTATTACGTTAGTTTTTTTACTTGAACTACGATGAACCTGCATCCCAGCTAGTAGACTTACAGTTCCATTTTCATGCCGTCGAATAAATTCCAATAACTCAGCATTGGATCGAGGTCATAATCTCGAAGCATGTATTTTCTCCTTAAATCTCTACTAAACTTTTTGCTTTAATTATGAGAATATGTAAGTGTGGATGAGTATTGAAGAAATAACCGATTTATATAGACAAATTGCAAAGGAAAAGAAAAAGAAAATGACGATGAAACTTTCGTGATTTTGAATGAAAAATAAAAAGAAAATGGAAATGGTGTGAGAATGCAAAGATAAAGGAGGGTTTATATAGAAAAAGTCTAAGGCAAGAAGACAAAAACCAAAAAGGAAAAAACAATAGTCTCGTGAAAAAGAAAAAAAGAAAAAAAAATCAAAATCAATGTCACTGTTGATAAATAGTAAATGAATAGTTAGTGAATAGTGATAAACAGTATCTAAATAGTAAATTCAATTATTTAGATTAATTATTCAAATATTTAAGTGTCTGAAAAAATTATTTTGTACTTTTAAAAATATTTTTCCCATGTAGGGGCAAGAGGATATAGGCATAATAAAAAATAGCTAATTTTTTTTGCAAATTTGCAAACTTCTTTGATATCTTACTGACTGCAATCATTTTTTATAGATAATCCAAATTATTTTTTAAGTCCAGAACTCACCTCGAGTCTAGAATTCAAATTATTTTTTTAGTCCAGAACTCACCTCGGGACCAGAACCCAAATTATTTTTTAGTCTAGAACTCACCTCTAGTTCAAAATCCAAATTATTTGTGAGCCCAGAACTCACCTCGGATCCAAAATCCAAATTAATTTTGAGTTCAGAACTCACCTCGGGTCCAGAACCCAAATTATTTTTTGAGTCCAGAACTCACCTCAGGTCCAGAACCCAAATTATTTTTGAGCCCAGAACTCACCTCGGGTTCAAAATCCAAAATATTTTTTAAGTCCAGAACTCACCTTGGGTCCATAACTCAAATTATTTTTTGAGTCCAAAACTCACCTCAGGTCCGGAATCTAAATTATTTTTTTGAGTCCAGAACTCATCTCGGGTCCAAAACCCAAATTATTTTTGAGTTTATAACTCACCTTGGGTCCAAAATATAAATTATTTTTTATTCCAGAACTCACATCGGGTCCACAACCTAAATTATTTTTTAGTCCAGAACTCACCACGGGTCCATAATTCAAATAATTTTTTAGTCTAGAACTCAAGCCAAGCTTGATTACGGAATCCAGTATGACTCTAAACCCAGTCAAAAATTACATTGCTTTTCACTCTCTTTTGCTGTAGTCTCAGATCACTCAAGTAGGGGGCAAACTGTAGACCATTAATTTTTGAGCCAATCCGGTCCAAATATTTTAAAATAGTCCAAAATAATTTTTATGGTATATATTATTAATTTTAATATTTATTATCTATTATTTATTTTACTTATTATTTATTATTTATTTATTTATTTATTTTAATATAATATTTATTTTATTTTATTTTTCATTTATTTATTTATCATTTTTAAAAAAATAATAATAATATATAAATAATAATAATAAAATAAACAACGGACAAAATTGGCAATGAAATTTTTCTTCGCTGGAGACAGGCTTGGGCCAATTCACCGTAGGTTTTACCTGTGGCGAAGTGGCCTCAAGCCAAAACTTGCGGCGAATTGGCTGCGGACTAATTTTGTCATAGGCAAAATTGCAGCAAAAACACGCGCGGCCCCCGCACCCAGCCAGCAGCGCCCTGCAGTAATTTTTGCCTGCGTAATTTTTGCCAGCGCAGTTTTTTCAAAACTCTATTCTACTTAGTTTTTAATTTTATTTCCTAAACGGTTTTTATTTCCTTAACCAATTAGCATTAGGATTTTATTTTTTTCTTATAAATACCACATTAAAGACATAGAAAGGGGGATTGGGATTTTTCAGCTAGAGAGAGGATCGGACTTTTGGGATTGAGACTTTTAGAATTATATTCAAGAACTATCCGATTGGCAGTTGATTAACAATCTCAAGCTTGAAGGATTAAGAGGCAGCAAATAACATACAACCCATCAAAGGTAGCCCACACTGTCTTTGTTATTGTTCAACCAGAATTCAAAATTATGGTGGAACCAACAACGGAGGTTTGAATCTCTATTTACTTATTTATGTTTACACTAGCCTCATCAATCAATAGGATTAATTGTTTAAACGTACAATAGATGATTAATTGTTCTACTTACCATCCAAACTCTATTTAAAACCCTAAAAATTATTTTTCAGAACCCTAATGCCTTAATACTGTAAAACATATTTTTGAAATCTAAAACTCTAATTACACTTTTCTAAAACCACAAAACAATAGACTATTTTTTTAAAACCCTAACAAAATATATTTTTCTAAAAGATTCACAGTAGCCTATTCTTTCCAAATGCCTAACTTAAAATTTAATTTTTATGATCTTAAATCTTATTTATTTAAACCCAAAATTTTAATATTATTTTCATAAAACTTCTAAAACCCTAAATCTTTAAAACATCCAGTAGCTATATTACTTCTTTTATATTAAATATTTCTCAAATTGATTAATCCAGTAAACTAAATTACAAGACCCTAATTGTTAAACATGAAACCAAAGAAACCTAAATTGATGTATGAACCCTAAATTTATATACTTACTATTTTATTTAAATTAGATAAATGTTTATTATATATTTTGATTGATGTTTGATGTCTTTGATGAATGATTTATTTATAATGAATGGTTGGCTATTTTTATTAATTTGTTTTGATTTTAAAACATTGTAAGAGGTATGTTTCCATGTTTTGGGTACCTCATATCGTGAGCATCATGTAATTTATATTATTTAAAAGTTTTTTGGACCAATGTAAAGGGCATGTTTCCACCTTTTGGTGGGTGTCCTATTTAGTTTTAGACATGGACGATGTAAGGACATATTTTCATCCTCGGATGGGTGTCCATTTATTTATTTTGTTTGGACATTGTTGTAATTTTTATAAAGTATTTATTTATTCTTATGATTGCATGTAGTATGGATAATATCATTATATTTAAGAATTTTATAATATTAAGACCTGAAAAGGAGATCGGTTCTAATGAACCGGGCATTGTGGGGGTCTTGGGTCATTTCTCACTTTCCCCACACGTACCCAACTTTTTAAACCCATTAGGGGGTTGGAAATTCCGTAGGAATTGAGTCATCCACCCCTTTCTATTTTCCCAGCCCGTCCGGGTGGCGACTCTATTTTCTCCGGGCTTAGGCCCGTGTTCTCTAAGGCCCTAAGCCTAAATAGTGCCGAAGTCGCAAGAACCATTCCACCGGAAGTGGGGGCGATAATTCCCTCTCACAGTAGGCCTTTTCTAAGCACATCTAAAATAAAAATGGATGTTCATGTTAGCACACTCACTATAGAGTTCGATGGTGAAATTGTTAAATTTAATGTTTATGGTGCCATGAAATATATTGATGTGATAGATTCTTTAAGTCAAGAATTATTTGATTTAGGTGATACTAACAAGTTGAATGTTGCTCTTTGCAAAAATATTACAACAGGTACTTTGGCGATTTTAGATAAGAAGTGGTTGTAGATGCTGGACTTTGTGATGTGGTGCATGAATTGGATGCACTCAAACATGTAAAATTTCCTATTAAATCTGAATTACTAATATCTCACACCAAAATTTTTCTTCTATTGTGCAGGCACTAGATTTGAGTTAAAATTGTTGTCCAGCCACCTAAAATAGGTTTATTTGGGAGAAAACAATAGCCTCCTAGTGATAATTTCCATCAAACTTACAAAAAGTGAAGAGAAGAGCTTGATTCAGGTGCTTAAGGAATACAAGGAAGCCATAGGGTGGTCAATAGCTGACATCAAAGGGATATCACCTTCCATTTACATGCATAAAATTTTAATGAAAGAGGATTGTAAGCCAAGAAGAGAAGCTCAAAGGCATTTGAACCCACCCATGATGAAAGTAGTGAAAAAGGAGATTTTATAACTCCTTGATGCAGATATAATCTATCTAATTTCAGATAGTGAATGGGTAAGTCCAGTTTAGGTAGTGCCTAAGGAAACAAGATTTACTATAATTAAGAATGCCGATGGTGAGTTAGTTCCTACTCAAGTTCAAAATGGATGGAGGGTTTGTATTGATTATAGAAAGTTAAATGCATCTACCAGAAAAAACCATTTTCCCTTTTGTTTTATTGATCAGATGTAAGAATGGTTAGCTGGTTGCCTTGATGGTTAATCAAGCTTTTATCAAATTTCAGCAGCATCGGAGGACCAAGAAAAGACCACATTTACATGCCTATTTGGTACTTTCGCATATCGAAGGATGCCTTTTGGTCTTTGCAACACTCTAGCCACATTTTAGAGGTGTATGATGAGTATTTTTTTCAAAATATGTGGAGGAAATTATAGATTTTTTTATGGATGACTTCACAGTATATGGAGATTCTTTTGATGAATGTTTAAATAATCTGACAAAATTCTTGATAGATGCCTAGAATCAAACCTTGTATTAAATTATGAGAAGTGTCAATTTATGGTTGATCAAGGGTTGATTTTGGGACATATAGTGTCAAGGAGAGGGATTTGAGGTAGATAAAGCTAAAATAGATGTCATTGAATCTCTATTTTAGCCCCATAAGTATACAGGAGACCCATTCTTTTCTTAGACATGTAGGTTTTTATGGATGCTTCATCAAGGATTTCTCAAAGAATGCTCAACCTCTATGTTGATTATTGCAAAAAGAAATGCAATTTAAATTCTATGAATCTTATAAGAAGGCATTTGACACACTCAAGGAGATGTTGGTTTCTGCACCAATCATATAGCCACCTGATTGGAGTTTACCATTTGAGATAATGTGTGATGCTAGGAATCAAACTGTGGGTGTTGTGCTTGGACAAAGAATTGGGATGGAGCTTTATGTGATTTATTATGTTTCAAGAACACTTGATGAAGCCCAATCCAACTACTCCACCACTGAATTGGGAAGGAGCCTCATGTGATTTATTAAGTAAAGTTTCTATATGTATGTACTTTTTCACTTGGTAAATAATTTTCCATCAAGTTGGGTAAGAATCTTGGCATTTTATATTTATAATATTTGTTAGTTTGATTGCTAATTTTTGTGAAATGATGAAAAGCTTATGCTATAAGTCTTTGGTTATTGAGTTGTCATTCTATTTAAGTTATTTAAATATTTCAGGTTTGAGTTGTTGATTGATAGATGTGAAGATGGAGGTTTTAAATTTTAAAATGCTTGTGGGCAAGAATGGTTTAAGTATGGGGATATTTGATAGTGTGTGAATATCATCTATATTTTAGGATTAATTTGGGCTATTAAATTTATCTACTGATTTTTGATTGCTTTTACAGGAAAAGATGGTTTAAGGAACAGCTGGAGTCAAATGAGAAAATTGAGTTAAAAGATAAAAATTTGCAAGAATGTGTTAATCGGAGCCTCAAGCATAACCCTTCGGCTAGGGTAACAGCGAGACCTGACCTGGCACTTTTGAAGAGAAACTTAACAGCTAGTGTTTATTTTATTTTGATGCTTTAGATATATGATTTTAGGGGGATTTTGAAATTTTTATTTGATTTTGTAATCTCCTATTAGTTAGAAAAATTTAATTTGGGATATTATTATTATTTAGTTTTCCTAGTTACTTTTAGTTTAGGAAATCTTTAGACCTAGGGAATTTAAGCTAGAGGATCTAGCAACTCTAGTAATCAGTTGTTCTAGGTTTTGGATGCTGGATATTTTTAATTTACAGAGGTTTTCTTTCATTCAATGCATAAGCAACTAAATTCATCTTGGTTGAAAGGCAATTGAAGTTCATATTCTTAAATTGTGAGATTTAAACAATTCTATTTTTTCTCTTCTTTAATATTCAATATTTATATAATTCTCTGTGGCTTAATAAAATTGTTGTTTTGCTAAGTAATCAATAGGGCCCATTGCTTGATTAGTTAAATAACATAATGCTATTCAAAGTGTTTGAATCCATAATTATTCTTGACACTTTAATTTAGGTAGCGATTACTAAGAGATTATATAATCTAATTAAATAAATCTAAAAGGTGGCTTTATTTGTTAGAATCAAGTCCTTCTAGTTCTTAAGGCTATCAATAATTAGATTCTAAGGACATTCCAATAAGTAGGTTATTGACAATAGTTAATGAGAGAATATTTTCTAATTAATTTAAAATATAAGGAATGATTGGTATTCAGAGCTTGTCCAATACTATTACTGGTTTATTGAAGAACTAAAAATGAGTGATCTTTGAATATATGATCAATTCAATAATTGAAGTAAAATTATTCCTTTACCTAAGTCTTTTCTTATTGAATTTCTCAATTGTTATTTTTGTCTTTAATTTAGTTATTTAAAATGAATATGTGAATTTCATTTTAATTTTTTCTTTCTCCAAAAACCCCCCCAATTTTAATTTATACTTTTAATTATTTTTTACTTGGTGATAAAAGATTTTTAATAAGTAACAATTCCATGAGATTCAACATTATTCACCGCTATTGCAATTCAATTTATTTATGAACATGCTTTTATTTTTTATGGCTTCGAAACCCATCATTAATATTTCTTAAAAGCATAATTGGAACTCCAAGCTTTAATGTTAATGCATATGGAGGTAAACCATTGAAATTTGTTATGTGTAAAAATTTCACCGGATATAATAAAGATAATTCCTTTAGATTTTTAGAAGAAGAACAAATCGAATCATTACTATAATATATCTTAGTAGTATTAGAACCAATGATAACATGGCTAAATTTATATCATAAACAATGTTATTTTTTGTTGCAATAATTGTTCATTGCTTTAAATACTCAATATCTTGTAGATGTTGTATATAATTATCATAAATTGTTTTTATAGTATTATTAATGGGATTCAAATGATGCTTAACAATAAATTCTTTTGGTATTTTAGTCCATGTCATATCTTCATCATCTTGATCTTTAATGCCATCGGCAAGTCATTCCCAATATCTAAGATCAACTAAAAGAACTGAATAATTTTTTGCTTTTCATAATTACTGATGCAGTTTGAACATAATCTCATGCTTTTTTTAGAGTAAACAACTGGCAATTTTTCCATAGATACAAATTTGTTATTGTGGTAATAATGATCTAATTCTTATTACAAGTTGGTTTAATAGATAGAATCTATTTAAAATCACCACCTTAAAAAATTGGCATACCACCAAATGGTTTTTCATCGTTATTGAAAAGATCTCTCAAAGCTTTTTTCTAAAGCTTTAAAACAACATTTTTCATTCATTAGAGCTTCATCCCAAAGGAATTTTATCGTGAATGCACAGTTCTACCTCCTGGTAACAATAATGATGTTATTCCACATTATGCAATAGCAAGGACTATTTTACCCTCAGATAGAATTTTATTGATTATTGTTTTGCATAAATGTCTTTCTAGTTCCTCCATGTCCTTATACAAAGAAAAAATTTGCATCATTTTTATTTATAGATTGAATAATCTTATCATATCTCTTTATTCATCATCTAAATTGGAGACTAATTGTGTATATTCTTCTCTTAACTTATTGATGCCATAATTTAATTCTTCTTTTAATAATCTATTGTTTAACTCTTAAGCTAATTGTCCATAAAGCATTAGTAGTTTGAAATTTATTAATGAAGAAGATGTTGCATTAAGCAGCTTTTCTAATTCATATAAAACATAATTTTGAAGTTCATGTATTTGGGACTTGGAAATTAGGATTATCAACGAAATTTTTAAGTCTAAATAGTATATCATTCACCATCAAATCCAATGTTTTTTTCAATAATTCTTATGATTTGCAACATCACAAAAAAATAATATGGTAACAAAAAATTGATGTAATTGGGAAGATGTTGACCATTGGGATACTTCTTCCGTTACTTGATATCATTCTCGATCATTACCTAACAATCCTAATGCTTGACATGCTTCTTGGTAATTTTGATATAAGATGCCATCCACAATTCTAAGATCTTCATAAGATAAACTACCCTTTTGATAATTCAATATCATTCTCAAATGTTATAATTCACTGGAATTTGAGGGTACATAATAAATTTTTTTATGATATTTCCTCATTTTCTTTGATTCCACATTTTATGTTTGTAACTTCAAACCCACTTGGTTGGAAATTGAGGATATGTTAATTCTCGAACCTCTAGATACTTTTTATTTGTTTTCATCCATTATATAAATATTTTAGTTTCAATACCTGGCCTATTAAATATTGAATGGAGTGATTCATTTTTGTGAAAAATAATGGTGTATATTAAAGGGAGATGGATAGGTAATTGTTGAACATCAGGTATGTGTTGACGTATAGAAAATTCATATAATCTCCAAATTGCTTCATGAGGAGATATATATCTAAAATTGAGATAAGATTTAATCTCACCAGCCTCATGATAATTTACCCTTCCAAAATGATCGGTGACTATATTATCTTTGATTATAATTTTTATCATGTCCGGACCTTTACTTAAATATTTGAATAAATATTTAATAAGTGCAGATTGTGAACATATCTCAATATTTACATGTGTTGAATACTTAATACACAATATTCTATTATATGGAACTACAGATCTATTTTCTAACTTAATCCAATCTCTAATAACAAAATTTTGATTATTTCTTTGCCTATATGAAAAAAAAAACCATTATCTTGTTAGTTTCTGATCTAAACTGTTTTGAAAATTTTTTGAACATGAACCTTTTTTATACATGGACTAATCATTTTTGCAAGTCCACATGGACCATGCATCATGAATTCACCAATAACATCATACCTAGTTCGATCAAATTCAAAATAAGGATTTTGGCAGACACAAAATGGTTGATTCGATCAGGTGTTCTTATATTGTTATTGAGATGCAACCAAAGGAGAAAATGACAATGTGGTAGTCGTCACTTTTAAATTTTGGAAATGTATATATCTAAAATAGTAGTATATTAGACATGAGAAAATATAAAACTAAAAAAATAGATATTGCAAAATCAAAGTATATGAGAGAAAATTGCCAGCAATTATACGACCAAAAACAACTCCAGATGTTATATATGCTAACATATGAACGAGTGTCATCTTAAAAACACATGCATCTATATCTGGTCGATTATTAGATTTTTACCCAGGGATGGTAGATAAAACATTTAATATTTTGGGCCATTTAGGAATACATGTGAATATTATAAATAAATCTAGATTACCATAATGCCTATAAATTTTCATTGTATCTTGGTAATTTTGAATCATATATCTATGATTACCAAAATAAGTTAGAAGAATATTATGTTTTCTTATAGTTTTAACGCCAGTATCTCCTTTAATTATGGCATCTTAAACTCCTTTATAAATTTATGAAAGTAAATTTTTATTATTTTTTCTGATAAAATCTAATCTATCTTCCTCAACTATAGCATATGTATCAACAATGTACAGTTAAAATAATTTTTCAATTCTAAATTAAAGTATTACCTTGATAGATTCTATTTTGAATTTGAAATGAATAAAATTTCTCACGACTTTAGTTCTGATATGTTTCTTCCTAGAGTAAGTTTGGCTCCAACATATAATAGGTCTAAAACCATCTTCTCCATATTAAAATAATAAAGAATATTGTAAAGACATAAATGATGGATGTAATTTTAATATTCTTTATAATTGACCACTTTGGTATTCAACAATTATATATCTTCCTTGGTCAAAATCACCTGTATCACTAACCATTGAGCCACCAATATCATCAGAAGTAGGCAATTCATATTGTGAACTTTCTTCTTTTCTTCTACATAATAGTTTAGATTTGACACTACTTGATCAGAATGAAATCTCTCTCACAGTTCAAAAAAGTATAACTAATTAACTTATATCATTCAACATATTGACTAACCCTTCAACTACAATAACATCAAATTGATTTTCACTATCTTCATTTTGAAATGTCATTAATCTATTTTTACCTCATTTTTTGTGTCATAAATATAAAGTTTTGCAAATTTTAGATTTTCTCCTTTAATTGGCAATAAAAATCTCATAAGATGATATACTTGACCACTTATTTTAAAAACAAGAGGTCTAAAAGACCTATACACTGAATATATTTTTAAACCAAAAGATGTAAATGCAAATATTGAATTATAACCTCTAATATTTTCTCTAAATTTTATACTTTTTGATCCCCCTTGATAATCAAGATGTGTAACACCCCCGTACCCCATATACGCACACCGTATACACCCGCACAACAAGCGATATATGTATACCGGAAAAAGGGGTGTCACGGTTCATTTTAAACAAACCAAACTTTAATCTTTAACATATAAGCATCATAAGTCAGTCCGAGTAAACTTAAAACATTTAACTCATGTTATAGAAATCAATAGAGAAAACATTCCTTGTTAAAATATATATACATATATCTTCATTACCCCAAAAGTTTATCCAAAAATAGTCTGTTCCAAACATTTGTTAAATAAGTAGAGGAAAATACATATGTATATATATCAAAATCAATGTTTACAAAATTATAGAATTTATACATGCTGGCAGTTCGTCTCTGATCTTAATGTCCACAACTCAACACTGTTATCACAAACTCAAGCCTAGACTTGACTCGGTCTAGATGAGCTCTCCAGCACAACCAGATCTACCCTGTCACCTGCGCGATGAACCACAATCGTGCTAAGCAGAAAGCTTAGTGGTACAAACTTTGATCATTTGCATCATATTTCATATTTCATATTAAAGCAAAGACAAGCATGGGCCCAAAACGAAACTAATATGTTATTCAAAGTTCAGAGTTATTGCTTTGGTCCATATTGACACCTTGTGTCTAGCCCCGTAGGCAATATATATATCCATGGATAATGTAACAGACCAAGTCTCTTGGACCTCAACCCGGCTAGACCCTAGGGTCTCAGTATCTTGGTCCTCAACCCGGCTAGATTGTTACAGTTTTTTTTTAGGCTTACAACCCGGTCTTTTCATCTCAAAAACATCACATTTATCAGCTGGGCTTGGCCTATGACCCTGTCTTTTCACCTGCCCAGCAATTCATAGGCATGCCACCAAACCCAGAACTCTGAAAATTGAATAACATACTAGGCACACAATTAATTTATTTATCTCATTATCAATCTCTTTCACAATTCATTTCTCATTTCATTTCTCATAATCAAACTAGGCTCATTACCTTAGTATATCATCTTTTCTCATTTTTCTCATTCTTTTATTTCATCTCAATATCGATTGGTTACATTATGTTTTCACATCTCATATCACATTTTTCCACATTTCTTTTCATATACAATACATTACTCAATTGCATTGATACATCAACATAATTCACATTATGCATATCATAACATATAACTCATTCATCAACAATATATCAAGTAACTTAACACATTTCTCAACTAAATGTGTTAAGTTCCAATGTCATATAAATGTATGCAATCATTCAAAGTTTGTACTTACCTATAAGAGCAACAACACCACTCTATCAACTCCTCTTCCAAGATCTCACTCAAACCTTGGCTTGGGTAACTAAATTCTCTTCAAAACCTAATCCAAAGGTGATCATACACACTTACTTAGAGATACACATAAGAAAATAAGAAAGAGAACTATCTAGGGCAAACTCTACACTTGTCACGCTCAACAAAACGGGCGTGTCCCTGACCGTACCCTAAACCCACAATACAGAAGCTTTGACACGCTCAGTGACATGGGCGTGTCACTGGCCGTGTCAATCCTCCTCCAACACAGAAGCTATGACACGCTCAGTGACATGGGCGTGTCACTGGACATGTCAATCAACCAACAACACAGTAGCTATGACACACTAAGTGACATGGGTGTGTCACTGGCCGTGTCAATGCTACTACAACACAGAAGCTGTGACACGCTCAGTGACATGGGCATGTCACTGCTTGTGTCACCAACCCAAAAAATAGAACCAACGACACGCCCAAAGACATGGCCATGTTCCTGGGCGTGTCAGGCCAAAAACCCTAAAATCGACACCAACTAAGCCATAACCCACAATCATCTTCCAATAGCCATATCAACAACATACAAACTCAACCAAAACCATCAACAACCCATATAATACTTGAGTAAATCTTAAAATAACTCAATTACAAACATCAAACACAAACACCACCATATTCACAACTCAAAAATCACACAATCCACACACTTGCCTCTTTCACAAAACTCAAAGTTACCAAGATAAAACACTTCAAACACACCAAAATAACCATAAACACATCTACAACAACCATCCAACAAACCCAAGAACACAAACTCAAAAGAAAACCAAGAAACAAGTTGGAAACTTACCAAAAGTGAAGAAAATCCTTAAAACTCCAACTTTATCTCTTAAAATCCTTCAATCTCTTGAGCTTGGAAGCAACAAAATCTCTTTTCCTTTGGTTAATAAGGGTGGCCGGCTCACTAGAAGGAAAGAAGAAGATGAAGATGAAAGAAAAAGAAAGAAAGAAAGTCAACCACTTAAACACCCACTCTCTCCTCAAATCACTCTCCACCAAGCAATTAAATAATATAATAATCACCCACTAACATCATCTTCCACTAACTTAAATAAATCCATTTAATTAATCAAAATATCTCTTTTGACTTATAAAACCCATTGACTTGTATATATTTTGTATATATCCCCATTTATACAACATATACACATCTCCTCTTATTCCATTAGTCGTATATACACTTTAAATTATTTAATCCAATTCTCACAAATAAGCATTCCAAAATTTTAGGGTATTATTAAGGATATTACAAGATGATTATGAAGAAAATATGGATTTTGTTTAGCTAATGGTAAAGAAATCTTTCCGTCTCAACAACATAATGTAAATTTTAACTTATGAAAACTTTTGACACATTCTTCAAACTAACAAAAAGCAGCATAATACTGACAAACAGAGAATTGTTCCCAAAAATCTATGTACAAACCACTATTTCTACAATAATAGATGTAATGTATTACAGATTAAGTTAATAAAAATTGTTACATATATAAAATAAAGTAATCAGATAAATAAATTTATGGACATACACTGTCACACCCTAGTTTTTGAGGCGCGACGATACTAGGGTCTAAATTGACTTAAGATTACCAGGTACCTCGTAGAACCTTTCCCAAATCTTATTTAGATTACCATAACAATTCTAGTACAAATATTAGTTCCAAATTACTTGCATCTTAAAATATGCATATATAAGTATTTATCCTTATTTTACATTATACCAAATGGAGAACTTCAGAATACTTATACCATACCAAAAAATACATATGAAATCATCTTTTTGGAGAAAAGAATTGAAGAATTTGTCACTAGCCTCAATACGTGCACTAGACAATTTACATAGAATGAGGTTTCATTTCAGTGAATCATAACCTAACGCACGGCTAGGTGGAATAACCAATAAAATACTTAAGCAGAGGCATAGACAAAGTAAGTGAGATAAAAAATGATCAATATATAAGAATAACAAGTGTCAACTGATACAAGAAATACTATCAATAACATAAGATAAATATAGCCACAGTTATACAAAACAAATACATATTGTGACATTCAAAACAGATATATGGGTTCTATAGGTGGTTCCCACAATTCTAGAGTTAACTACTACCATGTAGCACTTAGTCCCAATTTAAATAGGACAATAACTTTCCCCTTTTTGCCATAACAGAAACACCAGTGTACACCGTCTAGTGGTTTAACCCCACCAGAGTTGGACCATATCACAACAGTAGATTATTGTTGCTTGATTATTGCTTTTAAATTTTCAAAATCTAGTCCCTGAATCAATTGCTAAGAAAAAGTCTGAATAAATCTTGAGTCAAAAAATTCACCCCCCCCCCCTCCTATCCGTGTGTTTAATCCCATTATTTATAGGAAAATAAAAAGACCTAATACTATTTTGATAAGGAAATACCAACCGTTTAGGAAAAATTAAAATCCGGGTAAAACAAGGTTTGGTCAAAAATCGGCAAGACGTGGGCTGCTGGGCCTGCCATGATTGATGCGGGCTGGCGCGCATGCTGCGCTGGGCGAGGTAACGGACATGCGAGCTGGCCCAATCCAATTCATCCCGCTTGCGTCGTCGCCGATTCTGCCGTCATCGATTTTTTTTTATTTATATATATTTAAAAATAAATAAATAATAAATAAAAAGTAAAATAAATATTATATTAAAATAAATGATAAATAATAAATAAAATAAATAATAAGTAATAAGTAAAATAAATCAAAATAAATAATATATACCAGAAAAATTATTTTAGACTATTTTAAAATCTTTTGACTGGACTGGATCAAAAATTAAGGGTCTATAGTAAGAAGCAATTACCAATCCATAAAATAAATGCGCCATACAAAGGCAGTAACCACTATCTTTGCTTTGTTAGACCAGAATTTCCAATTGGTGCAGGCAGTAGTTTGGATCAACGTATAATTTGGTGAAGCTTTAACTCATGTTTTATTTTCTAAACTCTTTAAAATCATAGTAAGCTCCATTTATCAATATCATGAAGTTCATACTTGCTGTGATTTTGTTTAAATGTGTCTAGTAATTCTTGTTTGATAATACCATCAATTTACATCTACTTTATCTAAATTTAAACACGTCAAGCATCAATTTATCTCATGCATTATTGATTTGAATTCAATATCCAGAAGCCAAAAAACCAAACCATAATAATCAGTAACCTAAATTCAAACCTTAATTCCTTAAAACCCTAAATCCAAACCCTAATTCCTTAAACCCTAAATCCAAAACCCTAATTCCTTGAACTCTAAATTCTAAAACCCTAATTCCTTAAACCCTAAAATCCAAAACCCTAATTTCCAAGCTAAAGTCCTAATTTCTAAATTGAAACCCTAAAATCCTAATTTTGTGTATTGAATATTTTAAATCCTAGTTTTGATTATTTAATTTATTATATGCTTATGATGGATGTTTTATTTGGTTTATAAATGGATGGTTTATTTTTAATTATTATGGATGTTTGAATGTTTAATTTATTTTGTTAAATGTTTTAAGATTGTCTATTTTGATTTTAAAATTACAAAAGGTATGTTTCCACTTTGTGGGTATCTTATTAGCTAAGTTTAATGTAATTTAATTTCTTTTGCTTTACATGTATTTTGCTTTACATGTATTTTGGACATTAGACATTATAAGGGCATGTTTTTATCCTTAGATCTGTGCCTATTTTGTTTGTTTTATTTTAACAAGATGATAGATGTTTATTTTTTTTTAATTGTGTGCAATATGGATGATGTCATAAGATTTAAGAATTCAATAATATTTAAACCTAAAAAGGATGCCGGTTTCAATGAACTGGGTGTTATGGGCATGATGAGTCATTCTCACCTTCCCCCATACATACCTAACTTTTCAAACTTATTAGGGGGGTTGGGGATTCCTTAGGAATCAGGTCATCCACCCCTTTCTATCTTCCCAGCCCATCCGGGTGGCTACTCCATTTTCTTCGAGTTTAGGCCTGTGTTTTCTAAGGCCCTAAGTCTAACAGTACCGTTGTAAGAACCATTCTACATGGGAGTGGGGGTGAAAATCCTCGCTCACACTACATCAGTTTGTCCATCAATTTGTGAGTGACAAGTAGTAAAAAATAGAAATTTGGTCCTCAATTCCCCCCACAAAACTCTCTAAAAGTGACTCAAAAATTTCACATCCCTATCCCAGACTATTGTTTTAGGTATACCATGCAAATGCACTACATCCCTAAAGAATAACTCAACAATGTGAATAGCATCATTAGTTTTATAACATGCAATAAAGTGTGCTATCTTACTAAACCTATCAATAACTATAAGGATGTTATCTTTTCCTTTCTTGGTCCTAGGCAAACCCATCACAAAGTCCATTGACAACTTAACCCATGTTGTGGTTGGTACAAACAAAGGTGTGTACAATCCATGAGGTAAAACCTTAGACTTAGCTTGTCTATAAGCAAGACATATAGCATAACATCTTTCTTAATCCTTCTTCATGCTTGGCCAATAGAAATTCTCTTGCAAAAAATACTTAGGTACCCAAAGTTTCTTTTCTTTCATCAAAAATCTCTCATGCCTATAATATTTTTAAAATGCAACATTCTCACATGCATCATAGAACATTAGAAAAAATAAAATCTTTGGCATATAAATCTTTGATGTGTTCAAATCCTATGAATTTAGAAGACAAGGTAGAGATTAGAGTGTACATTTTAGATAAAGCATCTGCTACCACATTCTTCTTACCTTGCTTGTATTGTATCACATATGGGAAGGTTTCAATAAACTGTACCCATCGAGCATTCCTTTTGCTCAATTTCCTTTGCCCTTTTAGATACACAAGCAACTCATGGTTAGTATGGATCACAAACTCCTTGGGTAGTAGATAGTGTTACCACACATCAAATGCCCTCACCAAAGCATACAACTCCTTGCCATAAGTAGAATAATTAAGTTGTGCTCCATTTAACTTCTCACTAAAATATGCAATTGGTCACTTTTCTTACAACAAAACAGCACCAATCTTCATGAACTTTTTAAAAGGCTTCTCAAGCTTTCTAAAATGGGCTTATTTGTATAGATTAAAGTTTGTTTAGGCCTTCAAACAGTTGTTTGAATTCATACTTGGAAAATAAATTTAGAATCAAAGCAGAATTTTAGTATGAACTAGTTTATTTCAAAGGGTCTTAACTAGCAATTATGTAGTCAAAATTAGGTGATTCAAAAGCCCAAATTCACCTATACTTCCAGAGCTACAATTCTAATGAAGAGACTAGGCCCAGAATCATATTGTATCAAATCAAAAATTGGAGTCAAGTTTTTTGCATGAAATTTAGTTTAATTATGTTTCCTTATTTTGTTAGGATTTAATTAATTCAATAAGATTTGTTTTATCCTTTTATAACTAGGTTTAGAGGTTACTTATTAGAGGATATTAATACCTCTTATTTTACATTGTATGGGGAGTTTTGAGTTTTTGATGGATTAACAAACTTATAACAATTTTTGTTCTTTAAAGAGATTTGTCTCTTGTTTCTTGGTTCCCATCAAAAAGGTTTATCTATTTTCAGAGTTAAACACTTTGTTAATAGGTTAATTTCAAGGTTCTCTTCCACAGGTTGGATTTGGGTCATAGACTTGGCGAGTGGGTCTCCGATTTAGTATACCGGTGGTTCACGTCAGTTTGGTATCAAAGCTTCGGCTTGAGATCAAGTTCCACCTTATCATATAACTATCTATTTGTCCTATCTACCATGTTTATTTTTCTTTGTGTTATTGTCTCTTTGTTGTTTGAAATTCCTAAAAAAAATCATTGAGTCTTCAATCCCTTGTTCTTTGCTTTCGTTGTGTTGCAATTTAAGTCCATAAATCCCAAAATTTTATTTAATTCAATTGCGTCTCTGCTTCTTATTTAATTTATTCATTTGATTTTTTTTAAAAAAAAAGTTGTTGTTGAATCAAATTCTTCATTTAGATTTGTTCCAATTGAATTTGCAGCTACCCAAGAAAAACTCATGAACCCTAAAAGCTACAAAGAGTTAAGATAAACTAGGAAACCCTAGAAATTTTGGTAACCTAGTTTGTTTGTGTCTAGCTACTACACATTATTCTTCATGATCACACAATTATCATAACAGTTGCCCTTTTCATTACCCCAGCCATCGCGAACCTTACCGCCAAAATTTTGAGTTTCACCTCTAGCCTTTTCACAGTCACTCTACCTTTCTTGCGGTCGCTCAATTATCCTAGTGGTCGTACCTCTCACCACACAACTCATCGCGAACTCTATTGTCAAAAGTTGAAGTGTAGCCAAGAAAGTCTAGCAGTCGCCCCACCTTCATAATGGTCGTGCCACAACCTATGCGGTCGCACCTATGACCATGAGCAATTTTGTAACATTGATTGTTTTAAAAAAAAATTAAGTGTAAACACAAGTGACATGAGTGAAAATTACATTAGAATAAAACACGTAAGGGAGTAAAGTGAGGATTTTTTTTAAATTCTTTTTTTACTAACCTATTTTGTGTAACTTGAATATTTTTTTTAAGATGCAAGGCCAATCTAAAAATTTCCAAGGTGATATAGATCCTTTTTAGGCCATGTTGGATCATATGCAATTCCTGGAAAAGAAGCTTGGAAAATATCTAAAAGAATGGATCATACTGAGCATTCATTGGTGAAGAAGCATATTAAATAGGTTCCAAAGGAGAAATCTTTTAAGGAGTGTTGTGAAAACCTTTTGACTCTACTTAAGGAGGAAAAAGCATACAAGCTTTCATTAATAGAGTCAAAGATTTAAGATGAGGTTAAAGAAGAGTTAGTGCGTGCTGATGATCTAATCCAAGACAAAGAAGTGCTTCCATTGGACTTTCTAATGAAGACTCTTCGCTATCTTTGTGAGATGAAGAAGTTAATAATCTTGAAGTAGAAGGTGTGATTCAAGAAATTAAGGAAAAAGGTAAAGAGGAGTACTTGAGTAAATATATTGAAGTTGAGGAAGAGAAGGATATGCAAAAAGTGGAGGTGGAAGAAAATTTAATTCAATCTAAAGTACAAAAAGTTGAAGAATTTGTTTTTGTTGATCATGACAATAAAGATGACCTTATTTTTCCAATGACTCCTATAATAGATTTTGTTGTGCCCAATGATTATTTTGATGCTGTTTTAGCATGTTTTCCTACTCTTCATATTCTTTAAGTCCTTAACATCATCAAGGAAGAAGGATGGCAAACTTGTGAAAAATTAATTTTCTTTCTTCAATACTTCAAGGCTAGAGGATGAGTTCACACCACTAAAGGAAGGATGATCTTACCAAGGGAATTCCTATCTCCTATACTACCTTGATGCATGATTCGAGAGTGAATCATTTTTAAAAAAAGGGGAGAATAACATGAACACGGGCATGCAAGCCCATGAAAAGAAACTTTAAAGATTCAAAACTAAGCATGAGGTTGAATTCAAGGGCTGGAATGTTGATTAAGGAAGCATTAGAGGAAAAAGAACTTAAAAGAAGCATATTTTGTAATATCCAAATTTGGGCAGATTTGACCTTTAAATCTTTAGAAAGGAATGACGTGGCTGGGCCAAGTCCTTCCCAAAAGGTCACCCATCTTGGTACTTCCACTGCGTTTGTACACTTAAGTAGAAAGAATGCTTACCATTTCTACCAAAAGCTTAAGCTGTTAGTAGATGCACACCTATTTTCTTTATTTGGTTCAAACATGGGCTCACAAGTCTCCTTTGACTTTATGTGCCATCTTGTCGAACCTAATTCATAACCACCCAGAAACTTGGACATATCATTCTCTCCCTCTTTAAAGAGGTTTGTCCTCGAACCTAGAGCAGTGGGACCATACCCGATAAACATGCTCTGATACCAAATGATGCGGTTGGGCCAAGTCCTTCCCAGGAGGTCACCCATCATGGTACTTCCCCTACACTAGCATGCTTAACCGAAAAGAATGCTAACCATTTCTATCAAAAGCTTTCCATCAGCAGAGGCACACTCATTTCCTTTATTTGGTTCAAACATGGGCTCACCAGTCTCCTTCGACTTTGTGTGTCACCTTGTCGAACCTAATCTATAATCCTCCAGACCCTCAGATATATCAGCTAATTTTCAAAATAATAAAAAGTCTCGGATACATGTTTTTAGCTATATTTGTGTGTATTTCATATTATAATATTTGAACCTATCTAATTTATAATTTTTATTATTTTATCCCTTAAAAGACCCAAGTGAAATCAAATGTTCTTTATTTGAAATGTCACTTGATTTTAGCCTAAAAATCTGAGAAAGCTTCGATGAACGGATAACCATTGAAATATCTATAATTGTTTTGAAGCTTGCAAAAGCCCTTACTGGAATCACGAGAAACATTAAAGGAAATTCAAAAGTAGTAATCATCTAAATTCAAGAACTGCATTTGGTTATGAGGTCTATAATTCTCAGAAACCAAATTTGAGTATCCTTCTGTACTAAAGTCAAAGTAGTGCATTTATTGCTACTTAAATCTTACCAAGACATACAATAAGAGGTTGTAGCTCTATGTGAAATTATAGAAGATGAAAATGAGTGGAAAAAGCTCAAAAAAAAGTAGTAAATTCTAAGGAAATATCTCAAATTTGAGTATATTGAATGGTCTTTGAATTTAGCCATTGATTAGTAAAGTAGCAAAGAAAAACTTTCATTTATATTGAGATTAGTACACTTGATAATAGAGTATAAATCATTCCTACTACTATCAGAGTATTATTGTGTAGTTTATTGAGTGTTAACCATCAATTAATATTTTAATGCCTTAATTTCATTATTATTGTTTATTTCATGCTCTTTTAATTAACCCACACTTTGGCCATAATGTAAGATATGGCTAGAAGATTATGCTTTTTTTAACCTTTTGAAAGGTTAATCCTTTTAATTGAGCATTATGGGAATTAACAATAAAGTACCATGAACAATTTAAATTTGAAACAAATTGATCTAGTTTACCTTCATACATTTCAATAGTTTGCACATTTTTCCACTATTATTATGCAGCACTATCAACTACAACAAAGGGTATTGTGACAACTGATACTATTTAAAGGGCTTTTAGTGTAATAGAACAAAGATTTATTGCATTTTTTTTCTTAGTTATGGACTACTTATCCCCAACAATTTTTCATTTCTCAATATTCACCAATTGGAGAATCTTGAACCCAAATCTCTTTTTTTTTTCTTCCTTTCTTTCTTTTGAGTTAAGATTTATGTTCTTTGAATGTCAATTTTAGTTAAAGTTTTTAATTGTCTTTTGAATTGTTTTAGGTTTAATAATTAATAAGTTCTCTATGATTTTTTATTGCTCTGATAATTTTTTCTTATCAAATTCATTTCAAATAAAATGAAGTAAACACTTTTTTAGTGGTTATTTTTAGCCAATTTTGGAGGATGGTAGATTTTTCTTTTAGTATTAGAATATTGCCTAGGAATTGTCATTTCTTTTGTTTCAATAGCGTGATCTGTAATATCTGTGATTTTAAACAAATTAAATAAGTATGTGGAGGACAATTAAAGTGTTGAGAGAGGTCTATCTGTAGTATATACTTAATATATACCTAGTATATATATATTATATACCCCACATATACTAATTAAGTATGTTAAATTCATAAATATACATGATATACCCCTAAGATATATATGATGTATACATGGAATACACATTACATATACATTATATATATGTAGGTAAAAATATACATAGCATATAAGTAAAATATATAAGACATATGCATATACATAAAATATACCACACATATATATCAAGTATAAGTTGGTGGTGAAAAAAGTGATGATGATGATGATGATGATGATGATAGAAAGAAAGTCAAAGAAGGAAGAAAGGTGATTGGTGGCAATTATTTAATTAATTATTATATATGTACAATTATGGATGAAAAGTTGTTAAATAAATAAATAAATGAAAAGAAAGTCAAAAGAAGAGAGAAAAATAAGTGATTGTTATTAAAAGTAAAATAATTAAATAAATAATTATACTATTATATATGGTTAATAAGTGAAGAAAGAAATAAAAAAAAGGTCTTCTTCTTCTTCTCCCTCACATTTGGCCACCATAGACAAGGAAAGGGAAGAGCTCCATTATTTGTTATACCAAATTCTTAAAGAATTCAAAGGAAATAAGGTGATTTTGAAGATTTACTAAGGATTCAAATAAGTATTTTATATTTCAAGCTTGTTTTCTTTAGTTTGAATGTTATGTAAGATTTTGGTAGAGAGAGAAAGTGATTCTAAATTGTTAAAATAGATAGAAATAATGTTAAAATGATGAGTAAGTGATGAATTATTGGTTGGTTGTTTGAAATGAGCATAAATAATGGGAGTAGGGTTTGGCAATGAATATTTGTAATTAGGGTATCTAATATGGATGATTATAATTATAGTAATGGATGAATTTAGTGTTTTTTAATATATGTATGGCGATTTTATGGTTGAAAATTTAATATGGGTAAGTTGGGATGAAGTTAAGGTTATGGACATGTTATGTGAAATTTGAGTATTTTTAGGAGATTTCAATAATTGCTAAAATGGTTTGTGATGATGTTATATTGATATATAAATGATGATTTAATGGTAAAGTGATGGAAATGAATTTGAAATGTTGAAGTTTAAATAAGGTAGTAAGTGATAAAAATTAGGGTTTTGGAGAAATTTTGGATAGAATGAATATAATTGATGTTTGGTTGATTAAAATGGCAAGGAATGTGTTGTTAATGGAACATTTTCACTTATAATGTGGTTCAGGATTAAGAAAGGGGAAATGGTAAAATCAAAGTGAAGAATGGCATTGGTGAAGTTGGTGTTGGAAGAGTGAATTGGACTTGGAGTTAGCATTTTCAAGGTTAGAATATACTTTGATAGCCTTTGCATTGATAGCATTTGAATTTGCTTAGCACATTGTAAATTGTAAAAATGTGCTAAATTAATTTGATATTGCAAGTCATAGTAAAAGTGCATTGTTGTTTGTAAAATTGTGTGAAATGCTTGAATTGCGAGATATTAAGCCATTGTAAAATGGCCAATATCTTTATTAAATGTAATTGGTAAAAGTGCATTTTGTGCACTTGAAATGGAAAGTATGCCACATTAGGAACATGGCAAAAAATTATATTTAAATAATTGAAATATGTGAAAAATATACAAATAGTATTTAGAATTTGGAAATGTGTAAATGTTAGGACTCGGGCCTAGCTATCTGCAAGTACACAGGTCGTATCAAGTAATATAGTGATAAGTAGAGTATCATTCCCATGAGGAAGGTTGTTTTAAGTACTAAATAATTAAATTGTTTATTATTTGGATAACAAGAGTTGGTTTAAGATTAAATTAAACTTTAAAAAAAATAAATTGCTGAAATTGAATCTAATAATATGAAATTTAGGGTTAAGTCACCTTTATGAGTTTATTATGAATTTTCTAAGTTATTGATTTTTAATTCAGTTTCCCTTTTTATTAATGGTTGAATTCTCCTTAATTAAGCTTAAGTATCTCTCAAGTACTAAAGCTAATATCAATTTAACCCTTATGTCTACTCTCGTAATCACAAGTAATTAAATCAATTCATTAAGTTTTGTGAGAATCTTGAATCAATCTCTTAAATGTTTAACCTTATCTCTAAGTGAAAAAATTCTTTAAGATTGTTATCTCCATGGACAAATATTGTGCTTCCGCTCTTGCTCCATCACACAACATCTCAATTCAATTAATTATTGGCCAAGATAATCAAAGCATTAAGATCAAAGATCACAAAATAATCAAAGATAAACTTAATTAAATCAATTAGCAATAAGTATTTCATAATAAACTCAATAAAAGAGACTAACCTTAAAAAGAGTTTAGTTCCTCATATTTAAAGTAAAAACACAATATTTATTAATTGAAAACATAAAACAAGAAAGAGCAAACTCTAGTTCTTGATTTGGAGAAGAAATCCTTTAGGACTCTTTGAATCTCTTCTTTGAAATCCTATTTCTACTCTTTTCTCAAAATAGCAACTAGAACTCAATTGATACAGGTATTGGGTACAAAGAATTAACCTTACTATTCTCTCACTTATATCTAAAGCTCTCTTATTTATAAAACACACATTAACTTTTATCTAAACTAAATCAAAGACTCATATATCCTAACATATGCTTGAACCTTTGGAGAAATGGTGTTTATATAGAGTGCTTGGAGGCTTCTTGATGGTGGTAAGCTATCAAATGCAAGTTGCAGCTATTTAGAACTTTAAAATTCAATTTTTTTGGCTTAAAATCATCATTTTCTGCCCCCACAATCGTGGTACATGGATGCCACGGTCGTGGCCTGAATTTATTTGGACTATTCTAACCCATTTTCCAGTTGTAAATGGCGGCTTTGTGGGCCACAGTCGTGGTATTTTATTGCCACGTTCGTGGTATTTTGATTGTCACGTTCGTGGCATTTGAATTGAGGCTGCAATTTTTGACTTTTCTTCCTGTTCTTGGCTCTAGCAGGGGGAAAATGGATCCCACGGTCGTGGCTATGAATTTCCATGGTTGTGGCATCTATATTGCTTCTGGAACTTTTGTTTTTCTTCAATTTTTGAAGTAGCAAACTTAAATTTATTCCTAGGGTCGTGGCCTTGAATGGCCACAGTTGTGGCACTTCATTCTTTCTTTGTTTTTGCTTCCTTTTCTTTAATTTTGCACCTCTATTCATCAAAAATCTTTAATCTTGTCTTCTTATGCTTAAATAATGTAATTCTAACTCAATTAAATAAAATCCATCAAATTCAATTGAAACCAATTAAAATCATGGTTAGAATTATATAAAATATTTGATCAAATTTTCACTCTATTAAACTCCCCCAAACTTAAATCATTGCTTGTCCTCAAGCAATTAAAATTTAATACTATAAATTTCTTTTATATCTTAGTTTATATGCAAAAATTTTAACAATAAAAATTTCAAAATTTCAGGTTAATAATTCAATTTCATAACTTTTTCTTTTATATTCTTCTCTCCTTTACTCTAAAACTTAATTAATTGCAATCAATCATCAAACTTTAGATAAGTAATTATTCTTTTTGATGCAAGATTAACCTAGTCTCATATGCATACTTAATTGAGCTTTCTCCACTAATAGACCATACTAAATCAAGAAAAATCAAAAGGTCATTGATAGGCTTGTAATGAGATCTATAAAGGTGAGGGCTAAAATAAGATTAAAATGAAATCAATTAAGTGTCTTTAAAAAACTTCTCTTACCTTGTAACTTTCGTAGAGAATTCTTGAATGCTTTGCTCATTTCTCTTCTCTAGGGGAATTTTATTTTATTATATATATATATATATATATTTTTTAAAAAATTCTCCAAACTTTAAACTTTAGGAGCTTCTTATTATTAAACTTGTATCCTCATAGTCATTCTAATTTTGAGAAAATTTTCAAAAGATAATTAACCTTGAAAGGGTGATTTTTGTAGCTTATCAAATTAAAAAAAATTTCAAGCTAAAAATTTAATTTAGTCTCAGAAGGGACGACTAAGGATAATGTTAAATTAGTAGATATAAGAATTTGGCTTCACAAACAATGCCTAAATCATATTTTCTTTTACTTAGCAAGGTTCAATTTCGCCTCAAAAGCTCTTTTAAACATGTTCTAGGCCTAGGCAATTTATAATATGAAAGAATGTATACTTAATCTAAAATTCAATAACTAATCACTTTCAATTAATTTGAAGAGCTCATTTGGTTAGAAGTTTATAAGGTATTATTATTCCACCAAATCTTAGCCTTCAAATTGTAAAAATTTTAATTGAAAAATTTTAACATATAAAAAAACATGTAAGAAAAAATACACATAACTATATTAAATCATACCCAAACTTTTAAACCATATATAATCCATAAAACCCAACAAAATAACACAAGTATCTTAAATAAAATATAAGTAAAAATGAAACAAATTTAACCAAAATACCACAAATTAAAAAGTACCACAAGTTTGCATAATTTCAAAAATTTCAAGGGAAAACTCCCCCAAACTTGAATTACCGTTGTCCTCAGTGGTCACCAACACCAAGATCATCACTAGGTGGAGGTGGTTGCTGTGGAGGTGGGTAGTGCAGTCCAAATTGAGCAAAGAAAGAATTGAACTGCTCACTAAGGCTTGTCATTTGAGTTGAAATAGTACGCACCACGTATTCAACTCCCCAAAACCGCTACTCCATATGATCAAAGCATTGCTCCCAGATTGCATTCCTGCAGTTCACCTCATTTTCAAAAGAATCAAATCTGTTAGCAAAATAATCAAATATGTTTGGTGGAGTAGATTGTCCAGCCTCAGCAGGTGGAGGCAGAGCTGATGGACCAGCCTCAGAAGGTGAAAGTGGTGGTTGATATTCGGGTTCCTCAAAGTCACCTCCCTCTCCAAATAACTCATCTATGTCAATATTAATATCAACATCTGGTGGTCCTAAATTTCATATTGGTTTCCTCTTTTTCTTGCTAATCTCATGGCTAAAATGGTTCCCATATCATTGGCGAGTTTACCTGGAATGGGTATAAGGTGATCAAATCTTATATTTAGATATTCAGCAATTTTTGTGATTATTTCCCCAATGACAATCTTATCGCTTTGCCTAACGACTTCCTCACACCTCTTGGCAAACCAAAACCCAACATTGAATACTTTTTCCTTCATGGAACAATAAAAAAAATGCAACTCTTTAGAATTTACCATGCCTTGGCTCTCTACTCGTCTAAAAATGGTGTTTGCAAGGATAACATGGATATACCAATAAAATGAGTTTGTAAAATTAGAGGCTTTAGATATTTTGCTATTAAACCTTCTCACACCCCCTAGTCTAGTCCAAGTTTCTTTTTCACCAAACCCTTCAGTTCACCTAAATGTTCCTTGCAATCCAACTAATCCCAAAGCTTCCCCAAATTCACCAATGTACCAATTATAATTTTGATTCGCTAACCAAAATTCCACAGCATTACTATTCGGTGGAATAAATTGGAAACTACTTAAGAATTCTAGAGTTAATTCAGCATATTTTGGATAACACATACTAGCAAACATAATCCACTCCATATCGGTAAACATCTTAAGCAATACATCGTTCCATCTCAATTTCCTAATAACATTACCATCAATAAAACGAGAGGGAATAATTTTTCTAGATCTCAAATTTTAGTACTTTTATCATTGTTCCTTATCACGAAAATGAATTTTTGAATATATGCATGGTCCTTGAGGTGTTGGAGATGATGGTGGAGAAGGTGTTGATGATGATCCTTCTTAGCGCCTTCTTTTGATCCACCCATTGATTTTGTGGAAAAGGTCTTATTTCTCACCATTTTGGTGTTTGATTTGATGAAAATAAAGAAAATTTAGTGGAAATGGAGTTTAGGTCATGGGTGGAGAGGTTTTGGTTGTGGGTTTTAAACTTTGGCAGCTAGGGGTTCAAAAAGTGAAGGGAGAAAGAAAATGAGATGAATATATAGTTCTGGTAGGCCACGGTCATGGGGTCTTTTTTTTAACTCGTCAAAGATGGTTTGCATGGATTGCCATGGTCGTGGCCATAAGGAGACCATGGTCATGGGATATGTTTTGCTTCTGCCACTTATTTCTCCCTTTCTGGCAGTTTCATTTGCAATCCCACGGTCATGGCCCTTGGGAGGCCACGATCGTGCGATTCATTTTGCATTTGTCTCTCTATTTTCCTTTGTGTTTATATGTTGGCAATGTCATCACCAATTCCACAATCCTGGCCTTTAGGAGGCCACAGTCGTGGGATATATTTCTTTGTTGTTTCTTTAAAATCCTTCCCCCATTTCCATTTTTACAGTTTTAAATTGATTTTCACAACCCTGGGAATGAATCACCACGGTCATGGAACATTTACTCCTTCAAATTCTTGTTTTTGTTTCTCCTTAAATTACCTACAAAACAAGAATCAAAAACCATTATTCAAAATTTTGAACAGAAAATCAATTAAGAAAAACAAAATGAAAAGAAATTGGAATGCCTCCCAACAAGCGCTAGGTTTATTGTCGATAGCTCGACATTCTCCGATTGAATGCTCATGTATTGAAGAGATAGAGGGTCCTGATGTCTATTGGTTCACCAATGAAATAAGGTTTCAATCATTGGCCATTCACTTTGAAGATTTCTCCACTCTGATTTTGAATATCGACTGCACCATAAGGATAAACCTTCAGAACTTTAAATGGTCCCAACTAATGAGACTTAAGCTTCCAAGGAAAGAGTCTTAATCTAGAATTGTATAATAAGACTTGTTGTCCTTCATGAAAGTGCTTTAATTTAATAAATTTATCATGCCACATTTTGGTTCTTTCTTTATAGATTTTGGCATTCTCATAAGCTTAAATCCTAATCTCATCTAATTCACTTAAATGTAACAAACGCTTTTGTCTGGCCTTATTCCAATCCATGTTCAATTGCTTAATAGCCCAATATGCCTTATGTTCTAATTCAATAGGTAAATGACATGCCTTTCCAAAAACAACTCTATATGGTGACATACCAATTAGAGTCTTATATGTTGTTCTATAAGCCCAAAGAGCATCGTCTAACTTAATTGACGAATCTTTCCTTAAATTGCTTACTGTTTTCTCCAAAATCCACTTAAGTTCCCTATTAGATATTTCTACTTGTCACTAGTTTGAGAATGATAAGGTGTTTCCACATTATGGTGCACTCCATTTTTCCCAAGAATAGCATCAAATCTCTTATTACAAAAATGAGTACCCCCATCACTAATTATAGCTCTAGGAACTCCAAATCTAGTGAAAATATTTTTCTTAAAGAACCTCGTTACGACCTTGGAATCATTTGTTGGACTTGCTAATGCTTCTACCCATTTTGAAACATAATCCACAACCACTAAAATGTATTGATTATTAAATGATGGTGGAAATGGTCCCATAAAATCAATTTTTCAAACATCAAACAATTCAACTTCTAAAATGGTGTTAAGTGGCATATCTTGTCTTTTAGAAACATTACCTACCCTTTGACATCTATCACATAACTGAACAAAATTTTTGACATCCTTATACATAGTTGGCCAAAAAAATCCAGATTGCCAAATTTTAGCAATTATCTTAGATGTACTAGAATGACCTCCACATTCTCTTGAATGACAGAATTCTAAAATACTTCTCATTTATTCTTTTGGTACACATCTACGAATCATTCCATCCCTACACTATTTAAACAATAAAGGTTCTTCCCACATGTAATGTCTAACATCAGCAAGAAATTTCTTTCGTTGAGCATATGTCAAGTCTGATGGAAGGACACCACCTGCCAAATAATTCACAAAATCAGCATACCATGGAACATAATTTTTAATAGAGAAAGTTATTCATTAGGAAATGATTCATTAATAGGTAAAATATCCTTATCCATGTGCTTTTCCAATCGTGACAAATGATCGGCTATGAGATTTTCAGCTCCCTTTTTATCTTCGATCTCAAGATCAAATTCTTGAAAAAGCAAAATCCACCTAATTAATCGTGGTTTAGATTCCTTCTTGCTCATAAGATATTTAATCACTGCATAGTTAGTATAAAAATTAACTTTAGAGCCTAAAATATAAGATCTGAATTTATCAAGAGCAAATACTATAGCAAGCATTTCTTTTTCTGTTGTAGCATAATTGATTTGAGTATCATCAAGAGTTCGACTTGCATAATATATGACATGACTTTTCTTATCTTTCTTTTGACTCAACACATCTCCAATAGCATAATCACTTGCATCACACATAAGCTCAAAAGGTAATGACCAATCTGGTGGTGAAATAATAGGAGTTGTTGTAAGTGTTGCTTTTAACCTACTAAAGGCAATTAAACATTCATTAGAAAAATTAAAAACAACATCCTTATTCAATAATTAACACAAGGGTTTAGCAATTTTTGAAAAATCCTTTATGAAATGCCTGCAAAACCCTCCATGTTTCAAAAAACTACGAACTCCCTTAATATTAGTTGGTGGTTGTAATCGTTCAATAACTTCTATTTTTGCTCGATCAACTTCAATTCCTCTTTTGGAAACTTTATGTCCAAGAATAATGCCTTCTTCTACCGTGAAATGATATTTTTTCCAATTAAGAACAAGATTTGTTTTCTCACAACGTTTAAGTACCTATTCCAAATGTTGTAAAAAAGTATCAAAAGTGGTACCATAAACAGTAAAATCATCCATGAATATTTCAACAATGAATTCCACAATATCTGAAAATATGGCCATCATGTATCTTTAAAAGGTTATTGGCGCATTGCATAATCCAAAACGTATTCTACGATAAGCAAAAGTGTCATATGGACATGTGAATGTTGTCTTTTCTTGATCTTTCGGTGCTATAGAATTTTGAAAATATCTTGAATATCCATCTAATAAACAAAAATAAGCATTACCTACAAGTCTCTCAAGCATTTGATCAATGAATGGTAAAGGAAAGTGATCCTTGCGAGTAGCTTTGTTCAATTTCATATAGTCTATACAAACACGCCATCCAGTGACTATTCTTGAAGGAATTAATTCATTAGTTTCATTTTTAATAACAGTCACTCCTCCCTTCTTTGGAACTACATGTACATGACTTACCCAAGAACTATCAGAAATGGAATAAATAATTCTTGCATCTAAAAGTTTAGTTACTTCGGCCTTTAATACCTCTTTCATATTTGGATTTAATCTTCTTTGTTGATCGATCACAGGTTTAGAATTTTTTTTGCCAACAATATCTATGCATATAAATTGAAGGGTTAATTCCTATAATATCATATATAGTCCAACCTATTGCTTTTTTATATTTTCTAATCAAATCCAAGATCTGACTTAATAGAATTTTAGACAAATTAGCACTGACAATAATAGGCAAAGTATTGTTTATTTCAAGATACGCATACCTGAGATGATTTGGAAGAGGTTTTAGTTCTAGATCTGGTGCCTTTTCAATAAAAGAAGATGGTAAGGTCTTACCTTTTTCAAAAGGTTCAAATTTTTGAAAGTACATGATTGGAGTTTGTTGAAAAGCTGAAGCATAAGCAACTACTTCCTCATTTTCCTCTTCTGCTATAGACCCTTGCACAAGACATGTTTTCAAAGAATCATTATGCATTTGTTCACATGTTTCCTGCACACATTCATCTATAACATCAATTAGAAAACAATCATCAAGAAATGATGTATTTTTTCTATATTTGTTAGATTAAATTTCACTTTCTCCTCTCCTACTTGAAATGTAAGTTTTCCTCCACGAACATCGATCATGGCTCTGGCTATAGCCAAAAATGGTCTTCCTAAAATTAGTGAAATTTCAACATCCTTGTCCATTTCCAAAATCAAAAAATCTACTAGAATGTAAAGCTTATCCACTTTCACAAGAACATCTTCAACTATGCCAACAGGATACTTAATTGACCGATTAGCTAATTGAAGAGACATTCATATTGGTTGTAATTGTGTGAAGCCAAGTTTCCTGCAAATAGAACTAGACATTAAAATAACACTAGCTCCTAAATCACATAATGCTTTATGAAAATCAACTTCACCAAAGGTGCAAGGTATAGAAAAACTCCCTGAATCTTTTAACTTTGATGTAAGCTTATTTTGAATCAGTGCACTGCACTCTTCTGTTAATGCAATTTTTGCATTGTCCTACAGTTTTCTTTTATTAGAAAGCAACTCTTTAATAAACTTCACATATGTTGACATCTGCGCAAGAGCTTCTACAAAAGGAATATTAATGTGAAGTTATTTAAAAACTTCTGAACATTTTTCATATTTCTTATCTAATTTTTATTTCTTCAATCTTTGAGGAAAATGAATTGGAGGCACTTAGGTTTTAATAGTTTCTTTCGGTGCTTCTTTAATTCCTTCTTCTTTTTCTTTTTCCTTATCTAAATCTGGGGTTTTATTTGGTTGAGGCTCCTTAAGTTGTAAACCACTTCTTAAAGTAACAGCTTTACAATGTTCCCTTGGATTAATCTCCGTTTGACTAGGAAGGGTTCTTTGGTTGCAAGTATTGAGTGAACCCGCAATTTGACCTACTTGAATTCAAGATTTCTATTTTGTGTAGTAAGACATTCAATTTTCTGCTCAAGTTTTCCATAGTGCTTTTTAATTTTATCAAATCTTTCCAAAGTGGCTTCAATGAATTTTTCTAAAGCTGATTCATATCCTGGTTTTTCTGAAGAAGTGGATCCTAAATTTTGGTTTTTTATGTATGGAGGTTGATAGGGTGCTTTTTTGTTGTTTTGGTTTCCCAATAACAAATTTGGATGATTTCTCCATGTTGGGTTGTAATTATTTCCTTGAAAGCTTTGACTCCTATTTTGATTCACTAAAAATTGGAGTTGCTCTATAATTCTACAATCTGTTGTCTCAGGGTTTCCTCCACATCCTTCACATGTTAAAGATGATGATGACAAATTGACATGCTTTAACTTCTTAGCAATTGTATCCACTTTAGCTGCAACTCTTTTATGCATACCTCGTTCTGAAATCCAATAATAATTATTTGCTGCCATTTTTTCAATCAAATCATTGGCTTCTGAAGGGGCTTTAATCATTATTGCACCGCCTGCTGCTGCATCAATTGTTCCTTTAATATTTGGATGAAGACCGATATAAAAGGTTTCAATCAAAAGCCATTCAGGTATTCCATGGTGCGGACACTTTGTAGATTTTTGAAACATTCCCAAGCTTCATACAAACTTTCTCCATCCAATTGAATAAAGCTTATGATATCATTTCTCAATTTAGCCATTTTTTTAGTGGAAAATATTTGACAAGAAAAGTTGCGGCTAATTGATCCCATGTTATGAATGTGCCCGGCGGTTTTAAAGTGAGCCAATCCTTTGCTTAATCTTTCAAAAAAACTGAAAAAATCACAAACGAATAGCATCATCAAATACACCATTAATTTTAAAAGTATCACACATTTCTACAAAATTAGATATATGAGCATAGACATCTTCGTGTGGTAAGCCATGAAAAACTTATTATTGAATCAAATTAATAAGTGTTGGCTTTAAATCAAAAGTATTTGATTGAACAGGAGGTTTAGCTATGCTGGATCTTGGTTGAGCAGAGGGCATAGCATATTGCTTATGTGTCATATTTTGTGGATCTCCCATGGTTGATTCTTCGTCGGATGAATCGGTTGAATTTTCAATTTTAAGAATTGTTGTTAAAGTTCCTTCCACTATTTGGTCTTCTTTCCTCTCTTTCTTCTTTTTCCTAAAAAGTCGTTCAATTTCTAGATTATATGGCTTAAGTTTTGTATTGGGATTTCTTCGCATATAAACCAAAAAATTTTAATTAAAAGTAAATTAAAACAAAAAATAAAAATCCAAAGCAATAACAGTTTAATATTATTAATATCAAAACGGTCACCTTCTCCGGCAGCAGCACCAAAAACTTATTAGGACTCGGGCCTAGCTATCTGCAAGTGCACAGGTCGTATCAAGTAATACAGTGATAAGTAGAGTATCATTTCCATAAGAAAGTTTATTTTAAGTACTAAATAATTAAACTGTTTATTATTTGGATAACAAGAGTTGGTTTAAGATTAAATTAAACTTTAGACAAAAGTAAATTGCTGAAATTGAATCTAATAATATAAAACTTAAGGTTAAGTTACCTTTATGAGTTTATTATGGATTTTCTAAGTTATTGATTTTTAATTCAGTTTTCCTTTTTATTAATGGTTAAATTCTCCTTAATTAAGCTTAAGTCTTTCTCAAGTACTAAAGCTAATATCAATTTGACCCTTAGGTCTACTCTCGTGATCACACGTAATTAAATCAATTCATTAAGTTTTGTGAGAATCTTGAATCACCCTCTTAAATGTTTAACCTTATCTCTAAGTGAAAAACTTCTTTAAGATTGTTATCTCCATGGACAAATATTGTGCTTCCACTCTCGCTCCATCACACAACATCTCAATTCAATTAATTATTGGCTAGATAATCAAAGCATTAAGATCAAAGATCACAAAATAATCAAAGATAAACTTAATTAAATGAATTAGGCAATAAGTATTTCATAATAAACTTAATAAAAGAGACTAACCTTTAAAAGAGTTTAGTTCCTCGTATTTAAAGTAAAAACACAATATTTATTAATTGAAAACATAAAAACAAGAAAGAGCAAACTCTAGTTCTTGATTTGGAGAAGAACTCATTTAGGACTCCTTGAATCTCTTCTTTGAAATCCTATTTTTACTCTTCTTTCAAAATAAAGACTAGAACTCAATTGATACAAGTTTTGGGCACAAAGAATTAACCTTACTATTCTCTCACTTATATCTAAAGCTCTTATTTATAAAACACACTCTAACTTTTATCTAAACTAAATCAAAGACCCATCTATCATAATATATGCTTGAACCTTTGGACAAATGGTGTTTATATAGAGTGCTTGGAGGCTTCTTGATGGTGGTAAGCTGTCAAATGCAAGTTGTAGCTGTTTAGATCTTCAAAATTCAATTTTTTTTTACTTAAAGTCATCATTTTCTGCCCCACGGTCGTGGCATATGGATGCCACAGTCATGGCCTGGGTTTATTTGGACTGTTTCGAGCCATTTTCTAGTTGTAAATGGCAACTTTGTGGGCCATAATCATGGTATTTTGATTGCCACGGTCATGGCATTTGAATTGAGGCTGCAATTTTTGACTTTTCTTCTTATTCTTGGCTCTGGCAATAGGAAAATGGATTTCACGATCGTGGCTATGAAATGCCATGGTCATGGCATCTATATTGCTCATGGAACTTTTATTTTTCTTCAATTTTTGAAGTAGCAGACTTAAATTTATTCCCAGGGTCTTGGCCTTGAATGGCCACGGTCGTGGCACTTCATTCTTTCTTCGTTTTTTCTTCCTTTTCTTTGATTTCGCACTTCTATTCATCAAAAACCTTTAATATTATCTTCTCATGCTTAAATAATGTAATTCTAACTCAATTAAATAAAATCTATCAAATTCAATTAAAAATAATTAAAATCATGATTAGAATTAAATAAAATATTTGATCAAATTTTCTCTCTATCAGTAAAAACTAGTGAAGATATGGAAATATGATAAGAATGAAAATGATGAGATATAAAATATGTGCATGTTATGTTATATTGATAATGTGTGATTGAGAATGATGATAATGTGATAGATTTTGATGTGTATAAAAGATGGATAACTGAATATGTTCTGGTATATTGATGAGATATGTGGTAATATGTGATATATATAATGTGATGTGTTGAGACATGAAATTAATATCTAAATGTGATTATTTATGAGATATGTGATGGAGATCATAGAATGATATGATCACGATACATATGAGAATTCCTGAGAAGGGATTTGAGACAAGAATATGTTAAATGATGAGAAATGAGTTGTTGAAAGACTTGAGCAGAGCTAAGTCTTGATAATGAAAATGAAATTATGAAATGTGATTTGATGAGATGAATAATTATGCGATATGTGTATTGCCTTGTATAATATCTTAATCCAGAAAATTGATGTTGGGGATTATATGATGATGAACCCAAGCAAAGTTGGGCTATGACCTGAGCAGAGCTAGGTCATGAGATTGACGACACGAGCGAAGCTGGGTCGAGAAAAATAAAATTATTCTTGCCTACAGGCTATAAACTAGGTGTCACAATGGAACAAATCAATTATTATGTAGGAAGTAGTTGGACCCAACGTGCAACGTGATGTTGTGCCTTGTAAAGTTTTGCTAATATTGCAATGAAATAATGAGATGAATGAAATGAGGTTAGTTAAGCAATGTATCATACTGGCAATGTGACAACGAAATATTGAGTTGATGAATATATATGTGTGTGTGTGGTTGTGATATATTTGTATATAAATTTTGTGATGATGATGTTGTGTGACTCATATATATAAATGCTTAAAGAATTAGAGGATGGATGATGAGTAATTCGTGATGAATAATTGTGTGTATATGAATTATAAAGTAAAGGAAATGCAAAAATAATAGTATATGTATTGATAGTATGACCATAAAATATGAGTTAAAAAGTATGCATGTGCGTTATTTAAAATGCTGCATGATTATAGTATGTACTGCTAAATTATAAAGCTTAGCGCGGTTGTGTGAATCGCACAAGTATTAGAAGTGCAGACTAGGGTGAACTTGCGTGTGATTGAGATTTGAAATTGTGGGTGCCATGAGATTAACTTGGAGAATGATGCATACATGTATAGTTTATGTACTATGCAATGTGTATTTTATATGGTAAAAATATTATATGTATATTAGTTATGTTTTTTAAAAGGTTATTGTGTATATGTGAATATTTTAATAAATATTGCTACTTGAAATATGAATTTACAATGTACAATAGTATTGTTTGAGAATTTTTAAATATAGTTGGAAAGATGATGGAGTATTAGAAATGCAATGTATTTAGGAGTGAAATTTTCTATGCAAGTTGTGTATTTATTGTTTTAAAAAATATTAAAATTACAGACAAAATTTTAGCGAATTTTTTTCTTAGAGATTTTTCCTTAATAAATTTATTCAATTATAATTTAACTTAATATAAAATTTAAGAAATGATTTATGGAATGGAGAATTTTCTAATGTCAAGGGTGATAGCGCTCTTGTATTCTACATATGTATATACATATACAGGGTATAAGGGTGTTACATGATCATTTTAAATTATTTTTAAGATTATTAAATTAATGTTATCATTTAAAATTTAAAATAAAACATTAAAAATTTTAAAAATTTGAAAATTGGTTTTTCAAATGATTAATTCACAAAGTCCATTAAAAGTTGAAAAGAAACATAAAAATTTAAGAAGTCACTCTTATTAAAATAATAATTTTTAGAGCATTTTAGTTTATATAATAATAATAATAGCTCATCATTTAAAACAAAAAATAAAATTCATTAAGAGACAAAATGTAATGGATCATAAGTCAAAAAAGAAAATAAAATCAATCAAGGCAAAAACATAAATATAATGCTTGAAATTTAATATTTTAAATTAATATGATGTTGAAATGATTAGGTATAAAAGAAGAAGATAAAAAAAATCTAGCTAAAATAGGGATGATTTGTATTGATCAATAACCTACTACTCAAGACAAATGTATAATACTATTTGTTAAGTATAGAAATACATAAATTATTTTTTCATTTAAAATAATATAAAATATTATAAACCATAGTGTAACACGGAGAACTTATTTGCTGACTGTTACTAATTTACCAAAGACAATAGAATTCTAGTATTTACATTTAAATATTATAATTTTTCATATCAATATTATATTATATAATTAAGGATAAACTACATCAAATTTATATTGTATTATATAATTAAGGATAAACTACATCGAATTTAAATTTAACTCCAAAATTAAAAAAAATTACTATTAATCAAAATTCAAAATTAATTAACATAAAACCATTTTTTTTGAAAATAACATAAAACCAATTATTACTTAATGGTATTACAATTATCTCCAATTTAAATTCAAATAAGAGTATAATTAATAAAAACAAAATAAAATCCAACAATGTATTTTCATGTATTCTAGTGAGACTTTTTTATCCCTTTTGAAAGAAATGTAATATATATACATCTCCAAATTTAAAAAAAAAAGTCATAATACTCAATATCTCATTTTTTAATTTTTCCTTTTAAATTTTATTATTATTGGAAAAATATGGGTAAATATATATTGCAAGCAAAATGTCAACAATAATAGGAGATTTTATTTGAGTTGATATATGAACAAAATATCACCCACCATATCATTCAACAGTCAATCTAATATTATTTTACTATTCTATTAAATTATTATTCCATTATATATTTATTTATTCCCTCAAAAGGATAAAAACCAGAAAAATAAAATAAAATAAATACCAGTATTTTGTCCCTTTGTCTGCATCTCTGTAAAAAACTTTTTATCAATGTCTGAGATTACGAACTGAAAAAAGAAAGGAAAAAAATGAAACATAAGCTAAAAAAGAGGTTTAGTGTTTTTTTGTTCAGTTATTGCTATTTTGAGTTTAATTGAATATACAACTTTTATCCTTTTGTAAAACTTTTTATTTCTTTGAACTTCCTTGTCTTAAAAAAAGAAGCAAAATTTCAGTCTTTTAGATCTAAGTAGAAAAAATTGACTTTATATTCATGTTTTCTCTATTATAGTCAATCATGGGCATCTGGATTAATATGAGCTTCTCATGCATTTGCAGTTTCAAAATCATACATCAGTTTACTTAAGTTATTATCTATTCAACATTTACGCTAATATTTCCTAATGATTTCTACGATACGTGCTAAGTAATTGTCCGTAGTATGCATTCTTTGATGTAAGGTCAAAGAATTCAAAAGTAGACATACACCATATCACAATCTTTTGTTGCATTTAAACCAATTGCATTACTGATCAAGAATTTTGTTTATGTAGGTTTGGTTTTATGCGCATTTATATTTCAACCAGATTTTTGTTGGCCAATTCTAGTGTAATTTAATGAATTTTTTTTTTACTTCTTTTATTTGTCTTCTGCATAGAATTAATCATACTTGACTTTTTTCCCAGGTGTTGGCATTACTCTTACTACATAGACCTCAGTTTTCTGGCTTACATATGCCAATTTTTGTCGAGGTATTAACAGGTTCTGCGCACATGTCATTTTCAAATATACTTTTTGCATTTTAATTTTTAGCTGGAATCATTTTGAATATTTAGATTTACAATTAGAAATTTTAGATCTCCACTTTTCCTATTTGAGTTACATTGACTAACTCAACCCTTTTACGCATCAATTGTCTTTGGACTACACTTAACTCAGGTTGTCACGACTCAACTTATACATATGTACAGTACGTCCATGTACAGTAAGAGGAACCATCCCTAGAAGCTACTCAAGAGCGCGAAGTGAAGGGAAGTTCTGTAAAACTGAAAGGACCTATTTGAAAAGATTGCAAAGTTTTGTGGAGGTGACCGTAATTACCAAAAGTTGTTCCGAAGGTCCTTAATAGTACATATAACAGACTCCAGAAATGGAAAGTAGAGAAAAATCGGGTAGCAACGGCGCGACACGGTTTTTCCCGAAAACGCACGGTTTGAAAGATATAGGGGATTTTGACCAGGAGCATCATGGTCATTTTCAAAGTGTCTCGAAAGTAATAATGGATCTCAAAAATGAAAAGTAGAGGAAAAACTGAGTCAAAAAGTGTACCACAGCATTCGGTGGAAGTGCGCGGTTTAAAAGTTACGAACGAGTAATCGCCGGAGGGTATTTTGGTCTTTTCACATCTTAGACCATAAAATTACAGCACAAGGAGGTTGAGGGGCCAAAATATAATTAAAAGAAAGTCCAAGAGCTTGGGTTTTAAATAAATAAAAGAAAGAGACATTTGGACTAATGAGAATTAGCCATTTTCCCACTTAAGTGTACCAATGGGAAATCAACACTTACACCATCACATCTTAACCTCTCTTGGCTGCCATTTGGAGGAGAGAACACCAAATAAATAAAAGCCAAGAGCTCTCTTTGTTCTTGCTTGGCCGAATTGAAGAGAAAGGGAAAAGAGAAAGAGATTGTTTTTCAAGTAGCTAATTTTGGTTGCAAACTTGAGTGGAGAATAAGACTTTAAGGTAAGAAAATTCATCTATGGTCCTATTTCTTTCATTGGTTATATTATTTGCAAGATACAAATGAAAGAATAAATATGATGATTATAGAAAATTTAAGAAGTTGAAGAGAAAGTGAAAGAGATAATTTGCACATATAAGATTAAGGATAAAAAGGATGACTAGTAGTATTAGTTAGCAAAATAAGGCATGAAGCACTTAAATTTTATTATGTTCTTGACATGGATTTTATGAAAATTATAGGAAATCAAGTAGTGAGAGAGAAGGAAGCAAAGAAGGCATAAAAGAACTAGAAACAAGTGAAAAGAATTAAGGTTTGGTACTTAAATCATTGCCCTTTTCAATTAATTCACATATTTTGCATTATGGGACTTTTGAAATGGTTTTGAAATGATGTTATTATGTGTAGTAAATATGTGGGAAAGTTCTCTTGAACCATTTGTAATCAATTGATTGTGAAAAGAATAAAAACAAAACAAACTAGCTAAATTTGCTCAATTATCCATAAACTTTGATGAACTTTTAATCACCCCTTTGGTTTGATTTTTGAAAGAGGGACCCTTAGTCCTTAAATGGTATCACAAAAGGAGTCTAAAAATCAATTTTGCAAGAAAAAAATGAATTTTCCTCAAGTTTTGAAAATTGGGCCGAATGGTCCCTTTTGGGCACCATTCTGCAGCTTTCATTTTGGGCAGTCCGTTGAAGGGGCAAACGAAGAAATTTTCCCATGAAATTTTACATGCATTTAGTTAACTTATGAAAGTGTTTTCCTGCAAAAATTCATCCAAAAATAAGTTTGTTTACTTGGTCAAAATTGTTGTCAAAGTTGACTGATTTTCAGCAGTAAAAACAGATTTTACCATTTAGTTGACGCGCGCCATTGTGTTGCCGATTTTACGCGCCGCGCCACTATTTATTTGGTCATTTTTTCTAAATGTGTTAAAACTTGAATATTATGATATGGATTGATGTTAAATCATATAAAATGACATGAAGGAGAATTAGAAATAATCAGAAAGGCATCATGACAAGCTATTCCGACAATACATGCATTATGGAAAAATCATGGCTTATTGAATATCATGATCAAATTAATTAATAAATTGTTTAAGCTCTACTTGGTTATGACAGAACCCTTGAGATAAGGGTATGATGCATCATACTATTATTGCAGTACTATTCATGACATGACATGATATTCCGGCTGAAGACCGATGATTACAATGACATGATCAATGATTCAATGAACAATGGCTATTAGCACATGTGCAAGAATTATGATGAAGGATGATGAAATATGCACCATGACGCATATCATCCTGTAATATCTCACCATGACGAGAATATATTTATCATGACCCCATGCCTTATCCATTGATGTTCTGTTAAACCAGTAGAGCACCTAAATTGATAAAAGCAAAACAAGAAATTTCTAAATTCAAAATATGGGATTTAATCTTTTATCATTATGTTTAGATCTTATTCATTGATTTAAAGTATTCAAATACATGTTTTTATTTAATTACTCTTTTAATCTATTTATTTAATGCAATGATTTAAGTACCCACTAAGCAAACGCTTATCGAGTTTAGTTTTCTTTTCTAAACTCGTAGGTTGAGCGAGAAGCTATTTTCTGCAGTGTCCCGAGTAGCTGGTGTTGGCAACTTTTTGGATAGAAAGTTATTATAAGTAATGTAACTAGAATGGCATGTACATATGTTAGCGTAAACTAAGAATTGTATGTATGACTAGTAAAAGACCAAATTACGTGTGCTAAGTGTATTAACTACTGTATGTTGGTATGAATTAGTGTGTATAGATGTGTGTGTAGAAGTGTGAAATTTTAATGCAGGTTTTGGTGGAGGATATAAGGAGGTCGACTATAGAAGTGCTTGAGATTGATTGAGATTGATTGGTTGAGATAAAAAATGTTTTCATTAAATCAAAAAAATCAGTTTTGGCGACACTTGGGACCACCAATTATAGGGGAAACTCTGGCAAAATTTTTGTAAAATGTGTATTATAAATTGACTAAGTATAGAACCAAAACTTGAATATCATAAAATAGCATTCCATCTTGGTCTATAAACATAAGCTAAGATGGGGTGTTACATAGGTTATTAGTTTTTTCTTTCAGGTTTGATTTAATCATTTGGGACTGTTTAGCTAAGAGGAGAAAATAATGGAATTAAAAGTTTTGAGTACATCATACATGTTATTTTTCCAATTGAAGACCATGTTTATTGAAGAACATGTTTTCTTGGTTTCTATATGCATCATTTTTGCAAGGCCCATTTTCTAGTTTAAATAAAAGATGATTTCTTTTTGTGTTAATTTTCTTGTTTGAGATTATTACAAATCCTTACTTTTGTAGCATACAACAAGTCTGTATTTTTTTCAATTCTCTCTCTCTCTCTCTCTCTCTCTCTCTCTTGCTTTCTAAGATACTTATGCATAGGCATATGTATGTATATATTATTTTTAATAAGGAATCCTCAGGATAACAACTTCAAAATAAGGTAGAAATGCACTGTGGATTATAGGGACAATCTTAGCAGTCCTTCATAAAAGTTCTCAAAGTATGTTAATGGCTAATTTGTTTGGGCCATCAACATCTTTGAGCTTTACTTTGTCCTCTTGGGTCTCAAATGGCTCTATTAATCAAAACATTGTTATTTCCATAATACTTAATTTAATTTTAAATAATTAATAAATTAATATTAATAGCAATAATAAATGCAATAATGAAATTAAATGCAATAAATAAACCGAGCCAACAGAATTCACTATTTGTCCTTAAGGAATTTTTATTCCCCTCTCGGTACCCAAGGTTAATGGAACAATTCCTCCCAGGATATAACGATTTAGAACCTTACCGGTGTAGCGGTACTTCAAACGCCGGTAAACAACGAACGCAAAATAACGGTATAAATCACACGACACTATGAAATTTTTTTTTCAAGAGAGAAGACTGAAAAGATATGCAAAATTTTGCAAATAAAAAATTGTATGGAAAAAGTAATGTGTTTTTAAATCAAATGAGGGCTAGGGGTATTTATAGAGATGAAGGGGTGCAAATTGAAAGGTTACAATTGTTCATTTTGAACCAATAGATGTAATGGTTCATTTTGAACCGAATGGACGCAATGGTTAATTTTGAACCAAAAGGTATCATTCCAAAAGGTGCCTTTCCAAAAGGTACACTTTCATTTATACCTTTTCTAAAAGGTACATTCTCATTCACACCTTTACATATATATATATATATATTTATAAAATAAATAAATATATATATATACCCCAACAATCCCCCACATGAATGGAGAATGCCAAGTTTTGAAAACTATACATAAAACTGTGTGATTCACAACTAAGAATTAACTGCATTTGAATAAGTAAGTTTCCCTTTGAACTTTTCGTAGTGAACATATATCGAGTATACTCGCCAATCGGTAGATGCGATATCTTTGAACCGTCGGTTTTTTGTGTATACTAAGACAATATAAGTCACACAATTAATTCTTATCCGCTTTTTGGTTCTCACTGTTGTGTTCGTTTTAGCCATGAACACCGCCTGGTCTCATAAGTGCTTAGAGAACTGGCCTTCTTTTATTCTCCTTGAAGCGGCTCACACTTCACACTCACATAGGTAATTCCTAAATATGTATTCTGTAAATATACTATTTGATCAAATTTACGTCAAACTTAGAAATCATTAAAAACCTTCCATTTTTAGGTTTATCCTTGTTTCTGAACATTGTCTCATCATGAGAATGGATTTAGTAATTTTGACAATGTTGAACCGTCATGCACAACTTTGTATTCTCCTTGAACCTAGTTCTTGGGATCTCCAGTCTACTAGGTAGAGTTACCACCATGATGACTTGTCCTAGGCCACAGTCCCATTCCCCTCGATGATTTTTCAACTAATTCTCTAGATAGGCCTTTTGTTAATGGATCCGACACGTTATTTGTCACATCCCAAAGGCTAGATAGTCGAGTAATAGGCAAGGAGGACATGAACAAGTGGTCAAATAGAGGCTCGGGATAGTCAAATATGAAATTGGTGTACACAATGGAGCTAACAGGACCTAAGTGGAAATTTCTCAAAAGTTAGGGGCAACTATGTAAAATTAAAAATTAAGTGTCGGAAGTTCTTAATAGTGCCCATATCCGACCCCGGAAGAATATTCTCAAGATTAGTCGGGTCATAACCGTGGGTTTCAATTTTTTCCGAAAACGCACGGTTTAAAAGTTACAATCGATTAATCGCTGAAGGGTATTTTGATATTTTCACACCCTAGACTATAAAATTACAGCACAAGAAAGTTGAGAGGGTCAAAATATGAATAAAAGGAAGCCTAATGGCTTGCCAAATAAATAGATAAAAGAAGAAGGCAAGTGGACCAATTAAAAGTGACCATTTTTGCTATAAGGTGTACCAATTGGAAGTTAACATTTATACCAACATATTTTCACCACTTATGGCTGCCATTTGGATCAAAATAAGCTAAGGAAAGAAAATAAAAGCCCTCGCTTATATGGTGAACTCGTCCAAACCATAAGAGAAGGAAGAAGGAGGTGATTTTTCCAAAGTTTAAGGCTTTTGGTTGAAGATTTTGGTGACAAACAAGATTATAAGGTAAGAGAAACCTATCTCTAGTTTTAATTTCATGGATTAATGGTTAATTTAAGAGATTGAAATTAGGGTTCATGTAGCTAGATTTGGAGAAAATTTAAGAAATAATTATTTGAAGGATTTGATGAAAGAAATAATGGTGTTTAATGGTGAAAATAAGCTAGCAACCATTAGAAAAATCATAAGATAAGACTATGTCTATACCTAGGGTTCTTACCTTTGTATATGTGATGTTAAATTTCATAGGAAATCAAGGAGACAAGGAAGGAAAGGAAGTGATATAGATAAAGGACTAAGAAATAGTAAGGTTTGGTGCTTTAACCATTGAACTCCTTTTGAAATTTTTCTGTTTTACAATTAGTAAAATGCTGTGACCTGTATGATTTTTAATTAAATATAGAAAAATTATCTTGAATTGAATTTTTGATATGTTGTGTCTAAATGAGTCTATAATGACTGAAAAATATGTTGAGTAAAATTTGGAATGGTTATGATTTTGGAAAGATTATTTTTATTAGACCTACTCTAGCAGGTACCTTGACTGAGATAGCTATCTTTCTGGATTTTTAATAAAATGTAGAAAAATAATGTCCAATTGAATTTTGGATATGTTGTTTTTTAGTGAGTCTAGTATTTGAGAAAAATAATTTGGAACCACATTTATTGAATTTAATTTACGGAATTCACAAAATTCAGAACTGCTGCCAAGATGCAGGGCAACTGGAGCAGTCTGGTTGGGGGAACTAGTTGACAAAGATTTTGTGTCCAGTTTGATATAAAATTTTAAAGGAATGATTTTAAGATGAAAAACTAAATTCTGTAAAATTTTTTGAGTTTTTACCCAAGTGGATTATTTTATACAAATTTTCTAAAATAAGGATCAAGTTGGGTCAAGAACCAGAGTTTATTGTTCATATGGTAAATTTTCATTATTAACTTGGTCAAAAACTTGGTGTGGGTGTGTTATCATTTTATTTTTGGTATTGAGTTTAAGTATGAATTTGAAGAATAAATTAGATGTAAAAGAGGAGAAAATCAATCTGAATTTCATAACCGTGATAAAAGTCATGTGATGGAATACATGTTCGTTATCGTGTGAATATATAGATAAGGTATATACGTGGGGAAATACGTGTATATATGGTATATATATATGCGTATATATGGTATATATGTGAATACATATGATACATATGTGAGTATATGTGGTATTTGTGTAAGTATAAATTGTATATACATGGAGAATATGTGGTATATATACGAAGTGAATGGGTATATATGAAATGTTATATATGCTCTACTCGGTAAATGGGTAAAACCGGTCTGGAATGGGGGTTTGGCATGCCATCCTACCGGCAGTACTGTCTTAACAACTTTGGTCTAGATATTACTTACGCACACGCGGTTATATCGTGTGAGGTCAAAATCATGGCAACTAGTCGTGTGAGACCAAGACCACGCAGTTATGTTGTATATTTCATATCGTGTGAGACCAAGACCATGGCAATTAGTCTGTGAGGTCAAGACCACGCGTAACTCTATACGAGGCCTCATTTCAAGATCGGTGTATTCATAATTACCTAGTGGAGCAGATTAATTCGTAATTATAATGAAGTTATATTACATGTTGTTTACCTACAGAATGTGAATCTTAACTTAATTAGAAAATATAAATATGAAGATTGTATGAAAATAGTTTAATTATGCAGTATTCTGCTTTTATATGTGTTTCAACAACCTTCCTTGCACTATTTATATTCGGCAATGGGTAAAGTACCCACTGGGCAATAAGTTACTCAGCAAGTTATATGTCTAACTCGCAGGTAGTGGATAGAAGATCAGTATTTCTACAGCGGCCCGCACCAGCTCGACGGCGAATAGGGTAGGACTTTTGACATAAAATAGTAGTATGGCATGTATGTTATATCTATTGTAAAGATTTGTTAAACATATTAAGTATTATGGTGTATGTAACAAGAGAATAAACAGTAGTATGGTAATGAAACTTAGCAAATGATATGCGATCTTGAGAAATGATATAGAAGTGTGAAATTTTCTTGCAGGGTGTAGTTGAGGATATAAGGGAGATTATTATTGGGAGTGTTCTTGAGTTGAATTGTGAACAAAAGTGTTTTTTTATATAAAAAAAATTCAGTTTTGGTGACACTTGGGAAACCCGCTTTTTAGGGGAAACTCCGCCCAAATTTTTTGAAAAATTTTTCATAAGAATTCTTAATTAAGACATTGTAACCAGAGCTCGCATCCCGATGGGACATTCCTCCCTGGTTTATTCGTAGGTCGGGAAGGGGTGTTACATTATCTTTTGATCTTACGTAATCAATTGTGATAACTCCACTAGAGATTAATTGTCTAACAGTGTTATGTCGTCGACGTATATGGCGAGATTTTCCATTGTACAGAACACTTCCAGCCCTTCCGATAGCTGCTTGACTATCACAATGTATGCTTATCGGAGTTAACGGTTTGGGCCAGAATGGAATATCTTCTAAGAAATTTCGAAGCCATTCAGCTTCTTCATCGGCCTTATCCAAAGCAATGAACTCAGATTCCATTGTAGAACGGGCGATGCAAGTTTGCTTAGAGGATTTCCAAGACACTGCTCCCCCACCAATCGTAAACACATATCCACTAGTGGATTTGCTTTCGGTTGACCCGGTGATCCAATTTGCATCACTATAACCTTCAACTACTGCTGGATAATTTTTGTAATGCAAAGCATAATTTTGGGTATGTTTTAAATATCCCAACACACGTCTCATTGCTATCCAATGCATACTATTTGGATTACTTGTGTATCAACTCAGCTTACTTATTGCACAAGCAATATCTGGTCGAGTACAATTCATGATGTATATTAAACATCCTAAAACTTGAGCGTAATCCACTTGAGACTCACTTTCACCTTTGTTCTTTGCAAGAGCAAGGTTTAAGTCGATTGGTGTTTTCATTTCTTTGAAATTCAAATACTTGAACTTATCAAGTACCTTTTCAATATAATGAGATTGTGATAATGCTAGACCTTGAGGAGTTTTGTAGATTTTTATTCCTATAATAAAATCTGCAACTCCTAAGTCTTTCATATCAAATGACTTGGATAGCATTCATTTTGTGGCATTAATGTCATTAATATTTTTACTCATTATTAACATGTCATCCGCATATAAACAAACAATGACTTCATGATTATGAGTGTTTTTTATATATACGCATTTATCACACTCGTTAATCTTGAAACCATTTGACAACATTACTATGTCAAATTTAGTATGCCATTGTTTAGGTGCTTGTTTAAGTCCGTATAAAGACTTAACAAGTCGGCAAACCTTATTTTCTTGCCTGGGGACAATAAACCCTTCGGGTTGTTCCATATATATTTCTTCCTCCAATTCTCCATTTAAGAAGGCTGTTTTCACATCCATTTGATGGATTTGAAGACCATACACAGCAGCCAAAGCAATTAACAGTTGAATAGATGTAATTCTTGTGACTGGTGAGTATGTATCAAAGTAATCTAAACCTTCTTTTTGTCTAAATCCTTTGACAACTAATCTTGCCTTATACTTGTTAATAGTACCATCATCTTTCAATTTTCTTTTAAAAATCCATTTATAGCCTAGTGGCTTATTACCTAGGGGAAGATCAACCAATTCCCACGTATGGTTATTCAATATGGATTCAATTTCACTATTGATCGCTTCTTTCCAATATTGAGCTTCGGAAGAATTCATTGCTTCCTTATAAGTCTGAGGCTCATTTTCTAACAAAAATGTTAAAAAATATGGACCAAAAGACTTAGATACCCTTTGACGTTTGGTACGTCTTGGTTCCTCAATATTGGGCACATTTTCCTCCATAATTTCCCGAGGTCGCTTGGGTTTTTCACCAAGTGATTCACCTTCATTCTTATACAGGAAAATGTTTTCAAAGAATTCAGCATTATCTGATTCTATTATCGTATTAGAATGAATATCGGGAATTTCTGATTTGTAAACCAGAAAACGATATGCTTTACTGTTGTTAGCATATCCAATGAAAACACAATCTATTGTTTTCGGTCCTATTTTAACCTGTTTCGGTTTAGGAACTTGAACTTTTGCTAGACACCCCCACACTTTGAAGTAATTCAAGTTTGGTTTCCTACCTTTCCATTTTTCATATGGAATGGTTTGTGTCTTACTGTAGGGTACTCTATTGAGTATTTGTGTAGCTGTGAGGACAGCTTCCCCCCACAAGTTCTGAGGTAAACCAGAACTTAGTAGCAAATCATTCATCATTTCTTTCAATGGTCGATTCTTCCTTTCCGCAACTCCATTTTGTTGTGGTGTATACGAAGCCGTCATTTGATGAATAATTCCATTTTCTAGACATATTTCTTGAAAAGGAAATTCATATTCACCACCTCTATCACTTCTGATCATTTTAATCTTTTTATTAAGTTGATTTTCAACTTCAGTTTTATATTGTTTGAATGCATCAATTGCCTCATCTTTGCTATTAAGTAAATATACATAGCAATATCTGGTGCAATCGTCAATAAATGTGATGAAATATTTCTTTCCACCCCGAGATGGTATTGACTTCATATAGCAAATATCTGTATGAATCAAGTCCAAAGGTTCAGAATTCCTTTCGATGGAATTATAGGGATGTTTTGCAAATTTTGATTCCACACATATTTGACATTTTAATTGATTGCATTCAAACTTTGGCAATACTTCCATGTTTATCATTTTCTGTAAAGATTTATGATTAACGTGTCCCAAACGTGCATGACATAAATTATCTGACTCAAGTAAATAAGCAGAAGAATCATTATTATTAATATTATTATCAGTTGTCAGTACATTGAGTTTGAAAAGACCATCATTAAGATAACCCTTTCCGACATACACATCATTCTTACTTATTACAACTTTATCAGAAATAAATACAACCTTAAATCCATTCTTGACCAGAAGTGATGTCGAGATCAAATTCTTACGGATTTCAGGCACATAGAGTACATTGTTCAGCGTCACAATTTTGCCCGAAGTCATCTTCAAACAAATCTTTCCAACTCCCTCGACTTTGGCAGTTGACGAGTTTCCCATAAACAGCTTCTCCTCAGGACCGAATAAAGCATAGGAAGTGAACATCCCTTTGGTAGCACAAACATGGCGGGTAGCACCAGAGTCAATCCACCATTCTTTTGGATTTCCAACCAAGTTACACTCGGAAAGAACAGCACATAAATCGTCAATATCAATATCATCGGTTTCGATCATATTGGCTTGACCCTTATTCTTATTCTTATTTTTCGGTGCACGGCATTCCGAGGATCTATGCCCAGTTTACCACAGTTATAGCAATTACCTTTGAATCTTTTCTTGCTATTGTGGTTTTTCTGACTAGAATTCTTCTTTCTCTTTTTGGCACTAGGAGCAGATTCCACAATATTTGCTCTTGAAATAGCAGAATTTCCAAGGCTTCTTTTTTCAGCAGCCCTATTGTCTTCCTCAATCTTAAGTCGGACAATAAGGTCCTCAAGCGTCATTTCCTTACGCTTGTGTTTCAAGTAATTCTTAAAATCCTTCCATGCGGGAGGTAATTTTTCAATAAATGCAGCCACTTGAAATGCTTCATTAACAATCATGCCTTCATTAAGAAGATCATGAATTATTACTTGAAGTTCTTGGACTTGCGTCACAACAGCCTTAGAATCTACCATTTTATATTCAAGAAATTTGGCTGCCACAAATTTCTTCAAACCAACGTCTTCAGCCTTATACTTTTTCTCCAGAGCATCCCAAAGTTCTTTCGAAGTAGTAATAATGCTGTAGACATTATACAAAGTATCATCCAACCCGCTCAAGATATAATTCTTGCAAAGGAAGTCAGAATGTTTCCATGCTTCAATCACAAGAAATCTATCCTTTTCGGGCACTTGTTCATTGGGGTTCAGAACCTCTTCTTTGATGAACTTTTGTAGACTTAAAGTCGTTAGATAGAAGAACATCTTTTGTTGCCATCTTTTAAAATCAACACCGGAAAACTTGCAAGGTTTTTCCGCTGGTGCAGGGGCATGTGCAACTTGGTTAGGAACAACAATGTTCATTTCAGATTCCATTTCTGAAAATTAAACCAATATTCTATTAGTAAAAATTACTAACACAAAATTAGAGTAGAAAATCACAGATTTTAATCTTCAAAATGCAATAAAAATTGAGTAGAAAACCACACAAGTTTTAATCTCGATGGAGTAGAAAATCGTAACGATTTTAATCTCCAAAAATTTGAGTAGAAAACCACGAAGGTTTTAATCTCGATAGGAGTAAAAAATTCGAAGATTTTAGTCTTCAACAAAATAATATAAACAAAAAATTAATAAATAAATCCAAGTAGAAAACTACAAAGGTTTTAATCTTGGAAATAAAAAGAAAATAATATAACGAAATTCAATAAAAGAATCCAAGTAGAAAACCACAAAGGTTTTAGTCTTGGACAAAATAAAATAAGTATACGAAAATAAAAAAATATAAAAATTCCTTAAGATTGTTATTTCCGTAATACTTAATTTAATTTTAAATAATTAATAAATTAATATTAATAGCAATAATAAATGCAAGAATGAAATTAAATGCAATAAATAAACCGAGCCAACAGAATTCAATGTTTAGAACCTTACCGGTGTAGCGGTACTTCAAATGCCGGTAAACAACGAACGCAAAATAACGGTGTAAATCACACGACACTATGAAATTTTTTTTTCAAGAAGGAAGACTGAAAAGATATGCAAAATTTTGCAAATAAAAAATTGTATGAAAAAAGTAATGTGTTTTTAAATCAAATGAGGGCTAGGGGTATTTATAGAGATGAAGGGGTGCAAATTGAAAGGTTACAATTGTTCATTTTGAACCAATAGATGTAATGGTTCATTTTGAACCGAATGGACACAATAGTTCATTTTGAACCAAAAGGTATCATTTCAAAAGGTGCATTTCCAAAAGGTACACTTTCATTTATACCTCTTCTAAAAGGTACATTCTCATTCACACCTTTACATATATATATATATATATATATATATATATATACCCCAACAAACATATCTTTCTCCCCAGGTTATGAGTCTAGATCTAGTCTTAAGGCGATTTGTTTAACCAAGCTTAGCTCCAATTTATAGCAGCTCTTGATAGATTCCAGATGTAATTATAAATGTTATTTTTTTAGTGATATGCCTTTTATATTTTTCCTACCTAGATTTCTTTTTAAATACATATTTCACATTTCAAAGTTGAACTAATTGGTTGTAAAGGTTCGTAATTCCATTTAGTTTTCACTAAAAAAACACATATATAAAGGTTGCTAAAACTGTTGTGGACCTCAATAAAATTCTTCAGTTAACAATTGTTATTCTTATGAGAAGTGATATTGTCCACATACTTTTTACAGCCACTCTCTTCTAATAATCTACTTTAGTAAGAAAACACAAAGACGTCAAAATTGATAGACCATACATTGGATCCGGCATTGGTGGAAAAATAGAAGATCTTATGGATGAAATCAAAGTTTTTCTAGCTTCACTAAGATTTATATCTGTAGAAGAAAGAAGTACCAATTGAAAAAATCAGCTACTTTGCACCATATAAAGACAATAAGTATTATGGTGACGGAAACGTGGTAGAAAAGAGTGATAAAATTGTATTCGACCACTTCAAAAAGGAACCATATAAAAATTGAACAATCTAATAAGTGAAACAGGGGGGCATAGTTTGAATTATATAAAGTTACAAATCGGGTTTATTTTGGATAGGTCTTAATTTGACAATTTTTTTTACTATTTCAAACATAAATCTAGTTTAATTCCACAACTATGAATAATTAAGAAAATAAAATAAAATATGGTTTGATTCCACTAAATGAAAATTTACATCTGCCATTCAATGATCCTACACAAATACCTTTTTTTGCTTGGTTGGTCTCAAAAATTCTATAAACTGCATATTAGAATAAACAAAAATTTTATACAAAACGAAAACAAAATAGATGACAATTAGAAAGCATAACAAATAAAAATAAACCCATCTCTGAGTTTGTACAAAAACATAAATAAGTATTGCTAAAAATCAAGCAAAACAAATAATCAATTATAAATATAAAAAAGCATAAAAAAGAAACATGAAATCAAGCATTAACTCACCAATTTTGCATTGATGTTCTTGTTTTGTTTATTTGCTTTCAGTCAACTTCCGATCACTTCGGTTACTGGCTGAAAAACCCACCAATCAAACATCCCAAACAATAAGCACTATCAATACATGCAAACTTAAATCCAAACAAATTGGTGCATGTGTAAATTTAGAAGCCAAAATCCCTTTCTCAAAATCAACAATTCTACACAATATATTAACAGAAAAAGTAAAAAAAAAAATCAGTTTAAAACTTACCCACTTGCTATAAACCACCTTCTTACTTCACCTAGTAAAGATATAAAAAATATCAATTTGAAAAAAATCAATTGAATAATATTTATAAAAAAACACAGAAAAAAAGGAAAAGATAGAAAAAACAAAGAGAAAATAAAATCTACCTGAAAAAGTAATTTCTTTGAAGCAAAGATAATAGAATATGCTAGAATGTCAAAGAGATATATGTATATAATCATCATAATTGGAAAAGCATATAACCGACCTATTTAAGATTTAAAAAAAATATATTTCATAAAAATTAAACCCACATATGGAAAAAATAATAATTAATTAACAAGGCTACTAGGGCAAAAATAATAATTAAAAAAACTATAGCAATTAAACCAAAAATTCATCAAACACACAGAAATAAATAATCCATATAACTATAAAGAATTTGCAATGCATAATGTCCAGATTTATTATTAAATACTTGTTTAGATTTGCAATGCAAACTAAAGCCCCAAGAAAAAAACTAATAACAATTAAAGCCCAAAATTCATCAAAGACAATCCATATAAATATAAATAATTTACAATGTGTATTCAAATTCATGATCAGGATACATATTATGATTTGCAGTGCATGTCTAGATTTGTTTATACTTACCCCTTGTCTTCAAGAGTGACCTTTATTTCCATAGTTTCTTTTTTATTCATGGCCTTCATTTTAACTAACCTCAACACCATTTTTCATTGCCCAGCCAAAGAAAGAAAGTTTAAAATATAGAGAGAAAGAATACAGAGAGAGGATTTGAGAAAAAAAAAAAAAGGGAAAAAAAGATTTAAAACTTTTTATTTGTTTAAATGATAAACTAAAGATGAAAAAGATGGTTTAATGGAAATAAAAGGGTAAAGATGGAAAAGATGGTTTAATTGAAATAAAAGGGTAATATGGGAAAGACAAAAAAAAAGATTTATGGCTTATTTGGAATTGCACTACCAAAGGAACAACATTTTTTTGTGACGGTTGTAGTATATTATATAATTATTTATTCTTCTCATTATTCATATAATAATATTAATTTCTGCAATATGGTGTGAGATGTAATCTAGCTTTTATAAGACTAAAATCATGATAAAATGGAGATTAAAATCATTATTAAAATAAATATAAGGTCAACTGTCTATAAAATAATATTATAACAATATTGGTGTACTATATTAAAAATTATGATGAAATAAAAATATATTGAAATAAATTAAAAAGATATATTAATAAATTATTAAACATTATGAGTGAAATTCATTAAAATTTATGAGTATAACTAAATATATTAGTGTGAATCTATATCATGAGGTGTGATAAAATTTTATGTTGGCTATCACTTTTGCAACTCTTCTTTTTTACCCAGATTTGAGACTTGCTATGTGTTAAAAAAACTCTTGTATAGGTAGAGTTATAGCTCAATATAAAATTTTAATATTTAATAAAATATTGAGTAATTAATAATTATATATATATGGAAAAGAGGAGATAAATGCATATATTTTAGAAATATGCGTTATATGTTCATATAAAAATGAAAGTTTTGAAAAATCTAGAGGATCGGCAATCATCATTTTTTTTTTTGAAAGTATATAAACGTTTATGAAAGAATATGTAATCTAAGGAATTTATGGGTGAGGCAATTAAAAATTTGGACTATTTTCATGTAATTATATACATGAATTTTCAAATGGTTTTGGGAGGATCAATCAAGGCTCTCCATATAGCCCCTTGGTCTGCCAATTGGTATTTCATTATTTTATAAAGGGGAAATTATACAGTATATGAGATTTGGGTTTATAGCTTACTTTTTGTTTTCATTTATATAGACATTAACTTTTTTTAACTATATGCCAAATTTTTTAGTTGTTCTTTCTTTTTTCTATTTATTTTTTTCTTTTTAGCCTATTTGTTTTCTATTCATAAATGATTTTATTGTTCTCATATTTACAACATACATGCAAAATAAATAAACATATACATAACATATATATATAATATATACAAAATATACACAGAGCAAACATAGATATATACACAACACACACGAAACATATGCATATACAAACATACATGAAACATATGCATAATATACTTATGAGAAATTTTTTTTGAAACATATGCATAATATTCTTATAAGAAAAAAAAAATTCATGAAACAGAAGATTATGAGAAAAAAATACATGAAACATATGCATAATATACTTATGAATATATGCATATGCATAATATACTTATGAATATATGCATTTGTCATATGCATAATATACATGAAAAATATGCATAATGTACTTATGAGAAAAAAAACAGTGTTTGTGTTGTAAATATAAAAAAAAATAGGTAGAGAAAAAGAAATATGAGAAATTTTTTGTTATGAATTTTTTATCATACACCACTCATAATAAGTATATATAATGGTGTAAGTAGACTTTAGATAAGAACGGAATATTACAACTATCATGAAGTTAATCCTAATCTGAATAGGATAAAGTTAATCATAATTTTGAAAAAATAAGGCTAATCCAATTAAGTATTCATCTATATATTTCCTAACACTTTTCCTTGGATGACTACCCCTATGAATATATCTTATTAAAACCTTACTGAAAAAAATTCAGTGGAATAAAAACTTAACGAATGAAAAAGAGTATAATATTCATAGGTAACTTCCCCTCAAAAAATACATTCAATTAAGATATATGTTAAGTGAAAATAGCAAATATTGTGTGCATATCTTTTGAAGATTGTTGTTGGTAATATCTATATAAATAAATCTACTGGATTGTCACTTGAACGAACTTTACAAATATCGACTTGTTCTTCCTTCATGAGTGTAAAAGAATTTTAGTGATATATATTTAGTCCTATCACCTTTTATGTAGCATCTCTCGATTTGTACAATACACACTACATTATCTTCATGCAATATTGTAAGCTCCTCTAATACGTTTGATTATGGTTCTTAACCATAAGCATTCACGACTAGCTTCGTGAATGGTTAATAACTTTGAATAATTTTATAAAATAAAAGTGATTATTTGCTTCACGTATCGCCATAAAATAGTAGTATTATTATATGTGAAGACATAATTTATTTGGAATTGAGCTTTATGAGGATCAGAAAGATATCCATCATCAGTATATCCTCCCAATTTAGACTTTATTCCTTTTTAAAAAATCAAACTCATATCAGATGTACCACATAGATAGCATAAAACATTTTTCGCTCCATTTCAATGTCTTATAGTTGGTGCAAAATTAAACCTTACAAGCAAGTTAACTGCAAAAATAATATCTAGTCTTATATTGTTAGCAAAATATAAAAGTGTCCCTATTGCACTGAAATATGGTACTTCAGAATTAAGAATTTCTCCATTATCTTTTCATGGGTGAAAATGATCTCCCTTTACATCAAGAGAACAAATAACCATTAGAGTGTTTAATGAATAAGATTTATCCATATAAAATTATTTCAAGATTTTTTTGATATATGATGCTTGATGGGCCATAATTTTATTTGACAAATACTCAACTTGAGATTCACTCGCCTTTATGCTTGGAAGTGACTCCTTGGAAAGCCAAATCAGATTCTTGCAAAATTCTTGACCCAATTCCAACCTGTGAAAGAGAACCTTGGAATTACCTACTTTAAAATGATTAACATTATTGTAGAGAACCTTGATCTCACAAGAAAATCAAGAACAAGAGAATATACACTCTCAAGAAATCTGAAAATTCTATTTAATAATGTCTAACCTTTTGTAAAAAGATACAATATAACACCCTTATATCATATATACGTATAACACATATACTCAGTATATATAAAATATGCATATAAAGTATAAGAATGCCACAATATGATTTAATAAAATTTTTCATATTTCTAATTTAAAATCCCAAACATTTTAAAAGGTATATTTAAATTGTAAATAAAATATTCTTTATTATTATCCATTCCTAAAATAAGCATTTTACATAAAAAAAACTCTGAAAAAAATTCGCAAGAGTTTTGTCTATAAATAGGACTTTTCAAAAATTTAACAATTACTCAACATGCACAAAAACACACTCCCAATAAAAAAACAAATCAACAATTCCCCAACACTTCTCCATTCCTCCATAATTCCTCAAAACATTTATACATATACATATATATATATATATATATATCAAAACACATATACACAACCCACATTATACAATTTATCCAAAATATTCTTTATGATTTACAATGTACTAAAAAATATAACCATAATATACAAAATAACAAAAGGTACTATAATATAAAATATATACATGATGGCTACTAGCTCGATCTCAAAGTAGCAAAATCAACCCAATCAACCTTAAGTCTATACCTGACCAGGTCTAGAAGAACTTTCCGGATCTACCGGATTACCCTTGTTACCTGCACGATAAATTACAATCGCGCTAAGTTAAAAGTCTAGCAGTACAGACTTTGATAATAACAAAAATTTAATATAATGCCAATGCATAATGTGTTTGTATGTTATAACACAATATGGAACTCAATTTCACTTTAAAACATAATCTTTAATCTTTCTATAAATCATATAAACACATACACGAGCATGGGCCCAAACCAACTAAAATATTATTCAAATCCCAGAGTTACTGTTTTGGTTCATATTGACACCCAGTATCTAACTCCGAAGGTAAATCATAGTGATGCTCAACATCTAGCCAAAGGCAAATCATATATCAGTGATGTCTAGCGTTTAGCCCCAAAGGCAAATCATATATCAATGAGGCATATCATTTGGCCCCGAAGGCAAATAAAGAGGATAACCTCATAGGCATGCCGCCAAACACAGAACTTTAAAAATTGAATAACATACTAGGTGCATAAATATACATATTTTTCATAATCAACTTTTCTTATCACATTGTCTCAATTTCTTATTTTTCTCATCACATTGCCTCTTTTTCTCATTTTTCTCATTCATATCAAAGTCAACTTTTTTTAATTAATCATATCTTATACTTTCATCACAGTATGTCATTTTACATTAAAATCACATTACCCAAATATTTTTAGGTCATTCTCACATAATGCATATAAATCACATTTTATTCATTTTAGCCATTAACAATGGCTTTTTTCTAATGCACATAGTGCATACATAATCATTCACATGTTATAACACAATGTTCTTGAATGTTCATGTTGCTAAGTAGCTTAATATATTTTTCATCCAAAATGTGTAGGCCAAATTTAATTCAAATACATTTAAATTATCAAAAGTTTGTACTTACCTCAAAAAGCACTCAAACCCAAGCTAAAAGTCACCCTCCAACCTTCACTTCCAACTTGCCCTTCAACACTAAGGTTAGCAATTTACTTCTTCTTAATGCCTATTCAAAATGTGAATAAATACTATCATTTAAAATCACATTTTAAGGTATTTAAAACATAGAACCCTAATTAAACATCACTCCTACAAATTCCAAAAATTATGTCTAACCTTACTTTAACATTGAAATTCCATGTTCATCCATTTAAATTGGTATTTTAAATTTATTTATATCATTAAAAACATATTATAACATGTTTTAACCAATCACATTAAACAAACACATGCTCTTATATAAAATCCTAAAATGTCATAACCTTCATCAATTAAGGTTCTTCATTCCAACTCATTCCAATTATTAATCCAAGCTTATTTTCATCACTTACATCATTAAATAATATTATTTAAACATTAAATCAAACAAACATTCAATCTTTGAAAAATTCCCTTCCAAAAACCCTAAATCATGTTCTTCCTCCAAACTCCATTCAAACTTAATCATTTCTTCAATCTAACTTAAGAATCAGTAATAACTAATCAAAATAGCTTCATACAAACTCACTCAAACTATTAAATCATGTTGAGAAAAATTCTCAAATTCAACATATTCACAATTTCTTAAAAATCCAAAGAAATAAGTTGAAAACTTACTATTTATGAAGAAAATCACTAAAATCCCACTTGAAACTTGTTAATCCCTTCAATTAATGAAGCTTGGAAGATGAAGAAATCTCTCTTGGGCAACAATGGAGGTTCGACCTCCTAGAGGAAGAAGAAGAAGATAATGATAACTTTTAATTTCTCTCTCCTTCCACTTTAAAAATATGACCATATATATTATTTTATTATATTTTTTAATTAATTAAATATTTATTTATTTAAAAAATCATAAATTACCTCTTTCAACTAAAAATTATTTATTTTTAAATTATTTAAATAATTTTAATTTTATAAAGTATAATTACCATTTTGTCATTTGACTTTTGACTTTTCTTTTTAAAATGTTGACTTTTGTATATGTTGTACATATTTCATATATATTTCACATATACACTTTACTTTTTCACTTTTAATCATTTATTTTTTTTATTTAAATTATTTATTTTATTTATTTTATTTAATTTTTTAAAAAAAAAATTTGGATGTTACAATTCTCTCCCCCTGAAGAAAATTTTGTCCGCAAAATTACATGGTATCAACTCTATAATAACTGAGGATATTGTTTCTGCATCGTCTGCTCACTCTCCCATTTTGTCTTCTCAGTGGCATGATTCCTCCAAAGAACTTTAACAAATGGCACATTCTTATTTCTCAACTCTTTCACCTCTCGTGCCGAAATTGCCACTAGTTCTTCTTCATAAGTCATATCCGAACTCACCTTAATAGACTCTACTGATAAGACATGAGATGTGTCTAACCTGTATCTCTGAAGCATAGAGACATGGAAGACATTGTGTATCTGGTCTAACTAGGGCAACATAGCTAATCTGTAAGCCACTAGACAAACTCTCTCCAGTACCTCATAAGGTCCAATGAAGCGAGGACTTAACTTCCCTTTACGACTAAATCTCAGAATCTTCTTCCATGGAGACACCTTCAAGAATACCTTATGTCCCACACTGAACTCTATGTCTTTCCTTTCCAAATCTATATAGGATTTCTGTCGGTCTAAAGCTGCTTTCAAATGACCCCGAATCACCTTCACTTTCTCTTTTATTTCCTTAATCAAATCGGGACCGACCTGCTTACCTTCTCCAACCTCATCCCAATATAAAAGTGTCCTGCACTTCCTGCCATACAATGCATCATAAGGTGTCATCTCAATACTGGACTGATGACTGTTATTGTAGGCGAACTTAATCAATGGCAATAATCTATCCCAGCTCCCAGTGAAATCAATGATACAGCTCCTCAACATATCCTCTAGAATCTATATCACTCTCTCTGACTGCCCATCTGTTTGAGGATTGAAAGCAGTACTAAAATACAATCGAGAACCCAAAGCATTCTACAAACTCCTTCAAAATCTCAATGTAAAACGTGGATCTCGATCTAACACCAAAGAAACTGGGACTCCATGCAATCTCACTATCTCACTTATATACAGCTCAGCCAATCTCTCAAGTGAGTAGTCCATCCAACTAGAAGAAAATGAGCTTTCTTCATCATCTGATCAACTATCAACTAGATTGCATCATGCTTCTTCCAGGTCAAAGATAATCCAGTCACAAAATTCAATGTCACTTGCTCCCATTTCCACTCTAGCACTAATAATGGCTGAAGCAACCCTGAAAAAACTTGGTGCTCAGCCTTCACTCTCTGGCAAGTGAGACATCTAGATACAAATTCTATTATGTCTCTCTTCATACCTAACCACCAATAATGATGCTTCAAATCTTGATACATCTTGGTACTTCTAGGGTGCACAGCATAGAATAACTTACGTGCGTCCTCTAAAATCTTTCTCTTTAATCCTGCATCATCAGGAATGCACAGTCTATCTCTGTACCACAAACTGTCATCATCTCTCATAAGAAAGTCTCCACTCTCTCCCTTTTGACAATCCATCACAATCTTCTGAATTTTCTCATCTGCCTGTTGGGCCTCTCTAATCTGATCTAGCAATACAGGCCTCAACTGCAACTGAGCCATCAATGCACCATCATCAGAAGACTCAAATCTAGCATGCAACACTCTCAACTCAATAAGTAACAAGAGCAAATAAGCAGTCAAACATGCCATAGACTTTGGACTCAAGGCATCTGCAACTACATTTTTTTTGCCAGGATGAATATCAATCAAACAGCCATAGTCTTTAATCAACTCTAACCATCATCTCTGCTGAAGATTTAGCTCTCTCTGAACACCCAGGTACTACAAACTTTTGTAATCCATATAAATGAAATATTTCTCCCCATTAAGTAATGTTGTCAAATCGTCAATGCAAAAACTATGGCTGCTAACTCCAAATCATGAGTCAGATAATTCAACTCATGAGGCTTCAACTGTCGAGAGGTATAAGCAATGACTCTAAGCTACTGCATTAGAACACAACCTAGACCACTATGTGAAGCATCACTGTATATCACATAGGGTTTACCTTCCACAGGTAGGGTAAGGACAAGAGCCTGAGTCAATATATCCCTCAACTGCTCAAAACTCGCCTAACACCAATCTGTCCACACAAATCTAACTCCTTTCTGAAGTAATATGGTGAGTGGTGTAGCTATCATAGAAAAATCCTTCACAAACCGACAATAATAGTTTGCCAATCCCATAAAACTTCTAGCCTCTATCATATTCTTTGGTGGACTCCAATTCAAGAAAGCCTCAACTTTACTTGGATTAATTCTAATACCCTCTGTTGATACCACATAACCGAGAAAAGTCACCTGATCAAGCCAGAACTCACACTTAGAAAGCGTAGCATACAACTGCTTCTTCCTCAAAGTCTGAAATACAATCCACAGATACATGTCATAATCTTCCTTATTATGTGAATACACTAGAATGTCATCAATGAAGACCACTACAAACTAATCTAAGTATGGTCTAAACACCATGTTCATCAAATCCATAAATGTTGTCGGTGCATTCATCAGTCCAAAGGGCATCACTAGAAACTCATAATGCCCATACTCGTGTGGAAAGCTATCTTGGATAAATTCATAGCTCTAACTCTCAACTGGTGGTACCCTGATCTCAGATCAATCTTAGAGAATAATATTGTTCCCTTTAGCTGATCAAAGAGATCATCTATCCGAGGTAATAGATACTTGTTCTTAATGGTCACCTTATTCAATTGCCGGTAATCAATACATAATCTCAAAGTGTCATCCTTCTTCTTCACAAACAAGATAGGTGCTCCACACGGTGACACACTAGGGCGGATACACCCTTTATCAAGCAACTACTACAACTGCACCTTCAACTCCTTTAATTCCGCAGGTGCCATCCGATAAGGGGTAATGGAGATGGGAGTGGTACTAGGCATCAGATCGATACCAAAATCCACCTCTATCTCAGGAGGTACCCCTAGCAACTCATCAGGAAAAATATCTAGAAACTTGGCAACTATAGGTATCTTGTCAAGCTGGGACCCTACTACTCTGGTATCTACAACATGGGCAAGATATGCCTCACATCTCTTTTGGATCATCCTCCTAGTTGATACATCTAAAACAAACATGGATAAAAGGTGTCCCTGCTCTCTAGATACCACCACATCTCTACCATCACATGTTCTCAAAGTAACACATTTCTGCTAACAGTTTACCATAGCCCCATGCCTGGATAACCAATCCATGCCCAAAATCAAATTGTACTCTCTAAAAGGCATCTCAATCAGGTCACTGAGAAATCCCTCATCGTGAACAACAATTGGACTATCTTGGTGCACCCTACTAACTATAACACTATGCCCTAAAGGATTTATAACCAACACATCAAATCCTAGGAACTCCAAATGCAAATCACTCACAGGCAGTATGGATGCACTGATATATAAATGTGTCGACCCAGGGTCTATCAATACATGAACTAAAGTACCAAATAAAGTAAAAATACCAACTATGATAGTTGAAGCATCTGGCTGCCTCTGCATCATATAAACCTACTGTGATGGCCTTGCTTCCCTGGTCTACTCCCTGTTGTAGAACCTCCTCTTTGATCAATCCCTAATCGACCACCTCTACCAAAACCTCTGCCACTATAATTCCATCTGACACTAGGTCTAGAAGTTATAGTATATGCCTATCTGTCATCTGGTGGCTCTGGACAGTCTCTAAGAAAACAGTTTAGTGATCCACATTTGTAACATACTATTGGTGCACCAGTCCTCCAGCAGACACCTCCATGTGCCCTACCATAATGAGCACATGTAGGCGGAGCAGGCCTCTGATTCACTGGGGCTGGGGCACTAGCCACTAAGGCTGTAGGTCTTTGTCTCTGCCTCTGCTATTGTGATGCCTTGCCAGACTACCTCTGGCTCCTACTAAAACTCTGAGGATATTCCCCCTCAACCTTTGTTTGATGATGAAAACCCTGCTTCACCATGGGGTCTCTTAGCTCTACTCTCCTCTGCTCTGGTGTGAGCAAAAATTTTTGCCGCCACTACCGGTGAAATGGTTCTTGCGACTTTGGCACTATTAAGCTTAGGGCCTTAGAGAACATGAGCCTAAATCTGGAGAAAATGAAGTCGCCACCTGGATGGGCCAGAAAAAAGAAAGGGGTAGATGACTCGATTCCTAAGAAATCTCCAACCCCCTATTGGGTTTAGAAAGTTGGATACTTATGAGGAAGGTGACAAGTGGCCCAGCACCCCTATAATGCCCAGTTCATCGAAATCGGCCTCCTTTTTAGGTCCAAATATTATAAAATTCTTAAAGATTACAACATTATCCATATTTCACACAATTTAAAAGAAATAAACATCCATTATTTTATTAAAATAAATAAAAAATAGGCACCTATCCAAGGATGAAAACATGCCTTTACAATGTCCAAAGTACAAAAAGAAAGTAAAATAAACAAAATAGGACACCCACCATAGGTGAAAACTTGTCCTTTACAATAGTCTCAAAATCCTTAAATGATAAATTAAATTACATGATAAAAACTAAGGCACCCACGAAGTGGAAACATGCCTTTCACAATCTCAAAATCTTAACATATAATTAACTAAATAAATTAAATCATTCAAACATAACAATTAAAAATAGAACATCCATTATAAACCATGTAAAAATAAAAGTAATTCAATCTAGGTTTTAATCTTAAATAAAACATCAAATATACAAAACTAGAGTTTTAATAAAAGAAAATCAAAGTTAATCGCAAAGACTTATAACAAAAAATTGATATTGACCCCATCGACGAGCCCATACGGCAGTCCCGCTAACCGGTTAGCTGGCAAGGGTCAAAGGGGCAACACCCCTTGTGGGAAATCAGGGGCAATGCCCCTCAAAAGGTAAACGCTTTATACGATATGATTTTGTTAGGGAATTAGGGTTTATATGTAAGCTAGGGTTTTAAATTTATAGAAATTGGGGTTTTTAATGTTTAATAGATATTAGGGTTTTGGTGTTTTGGTTATTTAGAAAATTCATTTAGGTTTTAGAAATTGGGAAACAAAGCTATTGTGATATTTAATTATATGCGTATAAACTAAATAAATTATGGGACACTTAATACGCTACTGTATGATTATATGAAACATGTTCTTCTAAATCATTACTGGATGTCTAGATGGATGGCAGTGCAAAGATGATTTAAAAAGGTTTATATCAATATCGTGAACTAAATCAATCTCTTACCTATTAACATTAAAAAAAAAGCCTTAGCACTATTTGTTTTTTTAAATTAAATGGTTTACTTGATATAAACTGGGACTCTCAAACAAGAGGCTACTAAATGTTTATAAAAAATGTACAAACAAAACAACACAATGAAACAGGAACAAAGGTGTTACTGTAAATTTAAAAAAAATTGAATGAAGGATGAAATAAGGATTGCAAACCTCCATTGTTGGTTCCACCGATATTTTGGTCAAATCTCAATTGGGGAATTAGGGATTATATGTAAGGTAGTGTTTTAAATTTATAGAAATTAGGGTTTTTAAGATTTACTAGATATTAGGGTTTTAGTGTTTTGGTTATTTAGAAATTTGATTTAGGTTTTAGAAATTGGAAAACAAAGCTACTGTGATATTCAATTATATGTATATAAACTAAATAAATTATGGGACACTTAAATATGCTACTGTATGATTATATGAAACATACTCTTCTAAATCATTATTGGATGTCTACATGGATGGCAGTGCAAAGATGATTTAAAAAGGTTTATATCAATATCGTGAACTAAATCAATTTGTTACCTGTTAACATTAAAAAAAAAAGCCCTAGCACTATTGTTGTTTTAAATTAAATTGTTTACTTGATATAAACTGGGACTATCATACAAGAGGCTACTGGATGTTTATAAAAAATGTAAAAACAAAACAACACAATGAAACAGGAATGAAGGTGTTACTATAAATTTAAAACAAACTGAATGAAGGATGAAATAAAGATTGCAAACCTCCATTGTTGGTTCCACCTATATTTTGATCAAATCTCAGTTGAGCAGGATGAAGACAGATGTTCACTGCCTTCTTGCTTTGCTAGTCTGATGATTTTCTTGCTACTCACTCAAACTGTCAGATTTTTATTTGTTGCTTTGGTTCTTATTTTTTAATTTTTGTTGCCGTGATAACTGCTCGTGCTTGTTGCTGTGATAATTTCTCCCCCCTTTGATTAGTCTGTTTAACCTATATTTATAAGGAACGATTAGCTTAAACTTCGTAAACTCATCTTCATTTCCTTATTAAACGTGGTTTCTTGAGAGAGATTGAATTAAAAACATCTTAATTCGACATTAACCAGGCCCATATCAAACTAAAATAATATGAATTCGAGGCTAAATTGAGCATATCGAACCAAAAACACCCTAAGTCGATATGGACTGGTGCCCATATCGACCTGGGGCTTTCCCAGTTCGATATGGGTGTCCATAACTGTTTTATTAGTTTTTGTTATAGTTTTGTGTCTTGTTTGTTATGTTAATTATTGTTTTATTTAGGTATTTTGTTAGTTTTAATCGGTTTGTTTAGTGTTTTCTTTAATTGTGTAGTTTTAGTTTATTTCTGTGTTTCTGTTATTTTTTTTTATTTAATTTTTAGTATGTGTTTATGTTTTGTTGGATATTGTTTATTTAATTCTTGTTTAAGTTTTGTTTGCCAGTTTTGTTTAGGTTAAAACAGCAAGGAAACAAATTGAAGATGAAATGGGCAGAAGCTAACACAGGCAGAGGACACGGCCAAGTCACTGGCCGTGTCCCATACTAAGTTAAAAGGAGAGAAATTCCCAGTAGCAGACACAAGCAAGGGACACGGCCAAGTCATGTGGCCGTGTCCCTCCAAAGAAGAGCAACACGGCCAAGTCACCTTGACTTGGCCTTGTCTCACTTGTTACCAAAGGAAAGGAAGATCAAAAATTTCACAGAGGCAGACACAGGCAAGGGACACGGCCAAGTCATGTGGCCGTGTCCCTCAATCATGGTGCAACACGGCCAAGTCACTCATCACTTGGCCGTGTCACTCAACCAAAAGAAGAAGAAAGACAAGAATGCAACAGAGGTGGACACCTGCAGGGGACACGGCCATGTCACCTGGCCGTGTCCCTCCAACAAGCCCTCACACGGCCGTGTCCCTCATCACCTGGCCGTGTCCCTCATGAACCAAATGCGCACCGAATTTTAAAGCCGACGTTTCGTATAAAATCAAAAAGAAAGTTAGGGTTTGGGGACTGTTGACGATTTTGAGATTAGTTTGAGCCGTCAGAGAGTAGAGATTAGGATTTTTATTTTGTTTTCTTTGATTTTGATTTCACTTTGGATTAAACTAGCTTAGATTAGATTATTCTAGCCATTGATACATCCTTCTTGCAAGATTTGAACAAGTGATTATTCAGAAGCTTCAAGGAGTTGTAACTTGGTTTTGTTCTTGAACTTATTCTCTTTATTTTTATTGAATGGATATTATCATGTCTATTTTGATTTCTTAGAACATTAATGAGATGAATATGTTTGATTGCATTATGAACTAATTTGATCTAGTCTAGGGTTTGTATGGATCTGCTATGATTGTATGAATTGGTTATTCTCTTAGCTAATAATTTCTTTAGCCTTTATTGAATGAAATATTGTTAACATATAATTGATTGGCCACCAATTGTGTGTTTTAGGTATTAGATGATGAATTGAGAGATGAAGTCTAATGCTGGAATAATTCAATTAAGGACTTAGGTGAATTAGAAATATAACCTATTAAAAAGATTGTTTCAATTATAACAAGATTAGTTGTAAGAGGTTTGAATGCGAGAGCTTATTTCCTTGACTCAATTAATTAAGTTGTTTAGATTTAATCTTAGAAATTAAATTAGTTAAGTGGAATAACCGTTCATACATATAAGTAGTAGAGAAGTGCAAACCCTAGACTCTTTTATCAAGTGAATCAAAACATCAGCTTTTGTTTATTTTTATTGTTTTCAAATTAAATCGATCTTCTTCATTACTTTGCAATTTAAATTTCTTTAATTACTTGTTACTTTTAATTTGATAATCAATTACCCACTTTGGCTTCCTTGTGAGACGACCTTGGGCAATCACCTTTGCTACAGCTACCTCGTATACTTGCGAGTGACGCTTTGTGGTAGAGTTAATTTGAGCGCAACAAGTTTATGGCACCGCTGCCGGGGAAGCTAATTGGCGTAATTGTTTATTTAAAAAAAAATTAAATACTTAGGATTATTTTTCATTGTTTTCATTTTATTTTATTTGTCTTTTGCTTTTGATATTTCTTTTTCTAGAAATTTTTGTTTATGCAAGGCAGGAGATCACTCGAAGGAGAGTTACACCCTTTTATTCCAGAAATTCAGATAGTGAAAAGGAGCAGAGAAGAGTTTGAGCTCTACACCGGATTTGATACTTCAGAGGAGGACATTTCGGATTTTGAGTCAGAATTTGAAAAATCTGTAAAGATGGCTGAAGAAAGACAAAGAACCATGAGAGACTTTGCTAGACCTGTTATTGGAACTTCCACTTCTTGCATAAGACTAACAGATGCAGCAAGGAACTATGAGTTGAAGAATATTCACTACAACATGATGCCATCATTCTATGGAGTTCCAAATGAAGATCCTTTGAATTTTATTCGGGATTTCTACTCCACCCTCAACACTTTTCCTTTGGGAGGACTTACAGAAGATCAGTTGAGGATGAGATGTTTCCCTTATACTTTGAAGGATAGGGCAAAGAGCTGGCTCATGATATTGCCCGAGAACTCACTGACAACTTGGGAACAAGTTTACAATAAATTCATGGGCAAGTTCTATTCACACCAAAAGACAGCTGAGTTGAGAGGGAAGATTGCTACATTCTCTCAATTCGAAGGAGAGCCATTTCATGAGGCTTGGGACAGATTCAAGATGTTATTGATCCAGTGTCCACATCATCACTACCCACTTCAACTCCTTAATCAGTTTTTCTATGATGGTCTCACCCAGCAATTTCAGAACACAGTTGATAATGCAGCTGGGGGAGCCATGGGAGAAAAGACAGCTGATGAGACTTACGAGATCTTTGAGATGTTGGGAGCTAATTCTCAACAAAAGAGTGTAAGGGGAAGAAGCAGGGGGGTGAATCAACTGGAAGCTAATACTGAAATGGTTAGTCAAATGGCTGAGTTGACAAGGCAGGTTCAGATGCTAAACATGAAGAACAATATTTCTTCATCTACTCAAGAAGTGTGTGGAATCTATGGGACATTTGGGCATGGAGCAAATATATGTCCCTCTGCATATGAGTCTTTTGGGAATGAAGCTGAGCAAGTTAATGCTATGGGGGGATTTCAACCAAGAGCCAGGAATGATCCTTACTCCAACACTTACAATCCTGGTTGGAGGAGTCACCCCAATTTTTCCTGGACAACAAATAATGCTCAACATCCCTTCCATTTTCTCCAGAGACAGAACCAACAACAGGGCCAATCCTCAAATCAAGGTCAGCCTAAGAGAGAGAGTTTGGAGGAAAGCTTGCAGGCTTTTATCCAAGTCAGTGCTAAAAATCAGGAGATGAACAACAAGAGGCTGGATTCCTTGGAAGCATCTTTTAAGAAGGTTGAGACCCAAGTGGGGCAACTTGCACAGCAGATGCAGATTCAACAAAAGGGGAAGTTCCCAAGTCAACCTGAGCAGGCACAAGCAATGACTGTTCTTAGGAGTGGCAAGGTAATTAATAATAATGTTGAAAATAACTCTGTGAATGCAGGTGAGCAAGAAAAGAAAAAAGAAGGAGAATTAGAGAACAAAGGTGCTGAAGAAGGATCAATGGAGAAGTCCCCTACACCAGATTTGCATAAGGCAAGCAATCCATACCGGCCACCTATACCATTCCCTAGCAGGTTGAAGGATGATAAAAAAGATAAGCAGTTTTCAGATATCTTCAACATGCTATCTAAGGTAAGTATTAATTTACCCTTACTTGAAGCAATTAAGAACATGCCGGCTTATGCTAAATTCTTCAAAGAACTGAATACCAAGAAAAAAAGGTATGAGCCGAATGAAAAGGTGATAGTTTCTGAGGTAGCTAGTGCTGTTTTGCAGCATAAACTACCTCCTAAGCTAAAGGATTCTGGAAGCTTTATTATTCAAATTGCTATGGGGAATGGAAAATGTACTGATGGCATGTGTGATTTGGGAGCTAGTGTGAATTTAATGCCTTACTCTGTGTACCTTGACTTAGAATTAGGGGAACTTAAGCCAACAAAAATGGTGTTGCAATTAGCTGATAGATCTTTTAGATTCCCGAAAGGGGTTATAGAAGATGTGTTAGTTAAAGTTGGTGGTTTGATAGTACCTGTGGATTTCATTGTTCTTGACATGGAGGTAAGTAATTCTTCACCATCTGCACACACCATTTTGCTGGGTAGGCCTTTTATGGCGACTACCAATACTTTGATAGATGTTAAGAATGGAAAATTATCAATGACTGTTTTGGGACAAACTGTGGAATTTTCTATTTTTAACACTTCTCCTATTCCTACAACTGCTTTATATGAGGATTGTTCTTTCATTGATTGTGTTGATGCAGTTGTTTCAGATGTTTTCTTGCAGACAGGTTCCTCTGATAAATTGGAGCTGGCATTGACTTTGGATAGTGACTTGGAAATTTTTGATGCAGAAATAGCCAGTTGTCTTGAAACCTTAGGAAGTGCTGAAGTAGAGGAGCTTAAGGAGGACCCAATTTGTGAGCTTTTCCCCATTGAAAAAGAAGAGAAGAACCCCTCACTAGAGTTAGAGCTGAAAGAGTTACCTAAGAACCTGAAATATGTGTTTTTAGGAGATCACAACACTTTACCTGTGATAATATCTAGTGAACTTAGTGAAGGGGAGGAGATGAGGTTGGTGAGTGAGCTTAAAAGATTAAAGAGAGCAATAGGATGGGGATTGAGTGACATCAAGGGTATTAGCCCTTCCATGTGCATGCATAGAATCACTTTAGAAGAGGGAGCTAAACCTGTGAGGGAGACCCAAAGGCGACTTAACCCAAATATGAGTGAAGTGGTTAAGAAAGAGGTGCTCAAATTACTGGATGAAGGAGTAATATATCCAATTGCTAATAGTGAGTGGATGAGCCCAGTACATGTAGTTCCTAAGAAATCTGGAATCCCTGTGGTGAAAAATGAGAATAATGAGTTGGTTCCTACTAGGACTACTACTGGGTGGAGAATGTGCATTGATTATAGGAAGTTGAACAATGCTACAAAGAAAGATCATTTTCCTCTTCCTTTTATTGATCAGATGTTAGATAAACTTTCTGGACACTCACATTATTATTTTCTGGATGGCCTTTCAGGTTACTATCAGGTACCAATAGCTCCAGAGGATCAGTCCAAGACAACTTTTACTTGCCCTTTTGGGACTTATGCATTTCGACGTATGCCCTTTGGCTTGTGCAATGCACCAGCAACTTTTCAGAGATGCATGATGTCTGTCTTCTCTGACATGATAGACGATTTTATTGAGGTATTTATGGATGATTTTTCTGTTTTTGATAATTCTTTTGATAATTGCCTCAATAAACTTGTTCGTGTGCTTGAGAGATGCATTGAATGTAACCTCACTTTAAGTTGGGAAAAGAGTCATTTTATGGTTACTCAGGGCATTGTTTTAGGTCATGTGGTGTCAAGTAAAGGGATAGAGGTGGATAAGGCTAAAATTGAATTGATTGCTAAGTTACCCCCACCTACCTCAGTTAAGGGAATAAGAAGTTTTCTAGGGCATGCAGGATTTTACAGGAGGTTTATTAAGGATTTTTCCAAAATAAGCCAACCATTGTGCCATTTGTTGGGAAAAGATGTTCCATTTGAATTTACAGCACAATGCATGCAAGCTTTTAATTCCCTTAAGGAAAAATTGACTAGTGCACCTGTGATTGTAGCTCTTGTCTGGTCTTTACCTTTTGAAATCATGTGTGATGCATCTAATCATGCAGTAGGAGCTGTTCTTGGGCAAAGAGTTGACAAATACTTGAGAGTAATTTATTATGCCAGTTTAACCTTGAATAGTGCACAAATGAACTACACCACAACTGAGAAGGAAATGTTAGCTGTTGTTTTTGCTTTAGACAAATTTAGAGCATATTTAATTGGGTCTAAAATTATTGTGCATTCTGATCATGCAGCTCTTAAATATCTAGTAACAAAACAACATGCTAAACCGCGCTTAATTAGATGGGTGTTGTTGTTGCAAGAGTTTGATTTTCAAATCAAGGATACTAAGGGTAGTGAGAATGTTGTTGCTGATCACTTATCCAGATTACCCTTCTTTAGTGAAAATCTTGCATCTGATAACATTTATAAAAATTTAGAAGAATTTCCTGATGAGCATCTATTTGTGGTGATTAATGCCCCTTGGTTTGCAGATATTGCTAACTATCTTGCTTGTGGTATTTTGAGATCTAACATGTCCTTTCAGGAAAAGAAAAAGTTTCTACACTTGAGTAAGTTTTATTTTTGGGATGAACCTTATCTGTTCCGGATATGCAAAGATGAGATAGTTCGCAGGTGTGTAGCTGAGGAAGAACAATTGAGTGTTCTTCAATTTTGTCATGACCTTCACTGTGGGGGTCATTTTGGAGGAAGAAAGACTGCAGAAAAGGTGCTTCAAAGTGGTTTTTACTGGCCTACTTTATTTAAAGATGCTCAAGACTATTGTAAGCACTGTGATCATTGCCAAAGAGTAGGTAACATTGGGAGGAGGAATGAAATGCCCCTTCAGTCATATATTGTTGTTGAACTGTTTGATGTGTGGGGAATAGACTTCATGGGTCCTTTCCCCAAGTCCTTGGTTATGAATACATTTTAGTTGCTGTTGATTATGTTTCCAAATGGGTGGAGGCAATCCCCACCCGTACTAATGATGCTAACATTATTGTTAAATTTGTGAAGGAAAACATTCTTAGCAGGTTTGGCACACCAAGGGTGATAGTCAGTGATGGGGGGAGTCATTTTTGCAACAGGCTTTTTGAGAAGTTAATGGACAAATCTGGTGTGAAGCATAAGGTGGCAACCCCATACCATCCACAGACTTCTGGGCAAGTGGAAACATCCAACAAGCAGCTAAAAGGAATTCTAGAAAAAACAGTCAACACATCCAGGAAGGATTGGGCAAGCAGATTTCATGATGCACTATGGGCATATCGGACAGCTTTCAAAACTCCTCTAGGTATGAGTCCATATCGATTGGTGTTTGGAAAAGCTTGTCACTTACCAGTGGAGTTGAAGCACAGAGCATATTGGGCAATCAAGACTCTGAATTTGGACTTGGACAAAACGAAGAGAGAAAGATTTCTGCAAATTTCAGAGTTAGATGAGCTGCGAAATGAGGCTTATGAGAGCTCGAGAATTTACAAGGATCGCACTAAAGCACTTCATGACAGAATTATAGTGTGAAAGACATTGAGTCCAGGTATGAAGGTTTTACTTTTTAACTCACGACTCCGTCTTTTTCCAGGTAAACTCAAGTCTCGATGGAGTGGTCCTTTCAAGATAACTCAGGTATATCCTTCTGGTGCAATTGAATTACTTAACTCTAGAACAGGTGAGACTTTCAAAGTGAATGGACAGAGAGTTAAGCCATACAATGAAGGATTTCAGGAAGTGAGGGTCATTGACAGTACTTTGATTCATGATCCCTAGGCCTTGCATGATGTCCAGCTATATGACATTAAAGAAGCGCTAAATGGGAGGCAACCCATCGGTTTGCATTTATTTTTTGTAGTTGTAATTTTAAGTTTAGTGAGTTTTGATTTATGTTCGGTTTCAATAAATGGACTGTGCTTTGATCGGTTTTTCTTTACTTTGTGTTTCAGGGTGTTTAAAGAAGAAGGTTTGCAAATTTGTTTAAAAAAAAGTAAAATTAATAAAAAGGCAGTAGGTGACACGGCCAAAGGACTTGGCCGTGTCCCTTGTCCGTGTCACACACTGGACACGGCCAAGCTTTTTCATAAAAAAAAAAGAGAAAAATTGATCGATTTTGCAAATTGTTTACAGAATTGGACACACCCAGGGGACACGGCCAAGTCACCTGGCCGTGTCCCCCAAGATCAATAGACACGGCCGTGTGCTCTCCACTTGGCCGTGTCCCTTCACTTTCACACACAGACACGACCAAGTCCACACACACACGGCCGTGTCCCTTCAGTTTTTGACTTTTAAAAACCCGATTTTGCCCAGTTCTTTTCATAAATCCCTAAAACTTTTCTATCTTCGTCTCTCTCGTTCTCTCGCTCTCTGTATCGCCATAGCCAAATTTTTATTTCAAAACTTCACCTCTTCCATTAAAACTTCAAATTTCTTCAACAAAACTTGAGATAATCACTTAAAACTTCATCTTTACTCATATTATTTTGATTTACTTCAGTTTTGGGTGTTAATTTTTCAGATCTCAAGATGCCAAGAACTAAAACTGTATCACACCGCAAGAAGAAGAAATCTGGAGCCGAAGGAGCTTCGTCATCTTCCTCAACTTTATCTCACAAGAGGGCAAGTCTTTTGGCTCGGGATTTTTTCCCGACAAGGTATGTGAATGACGAATCTCTAGATGCTTTGCAAATGAGAATTGCTTTTTATAGATATGTGCAATATCTTGGGTGGGAGACTTTTGTCTCATTGAGACCTCTGCAGTTTGAGGAGCTTACCCTAGAATTTTTGACAACTCTTAAGGTAGATAGGGATGATAAGAAAATCTGCAGGAGACTGATGTTTAAATTAATGGGTAAATCATTTGTGCTTACTATTGATCAGTTGAATGATATCTATGGATTTCATCAGCATGGGGAAAGATCGATACCCAAAGATTTTAGACAATAATTTGCTTGGGGTGCCTTAGGCTCGGGTACTTATGTGGCCAAATCGGCCAAAGCATCTAAATTACGGAACCCTACTTTGAGATATTTGCACAGGTTTATGTCATGTGGGTTCTTTGCTCGGAAGGAAAGCCCGGGTGTGGTTGAGTCGAGTGAGTTATTTTTCTTGGATTATGTTTTGAATGAAATGAATATTAGTGCCGGCTATTGGTTAGCCGATATTTTTGACACTGTAGCTAATAAAAGGAGGGGGGCTATTTGTGTTGGAGGATTGATCACTACATTAGCAGTAGCCCTGGTTGAGGATTTTGACCCGAGTACTACTCGGATGACCCGTATTTTGGGTAATGATTCCTTGGATTTAGCTACCCTTGAGAAGATGCACATGGTGATGCATAGGAGAGGGACTTTTGTGATGCCTTCAGCTGAGCCTGAAGCACCGGGGGACAGGCAGAAGAGAGCCCGGGTTGAAGAGGAGTCAGACTCGGATTCTTTAGGTCTAGATGAGGATGCTCCGGTCTCGGAACATCAAGAGGTACTTCTGAGGATTGAGGGCCTGGAAGGCAAAGTGGATCGACTGGATAGCAAGGTGGACCGTAACCATGCTGAGATCTTACAGCAGATGGAACAGATTAACAGTAACCTTGCGACGATTTTGAGTCTCCATCCCTCAGCTGCATCATCTTCCCGCCCACATTTTCCATAGATTTTCAGTCCTTGCTTTATTTTATTTAGTGTACTTTTGTTTTATTTTTCGTTTTTGTTTTAATGTTAACGTTTTGTATTTGAATATTTTATTTTTATATTGTACTCTTATTTTTGAACTTTTGTGTTTGTAATGGAAAGCTAGGATTTTGCCTCACCAGGTACGACGGAAGACAGGTTGTCCTTTGACTTTTTTTATTATTATTTTTTTCCATTGAGGACAATGTCAGTTTTAAGTGTGGGGTACTCTTTAAGCTTTCCTTTAATTCTGGTTTTGCTTATTGTGGTTGTTTTGTTTATTGTGTTTGTTGTGCATGGCATAATTGTTGAAAATTTATCGATCTTTTCTTTAATTCTAGCATTATAGTTGAGACTTTGGTATCAGCATAGAAATGAGCATTTGAATTCATTCGGGATTAATCTTCGCATTCTGCAATTCATGACATATAAATCTTTGGGAACCAACCTGTGTGAGTTTTGAGCCTCATAAATTTTGATATTTTTGTCAATTGATTTTCTTTTCTTAAGTGTGCACCTTCATGATGTTGCATCTCTAGAGTTTGCTTTTGCATACTTATTGAACTAACATTATGATTTAATCTCAAGTTTTAAAGTGATGAAGGCAAATTAGGTTAGCCCCTTTAGCTTAAAGAGACTTCCCTTTATTTTGATTTCCTTAGTGAGCCAAGTTGAGCCATTGACCATTTTTTGTTTGATTAACACAATTCTCAACTTAACATGTTCTTATTATCATCATACCTATGCATTAAGGAATGGAGTTTTATAATTTGACAATAGGGTAGTTTATTTCAAGTGTGGGGTAAGTAAAAAAAATAATAATAATAAAAATATATGGAATTCCTAATTGAGGGTTGAAATGCATACTTTGCATATTGTATTTGATTGAGAGTTATTGTTCTTTTCCTCTACATTTTAAGCTAGATGTTCCATGTAAGTTTATACTTTGTATATATATATAAAATAAATAAATAAACTAAATAAAAAAAAGAAAAAGAAAAAGTGAAAAAAAAAAGAAGATATATATACAAAGTTCATATATTTTCTAGCCTTAGAGGAATTTTGACTCATGTACTTTTCTTTTAGTGTGCAAGTATGTAAGATTGTTAAGGGTTGGTGAGTATGCTATGTAAGGAGTTATGAAATTCTTAGCAAGAGTAGTGTCTAATTTAGATACTCCATTTCTTGATGCTCCAGCTTAAATGTCTTTTCTCACACCTTACCTTAGCCCCATTACATCCAAATAAAAGACCTTCGGATTATTTCTTGAGAAAATCAGTGAGGGAGATTGGATAATTAAGCAAGTTTATGGCAGTATGCACTCATGAGTGGTATGAGTGATTAACCTTTGAAATCGAGTGAAACACTTAGTTGAGATATAAGATTTGTATGTTTAGATTAATGAATGAGTTAAGAAAATCCTTGATTGAAGGAAATTGCAATTATTTATGTCTGACTCTTTAAGTATTTCATCTATATGCTGGAAATTTTAGTTAAGGTTGTTTGAGTTTTTAATTTATGCCATGTGAATTTGATTGAGGAGAAGCAAAGTTTTAAGTGTGGGGTAGTTGTTTTATTAGTTTTTGTTATAGTTTTGTGTCTTGTTTGTTATGTTAATTATTGTTTTATTTAGGTATTTTGTTAGTTTTAATCGGTTTGTTTAGTGTTTTCTTTAATTGTGTAGTTTTAGTTTATTTCTGTGTTTCTGTTATTTTTTTTTATTTAATTTTTAGTATGTGTTTATGTTTTGTTGGATATTGTTTATTTAATTCTTGTTTAAGTTTTGTTTGCCAGTTTTGTTTAGGTTAAAACAGCAAGGAAACAAATTGAAGATGAAATGGGCAGAAGCTAACACAGGCAGAGGACACGGCCAAGTCACTGGCCGTGTCCCATACTAAGTTAAAAGGAGAGAAAGTCCCAGTAGCAGACACAAGCAAGGGACACGGCCAAGTCATGTGGCCGTGTCCCTCCAAAGAAGAGCAACACGGCCAAGTCACCTTGACTTGGCCGTGTCTCACTTGTTACCAAAGGAAAGGAAGATCAAAAATTTCACAGAGGCAGACACAGGCAAGGGACACGACCAAGTCATGTGGCCGTGTCCCTCAATCATGGTGCAACACGGCCAAGTCACTCATCACTTGGCCGTGTCACTCAACCAAAAGAAGAAGAAAGACAAGAATGCAACAGAGGTGGACACCTGCAGGGGACACGGCCATGTCACCTAGCCGTGTCCCTCCAACAAGCCCTCACACGGCCGTGTCCCTCATCACCTGGCCGTGTCCCTCATGAACCAAACGCGCACCGAATTTTAAAGCCTACGTTTCGTATAAAATCAAAAAGAAAGTTAGGGTTTGGGGACTGTTGACGATTTTGAGATTAGTTTGAGCCGTCAGAGAGTAGAGATTAGGGTTTTTATTTTGTTTTCTTTGATTTTGATTTCACTTTGGATTAAACTAGCTTAGATTAGATTGTTCTAGCCATTGATACATCCTTCTTGCAAGATTTGAACAAGTGATTATTCAGAAGCTTCAAGGAGTTGTAACTTGGTTTTGTTCTTGAACTTATTCTCTTTATTTTTATTGAATGGATATTATCATGTCTATTTTGATTTCTTGGAACATTAATGAGATGAATATGTTTGATTGCATTATGAACTAATTTTATCTAGTCTAGGGTTTGTATGGATCTGCTATGATTGTATGAATTGGTTATTCTCTTAGCTAATAATTTCTTTAGCCTTTATTGAATGAAATATTGTTAACATATAATTGATTGGCCACCAATTGTGTGTTTTAGGTATTAGATGATGAATTGAGAGATGAAGTCTAATGCTGGAATAATTCAATTAAGGACTTAGGTGAATTAGAAATATAACCTATTAAAAAGATTGTTTCAATTATAACAAGATTAGTTGTAAGAGGTTTGAATGCGAGAGCTTATTTCCTTGACTCAATTAATTAAGTTGTTTAGATTTAATCTTAGAAATTAAATTAGTTAAGTGGAATAACCGTTCATACATATAAGTAGTAGAGAAGTGCAAACCCTAGACTCTTTTATCAAGTGAATCAAAACATCAGCTTTTGTTTATTTTTATTATTTTCAAATTAAATCAATCTTCTTCATTACTTTGCAATTTAAATTTCTTTAATTACTTGTTACTTTTAATTTGATAATCAATTACCCACTTTGGCTTCCTTGTGAGACGACCTTAGGGCAATCACCTTTGCTACAGCTACCTCGTATACTTGCGAGTGACGCTTTGTGGTAGAGTTAATTTGAGCGCAACAATACCAAACTGGGAATCCCCAATTAGATATGGACATGTCCATATCGAACTAGCATGCCCCAGTTAGATATGGACCCATCCATATTGAACTGGGGAGTCCCAGTTCGACATGGATGCCCATTCTCGAACCAAAATAGTTTTCAAATTATTTTTTAGGTTTAAAAACCTTGTTTCAAACTGTCTTAAGGTTTTAAAAATTGAACCAAACTATTTTAGGCCTTATAAAAATTGGACTAATCAAAATAAAAGCTTAAAATAGGTTTAAGCCGTTAAGAATGAATCGATAAGTACTTACGCCATCATTAATAAGGATCGAACTAGGTTAGGGCCAAAATTAAGGGTCTATAATTTGTTTGTCCCCTGCTTGAATGATCTTAAATTTATTCAAGAAGTGAAAAGAAACTTGAGTTTGAGCTGATTTTGGACCTGGATGGTTTCGGACCCTAGGATGGTTTGGATTTTGGACCCGAATTAATTTGGGTTATAGACTCAAGATGAGTTTTGAATTCAAAAATAATTTTGGATTCTGAACCTGAATTGGTTTGGGTTCTGGACCCGGATTAGTTTGGGTTCTAGACCCGAGCTGAGTTCTAGACTCAAAAATGATTTTGGGTTCTAGACCCGAGCTGGTTTAGATTCTGGACCCGAATTAGTTTGAGTTCTAGACCCGAGGCTGGATTAGGGTGCTCGACCCAAGACTGGATTAGAGTACTCGATCCAAAACCGGATTAGGGTGCTTGACCCAAGACCGAATTAGGGTTTCGACCTAAAACTGGATTAGGGTGCTTGACCCAAGATTGGATTAGGGTTCTCGACCCAAAACTAGATTAGGGTGTTGGACCCAAGACTGGATTAGGGTTCTCAACCCAAAATTGGATTAGGGTTCTCGACGCATGTTGCGCTCGAATTAAGTTCTAATACAAGCGTCACTCGCAAGTATACGAGGTAGCTATAGCAAAGGTGATTGCCCTAAGGTCGTTTCCCCAAGAAGGAGTGGTTCGTAATAGCTTGATTGACAAATTATTTAAAAGAGAAAGTTTGCTGTTTGGAATTGTAAAAGAACAATTTAAACCTAAGATTAATGGGCGTAGGGTTTGATGTGTGTGATGGGTGCATATGATCAATTCAGTTCTCGGGAAAGTGCCTAGGGTTATAGGTCCATTCAATCAAAGCTCAATTCTCAATTATCCATTAACATAACCTTATAAATTAATTTGTTCCTTAAGGTTAATTAGTCAATTACCAATTCATTAGTTCTCACATTCATGAAATAGCAATAACCAATTATTTTACATTTGCAAATTAATGAAACCTGAGAACTTATATTTCTAATTCATTCAGAGGGTAGTCGATTGCATAATTCCGATATCAAATTTCACCTCTCGGTCCTTCATCAATATCTAGAGATTAATAGGTAGCTAATCTATTAACCTAACATACAATCCAATGCAATCAACCAACAACAAGGTACATCAATGGAAATATCAAATCAAAGCATTCAATCAAATATACTATAAACCCTAAGCATGGGTTTTTAGCTCAACATCATCAATTTAAAACATTCATTCAACTCAATATAAATCAAATACAAATTGTCCAATTGCAATATCAATTCTCTTAATATAACAAAAACAATATTGAAATGAATTAAAAGAGAGAATAGAAAAACCCCTTGTGAAGATGCCAAGAGTAGGATTACTAGTCTTCCTCCTAGCTCCACTTTGATGTTTGATGAAGAACTCAAGCCCTTTTCAATGGTTGATTTTCCTTTTGCAATATAGGATGGAGCTTTCTCAAGTCACCAAACCTTCAATTGATTATGCCTTTGAGAGATGGATTGGAGCTTTCTCAAGTCACCAAACCTTTCAATGAAGCTTCTTCAACCTTCAAGAGCTTGTACCCAACTTATCCCAAAGAACCTCAAAGATCTTGTCAATGGAAGATGGAGGATGAAGATGAGGGACAAGGAGAGTGTCACTCTCTCCTCATCCATTTGTGTGTTTGCTCCCTCTTCTCTTTTCTTTTCTTTCTTTCTAAAACCCTAGCCGTCCTCCTTTTCCTTTGTCGTGCGAAAGAATTTATAGAAATTAAGGTGACACGGCTAAGCTTGGGTGAGCTTGGCCGTGTCTCTTGGCCTTTTCCTTGCCTTCCTTTAGGTGACACAGCCAAACTTTGGTTGGCTTGGCCGTGTCCCTTGATAACTCTTCCTTTCTTTCTTTCTTTCTTTTCTTTGGAGTTGGGTGTGTGACACGGCCAAGCTTTGGTGTGCTTGGCCATGTCTGAGCTTTTTTTGGAGGGACACGACCACAAGCTTGGCCGTGTCCCTTGAGTGTGTCTCCTTCTGAGCTTTTGGCCTTCATATATGTTTCTTTGCAAGCTTGGCCGTGTTTGACAAATTTGGAGGGACACGGCCAGTGGCTTAGCCATGTCCCTTGGGTGTGTCACCTACTGTTGCTCATTTTCCTTCTTTTCCTTCTCTTCTTTGGCTTGTTCTTTGATTTGCTCTTTGAGTGAGACACGGCCAGAGGCTTGGCCGTGTCTTTGGGTGTGTCTGCTTCTGCCTTGAATTTCTTTTGAGGGACATGGCCAAGCTTGCTTTGGCTTGGCCATGTCCTGCCTGGTTCATGCTTTTCTTGCCCTGTTTTGATCTTCCAAGGGTGTTTTTGTACCTAAACCTAAAAACAACACTTAAAACACACTTAAAACAACAATTAATCAAAACATTAACTAAAACACACATAAAATCATACTAAAAACTAGTACAAAAATTATCTAAACAACGCAAAACTGGATTAGGATGCTCGACTCAAGACTGGATTAGGATTCTCGATCCAAAATTGGATTAGGATTCTCAGCCCAAAATTAGATTAAAGTGCTCGATCCAATACTGAATTAGGGTTCTCGACCCAAAACTGGATTAGAGTGCTTGACCCAAGACCGAATTAGGGTTCTCGACCTAAAACTAGATTAGGGTGCTATACCCAAGACTGGATTAGGGTTCTTAACCCAAGACTTAAGCTCTTCTAGCTTGATCATCCTTTTATCATTTGAGAATTCTGGCTTTCTTCTAGCCAGTTGGTTCATCCTTCAATGGATTGACTTCAGCTCTTCTAGCTGGATCGACTTCAACTCTTCTAGTTATACTTACCTTCTGTCATTTGTATCTTCATTCTTTTAGGTTCTTACTTTCTTCTTTTGTTTTTCCTTTTGCAAAAAATTCAACTATCTTTTAGCTAGCCCTCATATCTTCTCTTAACCCCCTGCGTGGCAAAATATTAAAAGTGAGTCAAAAAATATTTTGTACGCGCATAAAATCAAGAATTGAAAAGAGAAATTTTTGCCCCCTGTATAGGCTCAAACTAATGATCTTGTTCCCATGTGAACTTTGATTGATGTTTACATTTTGTTTAGTTCCTTGCACATGCATCTTTATTTCTGCAAAGTGACTAGATCTTTCTCAAGTGATGGGCTTTCCATCCCCTCTGATTCCATATTTGCTTCTAATTGTTTACTTCACAGGGTACCGATTGTTCAAAGAATAGAAAATACAAGACAACAAAATGTAGTGTGATATGCTCATGTATGCATGATATGCATAGATGATAATTATAGCGGTTCTACTGACTCACAGACTGAGTTGATCAGCTGAAGCACCCTTTTTGATTTCTTCCAGATGTCAATTTAGGTATTGCATTAGAACAGCAGAAGACTTTACATCTATAGCTTTTATCTTCTAGATGTATAAAGTATGAATAATGGGAGCCCCAGCAGGGTAGAGATGTGAGAGACATCCATGACCTTACAAATGATCCTTTCATTAGCCACACTTTTGCCCAATATGTCCTTTGAGGTTCGACGATACAACATACTTTGCCCAATTTTGTTGGAGAATTAGGGTTTTTAAGGTTTACTGGATATTAGGGTTTTGGTGTTTTGGTTATTTAGAATATTGATTTAGGGTTTTAGAAATTGGGAAATAAAGCTACTGTGATATTCAATTATATGGATATAAACTAAATAAATTATGGGACACTTAAATTTGCTATTGTATGATTATATAAAACATGTTCTTCTAAACCATTACTGGATGTCTAGAAGGATGGCAATGCAAAGATGATTTAAAAAGGTTTATATCAATATCGTGAACTAAATCAATCTGTTACTTGTTAACATTAAAAAAAACCCTAGCACTATTGTTGTTTTAAATTAAATGGTTTTCTTGATATAAACTGGGACTCTCAAACAAGAGGCTACTGGATGTTTATAAAAAATGTAAAAACAAAACAACACAATGAAATAGGAATGAAGGTGTTACTGTAAATTTAAAATAAACTGAATGAAGGATGAAATAATGCAAACCTCCGTTGTTGGTTCCACCGATATTTTGATCAAATCTCAGTTGAACAGGATGAAGACAGATGGTCACTACCTTCTTGCTTTGCTGATATGATGATTTTCTTTTTGCTCACTCAAACTGCTGGATTTTTATTTGTTGTTTTGGTTCTTGTTGCTTAATATTTGTTGCCGTGATAATTGCTCTTGCTTATTGATGTGGTAATTGCTCCCAAAATTATGCCTAACATTACTTTAATATTGAAATTCCATGTTAATCCATTTAAATTGTTGTTTTAAGTTTATTTATATCATTAAAAATATATTATAATATGTTTTAACCAATCACATTAAACAAACACATGCTCTTATACAAAATCCTAAAATGCCATAACCTTCATCAATTAAGAATTTTCATTCCAATTATTAATCTAAGCTTATTTTCATTACTTATATCATTAAATAACATGATTTAAACATTAAAATCAAACAAACATCCAATCTTTGAAAAATTCCCTTCCAAAACCCTACATCATGTTCTTCCTCCAAACCCCATTTAAACTTAATCATTTCTTCAGTCCAACTTAAGAATCATTAATAACTAATCAAAATAGCTTCATACAAACTCATTCAAGCCATTAAATCATGCTAAGACAAAATCCCATATTCAACATATTCACAATTTCATGGGAATCCAAAGAAATAAGTTGGAAACTTACTATTTATGAAGAAAATCACTAAAATCCCACTTGAAACTTGTTAATTCCTTCAATTGATGAAGCTTGGAAGATGAAGAAATCTCTCTTGGACAACAATGGAGGTTCGGCCTCCTAGAGGAAGAAGAAGATGATGATGAAGACTTTTAATTTCTCTCTCATTCCACTTTAAAAATATGACCATATATATATTATTTTATTATATTTTTAATTATTTATTTATTTATTTATTTAAAAAACCATAAATTACTTCTTTCAAACAAAAATTATTTAAATAATTTTAATTTTACAAAGTATAATTATCATTTTTCCATTTGACTTTTGACTTTTCTTTTTAAAATGTTGATTTTTGTATTTGTTGTATATATTTCACATATACACTTTTCTTTTTCACTTTTAATCCTTTAATTTTTTATTTAAATTATTTATTTAATTCATTTAATTTAATTTTAATTTAATTTATTTAATTTTTTTAAAAAATTTGAATGTTACATACAAGATGGTTTAAATATGTTATAATAGTAATGGGGTATTTAGTTACATGGATACCTCCACCCTTACCCTACTAATCCAACTAAAATAACATAATAATAAGCTAACAGCTTTGGGCTTAAACAATAAGGCCCAACCACTAATAATGGGCATACAAATAATTTATAATTATTAAATTTCATTCAAATAGCATAAGTCTAAGAAATAACTGATAATAAAAATAATAACATTAAATATCTAGTTGGGCTAAAATAGCAAGTACTCTCAACTATCCTTCATCATCCATGGCTCCCAATAAAATAGTCAACTTCTCTTTGCCTTTACTTGGTCCATATGACTTCATATTTATATCCACGAATGTTTGCACAGAAGCTTATAAATCTTCCTTTATCTTCTTTGGTCTTTGTCTTGTACATGGTCTACAAGGAATCTTCAAGCTTTGAGTTCCATCAACTACTTCCATGGATTCCATAGCCATGCTTGCATCAATTTTGTTCTTCTAAGATCCTTCATTTCAAATTCCTTCCTTAAATTATTTGCAATAGTTGAGATCTCTTCTGGAGTTCCTACTATATTTAAATCATCAACATAAACTACAGTTATAACAAATTCTAAATTTATCATTTTGATAAAAAAAAAAAAAAACACATGGGCAAAGAGGATTATTTTCATATCCATTTTTCACTAAGTATTCACTGAAGTGATTGTACCACATTCGCCTAAATTGTTTTACCCATACAAGGATCTTTGGAGCTCCATATAGCATATTTTTCAAGGTATTATATGCTTAAGATATCTTCATGCTTCATCCATATTTAATCTTTCAGGGATTTTATGTCATTATCTAATGAACCATATAAGTAAGTTGTTAAAATATTCATCAAATATATGTTGAGCCCTTCTGAGGTTGCCAAACAAATCAAAAATCTAAAGGTAATAGCATTAATGATAGAAAAATATATCTAATCATAATTTATACTAAGTATTTGTGAGAATGCATATGCCACAAGCCGTGCCTTGTATCTCACAATTTTATTTAATTCATTTCTCCTATGAGGCATATGAGTAAGTTTTCATAACGTATGTCAAGCCCTTTAGGGACTGCCAAAATAGTTTTAAGAGCAATTGCATTCATAATAGAGAAAATATGTTCTTTTTATAATCTCATTTAATTCATTTTTTTTACATACAATACTCCAATGGATCTTTCATTTTTTTTACATACAATACTCCAATGGATCTGATATATTCTGGTGTTTGGACGAATGGTCCAAATATTGTATGTTTAGTAAATAAATCTAGCTCAACCTAGATTACATCTTTCTAATTTGCCAATCAATTCGACATTGAAAATTTTAAATATTTTTAGGCTCAAGCATATTTCAATAATTTTAGTAGCAATATATGCAAATATATTATCAATAATAATTTCATATCTTTCTCACATATTTCTAGATTTTTAGTATCCGAACCACTTTTGGGGTTACTTCTTTAGAAATATGCAATTGTTGCTCTATGTTGCTTTTGACCTCTTCGAGAGTGTCATTTTGAAATTATTCATTTTTTCTTCTTTTAAAGAATAATATTTTGAATCAAGTGGTCTATCACACTTCAAGTGTATATTAAATTCATTAGCTACCATATTAATAGGATGTCCTGCAGAGAAAATCTATCAAATAGGAGTATTAGTAGTTAGAACATATGATTTAGACACTTTTTGGGTATTTGTCAAGACATCCGGTAACTGATTTGCAACATTCCGCAAACAAATTAACTTTTAAACTTTCAGTTTATATTAATTTGTGCATGTATCAGAATTGGACAAAGTTGATGTATTCTAACTAATCTTTTGTGCTTTTTGCTTTTTACTTTTATCTTCTCTTAATGGTAAAAAACCAACTTATCAAATTGATAATCTAAAAATCATGCTCTAGAAAATTTCTCGTTAAAGGTCCAAAATATCTAATAACATGTAGATAATCAAAACTTATATAAATATCAAGATAATGTTAATAACCCATTTTATTTCTTTGAGGGGCTACAATAAGAACATGTATAATACAATAAGAAATTTTTAATATCACATATTCTAGAAAATATATTTTATGCAAGCTAAACACAAGTTGTAAAGTAGAAAATTTGTGATGTGCAAATAGTCAAATGCAAATTAAAGGTGCAACATAAATAATAATATGTATTCAAACATGTATCCATTGAAGTTTTGATTTCATAAGCATAAGAATAATAATTAATCATAAAAGCTTAATAAATAAATGATTCAGTTAAACCATATTGAGTATGAACATATATAATAAAATATTCAATAGTAATTCATATTAATATACAATAATTATAAAATACATTTCAAATGAACTCATATGCATTATCAAGATAAATTGTTTTGATAGTATAATTATAAAACAAAATTATAAGGTAATAACAAACAAACATGTAACCACTGAGTCGAAGCATATATTGAAATTGTAAAATATTAAAATGATAAGCAAGATAGATGAATTAGATCACAAAATACCTCCATGTATTCCTTGCAGAAAAAATATTAGACCTAAATGTAATTTAAATTGTGAAGGTCTCTCAATTAATTTACCTTGAGCACAAAAAGCACAAAAAACACAATTAATCATCAGACAAAAGAATTTTTTTATTTTTCAATGGATGTTTGTTTGTATTCTCAACAATGCATTATATCATGGTTGAATCTGGACGACCAAGACGATCATGCCAAAGAATAAAAATTTTAAAATATATGCACTTCTAATACATATAGTGTTTCTCAACTATCTTTATTTTTATATAATATAATCCAGTTAATAAACTTAAAAATTTTTCTAATATGAACTTCTAGTTCAAATTTGTAGAGGTGATAATAAAAACTCAACATCACCCTCATTCAATATCACCCTCATTTTTTGTTTCAATATGATATCCATTGCAACATATATCTGTAAAACTTAGTAAATTTCTTTGGAATCTACTTGAATACAACGAATCATATATATATATATATATATTTGTTTAATATCAGAATATGAGGTGGACTCTTCTAGAGCCTTTAACCATATTTGTAAAATCAAATATCATGTTAACATTAATTTCTATTAATTTAAACTATAATAAATATTTTCTAATAGAAATTAATATAATGAGAAAATATGGTATATAACTTATTTTCTTTAGGATATATACTATATATTATACATTAATTTCTATTAGAAAAATATTATATGAATGTTATGTGGATGTAATGAGAATAAATGAAAAAAATAAAATTAAACAAATATTAAAAATATTATTTAGATGTGTAGTAGATATATTGTAAATATTATAGATGTAGTTTGTACTATTAAGTATGCATTTTATATATGTTGTGTATATATTGTGTGTATATTTATTTTTTTGCGTATATTAAAAATATGACATAAAAATTTTTTAAATAAAAAATTATAAAAAAATAAAATAAAATAAATTACAAAAAGAAAAAAAAAGCCTTCAAAATGTAAAATTGAAAAAAAAAATTCTCATGTGTTGTATTTTTCAAAATGGAAAGCTTTTATTCGTGCATAGTATAATTATGAGGAAATTACACAATATTCTATATTTTGACTTTTATTTTCAATTTTACCCCTTTTTACTTTATACTTTTCAATTTTACTTTTTTTATGATTTATTTTTTCCAAAATATGATTTTTGTTTTTATCCCACTTCGTGACCTGATTCTAGATAAGCTATTCATGACACTTCATCTTTATCCATGGCCATGCATTCTCTCTCTCTCTCTCTCTCTCTCTCATGGTTTTGTATATAGTAATTAAAAAAAATGAGATATTTGTAAAATCAAGTTTCTTAAAATAATGGTATATAAAAAGAAAATTTACACTAAATTCATTCTGTATTTTTTTTCTAAGTAAATTCACAATAGCACTCTTAAATTAGTTTCATCCACATGATTTTTTAATTTTTTTTTTATGAGTCGCAATATACGAAGGATCAAAGGAGGGAAGAGTTGATTTAATGTTTTTTTCACTATTTTTGAAGTGGTGGTAAGTGATTTGGGGTCTTATTTTGGTTTGTTTTGGAACTATAAATTTTATTTTGGCAAGTGATTTGGGTCTTATTTGGGGTCTTCCTTTTTCTTTTTCTTTTCTTCCTTTTTTGTTTTTGGTACTATTGAATTGTGATTTTGATTTGTTAAAGTAGAGATTTGCTTTTAAAATAAATACACACCACTTGCTAGATAAAATGTTTCAAAGAAGTTTTTTCAATTTTCCAATTTTGCATCATATATATTGTTATTTGGATATAGACAAAATTATGAGTAAACAAAACCTTATGTTTATGCTGCTTTTAAAAATTCTGTTATAAACCAAACAAAATCTTTAACATAAAAAAAAAAAGTTTAATAAGCCAACAAAACTCAAGTTAGTTATAGTGGCTAATGCAACATATATGATCATATAATAATATATAATAGTTGGATAGGAATATTTTTTCTTTTTGCAAATTACCTGATATATGTTATTATATGTAATATATATCAACATATATCAATAAATGTACAAAAAATAATATGTGAGCATATGCCTAGATATATGTTGCAAAAGAATAACAGTATGTAGTACATATATTAGGGTATATATTAATATATGTAGGTATATGTTATATATATATTTTAACTAAAGAATAATAATATATGTGAGAAGATGTCGGTATATGTGAGTACATCACTAAAAGAAAATAACATATTAGAAATGGAATTTTCCATTTCTAAACACAAAATTTTCGTTTCTAAATAGGTTTAGAAACGGATTTGAAACCGAAAACATTCGTTCGCAAAATTCTCGTTTCTAATGTAATAGAAATGGAATTTCTAGTTCGTTTCAAATATCGAAACGATCTTGAAACGGAAATACTGTTTTATATTTAAAACGAAATAAACATTTATTCCTAAATCGATATGGCTTGAGAATGAAAGATTCTGCTTCTATTAGAAATGGAAATTCTGCTTCTATTAGAAACGGATCAATATTTGTTTCCAATAGAAATGGATAGGTAATCTGTTTCTATTAGAAATGAAAATTCCATTTCTGATAGAGGCGTATCTTAGGTAATTGAAGATCCAATTTTTTGGTTTAGAAACGAAAAAAAAATGGTTTTTAATAGGAACGGATATCTATTCGTTTTAAATAGAAAGGAAGATGTTCGTTTCTAATATCATATTATTTTGATCGGAGCAAAACGAATTTATTGCACTTGAAACGAAATTTATTCGTTTGTAATAGAAACAGAACAATTTTGTTTTCATGTGTTGTGATCATTTTTTATATAAGTCTTTAGATTAATTTTGTTTACTTTTTAGTTATTTTCTAAATGGTTTGTTCAAGTTTGTTGTTAGATTTTATATTTTATGTTAAAGCAAGGGGATTTATGAGAAAAGAGAAATAAAATGTGCTTAAGTCCATGATTGAAGAAAATTTAAGACAAGAAAGGAAGGCAGAAGCAAACACATGCAGAAGACACGGCCAAGTTATTGGTCGTGTCACTTTGATAGGAAAAGAAAGAAAGAAAGGCAGAAGCAGACACATACAGGAGACAAGGCCAAGTCACTGGTCGTGTCACATGACACACCCACTAACTTGGTCGTGTCACTAGATGTGTCACACGATAGACTCACTGACTTAGCCGTGTCACACGACACACCCACTGACTTAACCGTGTCTCTGGGTATATCACACGATACTTGGCCGTGTCAACCCCATAAGAAGCATACATTGAAAGGACAATGAAGGACATATGCAAATGACTTGGCCATGCCCAAGAAAAAATTGATAGACACGGCCAAGTCACCCATGTCTTGGCCGTGTCCAAGGAAAAATTGATAGACATAGCCAAGTTATCCATGTCTTGGCCGTGTCATTGCTTGATTGCCTTTAATTATTTACACGAGTTGAGGAACAAGATGGGAGACAACATGAATTTTCTTTTAAAAAGAAATAATAAAAGAAGTAAAAGGTGATCTAATTTATGGGATGAAAGATTTAAAAAGAAAAAAGGAGGGGACAAATGGGAGTGAGATGAGTTGGAAAAGCAACACCTTTTGTCTTGGCAATTAAAAAAATAATTGGAGGGGAGAGGGGGATGTTATACACGTTGGAGGACATCATTCATCATGGATGGATTCTATTCTTCTTCTTCTTGGAGAGGGATACACCATCATCATCACCATCTCCAACTCCATCTTCCTTCCATCTTCATTTTCTCCATAGACAAGTTTCTTTAATAATTTTTGGGATAGTTTTGGGTGAACAAGCTCTTGAAAGGTTAGACTTGGAGGAATATATAGAGTGAGTTGGAGGCTTAAGAAATGTTCCATTCCATTTGCAAGGATAGAACCATTAATTGAAGGGTTGAAGAGGGCTTAAGAGTTCATCATATTCAAGTTGTGCTAGGAGGAAGAACAAGAAGTTCAACTCTTGGCATCTTCAAGGAGTTTTTTATATTTTCTCATTTAATTCATTTCTAAATTTTTGTTGATTTATTATGAGCATTAATATTTCAATGGATATTTGTGATTTAATTTATATTGAGATAAACATATGTTTTGGTTTGATGATGATGAGCTAAATCATTCATGTCTAGGTTTTGTAGTAGATTTGATTGAATTACTTGATTTAATATTTTCATTAATATACCTTGTTATTAGTTGATTATATTGGATTAAATGTTAGGTTGATAGATTAATCACCTATTGATCTCTAGATATTGAATAAAAGACCGAGAGGTGAAATTTGATATTGAAATTATGCATTCAACTACCCTAAGAATGAATTAGAAATATAAGTTCTATGGTGTAATTAATTTGTAAATTCAAAATAATTGATTGTTGTTAATTTATGAATGTGAAAACTAATAAATTGCTAATTGCTAATTAATCACAAGAAACAAATTAAGTTCAAGGTTATATTAATGGATAATTTAAAAATTAAGCTTTGATTAAATTAATCTAAAACTATAGGAAACATTCTAAATATTTAAATTAATCTTGCACAACCATCACTCATTTTACTTTTGAATTTTAATTACTTTTTACTATTTCAAAAACATACACTCAAACTTTAATATTTTATTTTAATCAAATTATTACAAACAAATACTTTTCTTATAAGACGATCTTGGGGCGATCACTATTGCTACAATTATCTCGTATACTTATGAGAGTCGCTTTTTAATAGTGTTAAACAGAGCACAATACTGTGCCCATTTATGTTACAAACCTTTTGTCTTTTAATGAATTGAGTATAAAAAAAACAGAAAATTCTGTTTCTAAATATTTTATTAATTTTGCATTTATTATATTACAATATTATTATATTTATTTTAGTTTATTTATTTTATTCAATATTTTCTATGTTTTCAATACTACATTTATTTTATTTTTGTTATAAGAATGTAAATACAAACTTATGAGAAAATATAAACATATTTAGATAATGTAAATAAAAGAACAAATATTTAAAATATTATGTTTGTCTAATATATTAACATAACAGTTAATATATCAAAACTGTATAGCAATAATATCCAAAACATCTATAAATTTCTAGTCATATTATATGCAGTCGACATTTCAAAAATATATAATAATAGCATCCAAAACATCTATAAATCTGTAGACATGTCATATGCAGTCAACAAAACAGTTGACATACTAAAAATATAATAATAATATCATAAAAGATACATAAATTTGTATACCCATAATCTCAAGGGTCTTGATCAGAAGATGGATCATCAGAAGGATAATAAGAGTGGCGGAAGTTGGAAGTTTCACATTAGCTCCTCCATACAGGTCATCATCTCAAGATGCTCATGCTTGCAACGCTCCTCCCTCTGCTGTTGCTCACGCTCGTGACGCTGCTCCCTCTCATGCAAATCTACCAATGACTGCCGAAGCATCTACATCTCCTAAACTATTGCGTCTACTGGTTGAGAAGAAGCAACAATGTTGAATGATGGTAATAGTAAGCAGTTGCAGTAGAGCTCATACCATAGACTATGTTTCTTCTCTCCGCTTAACAGCATCCAAAAAAATTTGTGCCTCATCAATAGCAGTAGGCTCGCTGGACCCTCTTGCAACTGAGACTGCTGCTCCTTCAGTTGTGTGTATTGCTCCTAAAAAACATAGCAAACAAAAATACTTAATATATTTATTGATTATAAACTACTAGATTCTTAGTAATAGTCAACAAATGTATTATAACTTGCACGATTTAAAATATGTAAAAAATCATACGTCAACACCAAAAAATTGGCAGTCCAATGATTTTTCATATATTCAAATATGCATTTAGAGAACAATGACATATACTACCAATTCTACAAATATATGAATAACTTAACCTATCTTTGTTGGTTTCCATATAATCAATTCATTTTCAAACTGTCAGCTCTTACAATTCAGTATCCTCTCACATATTCAGTGAGCAAGACACCAAAAGGGTTTATAAGGTTAAATTTAAATTCAAATTTTCATGTATAAATTTAAAATATTAATTAGGAGATTGGAATATTAAAATATTTTAAGCTGATAATAAAAATAAATAATTAAAGGTTTAAGCTAATATTTATTATTTATAATCCAATTATTGTAATATCTCACACCTCTATCACCAATGCTACATCAACAAATTACAATGTTCAAACACTCCATATTATATCAAAATTATCACAAGCAAACCATAATTTAATGATCACAAGTAAATCACAATACAATAATAAAAATATATCAATACATTATAAATACGCACCCTCTTACTCCACAACATGCAAGTACTATAAATTCAATATTGCAGGGAAGGCCCACCAAACTTTTATGCACCCATCCGCCTTCTTCAAGCATCTCAATTTAAATAGTTATATGAACTTGAATACATACCAAATGCTCCTTATGTGGTTTATGAATGTAAGAAATGACAGTAGAGGAAGCTCAAAGACTTGATCACTTCTTCTGTAAGAATTGTTCATGTGAAGGTCAAAAGAAGCACTTTAGCTTAACATTTAATAAATAAATAATTGAACATTTAATAATAATAATGATGATGATGATGATGATGATGATGTGATCTTTTAGAACAAGCAAGGAAAAAAAAAAGGTTGAATAAGACTTGTATGTATATAATGCAATGCAATTTTATTATTATTATCTATATCTAGCATCCAAAAGCAAAGTCAATGACATTGCAAAAGCGGCATGTGAAGACTTCTTTTAGGTGTAACGCAATGATTGAGGCAAGCAAAATACCCATTAGACGGAATAGCAGTGCCTCATAGTACTTATTTTAAATACCTTGGCTCAATTCTTCAAGAAGATGGAAGTTGTGAAGAAGATGTAAATCATAGGATTAAAGCTGGTTGGATGAAGTGAAAGGGTGCTACAAGAGTTCTATGTGATCGAAAGATGCCAATTAAATTAAAAGAAAAATTTTACAGCACTGTAATACGGCCTGCTATGATGTATGGTAGTGAGTATTGGATAGTAAAAGGACAACACATGAGTAAAATGCATGTTGCGAAAATGAGAATGATAAGATGGATGTGTGGTCATACTAGGATGAATAGAATCCGCAATGAGTGCATTAGAGAAAAAGTAGGGATAGCACCTATTGAGGATAAGATAAGAGAGCATAGCTTAAGGTGGTTTGCCATGTGAAACGAAGACCTAGCGATGCGTCAGTTAAAAAAATCGAACAAGTTAGAGTATATATAACTAAGAAAGACAGAGGTAGACCTAAACTGACTTAGTCAAAGGTGATCCAAAATGATCTTATGATGTTACATCTATCAGAAGAGATAACCTTAAATCATATTGAGTGGAAAAGAAAAATCCATATAGCCGAATCCAATTGACTTGGGATTAAGGCTTTGTTGTTGTTGTTGTTGTTGTTGCTGCTGCTGCTGGTGTCAATCCATCTACCATTATAACTTTCTCAAAGGCAAAATAAAAATAAATAAACTTATTAATGTTCTGATCATATTTATAATTAAATATTAAATCAGCCTATACGGCCATAGATATGTTGCAAAAACTAAAAAGGCAAAGGAAGAAAGAGTGACGTGTACAAAGCAACAAGTGTGTATAATATTTGAAATGTGATCGTATGTTCCCTTATCTTACATTAGGCCTTCCATTAGAAGCAAATTTTGTAACACCCTAACCTGAAATAGTTAAGTTTTGTTCTATAATAATTGAATTCTATTCTATGATAACTGAATTTCCGATTAAGTCAAAGAAATGCAATTAGCAAATTAAAGTGAAATCGAATTTTATTTTAATTAAAAGAAATTCAGAAAATAATTAAAATAAGAAGAATGCTTATTAAATTTAATTGTTAATGGTTGTGATAAAATCTTGTTAGTAAGAACTGAATTAAGAATAAAGATTAAAGTTGGATTAATTTGTAGTAATTAATTGGAAATAAGTTGAAATGTTAATGTGATAGTAGTAGGCTAATTTCTCTTGACGAGAAAGCATGCAATGTAAATGCATGGATTAGAAAAGGAGATGGGATATGGCAATGTATCATTATAACCCACCAATGGGAGCTTAGTTAAATGGTAGAGTGGTAAAATTGAACAAGGCATCCACATGTTAAATTGTGGCAATGGAAGAACGAATAAACCACAAGTGTTCATGTGACTAAGCCAAGGAGTCCCAAATGTAAGAAGAAAAAGAAAGGAAGAAGGGAGCTGGAAATTCTTATTTGCTACGTAAAAGAGAGAGATGATTTAAAAGAACCAAGGAAAATCTAGCTATTTCATGCTCTTGAGCGTATGAGAGTTGTACCAACCTTAAGCGAATTGATCTAGAGAGTAGAAGGAAGCTAAGTTTCTATAATTTCCACGTGAAAGGAAGAAATGAACTTTAGGAGAAGGAGGCTAGGTAAGAAATTTGGAAATTTGTAGAATTAAAATCATCTTTTTCTCACACATCATCACTATACAATCTGAATAAGAGTTGGAACTAGAGAGTAACTGAACTACCATTATTATTCATAAGGTTTATGCTGAAATAGTTGGCAGAAAAATGTGAGAATGATCTGGAAACTAATTCTTCTACATGCAATCTGTTGTACTGAAGGAGTAAAAGCTATATAGCACTTTGGCTGTGTTTACTAAGCTCAAAACGGAGAGAAAAGAAGAGAAATCAAGGAGCTAAACTGATCTGGAACTCAGGTTTAGAGGGAAAATGTTTAAGCGATGAAGACAAAAATAAAATGGAGAAGAAGTGTATGTATGGTGGCTGTTTTGAAATCAAGGAAACTTGAAATCTTGGCTTATAAAATTCTTATTTTAATAAGCAATAAACCAGGATTGTTAAAGTTTAAATTGCTTAGTTAACATGATTTGGCATGAGAAGCCTCTGAAATTATGGCCAAGAAGCTGAATGCTTCTGGTTGTGGATAACGGAGAAGAGAAGGAAAAGGAGTGGGGAGCTGTAAGGCAGAATCACGATTTGAGAAAAGGGAAGTACTAAGACCAGTTATGGTCTTTACTAAAAATAAAATCTAGTTATCAAATTCTGAATTTAGAAGAAGTAATTAATAATATAAATGTCAAAGGGGCTGGTCATATAAATACATTTACGCATGTATCTGTACACCATAGATGAATAGAAATTTAAAATAAGCATGATTCAAATTATATATCAACAAATTTGAAATTAGCAATAGATATTGCATTAAATAGAATAAAAATGAGAATTCAATAGCTAAAGCTAAAGGTGGCCAAGTTAATACAAATGGTGAATTTAACAAATTGAACCTTACAATTTGGTTATGGGCCGAAATATGTGTATATTTAAGTAAGGGAATAAAGGTTAAAACAAATATATAAGCATATATCATGAAATCAAAGTTGAAATTATATGCATTATAGTGATGATAAAATACTGTTAATCTGCAAGGTAAACAGAAGGGAATTGGGGGTGTGACAGATTTGCAGTAGCCACAGCCACAACTAGAAAAGTTCCCCTAGCACTGCAGTTTCCTCATTTTCTAATAACTCCGTAAGTGTCAAGAAAGAGAGATTTGGTGGCAGTGGTGGAGAAGTAGAATTGGAAAGAGTCATTTCTTCTTTAAGAGTTAGTGATGAAGATGAAGAAAGAAGTCCTCAAAAGAAGCTTAGACTTACCAAACAACAATCTTCTATTTTGGAAGACATCTTCGAACAACACAACACTCTCAATACTGTACATATATTTATATATACAAACTCCAAATTTTCTTTCTTTATGATACAGTGGGCTAAAAGTTATATACTAAACAACTCGTATATTTGGTAATGTTGTCTTCAATAAGGCAATGCTATGGCATAAATGTGGATATTAATCATTTCTTAAAATTTAAACAAGTGGTTCAAAAATTATTTATTAACTATACTTGTGAACTACAAACAAAGTAGACCTTTTTCATTCAATGCACCCTAATACAAAGGCAACAAATGGCCATTGTTTGTGTTGTTGTAGAAACAATCTTTGAAAAAGATTATTTGAATATTCCTTTTAAATTTGGAGGAATGATCTTTTCATAAAAAAAAGTAATAATAAAGGCAAGAAGCACCAAGAAATATAAAAAAAAATGATAGCATTTAATAGTAGTTCAGTTAATAAATGTATTTACTTTTTCAATCATCTAATTTTAAAGTTACAGGTCTATTACTCCCAAGATCACTACTTCTAAAACTAGTGGAATTACTAGAAGGAGCAGATAGACCACCAAATTCATGATTCTTAGATGTTTTAGATGGCTTCCGTTGAAGCCTACCCAATATTTGTTTCATCATAACTCAAGTTTTATGTACAAGCATAAAAAATTCCCACAAACCCAGCAGTGCAAGGAGACTCCTTTAAAGCAGACTTTAGTCCATTAAAATGACCACAACTCAACTTCACAATCAAAGAACAGTATGCAAGTACAGAACATCCATATCAAATGTTGGAGAAAGGCAAGTAATAAATAGAGAAGCAGAGTAAGAAGAAGAAGGAGAATTGAAGCTGTCAGATAATGAAATTGAAGTTTGGTCTCGTGTTGTGTTGGCTTTTTTTAGTTTATGTTTTATATTTTGTTCCCTTGAGGGACATGTGGGCTTTGTCCTATAAAATAGACTCACATTACACCTTACCACACCTTACTAGCTAATTATTTGATTTGGTGCTTCTCTCTTACTCCTTACCACAGCTTACTACATTAGCCCAGCACACAAATATATCAACCTAATATTATGGAAACTCAATTAAGCTAAAATTTATATAAATTATAATCCAATTGAAATGGAAGCAAACCAAACTCATTTCTTTCACTTTCTTAATTTTAATGGGTTCAATTACTGTTTTGCTTTTTATTTTTCTTAAAGCCACTACTATATTAAAAATTATTGATTCTTAATTTTACACACCTCTAATCCTGGATTTGTGCAGTTCTATGCTTCAAATACCAACTACCCTGTCATGCAGGGGCGAAGTTAGATTTTTTAGTGAAGAGGGGCAAAATAAAAATATCATATATTTTTTTTACAAATTTAAAGGGGGGCAATTAAACATTTTAAAAATTTTAATAATATATATACATATATATATAAAAAATTACACATATATATATATAAAATTTCAAAATAGAAAGGGGCAGCTGCCCCCTTCCAACATAAGTAACTGCGCCCCTGCTGTCATGTGAATAATGCAAACAATTTTAAAGCAGTACCAACACATTTTTCCTTATTGCATCAGTGAAAATAAACCATAACTAAGGCCATTGTTCAGGAATTATCAGAGAATTAGGTTGAAATTTGTAAAGAAATGTAAATAGGATTATAACTGTGCTGGATATGGAATATGCAGCTGGAAGCTTGAATCAGTAAAAACAAGTGGTATAATTTACTAGAGTAATTACAACTTTCCAAGTTATCTACTTGGAAAGCAAGCACTAAGCTATAATTATTGACAAAATTTTAAAAAAAAAATGTATCAGTACTTCAATTTCAGTAATCCATGCTCAAGTTCAGAATTTTACAGACAAGAAGATTATAAGAAACGATTTGAAAATGGAAAATGGCAAATATTTTTTTCCCGAGACATTGTTATATTCCCCTTTTTTGATTCTCAGATTATATCCATAAACCAACATTAGACAATGAACAAAGATTGGAGCTTGGGACAAAAAAAACAATGGCAAAAACACACTAAATATTTTGATCGAACAAATCATTATTCAAAACAACCACACTTTTGAGACAAAACACAAACAGAATCAGATCCCTAAACAGTAAATATTTTGATTACAAATAATAATGCTAAATTAACAAAAACGATCACAATGATAAACTTACCTAAAACAAATGTGTCTTCTTCAGTAGTATTTGCTCCCAAATAATCAATGAACTCAATGCCAGTTCTACACCAAAGTCGACAGACGATGGAGTCATGAAGTTAGAGTTAGTGAGAGAGACTTACTGAGACAGTCAACGTTAAAAGAGACGGACGACGTTCAGAGAGAAAACCATTGAGAAAAAGAAATTAAGAGTCAGTGAAATGAGGTAAGAAAGAAGAAAGGAAACAAATTAGGTTTTTATATGTAGGTCCATAAACAAATTTACAAATGGACCATATTTTCATGACACTAACAGTGTAGAACCGGACTAAAATTTCTGTTTTTGTCAGAAATGGATTTTACAACCCAGAAACTGAAACAAATTTTGTTTCTCACTTTCTATACATTTTTTGCCCGCGAAAATTTCCCTCCAAATACCAAAAACGGACTATAATGTGTTTCTAAACATCCGTTTCTAAACGGTTTCAGATCTGTTTCAGGAGTCACGCACCATAAATTCGCGCAAAACTTACAAATGGTTTAAAAACGGATTATATCCGTTTCTAATCTGTTTTTGAATAGTTTCTAATAAGGCTTACATTATATTTGTTTCTTTTCCGTTTCAGATCGGTTTTTAATAGAAACTGAATCTAATCCGTTTTAAAATCGGTTTTAAACTTGACAGATATATAATATGTTATATGTTATAGTTATATAATTATTTTATATGTTTATTTACACGTTGATATATATTATATATAATTAGATATATGTTGGTATATATTATATATAACTAGATATATACGAGTATATATTACAAAAAAAATAACAATATGTATTACACATATATATATAGATATATATCAATATATATTATATATATTTTAACTAAAAAATAATAGTATATATGTCGGTATATATAAGTATATGTGGATATATGTTATATATAACTAGATATATATTGATAAATATTATTTATAACTAGATATATTAAGCTATATATTGCAAAAGAATAATAATATATATAAGTATATATCGATATATATATACAGGTATACGTGGATATATATCAGCATATAACTATTTTATATATTTATTTATATGTGAATATATGATACATATAATTAAATATACCAAAAAGAATAATAATATGTGTTGGTATATGTTACCGAAAAAAGTGGTATTTATAGATATATATGGGCATATATTACATATACTTTAATTAATAAATGGTATATGTGGATATATATAGGCGTATATTACATATATTTTAACTAAATAATAGTATTTATAGATATATATATCTATGATACATATATTTTAACTAAATAATGATATATATATTTAGATATATATATATAGGTATATGCTATATATATATATAGGTATATGCTATATATATTTTAATTGAAGTATTTATAGGTATATATGAGTATATATTATTTATATTTTAACAAAAGAATAATATATGTAGATATATGTAGATATATATTAATGAATTATATAATTATAATAATAATAATCCAAAGTAAATTAATAATCAAGTTAAACAATACAAAAATTTAGTCTCTCTCAAGTGTTGATTTCATTATTAGATTTCAAAATAATAAATTTGAAAGTCATAATTAAACTTGAAATTAACAATTATAAGCCAAATGACAATAGTAAAAAAGAAAAAGAAAAAAAGTTTTAATTAATTTATATACGAGCATATATTACAAATAACTAGATATATCGAAAAGAATAACAATATATGTTGATATATATTATATATAAATAAATATATATATGAGTATATATTGTAAAAAAATAATATATGTTATATATATGTGGGCATATATCGGTATATATTGATATATGTCAGTATACATAGATATATGTAGATATATATTATATATAACTTTATATATGTTATATATATATACGTATATATCAATATATATGGATATATATTGTATATAAAATTGTGTTTTTATAATTTTATATTAAAAAAATATATTAAAATAATTTTATGGTATATGTTAAAATTATTCTAAAAAATATAAATTAAATAAAATATATTGATATAAATATAAATTTTATTTTTAAAACAAGAGTATATACGGATATGTATGAGTATTTATTATATAAGTAAAAATTTAATATAAATATTTTTAATTTAATATTTTAAAATTTTATTTTGAAAAAAGAAAATAAAAAAATGGCCACTGAATAAATGGTCATTGTTTTAAATATGTTATAAGCATACTTTTTCAAAGAAACATCAGTGGCCAAAATGTTGTTAATGTTATAAAATATGTTAATTACTACTTAATTGGATTAACTTTATCATATTAAGATTATGATTAATTTTATCATATTCAAATTAGGATTAACTCTATGATAATTATAATCTCCTAATTTTATCTAAGGTATATCTACATCACTATATATACACATTATGGATGGTATATAAGAGAATGCATAATAAAGAATTTTTTCATATTTCTCGTTTTCTACGTATTTTCTTTATATTTATAACACGTTATCAACGTGATAGTCTCTACAAGGTATAATAGTGAAAGGAGAAAGATTTAGTTTTTTCAATTTACAAGAAAATTGTTATTCTATAATTAAAATATATTTTCACATTTAATTTATATTTTTTATAATTTAATATAATTGATCTTGACTTAATTTAGATTTATAATTTTTTTTCCATAAAGTAATATCAGAACTCTCATGTCGAATCATTAATAAAATTTTATGTGAAGATAAACATATATAACTTGTTACAGCTTTTTGAAATTTTAATTGTTGACCCATTTTTGGTATAATATTGATTTTTTTTTTGTGATAATCCAGGCAATGGGTTTTGATCATTGTTTGTATTGTTCGTTAATTCCTCTTATTAATTAACAATGGGTTTGTGAAACCCAATACATAATGTCACCTATAAATTAATATTGGTTGTTTTTGTCATTTTCAAGCATGATTATGTACCCATTTAGCTTATGTGATTTTAAGTTTTGAAATTCGTGCATATTATGTATAATGCGGGTACTATTTAATTTACTGTTTAGGGTATATATATACATACATATATATATATATATGATAATATATTTTGGGCTATTAACAATATATGTATACCTTTAAAATAAGAGATAAATAAATTTTAAAATTTTATTTGTGAAATTTAAATTTAATACTTATTTTTGTGTTTATGGTTATATATCTAATAATATAATATAGTATATGAAAATAAAAGAAATATAAAATTATGAGTAAATTTTTGTGTATTGAAGTGAAGTTGGTAAATAAATTGATATTTACTATAATTTGATATGATTATTTGCAATGTTAGAGTTATGATATTTAAATCTAACTATAATTTTTAGTCTTTATTTATTTGATAGCATTTTAATCTATCTATTTTATAATTTTTATTTAAATTTGGTATATTTACAATGTTATATCTTATAAAACTTGAATTTATTACCCTTGATATTTTCTGAAGAAATTATTTGTTATGGGTACTTAATAATAAGATTCACCTTAATATTATGAATCTTAGAGATACTATAAAAAAGAAATAAAAAATCTCCACATAATTGCTTAAAGTAATAATTTTCCTTTTGATTCTTCAAACGAGAAATTGAAAATTGATTATCTTAATATTAATGATTTATTACAATATTTTTTTAGAATATTAAACTTTTTATGCCTCAAATGTGCTCATGCAGTAACAATTGACTTAACCTGTAGCTAAACATAATTTTTAGCTTTTGATAAAAAATCATCAAACTCGTCCAATTAATTTAATATCATTATCTGAAGTGAATGTGATATTTTTTTAAAGACCATATATGAGATCTTGATAAAAAGAATTGTGGTGAAATTCTTTTTTCCTACCAATTTTGAAATCACAAATGCTAAAAAGATACATATTGGCACAACTCTCATATTTTTTCATGATCAGAAAATATTTGTTATAGTTAACATTAATATAAATTAATGTTAATATGATATCTGGTTCTGCAAATATGATTGAAAACTCTAAAAAAGTCCACCTTATATTAAGAATTTCAACAAAATTATATATCGATGATTTGTTGCATCCAAGTAAATCTTGAAGAAATTTACTAAATTTTAAAGAATATTCCGCAATAGATATTCTACTGAAAAAAGTAAGATATATATTGAATTTTTATATGTTAACTATATGAATTTAAACCAGAAGTTCATATTTAAGAAGTTCTTAATTACTTAATTGGATTGTACTTTATAAAAAATAAAGATAGTTGAGTTATATTATATGCACAAAAAGTGTATATTTTAGCATGATCGTTTTGGTCATCCAAATTCAAACATGATAAATTGATTGTAAAATGGACATCCACTAAAAAATTAAAAAAATTATTTTATCTAATGATTACTTTTACGTTTTTTGTGCTCAAGATAAATTAATTATAAAACTTTCACCATCTAAATTATATTTAGAGTCATCTGAATTTTTACAAAAATATACAAGGACATTTGTGGCCCTATCCATCAGTCTTACAAACCATTTAGATACTTTATGAGTTTAATTGATGTTTCAACTCGATGGTCACATGTTTATCTATTATCAACTCGTAATATTACTTTTGCTAAATTTCTTGCTTAAATTATAAAAGTTAAAGTCAATATTTTTTTTATTATCATATCAAGACGATTTATATGGATTATGCATATGAGTTCACTTAAAAAGTATTTATGATTATTGTATATTAATATGAATTACTATTGAATATTTTATTGAATATGTTCATACTTAATATGGTTTAGCTGAATAATTATTTATTAAGCTTTATGATTAATTATTATTCTTATACTTATAAAATCAAAAGTTCTTATATTTGTTTGGATATATGTTTAGATACATGTTATTATTTATATTGCACATTTAATTTGTATTTGATTATCTGCATATCACAACTTTTTCACTTTATAACTTATGTTTATCTAACATAATATATCTTATTTATAATTTGTGATATTAAAATTTTTTGTTGAAATATATATGTTCTTGTTGCATCCCCTCAAAGAAATAAAAGAGATTATCAATATTATCTTGATATTTATATATATTTTGATTGTCTATATTAGATATTATGGATCTTTAATGATAAATTTTCTAAAGCAATATTTTTAGTGAGTTGGTTTTTCCACCATTAGGGGAAGATAAAATTAAAGGGCTAAAAGTACAATAGATTAGTTGAAATACACAAACTTTATTCAAATCTTAATACACACAAAAATCAATGTGAACTGAAAGTTCAAAAACTAACTCATTTGTAAAATATTACAAATCAATTACTAGATATTTTTACAGATACCCATAAGGTATCTTGTAACACCCCCATCTCCAATGCACACACACCACAACCACAACAATGTAGCATATGTGCACCAAACATAGGAATGCTACATTTTTCTTAACATTTAAAACACTTTAAGACTTGATACAATACCCTTATCATCATACATTATAGAAAAATAGATCATTTACTTATAAAACAAAACATATTAGTTATGTATATATATATATATTTAAATATTACACAGCGGAAGTTATAAATTAATTACATATTTACACATTAAACATTTCTTTACAAAATATAAAGAAGTATACATGATTGGCAAGTCTGCTTTGATCTTTAAGCTCCCAAAAATTGGATTCCTCAAGGTCTACTCTCACTTGGTCTTGAAGAACTACCGGGTTCAACTCTATCAACTCTATTACCTGCGCGATTAAACACTATCGCGCTAAGCCAACGGCTTAGTAAGATAAAACATGCTATTGGTATGCTTTAATACAATACAATGTCAATTCTCAATTCATATTATACATGTAACCATTTATATGCAAGGCTAACATCATACCTTTACATTTCATAATTCAACATATAAATATATGCATATCACATTTCAACATCTTTTCTCATACTTCATTAACTAATCATTAAACAATCCATAAACAACACTAAACAAAGACAAGCATGGGCCCAAGACACACTAATATGCAATTCAATTTTCAGAGTTAATGCTTTGGTTTGTTATCACATTTATCAATATCATATACCCAACTAGGCTTCAAGGATCAAGTTCAACCAAGCTTCAAGGGGAGCAAAGCATGCTAAGCTTCTACCCAACTTGGCTTCAAGAACTAATCCAACCTAGCTTCAAGGGTGGTAACATCTCAATTAGGCATCAAGGATCCAATCCAACCTAACTTCAAGAGATTGTTACACTTATTAGGCATGCCACCAACAACAAACTCTGAAAATGGAATAACACATTAGCCACACAATTCATTTAGATTCCATTCTCAATTCTCATTATCATTTAGGCAAACATGCCTCATTTATCTCCATTGAATCACATTAGCCAATAACAATGGCTTCACATTTTATTTCACAATATAACACTTCATTATTCAAGTGTATATTTATATCATCCATGATCACATTATATCTCATATAGCATCATTCATCATAGCCAAACACAATGGCATTGTCTCATATCATGTCTTATTTGAATTATCATTTCATCTTTGATACAACATTTCAATATACATTACTCATGAAACACATTACCATTCAAAGTGCATAACAACATTGCTAAATCTCAACAATGCAATTAGGGCAAAACACAATTGATATGATTCATAGCTTTATGATCTTCCACATTCATTTGATTAGATCATTCTTGTGTTTGAAACATGTTTATAATGTTCATATTTAAGTTTGGAAACAATAGAACCTTTGAAGAATCAAAACAATGTAAAAAGAAACAAAGTATAAAACAATATATAATTCATTTGTAGGACACGCCCAACCCATTTGATGAACACGCCCAGCCACTTGATGGAACACGCCCGTGTCACTAACAACAAAAGAGACAGTAGCCAATTCAAACAATTGACACGCCCATCACCTTTGATGGACACGCCCGTGTCTCTCCAATGCATATGGCCGTGTCACCCATCAACACAAACTCAACTAAAACCAACACTTTCTCAATTTCACTCAAACACAATATTCATCATATAACATGTTTCAAATGGACAAAATCAATGTTCTAACACATTTTCATCACAAGAATTACTTCACAACACATTAATATAACAATTAAACACCTATCATCTCAAAACCCTAAAATCAACACTCTTCTCCATTCTTCCAAACCAACATCTCCACCATTTCCAACAACAACCTCTAATTAAACTCATAACTTAAAATCAATTAAACACTTGAAAACACAACACAACACATCTCAAACCCACCAAATCACAAAATCACCAAGCCCTTATTCACTTCCAACAAAACTTCCAAATAAACAAAGAAAACAAGATAATACTTACTTTAGAAGAAGAAATTCCACCAATCCTTTGTCAAAACCTTGGATTGCTTCTTCAATTTGCTTCTTGCCTCAAGAACACTTCTCTTTCCCTTTTGTTAATGGAGAGCCGGCCACTTCATGAAGAAAGAAGAAAATGATGAAGACACAAAGTCAATTTTTGCTTTTAATCTCCACCAAGTATTCTTATCCAAGCAAATACCAAAATGCCCTCAATCATATAACTAACTTTTTGTCTTATCTAAGCCCTTATATGTAATTACACACTTAACACAAAAATATCTCCCTTCCTTTGACTCTTCCTTTGACCCAATTATATGTTATATATATCATCATATACACAACATATACCATTCTCTCTAAACCCTAAATCTTTCCCAATACACATATACACAAGCATTCTCCTCCCAATTTCTTTTCTTATCCCATCATATACATTCAATCCAATATATAACAATAACAACAACAATAACAACATCAACAATATGCAAAACTTCTAGGGCATAAATGAGGATATTACAATTCTCTCCCTCTAAAAAGAAATTTCGTCCTCGAAATTACCTGTTATCAAAGCTGAAACAACTGCGGATACTGCTCTTGCATAAATTGCTCACTTTCCCAAGTTGCTTCTTCTTTTCCATGATTCTTCCATAGCACTTTCACCAATGGTACACTCTTGTTCCTCAACTCTTTCACTTCTCGTGCCAAGATAGCAACTGGTTCCTCTTCAAAAGTCAAGTCTGGGCTCACTTCAATAGATTCAAATGGCAACACATGAGATGGATCCGACCTATATCTCCTCAACATAGAAACATGAAACACATTATGAATACGATCCAACTCAGGTGGCAAAGCAAGTCGATATGCCACTGGCCCAACTCTTTCTAACACTTCATACGGCCCAATGAAACGAGGACTCAATTTCCCTTTCCGACCGAACCTCAAAATCTTCTTCCAAGGAGATACTTTCAAAAATACCTTATCTCCAACATTAAACTCTATGTCTCTCCTTTTCATATCTGCATAAGACTTCTGTCGGTCTGAAGCTGCTTTTAATCTGCCTCGAATCAACTTTACTTTCTCTTCCGTTTCTTGAATCAAATCAGGGCCAATTATTTTACCTTCACCAAGTTCACTCCAACAAAGAGGTGTCCTGCACCGTCTACCATACAATGCTTCAAATGGTGCCATACCAATGCTGGATTGGTGACTGTTGTTGTAAGCAAACTCCACAAGCGGTAGAAATCTGTCCCAACTTCCAGAGAAATCGATGACACAGCTTCTCAACATATCTTCAACAATCTGTATTACCCTCTCTGACTGTCCATCCGTCTGTGGATGAAAAGCAGTACTGAAGTGCAGTCGAGAACCCAAAGCACTATGCAAACTCTTCCAAAACTTTGAAGTAAACCTGGGATCTCTATCAGACACTAAAGAAGTTGGAACACCATGCAATTTCACAATCTCATGGATATACAGTTCAGCCAACCTCTCCAAAGAGTAATCCATCCGCACTGGAAGGAAATGAGCTGTCTTAGTCAATCTATCCACAATCACCCATATGGCATCATGCTTCTTTTGTGTCAATGGCAAACCAGACACAAAATCCATCGTTACTCTATCCCACTTCCATTCTGGCACTGACAACGGTTGCAACAACCCGGTTGGAACTTGGTGCTCTGCTTTAACCTTCTGACAAGTGAGACATTTCGATACAAACTCAGCAATGTCTCTTTTTAACCCAATCCACCAATAATGCTGTCTCAAATCATGATACATCTTCGTATTACCCGGATGCATAGCAAACATCGACTGATGAGCTTCTTCCAAAATGACCCTTTTCAAAACAGCATCATCGGGTACACACAATCTGCTCTTGAACCAGAGACTCCCATCACTTTTCACAACAAAATCTCTAGATTTTCCATTTTTGCAATCTGAAATAATCTTTTGAATCTTCATATCCGTCATCTGAGTCTCTTTAATCTGATCTAGCAAAACTGGCTTCAATTGCAACTGTGCCAACAATGCACCATCATCACAAGGTACAAAACTGACATGCAATGCTCTCAACTCAACAAGCAACGAGAGCGAATACACAGTTAAACCAGCTACAAACTTCCGACTCAAGGCATCAGCAACAACATTTGCTTTACCTGGATGATAGTCAATCAAGCAGTCGTAGTCTTTAATCAATTCTAACCATCTCCTCTGACGAAGATTGAGCTCTTTCTGGACACCCAAATACTTCAAACTCTTGTGATCAGTGTAGATGAAACATTTCTCTCCAAACAGATAGTGGCGCCAAATTTTCAATGCAAATACAATGGCAGCCAATTCCAAATCATGGGTTGGATAGTTAAGCTCATGCGGTTTCAACTGTCGAGATGCATAAGCTATAACTTTCCCTTCCTGCATCAATACACACCCTAAACCTCTATGTGAAGCATCACTGTAGATCACATATGGTTTGCCTTCAACAGGTAAAGTAAGAACAGGCGCTTGAGTTAACATATCTCTCAACTGCTCAAAGCTCGCCTGACACTGATCCGTCCACAAAAACCTCACTCCCTTACGAAGCAATCTGGTGAGTGGAGTAGCTATCAAAGAAAATCCTTTCACAAACCGCCGGTAATAGCCTGCCAAACCCAGAAAACTTCTAACCTCTGTCACCGACTTGGGTGGACTCCAATTCAGAATAGCTTCAACTTTGCTCGGATCAACTCTGAAGCCTTCTGCAGAAACAATATGTCCGAGAAAAGCTACTTGATCCAACCAGAACTCACACTTCGACAATTTAGCAAACAACTGCTTCTCTCTCAAAATCTGCAACACAATCCGCAGATGCATATCATGTTCCTCTTCATTCCGCGAATACACCAGAATATCATCGATGAAGACCACTACAAACTGATCCAGATAGGGCCTAAACACCCTATTCATCAAATCCATAAAAGCTGCAGGTGCATTCGTAAGACCAAAAGGCATAACTAAAAACTTATAATGCCCATACCTGGTCCGAAAAGCTGTCTTGGAAACATCTTCAGCTTTGACTCTCAGCTGATGATACCCAGATCTCAAATCAATTTTAGAAAATACAGCTGCACCCTTCAATTGATCAAAGAGATCATCGATTCTAGGCAAAGGATATTTATTTTTAATAGTCACCTTATTCAATTGCCTATAATCGATACACAACCTCATGGTACCATCTTTCTTCTTCACAAATAGCACAGGAGCTCCCCAAGGAGAAACATTGGGGCGAATAAATCCTTTGTCCAATAACTCCTGTAATTGTACTTTCAACTCCCTTAATTCTGCTGGTGCCATTCTGTAAGGAGTAATCGAGATAGGAGTGGTACCAGGCAACAATTCAATACCAAACTCCACCTCTCTCTCTCAGGAGGCAACCCTGGCAACTCTTCTGGAAAAACATCCGGAAACTCAGCAACTGTGGCAATGCTATCAATGGGAGAACCCTTCACTCTAGTATCCACCACATGAGCAAGATAGGCTTCACACCCCTTTCTAATCAATCTCCTAGCTGCAACAGCTGAAACAAATAGGGAGGCTAGCTGTTCCTGCTCATTAGATACTAACACTTCTCTACCATCGACAGTCCTCAAAGAAACAATTTTCTTTTTACAATCCACCACAGCTCCATGTCGAGATAGCCAATCCATTCCTAAGATCACATCATATTCCTTAAATGGCATCTCAATCAAGTCTCCAAGGAACTCCTCACCTTGCACCCTCACTGCACTATCTCGGTGCACCTTACTCACAACCACACTATGCCCTAACGGGTTTGTCACTAACACATCAAATCCTAGGGACTCAGCATACACATCAAAAACAGGCAAAATAGATGCACTAATATAAGAATGGGTGGAACCCGGATCAATCAAAGCAAGTACTGGGGTATCAAATAAAGAAAAAGTACCAGCTATGACTGCCGATGCATCAGGCTGCCTCTGCATCACATAAATCCTCTGAGAAGATCCCACCTCCTCTGGTCTATTCTCTCTGGATGCAGAACCTCCTCTGGAACTGAACCCAACTCTGCCTCCTCTGCCAAAGCCCCTGCTTCCTCGACCTCCCCTCACACTGGGCCGAGAAGCTGCAGTATCAACTGACACCTGCTCTTGCCTCTCAAGGCAATCTCTCACAAAGTGATCAGGTGACCCACACCTGAAACAAACTCCCGCTACCCCTGCTTTCCAACAAGGACCACCATGTGGCCTCCCACAATGAATGCAGATGGGTAAGGTGGATCTCTGAACCATAGGGGTTGGAGCACTCGCTACTGAAGCTGCAGGTCTAAATCTCTGTCTCTGTGACTGCACTGACCTACCCACTGGTCTCTGGCTCCTACTACTCCGAGGCACAAAACTCCCTTTTCCTCTCTTCGCAAAAGAAGACCCTGCCTCGAACTGGGGCCTCCTAACTCTAGTCTCTTCCTCTGAAGCAGCTGCAATAACTTGAGCTCTCTCCACACTGCGAGCTGCTGCCACAAGCTGGGAAAAATCAGTATATCTTGAACCAGCCACATGACACATAAGAGAAGGCCGCAATCCCTCCTCAAATCTCCTGCATCTATCAATCTCATCAACTATAATTCCCCCAGCATACTCACTCAACCGGATAAATTCAACCTCATACTCTGTCACGGTCCCGTGATCCTGCCTCAAATCTAAAAACTCTCTTTTCTTCCCATCTTTATACTCCCTTGGAGTATACTTCAATTCAAATTCTCTCAAAAAGTCAGCATATAACAAAGTTGGTGGATCATCCATAGAATGGGGCACTGTCTTCCATCAACTATATGCGTCCTTTTGTAGCAAAGATCTTGCATAGTCAAACTTTTCCTCAGGGGTGGCTTGCAACTGAACAAATACCCTCTGAACTCTATCAAGCCACTGTTCTGCTACAGCCGGATCAACTGTACCAAAGAAATCCTCTGCTCCATATTTTCTTAGCTTATCATAGTGCCTCACTGATACTGAAGGCTGAGGGGGGTGGTGGCACTGGTTGCACAGGTGCTGGTCTCATAACTTCCATCATATTCCTGAACCAAGCTGGCGGAACATCCTCACCAACTGGTCTACCCGACACCGAAGCAGGTGCCTCCTCAACACTATCAATCCTAGCTCCCTCCTCAGGAGCAACACTCTCCGCACTTCCCTCAATTGACTGCCGTGAGTGGGGATCCATTACTACCTATATCTGCAAACACAGCAGATGATGTCTTATTAAAGATCAAAGACTGCCAATCATAAACATTTATGTTATTCAGAAATTCATTTTTTTTTTAAGTAAAAATATTCTTTTCCTTACAGTTTACCTAGGTTGAGAATCTCAAACCTAGGCTCTGATACCAAAACAATTGTAACACCCCCATCTCCAATGCACACACACCACAACCACAACAATGTAGCATATGTGCACCAAACATAGGAATGCTACATTTTTCTTAACATTTAAAACACTTTAAGACTTGATACAATACCCTTATCATCATACATTATAGAAAAATAGATCATTTACTTATAAAACAAAACATATTAGTTATGTATATATATATATATATATTTAAATATTACACAGCGGAAGTTATAAATTAATTACATATTTACACATTAAACATTTCTTTACAAAATATAAAGAAGTATACATGATTGGCAAGTCTGCTTTGATCTTTAAGCTCCCAAAAATTGGATTCCTCAAGGTCTACTCTCACTTGGTCTTGAAGAACTACCGGGTTCAACTCTATCAACTCTATTACCTGCGCGATTAAACACTATCGCGCTAAGCCAACGGCTTAGTAAGATAAAACATGCTATTGGTATGCTTTAATACAATACAATGTCAATTCTCAATTCATATTATACATGTAACCATTTATATGCAAGGCTAACATCATACCTTTACATTTCATAATTCAACATATAAATATATGCATATCACATTTCAACATCTTTTCTCATACTTCATTAACTAATCATTAAACAATCCATAAACAACACTAAACAAAGACAAGCATGGGCCCAAGACACACTAATATGCAATTCAATTTTCAGAGTTAATGCTTTGGTTTGTTATCACATTTATCAATATCATATACCCAACTAGGCTTCAAGGATCAAGTTCAACCAAGCTTCAAGGGGAGCAAAGCATGCTAAGCTTCTACCCAACTTGGCTTCAAGAACTAATCCAACCTAGCTTCAAGGGTGGTAACATCTCAATTAGGCTTCAAGGATCCAATCCAACCTAACTTCAAGAGATTGTTACACTTATTAGGCATGCCACCAACAACAAACTCTGAAAATGGAATAACACATTAGCCACACAATTCATTTAGATTTCATTCTCAATTCTCATTATCATTTAGGCAAACATGCCTCATTTATCTCCATTGAATCACATTAGCCAATAACAATGGCTTCACATTTTATTTCACAATATAACACTTCATTATTCAAGTGTATATTTATATCATCCATGATCACATTATATCTCATATAGCATCATTCATCATAGCCAAACACAATGGCATTGTCTCATATCATGTCTTATTTGAATTATCATTTCATCTTTGATACAACATTTCAATATACATTACTCATGAAACACATTACCATTCAAAGTGCATAACAACATTGCTAAATCTCAACAATGCAATTAGGGCAAAACACAATTGATATGATTCATAGCTTTATGATCTTCCACATTCATTTGATTAGATCATTCTTGTGTTTGAAACATGTTTATAATGTTCATATTTAAGTTTGGAAACAATGGAACCTTTGAAGAATCAAAACAATGTAAAAAGAAACAAAGTATAAAACAATATGTAATTCATTTGTAGGACACGCCCAACCCATTTGATGAACACGCCCAGCCACTTGATGGAACACGCCCGTGTCACTAACAACAAAAGAGACAGTAGCCAATTCAAACAATTGACACGCCCATCACCTTTGATGGACACGCCCGTGTCTCTCCAATGCATATGGCCGTGTCACCCATCAACACAAACTCAACTAAAACCAACACTTTCTCAATTTCACTCAAACACAATATTCATCATATAACATGTTTCAAATGGACAAAATCAATGTTCTAACACATTTTCATCACAAGAATTACTTCACAACACATTAATATAACAATTAAACACCTATCATCTCAAAACCCTAAAATCAACACTCTTCTCCATTCTTCCAAACCAACATCTCCACCATTTCCAACAACAACCTCTAATTAAACTCATAACTTAAAATCAATTAAACACTTGAAAACACAACACAACACATCTCAAACCCACCAAATCACAAAATCACCAAGCCCTTATTCACTTCCAACAAAACTTCCAAATAAACAAAGAAAACAAGATAATACTTACTTTAGAAGAAGAAATTCCACCAATCCTTTGTCAAAACCTTGGATTGCTTCTTCAATTTGCTTCTTGCCTCAAGAACACTTCTCTTTCCCTTTTGTTAATGGAGAGCCGGCCACTTCATGAAGAAAGAAGAAAATGATGAAGACACAAAGTCAATTTTTGCTTTTAATCTCCACCAAGTATTCTTATCCAAGCAAATACCAAAATGCCCTCAATCATATAACTAACTTTTTGTCTTATTTAAGCCCTTATATGTAATTACACACTTAACACAAAAATATATCCCTTCCTTTGACTCTTCCTTTGACCCAATTATATGTTATATATATCATCATATACACAACATATACCATTCTCTCTAAACCCTAAATCTTTCCCAATACACATATACACAAGCATTCTCCTCCCAATTTCTTTTCTTATCCCATCATATACATTCAATCCAATATATAACAATAACAACAACAATAACAACATCAACAATATGCAAAACTTCTAGGGCATAAATGAGGATATTACATATCTAAATCACATATTCCAGCTGTTAATACTCTTGCTCGATTGATTGTCTATGTAGGACATCTTATTAGTATGACAACCAATGAATATAATATAAACTTGAAGGGTGGTAAATCACTTGATTCAAAATATTATTCTTTAAAAGAAAAAAATGAATAATTTTAAAATGACTCTCTTGAAGAGATCAAAACTAACGTAAATCAACAACCACATATTTCTAGAGAAGTAATCCCAGAAGTTGTTCCAGTACCGAAAAATTATGAGATCTTATTACAACCTAGAAATATGTGAGAAATGAATAAAATTATTATTGATAATATATTTGCATATATTGCTGCTGAAATTATTAAAATATGTTTAAGCTTAAAAATATTTAAAATTTTTAACGTCGAAGTGATTGGCCAAAATAGAAAGAAGTAATCCAGACTGAGCTATATTTATTTACTAAACATATAATATTTGGACCAGTAGTCCAAACATCATAAGGTGTCAGACCTATGGGGTATTGTATGTAAAAGAAATTAACCAGAAAATGAAATTATGAAAATAATACATTTTTTCTATTATGAATACAATTACTCTTAGAGTTAGTTTGACAGCTCCTAAAGGGCTTGACATACATTATGAAAACTTACTTATATGACTCACAAGATAAATGAGTTAAATGAAATTATAAAATATAAGGCACAACTTGTGATACAAGAATTCTCACAAAGATCTTGTATAGATTATGATGAGTCATATTTCCATGTCAAAGATATTATCACCTTTAGATTTTTTTATCTGTTTGGTAGCCTTTGAAAGGCTCAACATATATTTAATGGATATTGTGACAGTTTACTTATATAGTTCATTAGATAATGATATATATATATATATATGAAAATTTCTGAATGATTCAAGATACATGAAGTATTAAGATGCTTGAAGCATATAATACTTTGACAAATATATTATATTGAGCTCCAAAGATCTTGATATAAGCTAAAGCAATCTAGGTGAATGTGGTATAATCGTCTATTTGAATAATTAGAGAAAATATATATGAAAATAATTTTATTTGCCTATGTGTTTTTATCTAGAAGATAAATTTATAATTTATTATATTTGCAGTTTATATTTATGATTTAAATATAATAAAAACTTCAGAAGAGATCTTAATTACTGCAGACTATTTAAAGAAGAAATTTGAAATAAAGGATCTTAGAAAATAAAATTTTATCTTGGTTTCAAATTAAGTATCTGTCGAATAGGATTATTGTCCATCAAGCATCATATATCGAATCATCTTGAAATAATTTTATATAGATAAATCTTATACATTAAGCACTCCATTGGTTGTTTATTCTCTTGATGTAAAGGAGATCATTTTCGCTTATGAAACGATAATAAAGAGATTCTTAGTCTTGAAGTACCATATCTCAGCATAATAGGGGCGGTTTTATATTTTACTAACAATACAAAATCATATATTATTTTTTCAGTTAACTTGTTTGCAAGGTTTAGTTTTACACCAATTAGAAGGTATTAAAATGGAGTGAAATATATTCTACGCTATCTAAATGACACATTTAATGAGTGTTTGATTTTCTCAAAAGGAATAAAGGCTAAACTTGCAAGATATGATGATGTTGGATGCTTTTCTGATTCTCATAAAATTCGGTCATAAACAAGTTATCTTCACATATAATAATTTTATAGCGATACGTGAAGCAAATAATAACTATTACTTCATCAAATCATTCAGAATTATTAGTTATTTATGAAGCTAATCATAAATATATATTATTGAGAAACATAATTAAACATATTGAAGGAGCATATGGATTGCCTATAGAAAGAATAAGCCAACAATATTGCATAAAAATAATACAGTATATATTGCACAAATCGAGAAATGCTACAAAAAAAAGGTAATAAAACAAAATATATATCACCAAAATTCTTTTACACTCATAAACTCATGAATGAAGGAAAAGTTAATATTTGCAAAATTCATTCAAGTGGTAATCTAACAGATTTGTTCACAAAAATACTGTCGACATCAGTCTTCAAAAGACATGTATACAATATTGGGATATATTCACTTAAAATATTTTAGTTGGATGTATTTTTGAGGAAAAGTTATATATGAATATTTCATTTTTTCTTCTCTTTTATCTCAATAAATTTTTCTTAACAATATTTTAACGAGGCATATTCATAGGGGGTAGTCATCCAAGGAAAAGTGCTATAAAATATGTAGATGACTACTTAATTAAATTAACCTTATTTTATCAAAATTATATTTACTTTATCCTATTTAGATTATGATTAACTTTATAATAATTGTAATCTCCTAATCTTATCTAAAGTCTACCTACACCACTATATACACCCATTATAGATGGTGTGTAAGAGAATACACAATAAAAAATTTTCTCATGTTTCTCTTTCTCTACATATATTTTTTTATATTTATAACATGTTATCAGCACGATAGTTTCTATAAATTATAATATAGAATGGAGAAAATTTTAGTTTTGTCAATTTATAATCAATGTATTTTTCCACATTCAATTTATATTTTTTATGATTTAACATAATTGATATTGACTTAATTGAGATTTTAAAAAAAATTTCCCACAAAATAATATAAGAACTCTCATGTCGAATCATTAATAAAATTTTATGTGAAGACAAGCATAGATAACTTGTTATAGTTTTTTGAAATTTTAATTGTAAAAAAAAAAGATAAATGTAGTATTTTTAAAAATTGAAAGTGGTAGTATTTTTGAAACAATTCTTCTTTTTAGGGTAGTTTTGTAATAGCCCCTATAATTAGTGTTTCTTTCTATCCTTTACAAGTCTAATAACACATGTAATGTAAAAAAGAGATAAAAATTTTGTGTTTTTCCAATGTGAGATTATTTTGAAATAGCTTATATATGTTTATATATTCCAACAAGCGGCAAAGCATTCAATCATGGATTTGATACAGTATGATCCAAAAGCTTTTAAAATATTTTATTTATAAGTGTTTTTCACTCATATATTTTTTTGTACTAAATCTCTCTTTTCATTTTTACAGCCATTTGAAATCCCAACAGCCAGTTCACATCTTTTATCCATCTCAACTTCTCCAAGTCACAAATTTAGTTAATAATGGCCTTAATTTGTTACATGACATTATTATCAGTATCAATTTTATAAATTTTCAGGCGGTGATAGAATTAAAATAAAATTGTATTAAACTAGTCATATTGTGTATATGCATTTTCTCAAAATTTTATCAATATAACTTTTTGTGACATAAAAAAATATAATACTGATTATATATCAATATTAATTTATTTACAATTTATCCAAAATCTTCACTAGTCAAATGCATGTTATGCATTAAGAAAGACTGACAAATATAAAAATAGTAGTATTTAACAATTAGATAAAAGTTTTATAGGATTAATCTTTAATTGAACTTCTTAAACCCAATTTAAGCGAACGTTGATGCAAAATTTGTGCACAAAAAGTAGAAATTAAAAAGGAAAAAGACAAAAGTAAAATATAGTTCTATTTCAGCACGTTTTAATTATATGTTAATTAAATATATTTTTAATTGGTGTTTATATTCATAATCTTATATATATATATATATATATTAAGATTATTTCAATATTGACAAACCAAAATTCATCTATATCATTTTAATATTTGGGTGAAGCTATAACAGTGAATATGATCTTATATAAGAAAAACAAATGTATTTGCTAAGTCAAAGATTATTGTAAATTTGGTCATGAAGTTTGCATCCTTGCATGGAAAAAAAATATTAATTAAAGAAATAATTTTTAATGTATAATTTGTGATAAATTGTGAAGTCCCACTAAATATCACTCTTATATTTAGCTAAATATGCATTTTACAACATAAAATAAAAAGAGTTTTAGGTTAAATAACACTTAATGGGTAGAATTTTGTTAAAGTTTTATAATTTAATTAATAAGTAATGTTTCTTCCAAAAAAAAAAAACTAATGTAAGAACACAAAATTTATACCGATAACACATTAAAAAATCAATAAGTCTTTAATTAAGGGATATAAAATGGAAATTGAAATTTTTATGAGGATTGAGAGATTACAATTTCAAAATTTAATTTGAATTAAATAAATTAGAAAAAAGGGATCATGAAATAATGTAAAGTGACATTAAGTAGGCAAAAGAAGTAATAAAATTAAAAATAGTGTTGAATCAATATATAGGAAGAAGTGGGAAAGTGAATGGTGTAATTTAGAAGGCTACAAGAGCTTGTGAATGAGTTTCTTATGAAGCAAATGCAGTGAAGGGGACGTGAAACCACTTCTGTGACAGTTTCCGTTTGTGGTAAGTGCCATGTTCTCATTATTGTTTGTTTTTAGAGGAACTTCAATTAATTATATATATTTTTTAATTAATTAATTGATTACCCATCATGACTCAATTTTTTTTTTTTTAACAATATAGTATCACAAGCCACGCACTTTCAAAGATCATAAACACTTGAATTAGTATTGGTCAAAAACAATCAATAGCGTCTTTTACTCTATCATTTAATTACTGTACACTACAATTGATATTTAGCAATTTTGGCAGAGATGAAGAATCGTTGCATAGTCCATCAAGTTCCGTGCCAATTATGATTATTTGACCATATCAAGGACTGAAATATTTAATATTCAACGTAAAAATTAATCTTTCTTCTAATTTAAAAAAAAAAAATTATACGTATATTAGAGTTTGATTTTTGAAATAAATTGTAAATGCAAATTTTTCTATATGAATATCTTATTTATAACATAAAAAAAGATAAATTTAATTTGTACTAATTCCCTTATTTAAAAAAAACCTAAGAAAAAAAAATATATATATATACATCAACAATTAAATGCAACCCAAATTAACTATGGGAGCCCAACTAGAGCCAAATCCTAGTTCTACCATGGTAACATGTGCTGTCTGACTAAAGATTTCCATATATATGAAATGGTAAGAGTATAATAACAATGTTTATTTCAAGTGACACCATGCACAGAAATGTCTTTTGCTCAAAAGTAGACCATAATGTTTAAAATACTTTCCATAAATTCTCTCTCTCTCTCTCTCTCTCTCTCGATATATATATATATATATATATATATAAGAAAACAGATATATATGTATATATACGAGTATATTTATTTTCAGTTTAATTATTTATTTTCTTGAATTAACCTGCTGGTTTTGATGGATTTACAAGTTGGAGCAATTTTTGATGGGTTTTAGTTAGTATTTATATGTAATTAGTGGTGGAATATTAGCTATAATACTGTTTCATTATTATCTGCTAAACGTTAATTAGACACTAATTCTTGTAAATTATCTCTCTCTAAAAATTGACACCAAATACATGCATGTTTTTTTCTAGATCAATATTAAAAATTAAAATATTAACTTATAATATACTTGGAATTGACTATAATGAATGAAAATTGAGATATAATTAATCAGTAAAAAGCTTATAAATTTATTAATTACTTGAACATTAATATTGTTAAAAATATCTCTCACTTGCTGCACAAAATTAAGCAAGATCAAATCAAGAAATTTTAAATTTAAAAAATAAATCAAAGTTATTTTTATTTAATATTTTATATCATATTTTATAGTTTTTATTTTTATTTTTCTGTTATAAATTCATGTATAAATATGTTATTTGATTAAAATAAACTATAAGTCATTTATTAAGTTTCATTAAAAAAAACAACAGTGATATCATAACATTTTAATCTTTGAAGGACCTAAGATGAAGAAGAAAAAGAAAAAAAAAATGAAGAGGGGCTTATGAAGTTTTTATAATAATATCCACAACTTATCCATGCTCATAACCATAACAATAGTAATATCTTTCACTTTAGTTATATTCATATTCATGACTATAATTATAATTACAGTTATATCTATAACCATAAATCACGCCCATACCCATATCTATAACCACAATCACAATTATAATCATGACCATAAGCACATTCAAGGGAACTTTCAAGTCTTTAAACTAAAAATAATTAAAATCAGTATGTCTGTAAATTACAATAAAAATACAAAAATAATGATGACCGTCATGCCACAAAAATATAACAAAATATAAAATGATAAAGACCGGTATGTCTATAAATTACAATGCAAAAAATATCAAGTGATCGGCAAAAAAACAATTTTTGATGTTCAAAGAAAAGTGTCATGTCCAAGAAGGAGATTGATAAAATCAAGAAAATCAAATTTAGAGAAAAATTTTAAGTTTGCAGCAAATGATGCAATGATGAGTGTTGAAAATATTCTTGATTTGTTGTACAAAATCAAGCAAGATTAAATAAAAAAATTTAAATTTAAAAATAAATTAAAGTTATTTTTATTTGATATTTGATATCATATTTTATAGATTTTGTTTTTATTTTTCTATTATAAATTTATGTATAAATATGCTATTTGATTAAAATAAACTATGAGCCATTTCTTAAGCTCCATTAAAAAATCAACAGTGATATCATAGCATTTTAATCTTTGAGGGACCGAAAATAAAGAAGAAAAAGAAAAAAAATAAAGAGGGGCTTATGAAGTTTTTATAATAATACTCATAACTTATCCATGCCCATAACTATAACAATAGCAATATCTTTCACTATAGTCATGTTCATATTCATGACTATAATCATAATCGCAGCTATATCCATAACCATAAATCATGCCCATACCCATATTCATAACCACAATCACAATCATAACTATAAGCATATTCAAGAGACCTTTCAAATCTTTAAACTGAAAATGATAAAGATCAGTATGTCCATAAACTACAACAAAATATAAAAATGATGATAATCTGCATGTTACAAAACTGCAATAAAATATAAAATGATAAAGACCGACATGTCTATAAATTACAACGCAAAAAATAATTAAGTAACCGGTAAAAAAAAAAAATTAATGTTCAAAGAAAAGTGTCATGTCCAAGGAGAAGATTAATAAAATCAAGTTTAAAAAAGAATTTCAAATTTGTAGCAAATGAGGCAAGGAGGAGTGTTGAAAATATTCCTGATTTGCTACATAAAATCAAATAAGATCAAATGAAGAAATTTTAAATTTGAAAAATAAATCAAAATTATTTTTATTTAATATTTTATATCATATTTTATAGATTTTATTTTTATTTTTCTGTTATAAATTCATGTGTAAATATGTTATTTGATTAAAATAAACTATGAGTCATTTCTTAAGCTACATTAAAAAATATCAATTAGAGAAAGAAAGCATCATGTGCAAAAAGTCTGAAACACCAAAAGAATCTTTCATTTTCCAACTTAATGTGTTTTGTTTGGCAAGAACACACAAAATGCGTGTATATTTCTTTGTTCATTGGTCAAAGCTTAGTTTCTTAAAAACTTATCATCAGAATTTGAGCTTTTTCCCCTCTTTCCTCTTCCACTTTGTAGCTTTGCCGAAACATTCTTTTTTAAAAAAGAAAGAAAGTGGAGCTGATCACCATAACAAATAATTGATTTAATTAGCATCGCTAATTTATTTTTAAAACTAATAATTAACAGTATGTTGATAATATTGTAAAAAAAATATCAACATATATCAATAGTACAAATGTTGCTAACATATACTGTCAAATAATTTTATTAATATATTATAATGATTATTTTTTATTACAAGAGTTTTAAATATCGAACAATTTTTGTTATTACTGTTTTTATCTGTATTAATTAAAATTTAATTTTTTTAACAAATGTTATAAAAGAAAAAGATTTGTCGCCATGTTTATAGCATAATAATGCATGCATATATATAATATAAGCATGAATTAATAAGTTGTCACATTAATTATATAATATATAGTATATATCCTAAAGAAATTAAGTTAAAGATACAGATAAGGTTACCCACTGGAAAATATTGATAAATAGCGGTATTAGAGGATGTAATAGTTAACCATAAAACTACTAAATTAAGTTGGTATTATGCTTAATGACCAAACTAGCCATGCAATGCATATTATGTATAAAAAAAAAAGGAAAAGAATATTGATTGTTACAGTTTGTCATTTCCGTTTAGGGTGTGGGCTACAATAACCCTACCTGTCTTAACCATGGTTAGAAAACTCCAAAAATGGCATAGTTCAGGTAACTTGGCAGATCTGCTCAGAGAGTAGTTAACAGTCACAGCCAAGCCTTTTGTCCAATCCTTCCATTACAGGACAATATATCAATATTTGTTTCTTATTCTATTATCATTTCATCAACTTGCATCTGCCATTAACACTTATCATACTGCTTGCTGCTCATGATCTTAACTTGCTATCAAAATGGTCACTGTCTCTCTGATCAAGTGCATTCTAGTAGTTTTTCTTAATTACAGGGGCAAATAATTTTTTATCACAAAATTAATATTTTAATTTATTACTACTATTTCAAAATTAATACTTTTGCTCTCTCAATTAGTTTTCTTAAAGAATTAAAGGGTTGATAATATGATAATTGAAAGACTAATTAAATTATATACATTTTATCTTAAGATTTTATAAATAAAAAATTATTCAAATTAAAACATCGGAGTACTAAAATTTTATCTTTAGTAAAATTTGAAGACTAAAAAATAAATTTTTAAAACAACAGGATAAAAATATCAATTACGACAAATATCAGGGGTATAAAGGTATTTCACTATAGTTTTTGAGAGAAACCATAAGAGAGCCATCTGCATATATGCACATAGAATAAATGTGTTTCTTCATGCTCTTTTATACAAATACACAAACTCTCTCTAATTGAACAGGCAAAAGTGATTAAAGATTATACAATATTAGGTATAGAAACTCGTCTCTCTCTTATGCTTAAAAAAAAAAAAACTTGTCTCCCTCTTTCACTGGCCTGGTTTTTGAATTGCACTAACATATATTATATGTATTTTAGGTTTCAGAAGCTTATATCATAATTATAGTTTCCATTTGTCATTTCTTTGTGTCTTCTAGGTCGTTATTTTTATGTGTATGTATATATATATTAGGAATTTTATCTTTTTATTTACTTTCCATAATTAATTTGTAAACATATAGAAATTTGTATGCCTTTTTGCGTTTTTGGGAATTAATTAATTAATAATAATTAGTGGAGTTTAATTAATTGGTTATTATTTGTATTTGCATGGAAAACCCAGCAGCAGGAAATCCAGTTTTTGCAAAGCATTATTTGTAAATTGTTTCCTAAAAATGCAGATCGAAGATTATGGGTCGTGGAAAGATACTAATTAAGAGAATTGAAAACCAGACGACAAGGCAAGTCACCTTCTCAAAGCGTAGAGCTGGACTATTGAAGAAGACCAATGAACTTTCTGTTCTTTGTGATGCTCAGATTGGCCTTATCATCTTCTCCAGCACTGGAAAATTATGCCAGTACTGCACTGAGCCTTACAGGTTATCCATTTTTCATCTCAATTTCAAACTTTGATCTGTTTCTTTTTTACTTTATTTTTTTGCATGTTTCTGGCAAAGCTACCTAGGGTTTCCACCTTCTTCTTTTCTCTTTATCAAGATTTTTTTTTTAATTTATATTTTATTTCAATTATATATATTCATAGTTTCAGATCTCTTTACTTAATTAGAACAGCTTTTGATTAAGTACTTATTGGAATTGTTTTTTTCATTTTCAAAATAAAGTTATTGTGATCATGATTTGGTCTTAATCTGATTTTATTTAACTATAAAAGTATATTTTCTATGGAAAAATGCATTTACATGTATATAGAAATTTTTAGCATATTATGTAATTACAACTTCAACCTAAACTGCTAAGTAAATGATGAGTTTGATCAAGTTATTATAGTTAAACTATAAAATTAATTGGACATGGACCATGGATGATCTGCGCAAATCAGATATGCAAAGACTATTATTTTTTTTTTCTTTTGATGAAATGAAGGCCAAATCCTTAAGAAAATAAAAAGAGTTTTAAGTTTCATTCTAGGGTAAATAAAGAAAATTGACAAGACTATTATTAATTATTTTTCTTAAAAGAAAATTAATAAGATTTAATTAATTTTAAGTTTGTTTATGTTGCCCCATGTTGTTGTTCTCAATTCTTTTGCTTGGATAAAATGCTGCAGGATGGAGCAAATCATAGAAAGGTACATGAAGGATAAAGGGGCCAGCAGCATTCCGGAGCCAGACACTAGGGTAAAATCAATTAATTAATTAATTAATCAAGTCTATATATTTATATAACGTTTTATTTTATTTATTTATTCTTTTTTTTTTGCATTTGATAATTAATTATTCAAAATTGTTTAATTAATATTATGCAGGACCAACTATACAGTGAGTCGGCAATACTAAGAAAAGAAACTCGGCGTCTTCAACTGAACATGAGGCGCTATACTGGTGAAGACATGAGCTCTGTTTCATTTGAAGAATTGGGTAAACTCGAACAAGAACTAGAACGCTCGGTAGCCAAGGTCCGCGACTGCAAGGTAATTTACTTCTTAATTAATGTCGTCATGTGAAATTACAAACTTTACAGGAAATTAATAGTTATTAAAAGCTTTTTCTTGTTTTTGAATTTGTTATTTCGGTTCTTTCACAGTATAAGCTACTGCAACAGCAGCTGGAAAATCTGCGCAGGAAGGTGAAGCCATCTCTTTCTTTGTTTGTTTCTTTCTATTAATTAATTAGTACATTGCTTAGTTAATTCTTCATAAGTTTGCTTTAATTAATATTTTAATGTCAGGAGCGAATGCTGGAGGAAGAAAATGGCAATACGTACCGTTGGGTAAGCATTTGTGTTTATGTGATTAGTGTCATATAATTTTGATTTGAATATATGATAATTATATATATAAACAGATCAAAGAAAACCGGATGGCGCTGGATCAGTATCAGCAGGCCACAATGGAAGGAAAGCCAATAGATCATCAGCAGCTTCTTGATCAATTCCCCTTCTGTGGAGAACCAAGTAGCGTTCTTCAGCTTGCAACCCTTCCTTCTCAGATCCACTCCTACCATCTTCAGCTTGCTCAGCCCACTCTTTACGGTTCTACTGTTTGATTATCACTACTTCATCAGCTCAGGTATTTAATCTGATCTAATTTTAATTTATTGGCCATTGCAACGCTTGGATTTACTCATCTTTCTTAATTTATTTGTCCTTTTACATCTACCACTGACTTGAATTTTGATTTGAATGAAATAGAAATTTCTTAATTTATCTAACACACACCATGAAAAAGTTAAGGAACATTAGTCCCATCTTTTTAACATTTATTTTGTTTGTTGCTTTTGCAGGATTATTAATATTATTACAAGATTTTCAGAGAAGGATTATTGCGTCCAGTATCCATGATGTACTATATATATACAATGCAATAATATATATATCAGTATGTATGCGGTTGTTTTAAGACGAGACTTTGATATGGTTTCTTGCTGTACGTTTATATATATGCTTTTATCAAGTATTCTTGAATTCATATGTGGTTTGTAAGTCATAAACAATGGTGGTGTGTTACTGTCTGGTAAAATATTAATTATTTAAGTCAAAAGCTTCATATGCATAACTTAAAGGTTTGAGTTGAGACTCTTCAATTTTTATTTCTTTTATAGAACTGAAGCATCCAAAACAGATTTAATTACCAGGATAAAAACAAGTGAACTTTTAACTTAAGGTACAAAAATTAGTATAATTACAAATCTCCTTCATTATCATACAAACAATTCTCTTGGTTTTCATAATCAAGAAAGCGTTTCATTTGGCTTACAGCAAGAGTCAACATCATACATATATGATCTGAACTAGGATGCGTTTTATCATGTGCAATGAATCTATGAAGAGTTCCATACATTTCCACAAAACTATACCCAGGAGATTTTTTTCCTCCCATCTTCTCCATGGCCTCTCTCATGTTTCTTGCTTTATCCCAGCGTCTTACTATAGCATAAGCATTAGACAGCCCTATATATCTATCATCATGATATGGCTCTGGCTCGATAAGCTTCCTTCCTACTATTTCAGCAACATCTAACTTTCCATGGTTCATACATCCACTAAGAAGAGCACCTAACATTGAAGCTGTTGGTGCAATTGGAATTTGACAAAGAAATTGGTATGCTTCTGCTATTTGACCAGCACCAGCCATAACATCCATCATACAAGCATAGTGCTCGCTCTTAGGAGTCATGCCATGTTTACCAAGACAATCGAAGAAATACCAAGCTTCATTTACTAACCCCCCATGAGTACATGTGCTCAACAAGTTCAAGCATGTGATCTCATCTGCTTAATCCCAAATTTTTTCATTTCTGGAAACAAATCAAGTGATTCCTTGACCAAACCATGACTTGCAAGTCCTCCAATCATAGCATTCCAAATGAATACATCGTCCTGCTCCATGGGAGCCGCACAAAAACGTTCATAGCTTCATGTGTTGCACCACATTTTGCATACGTCTACAAAAGAGGTGCGCAAAACGATAGTCGGTGGCAACCCATTTTCAATCAAGTAATGATGCATCATCCTTACTTTGTCAAGGGCACCCATGTGAGCACAAGCACACAATATACTCACCATAGTCACCTCATTAGGCTTAGGACCAGAGACTTGCATTTTCTCAAAAACTGCAAAAGCATCGGAATAATCCCCTCTCTTAATATACCCATCAATCAAACAACTCCATGACAAGACATCTTGCTCTGGCATTAAACCAAACACTTGGCGTGCTGAATTCATATCTCCACACTTTGCATAGCCATCCAGCATGGAATTCCATGAAACCAAATTCTTAACAGGTATTTCATCGAACACTTTTCGTGCAATCAAAATATCTCCAAACGAAGCATACATGTGAATCAAAGAATTCGAAACAAACCCATCAATCTCGAAACCAGTTTTTGTAATATGGGTATGGATAGCAAGACCAAGTTCTAGCTTCAAGAGACGAGACGATGCCTTGTCAAGAAAAGGGAATGTTAAATGGTCTGGGAAGATTCCAACCCTCAACATTACAAATGCCGATATTGTTTCGTTTGGGTTTTTGCTCTTGGAGTAGCCTCTTATGACTGTGTTCCAATGGAAGATTGTTGGGTATGAGAGAGATAACAGAACATAGCAAGAATAATCAATGTTTCCAGAATGAGATAGCGCGGAGAAAGAAATAATTCTGGACATAAAAAACTCATCTTGGGAGAGGGTTAAAGTGATCAACAGAACATGAATTTGCTTCAGTTCTAACATTGATTTGCGTTTGTCAAGATGGGAGATTAGAGTGGCATTTCCACTTAATAATGATGCGTTCAACATTTACAGCTATTCAGCACTTAAATAAGCAAGACTCAGTTGGGACCTAAAAAGCAAAATGGAGGGAAACAGAGGCTCCTCCAAGTTAAATTAAACAAATGAGGTCAAAGTAACTAGCATGGGAGGATAAAATTTGGTTAAATTGGTTAATCCATTCATGGTATAATTCCGTCCATTTTATTAAAAATTTAGAATATTTTAATTTTTAATTCGGTTAATAGTTAACTGATTTGGTTCGGTTGATTAACTAATTAATAAAATTATTTTTAAAAAAATTTAGTTATTTATTATTTTTTGTTTAATTTTTTAATTACATGAATTTTTATTATAAATATATATTTTTATTATAAAATAAAATAATATTTTATTTATTTTTATAATAAATTTTATTTAGTTGTTTAATTATATTAATTTTTTATAAATATAATTTTATTTTAAAATTTAAAAAAAAATTGATCAATTTAGTTAATTAATCGAATTAATCAATTTAATTTGATTAATTAACTGAACTTATTAAAATATAAATTTGGTCTATTTAATTAATAATTTTTTTATATTTTAATTTAATTAATTAATTGATTTAGTTGGTTAATTAATTAAGCTGACGAATGGCTGACATGTAATCATGCACCCTGTAAACAAATAAATATATGATTTTATTTATTTATTTTTTTTTATTTTTTTTTAACACTTGACCCTCGAAATACGGTTTTTATTTATTTATTTAGGGGCGATACACTGTTATTTTTAACTTTTCTAACATCTTGCTTCTAATGTATGTTAAGTAAAGATAAATATTATTAACTTTATATATTTTTATTGAAATATATTTTATTTTTATTATAATTATTTAATAATGAACATGGTTTTTTGTCAATTATTTTAAAAAATAATTATAATAAATTTCGATAAAATGAAAAGCATACTAATTAAAGCATTTATTCAAATCCTTTTAAATTTATTGCTGGTATTAATAAAAAAATTGTGGGATCGTAAAATTAATTTTTTATTTAACAATTATTAGTTTTTTTTTAGAGATAACAATTACTAGTTTAATATTTAGGAAGGACATAAATATGTAGTACATTTTACTCATTACATGATTATTCAAATAAATAATTAATTAATTATAAAAATAAATTTTTATAATATTATTTTCTTAGTAGGTATTTTATAATATCATTAGCTAATATTTAAAATATTATATTAAATAAAATATTTAAAATATCAATAGTATGAAATTTAAACTTATTAACTTTATAAATCAATACTTAAAATTATAGAACATATGTTTAGATAAATTAGTAATTCAATATATAAAAATTAATTGATGTGGACAAATTCGAATGTGTCTTATTAGAGTTAATAAAATTCAGCACTAAAGTTTGGGTATATAGATAAAACAATTTGCATTGGTATCTTATTCATTGTTATTTTTAAATCGTAACTTTGGTAATTTAATAATAACTGTACAATTATATTAGTAATAAATTTGAATTTCATATGAAAGCAAAGTGTATTGGTTTGAAAAATATACTAACAATGTAATGCAAAATTAATAATCATTCAATAATGCTCTCTGTGGATCTCTTGCCTTTCTGTGCAAGTCTCTTTCTCTTGGCTCTTTGTGCAAGTTTTCTAAGGTTTCTAAATAATTTTGGATAATTTTTCTGCAATATGGAGATAAATCTAAGCAATTTGTCTTTACATGGTGATGAATTAGACGAATTTTTAGTGGAGCCTGAGCCTAGGGAGGAACCGTTGCTGGTTTTTGACCTTTGTTTAGCAGGGAGAATCTTGTCAGATTGAAATGTGAATTTTGCGGCTATGGAGGATACTGTCTCAAGTTTGGCGTCCCAGTCGCGGCTTAACGGTGAGGGAGGTAGGGCCTAAAACATACATCTTCCAATTCTACCATATTCGTGATATGACCAGAATTTGGCTGGGAGGTCCATGGTCTTTCAATCAAAATCTGCTAGTTCTTCAAAAAATCAAAGCCGGAGAGGATCCAAACTCTTTTGCTTTTAGTCATACTAAATTTTGGATTCAGAATATCAACTTAGAAAGCAACACAAGAGTTCCTATAAATTTAAAAACATTGTCAGTACATCTAGACCTTTAGAACTAATTCATTTGAACTTGTTTAAACCAAATAGAGTTGTTAGCTTAGGTGGTAATTTATATGCATTTGTACTTTTTGATGACTATTTTAGGTTTACTTAGGTCAATTTCGATTTACTTGGGTCAATTTCTTGGCTCATAAGAGCAATGCTTTTAATAATTTTAAAATGTTTACAAAGAAACTTCAAAATAAAATAAAAAAAAGACTATGTGATTACCTCTATTAGAAGTGATCATGACAAAGAATTTTTAAAAAAAATTAAAACGTTTTGTATTGGTATTTCATATAATTTTTTTTGCTCCTAGGACACTACAATAAAATGGTGTGGTAAAAAAATCAAATATTGATTGAAATGGCTAAAACAATACTCAATAGTCTTTCTTCGTACTTTTGAGTCAAAGCCGTTAATATTGCTTGCTATGTTTCAAATCAAGTCTTCAAGCGACCTTTAATGTATAAAACTTCTTATGAGCCATAAAATGGAAGAAAATCCAAAATTTCATACCTTAGAATATTTGGATACAAATACTTTATATGCAAATGCAAATGCTAGAGTTATGTTGAATGTTCGTTTTCCATTGAAGAAGGGGAAAAGGATCAGGCTGAGATCTGGAGATATAGCGGATTTGGAATTTAAATATGAGAAGCTCCCTACATTCTACTTCATCCGTGGAATCATTGGTCACAATGATCAATCCTGTGAAGTAGCCTACTCCATGGATGACTGTGAAACTCTTAAGCGTTGGAATATTTCTATTCGTGTGCCGCCTCATCAATCTGTGGCTAGGGTTCGCAATCCTTGGTTGCAGATGTTAGATGGGATTTCTGCCGCTGAGATCACTGCCAAAAATCAAGGAGTACTAAGGAATCTGTTTCAGCCTGTAGAAAATGTTGATATTTCTAGTAATGATGTGATATAATGGAAGTTGGTAGTAAGGGGGACCTAGCTAAAGATATAATGGATGTTGAGGGTTCAAACAAGCGATCTCGTGGGGGTGATCAAAATTTGGTTAGCATTCCAACCAACATTCCTTAAGAGGATTACTCATCTTTATCGGCCGGCCTGGTGAATAGACAGGCCCAGTGGTCTCAATGAGTTTCTGATCTTGGAACTGTCGTGGATTGGGCGATCCACGAGCAGTTCATGTATTACTGGACTTAGTCCAGTTAAAAAGGTCCATTTTGGTTTTCTTGATGGAGACCAAAGCAAAATCAACGAAAATTGATGTTGTTCGTAAAAAATTAGGATTTGAGGGTATGTGGTCTGTAGATGCTGAGGGTGGAAGTGGAGGTCTTGCTCTTCTCTGGAAGGAGAAACAGTGGGTTACAGTGATGAATTCATTTAAAATTTTATTGATGCCATGGTCTATTAAAGACATTCCTTCTTGGAGATTCACAGGTTTCTATGGATGTCCGGAGTGGAGTAACAAAGGCAATCTTGGGATTTACTTTGCCAGCTTCGAAGGAATGTTGATGAAGCATGGTGTTGTGCCGGTGATTTCAATGATATTCTTCATGAATCAGAGAAACAGGGGGGTCGTCCACATCCTCCTTGGATGATTAAAGGTTTTAGACAAACAATTTATGAGTGTGGTCTTTTCTGACCTTGGGATGATAGGTTATGAGTTCACTTGGGAAAGGGGTAGAGGTTCAATGAATTGGATTAGAGAAAGGCTGGACAAAGTTTGTGCGAATGCAGTTTGGAAGGAGTTGTTTTTTCAGGCACGAGTTCACAACCTAGCAACTATTCAATTTGATCATTCTGCTCTTTTTTTGGAGCTTTCTTCATGGCATAGGGTTCAGTTTGTTAGCCATTTTCGCTTTGAGAATGCCTGGCTGAGGGAGGTCAGTTGTGGTGAGGTCATTAATGAAGCATGGAATAAACCTGAGAATAGGTCAATCTTTGATCGTATTAGTGCCTGTTCAACTGCGTTGCATCAGTGGGGAAGAGGTATTACCAGGAATTTCAATGGGCATTTGAAAAGTTGTCGTGTTCTTTTGGAAAGGTATCGAGGTAGAAGTGATCCTTTCTCTGTACAACAATACAGGGCAGCCTCTTTGGAATATACTAAGATCTTGAAGGAACAAGAAGATTTTTGGAAACAAAGAGCGAAGCTATTCTGGTTACAGGATGGAGATTCAAACTCAGTTTTTTCACCTTTCTACTTCCTCTCGCCATAAAAGGAACTTTGTGGAAAAGTTGAGGGATGATCTTGGTAGGTGGGTTACCTGGTCGGAGGGTTTGGAGGATATTGTTGTAAGCTACTTCAAGAACTTGTATCATGGTAGTTTCTGTGAAATGGAGGAAGTTTTAGGTTGTGTCCCATCCAAGGTTACTGCAAAAGAAAATGAGTTTCTTTGCAAGGCTTTTACAACATCAGAAGTTGAAGAAGCTATTTTTGCAATGCATCCTGACAAAAGTCCAGGTCCAGACGGTTTAAATCCGGCCTTCTACCAAAGGTTTTGGCATATTGTTGGGAATGATGTGAGTAATATTTGCTGGCAGATCCTAAACTCAGGCTCCTTACCAGCTGGTTTGAATGACACCTCAATAGTGTTGATTCCGAAGAAAGAAGTCCTTGAAGATATGACACAATTAAGGCCCATTGCTCTATGCAATGTCCTATATAAAATTGCATCTAAAATGTTAGCTAATCGGCTGAGGGAGGTGTTGGACTCGGTTATCTCAAACTCACAAAGTGCTTTCCTTCGAAGTCGTCTAATCACAAATAATGCAATTTTGGGTTATGAGCTGAACCACTGGCTTCGAAGGAAGACTCAGGGTAATTGGGGGATGGCTGCATTAAAATTGGATTTGAGTAAAGCTTTTGATCATGTTGAATGGCCTTTTCTAAGGGGAATGATGGCTAAGCTTGGTTTTTGTGAAAAATGGATCAATTTGATCATGATGTGTGTGCAATCTGTTAAGTTCATGGTGTTGCATGGAGGTAAAGAGATCGGGCCTATTATTCCATCAAGAGGAATTCGCCAAGGGGATCCTATCTCCCCATACTTATTCCTTATTTGTGTAGAAGGGCTTTCGGCTATATTGCAGAGGTTTGAAAGGAATGGTTTGATTCATGGCTGTCGTGTAGCAAGAGGTGCGCCGGTGATATCGCATTTGCTTTTTGCTAATGATTGCTTACTTTTTTTCAGAGCAACAAGTCAAGAATGTGAGTCTGTCCAGACAATCTTGAGTTGGTATGCTAAAGCTTCTGGCCAACAAATAAATTTTGGGAAGTCTTTGATTGCTTTTAGTGCTAACACTAGCCATAGTAAGAGGCTGGAAATTTGTAATGCCTTAGGAGTTATTTCCTCAGAAGATTTAGGCCATTACTTGGGATTACCCTGTTCTGTTGGTAGGAATAAGACTGAATTGTTTAATTATGTGAAGAAGAGGATTTGATGCAGACTGTGTGGATGGAAGACCAAATGGTTGTCAAGGGCTGGGAAAGAAATATTACTGAAGGCAGTTGTACAATCTATTCCCACATATGTGATGAGTACTTTTTTTATTGCCTTTGCAGTTGTACAGGGAGATAGAAAAATGGATGAATTCTTTCTGGTGGAGGTCAGATGGTGTTGAGGGCAAAGGTTTACACTGGAAAAGCTGGGATCGCATGTGTATCCCAAAAAGCTTTGGTGGCAGGGGTTTTTGTTGCATCCATCAGTTCAATATTGCTTTGCTGGGCAAACAATTATGGAGGATTCTGAAATTTCCTAATTCTCTGATGGCTCAAGTATTGAAAGCAAGATACTTTCGAGAGACCAATGTTTTGGATGCAAAACTGGGCTCTAATCCCAGTTTTGTGTTGCGAAGTCTTCTTGCAGCAAAGCCTCTGATTAGTTCTGGTGCTGTTATAAAGATTGGGCAAGGTCATGCCACTTCTATCTGGTATGATCCTTGGCTTCCTGATGTTGAGCATCCTTTTATCACTACTCCTGTTATTGAAGGGTTGGAGAATGCACTGGAGTCGAATCTACTTTGTGATGGGGGTTCAAAATGGGATGTTGTTGTTGTTAATGACTTTTTTAATGATAGAGATAGATCTCTGGTCCTTTAAATCCCTTTGAGTTTATGGACAAGAGAAGACTCTTGGTCTTGGAAGTTTGAAGTGAATGGGATTTATACTGTGAAAAGTGGGTACAAGATCTTTTCATTCCACTGATGCTAGTAGTGTTTGGAAGATTCTTTAGTCTTTAAAGCTACCTCCTAAGGGCAAAGATTTTGTTTGGAGGGCTGCTTCAGTGTGCCTTCCTACTGGTGACAATCTTCTAGTAAAACAAGTAATTGCAGTATACATCTGTCCCTTTTGCCAATTATCTTCTGAATCAGAGATGCATATCTTCTTTCATTGTTCTTTTGCTCAGGAATGTTGGTTTGTTTGTGGCTTAGTTGTGAATGGCGTTTTTAACTCTATAGCTGAGTGGTTAGTAGCAGTTGCTACGTTATTGTTGTCAGATGATTTGGAGAAGTGTTGTACATTGCTATGGGGTATTTGCTTGCAGAGGAATGCCATTTTGTGGAACCACAAATTTTTTGGACCAGTCAGTGTAGTTCGTTCTTCCATGCTCTATCTGATTGGCGCAATGCTCAGGATTTGAAATCTGTCAAATTTGCAGACTCCCATTTAAGTCAGAGCCAAAATTGGTTGAAGCCAGAAGGTGAACAATTGAAATGTAATACAGATGCATCAGTTTTTGGAGACAGAGGCTTTAGTTCTTTTGGTTTCATTGTAAGGAATAGTGATGATGCTTGTATTTTTGCTGCTCATGGAGGAATTCCTGGTATTGTTGATGCAAGCATTGCTGAAGCTATTGGATTTAGGGAGGCTTTAAGTTGGATCAAAAGGCAAAATCTTACTGGCGTGTGTCTTGAATCTGATTGTTTGTACTTAATTCAGTCTATTCAAATTGTAAAGCTTACACTTCTTATTTTTTGGACATTGTTGCTGATTGTCAGCTTCTGTTAAAGGACTTAAGATCCTCTGATTTTAGATACATTAGGCATGCAGTGAACTCTGCTGCCCATTTTTTGGCCAAGGCGGTGAGTTCTGAGTCTGTAAGAGAGGAGTGGTGTTTTTCACCTCCTTTCCTTGAAGCTGTAATTTCTGCAGATATGAATTAGTTTTTTCCTTCTAAAAAGAAAGGATAATCATTCAATAATGATAAATGCATATATAATTTGTTCAATAGAATCATGTAAAAATTTTCTTCTTTAATATTTAAAAATAATCATAGAATACAAAACTAATAATTATATAAAAATAAAATATTTTATAATGAATCATGTAAAAATTTTCTTCTTTAATATTAACAAATAATCATAGAATGCAAAACTAATAATTATATAAAAATAATATATATTTTATAACAAAAAATTATAGAAAACTTGTATAATAAAATTTTTAAAATAAAAACAAAAACATATTTTTTATTAAAAAAAAGTTGGTAACTGTAGTAATTTTATAAATACTTATGTATTTTAATTTACCTTTCCTAAAATTGTTTTATTTGTGTTATAAAAATCTAAAAATTCCTATCTTACATAAGTACTCCCATTTCAAGATTAATTATTTATTGAGTCCAAGTTATAATAGTTAGAGCATCTTCAAAAGTTTTTTTTTTAAAGAGTCTTTTTTTATATAGATAAAAAGTATATATCTTAATGGGGTAATTTTTTTCCTTTTTTTTTCAAATTCATCGGCCTTGGCGAGAATAATCTCGACCTGAAATTAGTAAGCCTTTATCACTTGTCTTCCTAATCCTTCAGTTGCAGCCATCCATACAAGACTTTAAAATAGAGGCAAGAGTTTGAATGACCTTACCATAGTCAAATCCACAAACTCTTGAAGCATACTTTAAAGCGGTATAAAGAACCACTTTGAACAAACCTAATCTCTTTGTGAAGTGTAACGAAACTCAATCCAACTTCTGTTGAGATCATGGCAAGAAACTCAGCATCTAATTGTCCCCCACCAATTTTGGACCTCTGTTTAGTCAGAAAGCCCAGTGAGGCTAAGGCCTTTCAGGCCCAAACAATTTGCCCAAGTACCCAGCCTTCTAAGCCCACCTATACTATCCTTATCCCAAATGATTTGCTCAAGAAAGCCTTTTCAGATGGCAACATCAATAGCCTAACAAAAAAAAAAAGCCAAAACCCTACCCATTTCTATCTTCAACCCTAAGCCCTTACCTATTTTTGATTCTGCTCTTGGGCAGATACCCCTGACTCCTTCACCCCTGACAGTGGAGCAACTTGGATATACTCAGCCTACTTCTATCCCAAAAACACGTATTCCTAAGACAAAGTGGAAGGTTCTGGCTAGGAACAAACAGTTAACTGCTATTAACCCTGGTCCTCAAGTTGAAGAGAGTGGTGGTGGTGGCTCGCCTAAAGCCACCAAGGAGATATGACTACCTTTTGGCCTTTTCGTCATGGTTGCAGGCAAGCCATGACTGAGGGAGCTAATTTGGTTCTAATATCTATCATCTCGATTGTTTTGATTATTATTTTGTTTGTTTTGTTCACTTTCTCCTTGCCAGGATGTTTCATTTTTGTTTGGTCCTTTCAATGGTGGCTTCCTTCATCTTGGCAGCAATGGAGATCATGGCAGGTTACTTAGCATAGACACCCATATTTTCTTTTGAAAGCTCGCGGAGTTCCATTAGAAGCCACTCAATCTCCCATCAATTGGCAGTTAATACACACATCCATCAGTTATATCTTATTTTCCCGGTTAATAGCTTCTCGCGGGGAGACCTCTATTCAGGGTTCTTGTTATCCCTGTCTCAAAATTGAAGAAATATGCTTATTCCAGTTTTAATCTCATGTTATCTTGAGCCTCATTATGTTTGGTATCCATGGCTCATATTGGATTGTTGGACTTTGGATATTGTTGATATTATACAATACTATTTTTTAACAGTATTAAGTTGATTCAGTCCACTAAGTCTCGATAGGCTAATTTCTAGCACTATTCTGCCTGAGACTTTTATCTTTGTAACTTTAGGTGTTGTATTAGCACATAAGGTAGATGATTGGAATACTTCTAGTAGGCTATCCCAAGTTTTTTGCTCAGTAAGGCCCCCTCACCTTACTTGAGTTCTTACTTTTGTTATGGGGTTCCTCTATAATATTTTTCTTCCTTGTTTTTGATAAAAAAAAAAAGTGAAGTATAGCAAAAAAGATTGGGTCAAATTAGTGTAGGTAGTCGAGTATATCCTAATTGTGTAACTACATGCCTCCTAACCAAATTATTGCAAAATAGTCAAAATTACATGGTTTTGATTCTCCATGGAAGGGATATCAGTTTCTTTTCTTTTATTTGCTTGTCATTTTTTCTTTTATTTGTTTCTTTGGGGAATGTATACTTAGAACTGCTTTTTTTGTTTGTTTAATTATTTTCTTTGTTGAATTTGTGACTAACTTAGAATTGCTTTACTTTGGATGAATGTTCATGCATTAATAATTTGCCAACTATAACCATTTAGTCGGCCACTATGGCCTGACTAAATAGAAATAATTAGCCACTATGACCAACTAAATTGACTTAGTTATTCTGTTATAGTTGACTAAAATATTAGACAACAAAGAACATATATATATTAAATTAATAGTTGTGTGTTAATATTGTTCTTTACACATTATACTTTACTCAATTGAATATTTATTTTAGTTATGTCAACTAATATTGCACTTTGCTCAAATTTTTAGATATGACAGGTGGTAATTCTTCATAGATATAGCCTATTGCATCAGTACGACGACGACGACGACGAAGACTTAATAATTCATCTGACGACAAAGACTTAATAATCTATATGACAATTTAAGTGTTGATGACACAACTCCTTTGCTTTAGCATAATGATGACAATGAGTTATATGAACAAACATTGCATGATGGTTATACGCATGAGGGTGAAGATGATGTCATAGCTCATTTTCTAGGTGGATTTCAAAATTCAACAGTATTGTCTCGATATGCATCTTAAATAGCTCGTATAATATGGAACAGTTAGATATATATTTATTGGGATTTTTTCATGCATCATATGCATAAAAAGCAGCAAAAATTAAATAAAAACTTAAGTCATGGAACAACCTATGTAATTTAATTTTGATTAACACTTAATTAAGAAGAGAAATCTTTATACCTTTATGTGATTTTTATCTTCAAGTTGCGCCACTTTTCCTTCTTATTGGGTTGTAGCAAACTATAATAATTCAAAGTAAGATTGAGTCTATTGATAGTCCACACAAACAGTGGCAGACACAACAAGGGACTTAGTGGGGGCTAAAGCCCCCACTAAATTTCTATGAATTTTTGCATATACATGTGTATATATATATATATATAATAATACATGTGTTTACTAAAGCTTAGAAATCAATATACCTATATATACTAGCCCCCACTAAGCATGTTTTGAAATCAATATATATATATATATATATATACACTATGGGTGTTATATAAGATATTTAAATTTAAATTATATATATATATTAGTTCATAAAAGTTATTTTTTGAGTTAATAAAAAGTTATATGTGTGTGTGTGTGTGTGTGTGTGTGTGTGTGTATATATAACTCACTTTTGTAAATTTTTTCTTTAGTCAATTTTTTCATTTCTCTTTCTTGGCATAATTTCAAAGATATATATAAAATTTATTTGTATAAGTTTCTCATTTTTTCTTTTATCTCAAAATCTATAAATATCATTAAATTTATTATTTGTTATATATATATATATATAATTACAATTGCATTAATTATCCATGAAATTTTCATATCAATTTATTCTATATTGATCATGTTGGAGATGAAAATTTTTTAAGATTTTTATTTTATTACTATTTTATTTTATTTTTTCATAAATTTATATCATTAGTGGATAAAACTAAAATATATTAATAATGGTTAAAATTTATAATTTTAGAATGAAAAAGTATTTTATAAGCGTTATGGCTAAAAAAATTTTAAAAATATAAATTTATAGAAAATAAGTCCCACTAAATTTAAATTTTACGCCTGCCCCTGCACATAAAGAACAAACAAAAACAACTCAACTCCTTGAGCAATAAGGTGCCAAAATCTTCTAATGTGTTAGGCTAGATAAATGATGGCAAGAGATAAAAAAAAAAGTAAAACAAATAGCATTACTATAAAATGAAAAAAAAAGGGAAAAGGGGTGTAATTTCCCCTTAATTTATTTAATTAAATTTTTGGCATACTTTAATTAATTAAATTTTTGGCGCATGTATTAATTTTTATTAATTATTAGGCTTTTAATTAATTAAATTGATGAAAAATTACATGGGTTACGTCATTTTATTAACCACTTTTTAAAATTGATCTCTATCAATTTTTATTCATTCTAATAGATCATGAGCGGTGTCTAGCCATACATCATGACCATCCAAATGATTAGAAAGTCAAGTGGTTTGACTTATAATCTTTCGCATGCATTAGGTTGCACATCATATCCTTTCATCATCTTATGCCTTATTTGGTTGAGTATGGTCTATATGTCAACTCCAACTACCCTGGCTATGTCACTCCAAGCCTAAATGATGCTTTCTTTTCCATGAGATTCATTACTAAGCAAGTTGGTACTTGAAGACTTTCTTCAAGACTAATCCACCATGACCATGGATTTCTAAGTAATAATCTCCAACAAGAGGCCTTAGGCATACTCTATCTATTAGGAGTGGTGAATCCTTTGTTGATTATTCAACAACCTTCAAATGCTTCATGATATATCCAATCCACACCCTATAAGCGACTCCTAAGGAGCAACTGAAGATTGCAGTCAAAGTATATCATTATGTATTCAAGATATGGTTGAATATCTCAAGTCTTAGGACCATATGCAATTGCATGAAGAGACAATCATTGACATTGAATACCTAACCACATGATAGTCTCTTAGCGAGTTGTCTAATGTACTTGACTACTCTTAGCAAGCATTCACATGTTAACTATAAACATCTTCATGTTTACAATTTGTGAGAGCAATTGCTTGATCACAATCAAGCAGTGTATTATGACTAGTCTAACCATGTTAATGATGTCCTACTCATTAGCATTAAACTATTAGGGACTCATTTTGGTATAAACATAATTACACATGAAAAGAATCTCACAATTATGGTTTCTATCATGTTATGTTATTTTATACCAAAGACAATTTCATCGTTCAATTAAGTTTATGCAAATAAGTGCAAAAATACATATCATATATATATGTTGAAAAATAAAAATATGCCTTTATTAAATAAATAAAAATAATACATCATGTCCTAAAGTGATTCCTCTAGGATATCTCTCTAACAATATTGATTTTTAATTTGTTAAAATTGTCATATATATTTACGAGTGCATCTTACATCCCTCAAATTATGAAACACATTACATTATTTATTTTATATGTTGATTGTAGGATCAACCACTTTTGAAATGCATTAATCATCATAAGCTATAATGACAATGGGACATATTGTTTGACAAACAATTAATGCAAAGATTCAATCAAAAGTTACTAGATTCTAATTTAGCTCCCATAATCCACTCCACCTATAAATTTGTTGATCGAGTATTAGTGTCCGCATTTGTCAAAAGATGGCATCCAGAGGCAAAATCTTCCCATATGTCTTGGGGTGAGATGACCAACACCACATTGGATGATATCTCTATTATATTTGAGGTTCCAGTAACCAGGTTGTTTGTGTTTAAATCATCTAAACATAATAACCTTAACATTGAGGACTTTGTGGTGAAAGCTCTTATATGTTAGAAGACCATTGCATAAGAAGAGTTGAGATTAAAGTGTGAGACTTCGGTGCATCTTGGATGGTTACGCAATAATTTATGTAATGTTAGTGACAATGACAAGGAGGAGTGGCTTGATTATTACCTACCTGCTTATTTACTCTTCCTTTTGGGGTGCATGATTTTTTTTAGACAAGTTAGGGTGTCAAATTCCTATTAACTTACTATATTTGCCTGTTGGATGTGCAAAAAACAAGTCTTACAAAATTTCAGAGTCTGATTCACTTTTATGTCATTCAATATAACCATACTTTGCATATTTTCTAAACAATTGTTGAATTTAAGTATATCTCAATCTTTCTTTTACTCGGTGCTTTGTTTGAGCATTGTATATTGTTTGAATGGTAAAGGAGTTAAGGGGTTCTCATTGTTTCAATGCCGTTAATATATCTTTCAATCTAGCATTTGATTGTGACATATCAACCACAAGATTATCTTTTTGTTATAAATGACAAACAAAAGAATGACCCTTCATATATCATGCATTTGAGTGATTATGTGCCTCACAGTTCATTATAAACACCCAACCATCATCATCTGTCAGTTGTTTCCCAATCAAGGTAAATGGACAATCGCATTTCTTTAACTCTATTGCCCTTCTTTTTACATTTCTCATCACGACTTGATTTCACATATTTTTTATATTTTTCATTTTCTTTCACAAGCCAGTGCCACTCTTGCAATTTTTCTCTAGAAAGTTGATGTTGAATGTTTTGTTGCTCCCACAAAACCAAGTTGCTTCACTGTAGTACGAACCCATGATACTAAAGCATCTTTACCCTTGAATACTTATAACAAAAATAACATATTATTAGGGCTATATTAGATATATTTATAATCAAATAATATTTAATTATGGTAATATAATAAGCACCTTATTCATATTACCTCATGTGTGGAAAAATTATAAGCATAGTACAAATAAAATTATTCTAAAAATACATAAAATTATATCTCATTACATAAAATTTAATAGGAATTTGGATATAATATGGTAAGCCACAATGACCAACCACCATACATATGATCAACTATTGTAGCTAACAAAAAGTATATTGGTCAACCACAATAACCAACTAATATTTATTTGGTCTTTGACTTAGTTGGCCACAGTGGCAAATTATATTTGCCAATTAAAAAAAGAAATAATTGGCCATGGTTTGCTGAATACTCCTAATTCAATTTTTTTACTAGGTTTTCTCAATTTAACCACTAACCAAGAGCTCTCACTATAAATAGTTTTAGTTAGCCTTATGATTTTTTTATTCAACCACAGTAGCCAACTAAAACCATTTATTCAGCCACTATGGCTGACTAAAAAATAATTGGCCACTCTGACCAACTAAATAGATTTAGTTATCCATTTTTGGCCAACTAAAATATTGGCCAATAAAGAATTTTTTTTTTCTCAAATTCATAGTTATGTGAAAAATATTATTCTTTACGCATGCCATATGACATGATTGAATATGTATTTTATTTATGTCAATTAACATTGCATTATGTTCACCTGACTTACCTCTTACTAATACATCTAACTATTCATTGGATCATGATCATTAACATTGGATGGAAATGTTACGAGTATGTAGAGAAGTTAGCGGGTGAAGGTGGCATTATGTTAGACAACCATGAAAATTTTTGATATGATTAAAGAGGTCATTGATTGATTAGACCATTTATTCATCCCAAATCATGAGGTGGAGGAGGATGATCTTATTGACATGCCTTATTCATATATATATCGACAAGAGATTGATGAACAATTTTAATGCATTACTAACATTATTATATTTTGCATATGTATTTGGAATTTATTTAGATAAGTACTTTTTATATGGATTTATTTAGATAAGTACTTTTTTTAACTATAGTGTTTTTGGATTTATAAATATTTGTTATATTCCATAATTAAGTAAATTTCTATGTTGATTTAAGTGTTGGTGGCTATATTGATTTAAATATCAATGAATTGCATACAAAATGTATAGGTTAACTTTCAAAATTGTTGATTTTGTATGATACTATATTGATTCATGCAAAATGCATGTGGTTTGGCAGAATGATCAACTGAGATGCATTTGACTAGCTAGAATGACTGACTAAATGCATTATGGTTGGCTACTATGATCGACCATATCCAATTTGGTCAGCCAAAATGGCTAACTATATAGGACTGGCCTTGCCAAACAGTCTAATTCATATAGTTTTAGCATAAACCATTCAATCACTTATAGATTGAAAAAAAAAACACCACAAGCAAATAACAACAACAATAATAACAACAATAACAACAACTACAATAATAATAATAATAATAATAATAATAATAATAATAATAATAATAATAATAATTGAAGATTGCATAATGTTAATATCATAGAAAGATAAGAATAAACAGCTTTATGGATGATTACATAATGTCAATCTTTAGTCAAGTCTATACAATCAATCATTATTGCATCAAAATATGAAATAGTAGCAAATATTGCATAATATTTAATTATGGTAACATAATAAGTACCATATTCATATTACCTCAAGTGTGGTAAAATTAAAGATATAGTCATCATTGTCTTGTACACAAAGTAAATAAAATTATACAACAAATATATAAAATTATATTATATAATATAAAATTTAATAGGCAATTGGTTGACTGAAACAGCTGACCAAATGTAATATGGCTAGTTATAGTGGGCAATCGCTCTATATTTAATCAACTATTGTAGTCAACACAAAATATATTGGTCGACCATAATGGCCAGCTAATATTTATTTGATCGTCCATTATCTTTGACTTGGTTGGCTACAATGGCCAACTATATGTAATATGATTGGCCATTGGTGGTTGGCCATTGTAGCCGACCAAGTAACATGTGGTTGACATTTAAAAAAAAACTCATTTTGCATACTTTAGACTTATCTTTCATATTTGAATTATTGTTGGAGCAAGTCTAGGGATGCAACGAGGCGAGGCGAGGAGACAATCCGCATTCCTATCCATGCCTTGGCAAGGAATCCATATTCTCATCCTCAGCCCTATCTCACAAATGAGGATAATTTTACTTCTATCCCCTTCCCTACGAGAATTCCGACAGGGACTTTATACTCCTTTATTTTTTGAAAAAAATTAAAATTTAATATTACAAGAAAATTTGATAATTCATAATAATTATAAATTATAATAATATAATGATTCAATAATTATTTACAATAAAATTTAAGAAATACAATAAGATAAAATATATTCGGTTAAATTTATTTCATATGTACAAATAACTAAAATATAATATAATATAATATATAGTGTAATATATATATATATATCAAATCTGTGGGGGGTGGGGATGAGGATCCCTGCAGGACAGAGAGTATACTCCCCGTCCTCGCCCTACCCCAACCATTAGGGAAAGAATTCTCTCCATCTTCGTCCCTACGAGAAAGATTACTGGAAATTTTCACCTCGTTCAGAGTAAATTCTCAAGGGAACGGGAGATTTTTCGTCCCACTACCAACTCTAAGTATGTCATAATATTCAAAACTTGTAAAAAATAATATAAAAAAATTACTAAATGAAGAGGATGAGGAGGTTTGAAGGATTTTATAAAGTTAAGAATTTATTGATAAAAATGGTTTGAATAAGAAATACTTGAACAAATAAATGTGAAAAGAAGATTGCGTATTTAGTGTTTGTGAGGCATTTTGGTGATTTAAAAGAAATATCATTGCTTGTCTTTATAACTTAAGGACATTTTGTCATAAAAAATTTTACGGCGATATATTTATAAATTTTGATAGTGCATTCATTGCTTGCTTTTAAAAATTTGACGTGTCAAATCTTCGATATATTATTATGCTTGATTATATTTTGTTATTTCACTTATTGCGTTATTTTTTTACTAACTTGTTACACAGGAGTTGCATTTGCAAACCTTGGTTTTAGAGTTTTAAGTTACCCCTTTTAAATATTCCGCACATAACAATAACATTTTGATTTAGTTTAAAAGCCGGACCAAAACATTAACACAACATACTTCCAGAGTAAGAGATGGAATATAAATCAAATCAACCACGGAAAATGCATTTACTATGGCAACACCAACTCATAACAACTTTACATCCATATTCATTCACATTTGAAACTTTTTTTTTTGGAGTAAATAATATCGTCTTTCACATTTTAGATGCAGTCATTATCTAAAATGAAAAGCTCAACGTAGGTGAAATGCTTAATTTAAAAATTGACCTTTTCTTTTCTCAGTAAAAACATTAAATATCATTCGTTTATGTACAATTATTTTATTACGCGAGTCTATAAACCAAAAACAGAATAACGAGGATAGAAAATCAATATTCAAATTATAACATCTCATTTCCTTCCAAGAACATTATGTACACAAAAAAAAAAAAAACTAATCCATTGCTTCATGCAACACGGGCTAAATTTTATAGTAGAAAAATGCACCGTAGACAGTACAATCCAACCACCGTGATTTACAAATCACTAACCACTTAACTGCTCCTTCTCCTACAAAAGAAAATGCCTTTATAAATACACTGCTCTTATCTGGAGTATACAAAAGCGGATACAAAATTTACTCCACATAAGCATGAGAGGCTTTCACGAATGATTTTATCTACAAAAACCAAGATTCCTGCCAAAAGAAAGACAAAATATGCAGGTTCTCAGTAAAACAATTGTTGGTGATGCAGAATAACTTGGTAGACACGAGTAATCTAGGAACGACAATTTAAAGGGCATTAGCATAATAATCGGAAAATGATCTTAGAGTAGCCTAACAAACAATTATATGCCCGTGATGCTTCAATAAGGGCATAGATGCCCAGCAAGTTTTATCACTTCAAAGATTTCCGTTTCTTCCTTCCTTGTTTCTTTGCAGTTGAATTTTTCTCTACTTCTGCTGGTTGCTTGGATGGCCTGAAACATGAGCAAATTCCAGAACTCAGTTAATTTAACTAATTGGTATTTAAAATGAAACAAACATTTTTTTTTCAAAAAAGAACTTTAAAAGCAAATATTTTAAGCCTTCTCCTTGCATGAGTTCATTTGGAAGGCTGCAAGGCTTTTAAAAAAAATAGCCATAATAAACATTTGTTAATGAAAAAAGTACACCATCTATCCTGATAGTGATTTCAGCTTAACCATAAACGAAACCTTCGCTCTGTATATTCAGATCTGTGAATCAAAAGCAGATCATTCATACTACAAGAAATAAAAAAGATATTTAATTGCAAAGCAATAACAAGGCTACACATATGACCTCCCTAGGGTCAACAATGCAAAAATCTATGTGCACTAAAACCACCTTTCACATTTATCATTACCAAAGAAAAGCTTAAGATTAATGGGAAAAAAAAAAGAAGAATAAGAAGAAGAAAAGCTTAAGATGTAGGGCAATCCAAGGAAAATCTCACAGCACTATGTGCCCAAGAGGACCAAAACATTCTGAAAAATTATACTCAAATTATTATTAAGTGTAATTTCTGAATATTGCTTCTCAAACATAGAATGATATTTATACAACAACAACAACAACAACAACAACAACTAAGCCTTAGTCCCAAACAAGTTGGGGTCGGCTGTATGGATTCTCAACAAAATAAGCTCAAAAGACACCAAAAAAGATACTCCCTACAACTAAGTATTCAATTATCCTATTTTTTTCAACTGACACTCCACTTATACAAATAATATACACCTCACTTTAACACTCTCCCTCAAGCTGAAGCACAGATGTTAATCAACCTGAGTCCCACGCAATGCTTTTGTGAAAATATCTCTCAATTGCTCTCCAGTTTTCACATAGTCTGTGGAGATCAACTTTTCTTCAATTTTTTCACGAATAAAATGACAATCAACCTCAATATGCTTCATTCTTTCATAATATACCGGATTTAAAGCAATGTGAATAGCAACTTGATTGTCACACTAAAGTTTTGTTGATAATGAAGACTTTATTTCTAATTCAGTCAAGATGTGTTTTATCCACAAGATTTCACATGTGGATTGTGTCATGCCTCTGCATTCTGATTCTGCACTAGATCGAGATACCACATTTTAATTCTTACTCTTCCAAGATATAAGGTTTCCATCAACAAAGACACAATATCTAAAAGTAGATCTTCTATCTACTTTGCAACCAGCCCAATTCGCATTTGTAAAACACTCAATATTAATATGTTCATGATTTTTATAAAATATCCCAAGACCAAGAGCCCCTTTAAGTAATATAAGATTTGCTCTAGGGCTACCCAATGATTGACTGCTAGTAAGGACATAAACTAACTCACAATACTAACAAAATAGGCAATATCAAAGAGTGTTTCTGTGAGATAGTTTAGTTTTTCAACCAATCTTCTATATTTCTCTGGATCTTCAAATAATTTACCATCTTTTGTGAGTTGCAAATTTGGAGACATCAGAGTACTGTAAGACTTTGCTTCTAATTTTTCCGTCTCAATTAGCAAGTCAAGTACATATTTCCTTTGAGATAGGAAAATACCTTTATTACTTCTTATTACCTCAGCTCCAAGGAAATACTTTAACATTCCAAATCCTTCGTCTGAAATTAAGTGTGCAACAATGATTTAAGGGATGAGAGAGATAGGAAAATACCTTTATTACTTCTTGTTACCTCAACTCCAAGGAAATAGTTTAACATTCCCAAATCCTTCGTCTGAAATTGAGTGTGCAACAATGATTTAAGGGATGAGAGAGATAGGAAAACACCTTTATTACTTCTTGTTACCTCAACTCCAAGGAAATACTTTAACATTCCCAAATCCTTCGTCTGAAATTGAGTGTGCAAAAATGATTTAAGGGATGAGATACCCAAATTATCATTTCTAGTGATGATAATATCATCCACATATACAACCACAAGGATAATACCAGCTTCAGGTTGTTTATAGAATACCGAATGATCAAATTAGCTTTTTCTCATTCCAAAATTATCAATTGCTTAACTAAATTTTCCAAACCAAGCACGTGAACTCTACTTCAACCCATATAAGGATTTTCTGAGGCGACAAACTTTCTCATACTCCACCTGAGCAACAAACTCAAGAGGCTACTCCATATAGACTTCTTTTTAAAGGTAACCATGAAGAAAAGTATTCTTGATATCTAACTGATGCAAGAGCCAATCATAAGTGCCTACAAAAGATATGAATAACATGACAGAAGTTAATTTAGCAACAAGAGAAAAAGTGAGAATAATCAAACCCCATATGTTTGTGCATATCCCTTAGCAACTAAATAAGCTTTTAACCTTGCTATTGACCCATCCTGATTCATTTTTATTGAAAAAATTTATTTACATCCAATAGCCTTCTTCCCTGGAGGTAAATTTACCAAGTCCCAAGTGTCATTATCATCTAAAGCATTCATTTCTTCTAGCATAGCTTCATGCCATCCAAAATGAGATAAAACTTCTCGAACAATTTTAGGAATTATAATAGAATCAAGAGATGCAATAAAGGAGCAAGAAGTAGAACACAAATTATTAAAACAAACAAAAGGAGAAATAAGATAAGTGCATTTGCGTTTATCTTTGCGAATAGCAATAGGAAGATCAGAGTCAAAGTCAAGATCTGACGATGAAAAGAACAGTTAAGAACATGGATCAGTAAAGTCAAATACTGGAGGAGCATCATTTGAAACTAAATCTGATAAGGGTGAAGGAGATGCAAACTCTGGAATAAGTGTATCATTTCGCCTGGAATAGACATGGATAATAGCAGATTTAGGCTAGGCTTGAAAAGCTGAAGATGGAACAAAAAGATTGGTAGTCATTGGAACTACGGTAGGATAGACTAACAAATCATCCTCCTCCCCCTGACTTATATGAACTGAAGGGGAAAAGAACAGTGTATCTTCAAAAAAAGTAACATCAATTGATACAAGATACTTATTATGTGTAGGGCAATAATATCTGTATCTTTTTTGGAGACAAGAGTAACCAAGAAAAATATATTTTAAAGACTTTATATCTAATTTTGTGATGTAGGAGCAAACATCCGTAACATAGCATGTGTTACCAAAAATTTTAGATTCAATGGGAAACAATGGCTTGTTTGAGAAGAGAGTATTGCATGGTGTCTTACCATCAAGAACTGTTGAAGGCATTCTATTAATAAGAAAACAAGCAGTAAAGCCCAAAATGTCTTAGGTACATGCATTTGAAATAGTAAGGCTCTTGCAGTTTCAAGAAGATGCATATTTTTTCTTTCTAATACTCCATTTTGAAATGGTGTATCAACACAAGATGTTTGGTAAATAATATTATTTTGAGTGAGGTAAGATTGAAATGATTCTGATAAGTACTCTTTTGTATTATCACTTCAGAAAGTGTGTACAATAGTATCAAACTGATTTTTTATTTCAACACAAAAGGCATTAAAGTGAGAAAACACCTCAGAACAATTTTTCATTAAATATAACCAAGTCACACGAGAGTAGTCATCAACAAAAGCCACAAAATGTTTGAATCCAGTTTCAGATACTACAGGACAAGGACCCCATGCATCTGAATGTACCAGTTCAAAAGGAGAAGTAGCTCTCTTATTAACTCTAGGAGATAGACTAACACGATGATGTTTGGCAAACTAACATGATTCAAAGTCTAACAACGGAAAGTTACAAAACTGACATAACTTTTTAAACAAAGAGAGATAGATGACCTAACCGACAATGAGCCTTAAAAGTAGTTATTCCTCCAGTACAAGCAATGAATTTTGGTACTTGTGTATCAAGGATGTACAGACCTCCTGATTCGTGTCTTTTACCAATAATTTTCTTCGTCGCAAGATCCTAAAAAATACAATGATCAGGAAAGAATGAGATCCAACAGTAAAGGGTACGAGTAAGTTTACTAACAAAAATTAAATTAAATGAAAAATTGAGTAGATTTAAAACAGATGATAAAGAGATCAATGGAGTTGGATTGATGGTGCCACAACCTTGGACAGAAGATATTGACTTATCTGCTAAAGTAACATTAGGAGTAGATACATTTTGCAGAGGGGTAGAAAAGATATTAGAGTTACCTGTCATATGATCTGTGGCACCAGAGTCAATGACTCATTCGGAGGAGGAAGAGACAAGACATGTATTTGGCTTACCTAACCCTGTAATGACAGTGATAGGAGTAGATGAAGACTTCAGTGATTTCTAGTATTGAGAGAACTTGGCAAATTCATCTGCAGATATTAGGATAGACCTTTCACACATCTCAGAGGTAGATGCAACATGAGCTGATTAGAGTTTCTGATTCTTGTTTTGCAGCCTCCTACAATCTATTTTCATATGCCTTGGCTTGTGACAATAGTGACATGCAATCCCTCCAGAATCTTGTCCTTTGTTGTTGGGATAATTCAAGGCTCCTTTGCTGTCATTCTTGTAATAGGAACGTTTAGATGCAACACTTCGACTGACTAGTGCACCAGTGGATAGAACAGATGGGGTGCATTCTGTTCGAAGTATCCTATTAAATACTTCTTGCAAGGAAGGAATATCAAAACTCGACAGTATTTGAGATTTAGCAGTCTCAAATTCAGACGAGAGTCCATCCAAAAAACTCAGGATAGCCATCTTTTCTCTTTGAGCTTGCTGCACTTTTATATCAAGACCAAATGGTAACAACATGTTAAGCTCCTCATAAGTCTTCTTAAAATTCATGAAATAGTTAATAAGAGACTTGTCTTCCTGTTTTACACGATAGAAGGCCTAACATACTTCATAAATACGAGAAATATTTCTTTTCCCAGAATATAGGAATTCTAGATATTCCATTAATTCCTTAACAAATTCATAATAATTAATCAAACCACAAACTTCACTTTCAATAGAATTTCTAATTTGCAAAAATAATCGACCATCCTCCCTCATCCATGTTTGTTTTGTCTCACTCGTTGGAGGATCAACGGTCAAATGATCATCTTTATTAATATTTCGCAAATACAGCCTAATTGTTTTACTCCAATCAAAATAATTAGTTCTATTAAGCTTATATTCAATGATTCTTAACATAACAGGAACTACATTAGGTATAGCTATAGATTTTATCCCATTCTTATCTTCTGCCATTTTTTAATTAACAGAAATCAACGCTATTTAACCTGAGTTTTAACCAGAAAGTGGAAGAACCTGACCTGTGAGAGCAAGAACCAACCGAAGATGTAATTTTCACAATGCTCAGATCCTTTGAAGCCCAAAGACTCACTCCAAATTAAGTAGTCAGATTGTTCAATGGCTTAAACTCCAGAGAAATTCACCAGACTCAAGTTATTTTGAATACCCAAAACTTGGTTTGACAAGAGCACCCACAACCGATGGATGATGATTTCACGAAACGAAGCACACATCATTGTACAAAGACCAGCAAAATTTCCAGCACCGGAAGAGTCTCCACGGGCCGACGCGTGAAGTAGCAGATTCTTATGACGGCGCTGACCTTCCAGTTGCTGGATTCCAGGGAATGACCGAGCGGAAGGTGGCGCTCCTCCCTAGACTGGCTGTGTTACTCAATGATCACTCCAAGGAGTGACCTTAAAATCACAAAACCGAAGCAAATTTTTTTTCCTTTGAACAGAGTACTAAACAAACAGAGTTTTGAACAACCAGCTAGATATCTAGTGTTTTCAAGGCTCTGATACCATGTAATTTCTATATATTGCTTCTCAAACATAGAATGATATTTATACAACAAAAAAGTAAGAAAACAGCTACCTAACATAGACCACTAATATAGACAGCTACCTAATATTATTCCCTACAGCTAAGTATTCAATTATCCTATTATGTTCAACTAACACTCTACTTATACAAATAATATACACCTCACTTTAACATTAAGATTTTCCCCCGTCTTTTGTCTCTTCATAAACCAAATTGATCCTTTTATGAACTTCAGTGATTTATATGAAACATATAAAACAAATAGCAGCATCAACCATTTTGCAACAAAACTGTGACAGGGTAATACAGTGATCAAGAAAGAATAAGACCAAACCATGGAACATTCATTAGCATTAAATTACATGAGCAAGTGCATAAAAGCACACACACATGCAAAAACACATAAGTAGCTCTTAATCTCTTGTAACTAAATTGGTTCAATTAATTATTACTGCTTACAAACTAAATACCAACTTTACCTAACATTTTTAACTTTAGATAGGCAACATTCTTTGAAATATGGAAGAATAATTTTATGCCAAATTTTGACTAGCTGAAGATTATATGAACAGAAAAACATCAAATTAAGCAAGGGTCATTCAGAAATATGGTCATTTCCAAAACACCATTAATTTAGAGTTGTCATCAAAAACTGATAAGAGAACCAACATAAATTTGATTCTAAATTCTTTAGGCAATAGTATAGCAGGAAAAGAAAACAAACTTGAGGATGAAGCAATTAATGAATGCTCAAAACCGATTAAAAAACGAATTTGTAAGGCAGCATGTATCATTAACCACTTACTCTCCACCATTCTCCAAAATTTCCACAGCCCAGTTAATAGCATGAAGACACATTTTTTTCACCTGTTTCAAGACCCAGGCTCTAACATGTCAATATAATTTTTGAAAATAAAAAAAAATAAAAAAGCAATATTTGAATGAGTATAACCGTGAAAAAAAAGAGTAGAGAATTGAGCGTGTTGAAGGCATTAAGGTGCCATAAGAACATTCCAGATATGACATTGGATGGTAGACAGTGGCAACAGGAGGGAAAGAGAGATGCATGGTTATGCAACAATCAGAATTGAAATGATGCCAGCTGTCCAGTTTTAATAATTGGATTTTATTGTAATGTTAACACATTTACTAAAATGAAGAGATCACCGCCTTTACATCAAGCATAATTTTTGTAATTTTTTAATGAATTGTCACAGTAGGAACCAAGAGTATTGGTCAGATAATGTTATTGTTTTATTTTATTTTGCATGATATTAAGCAGTTGAAAGGCATTTGTTTATAAATTTTGAAGTTTTCTTTTCTTTTGCTTATGGGATTTGGATCATTCTAACTAAATAGGATCACCCTTTGATCCATATAACAAGAACTTCTAATAGCCAAAAGTCAAGACTTCTAAAATAAAGACACAACTGGATTAACTTGCTGAGGTGCTTTTTTGAATTTGTCTACAAGTTTATGGATCATTTTAATGTTTCCCTCATAGAGTCTCTTCCACATGAGGTACCCCTTTGTGGAAATCTAAGATTTGGCACACAGGCATTTAGTACCCTTGAGGAAACCTCTGCTCATACAACAGTGGCCCCAGATCAACTCCCCTGTCTAGTCTAATTTAAGTTCCAATTAAACACTATTTTCCCATAATACGAAGAATTTAAACATTAGCTGAACTCCACTGATCATTTAACTAGTCCTACCATCAAGTAATTAAAGGCTGTATCACACACAACATGGTCCAGTTGGACTTCTCACATCAACACCATTTCAACACTTCTGAAAACATGTGATAAGCAATACAAAAAGTGTGTGTTAGAAAAGAACTAAAACTTAAAGACAAATAATACCTCCAACTTGTCTTCTTTTGCCCGATGATTTGGTGGAAGTAAACGAAACTCTTCTGTCAAATGTATACACTCTCCAACATTTTCTGGTGAAACAAAGTCCAGTGCTACTTTTATACACGACTGTAAAATATAGAAGCAATATCATTAGTCAAGTCTAATGCATATGAGCACGTCCCCTGGGGTAGGCCAATTGACAATATAAATAAATGTATGGAGTTAGTAAGCAACGAAATTAGCAAATGCTTCATGATAACACGATTACATGAACAAAATGAACACAACATGCCATACATCAGGTTTCAACTTCAATCACATAATCCATCAAAGAGATGTTTTTCTGAAACATGGAACTCATGCACTGAATAACAAATAGACGCAGGAAGCGAACCTCATTGTAAATAATTTTACAACCTAGATAATATAAATTTGAGCAGTACCTGTATACCAGCCATAATTACCAAATTTCACATTTTTTTAAGATCACAATGTTGTGAAATAACTATTTATTTTACCTTCAAGTTCCTCACTTGATGAGGACAGCCTGCAGGAATAAAGACTGCATCTCCAAGTTTCTGGACAAATGTCCATGGTTCAATGCCTGCATCAAAGTGCAAGATCACATAGTTTAAAAATAAATAAATATCTAACTATTATATCTAATATAAATGAGATGGCTAACCAAATTCCTCTTTCAGTTTCCTCTTGTGCTCCAGCGTCAAATAAAAGGTCTGATCATGTATAGGATGGACAACCTATAGAAGAAAAGACAGTAGTTTATGAAAAAAAGTAAGAAGAGCAGTGACAACTTGAGCATACGCAGCTAACCAGCAATATTCTGATTAATTGACAACTTGAGCATACGCAGCTAACCAGCAATATTCTGATTAATTGTCTTATTTTATTTATCTTTGGCAAGTTTCTTATTTGCAGGCAGCCATCAAACTTAATGACTTCTGCCATCCTGGCCATAACTTCCACTCACACACACCATACATACCTGAAGAAAAAATCATGATAAATTCCACTTGTAGAATTGTTTTCCAGAGCAGTATTGTAAAATAATTATTAAGAAAAAAGTGGAACACAAAAGAAAATTTAAGAGAAGAAAACTTAAGAGATAAAAATCATGCACTCAAACATCAATCAGTGTTATCAACACATCTTTCCTAGTTGTGAACACTTATTTTTTTCAGAAGATTGACTCAAAAATCTTGACTGGAAGAAGCAAACATCACATATTGTAATGCAGACACCACTTGGTGGACAAACAAGCATACTAAATATGCTTTAAATACTCAATTACCTTCTGCAATGGGCAACAGTGAATGTGCCTAAATTCCTTGAAGTGCTTGTTCAGATATTCCCGCAACTTGGGAACATCTTCTCTCCTGAATATGTCCCAAACAGCACCTCCCTCATCTGGACTCCCCAACTCATTCCTGCAATTTGATGTCCCACCATTCTCAGTGCATTTACTTCGAATATCTGCCTCACAGCTTTTTAGCTCTGATTTATCTGAAAAGTTAGGTTTAATTAACAGAAACTCCTCATTCTCGTAGTCATCTTCTTTAAATTCCATGTCACTCTCAGCTCTCATACCTTGAAATACTTCTGCCTGTTTGCTACTTTTCAGCTCCCATTTCTTTGGAAAAGCACTGTCTGAATCCTCATGCATATTATCAACTTCTGCAGCTTCCTTCTCATCTGCAAGTAAGCTGCCAGACGAACCACCATGCATTTCACCATCAACATCCTTCTTTACAAGCTGATCATTTCCAAAAATTTCTCTTTGATCTTGCAGCATATGTGCTTTTTTCAATTCTTCTATCCTAGCAAGTTGTTCAGCATTTAGGGCCACTTCAGCTGTATGAGTTAAAACATTGACCTGAAACAGCCAATTTTACGTTAAACAATTGAAAATTAAAAGGATTACAAGTTAAGCATTTGTTTCAGAACTGCCACATTCAAATGTTTACTTCTTATCTTAGTAACCATTGCAAGAGTAAAGGACACTTCTGCTGTATGAGTTAAAACATTGACCAAAAACAGCCGACTCTATAATATGTAAACGATTAATGATTAAAAACCATTTATAAGGTTAAGAAATTGTTTCACAATAGGCACTGGCTAATGTTTTGTACATTAATTAATTTAAATATTCCACTAAGACAACTTAAGAGACTATAACCAGTTATGATCCCATGTAAGAACTCTTGGAATGGAAGTTTTCATCAGTAACTATTCTTTCAATAGCATGATAGACTACATTTAAGGTTCAATCCTACAAGTAACAAGCTATTTCCATTCAGAATTCCATGGTGGGTCAAAACTAGTCAAAGATAACCATCATATTATTTTATAACCCAATAAAGCTGAACATGTGGGAAAACAATTTTATTTTGATGATTGGTCAATGGTTTAGGGAGGGATGGGCAGGAAGAATCACAAACATTTCATTTCAGCAAATCAGGCATTTCATAAACATCTCATAATATAGGCAGAAGTCCTAGGTCTGCTTACCAAGGAAACAAACGAACCAGCCATGAACAAGTAATCAGTTGGCAAACATGAAAAAGTTAACAGGTAATTGACGGTGGCAAACAAAAAGAATAAAATTAAGCATCTTATTGTGAGAAAATAGCTGCCACAATTGAACAAAGCATCATAATCTAATGTGAGGAATTAGAAAGCATCCAATTTCAACCATAGTTAACACTAAGAAAATCAAAGTCCAGTAGGCGATAGGACAAGATCAAAAACTGTTGTAAAAGCTCAAGACTTGGGAAGCTGTTATACCATCAACCATCAGAATAACAAACCATAACACCGTCATCAACTGCTTCACTTCAAATTGGAACAACTTCAAAGATACTAAACACAGCTGGCCTGTAATGAATTAGACTACTGTCCTCAATTGGAATTCAGGAAAAAGTATACTAAATAGACTATCCAAACTTGCCGAATCCTGACCAATTTAGCTAAATTATTAGTCATATTGTTCCTATTATATGCAGCAGTTTCACCAAATTGGTTGCCTCGTCATCCAGCTCATTTAAATATTGTTTATATTCTCTTCATATACACTCACACTGCAAATGCATAAGCAGGACTTTCTCAAGAGTTGCTTCCATTCCATTTTTATATCTAGTTCTAGCTATATAAAACAGAAACCATAGAAGAGAAAAAGAAAACTGAGCATACCGCATCAGACATGTCGCAATGAAGCTTGGTTACAGAATCTCCACGCCCAAGCTCTTGATAGCATCCATAAGCAATATATGTCTTTGGCCCCATATCTGGCTTCAAAGACTTTTCGGGTAATCTGACAGCAAGGTTCAATGGCCCTTTTTGAGGATGTGTATACTCCTTGAAGGGTAAACAACAGATAAATTCAGCACCATGCCGTGGCAAACGTCCATCAAACATAGTAGATGGAGGCCAATCTTTCAATTTCAGTATCTGGGGCCAATCCGCTTTGTCAAATCGACTACTCAGATACCCTTGAAAGAATTGGTGGACATTAATATTTACCTGCATATCATGAAGATTTCAGCTCTACTAGTTAGATTGTAACTCACAGCAGCAACATTTTGATAGAAGCCACATATAAAGCATTATGGAGAATAAGGCTACCAGAATCTTTAAACAATTTAAAGAAAAAAAATCAGATATTATAATATTGACAAAATGCTATCACTAATCTAAGAGAATTGCACCACAATCACAGCTGCTGGTCATCCAAAACCCTCTAAAATAAGCCTGGGGAGATATGGTGCCAATTGTGCATCTACATTTGTCATTTATACAGGAAAGAACCCGTGTCTCCAATATTAGTGTTATAAGGCATCAGGTCAAAATGGACTATGTTTGGGAGCTAATAATTGAAACAAACAATTCCTTATCAATATAAATAGAGGAACAAAACCTTACTGATAAGAGCAGTTTTGCATACATCCCAATTTTATACCACTTAATCATCCCACCTGACACTGAACAATAATAATATGGCAGGATCATTATCTCCCATGCTAAAACTTAACATAGAGATGTGATTATAAAGAATAAAATGGCATAATAAACAATTCCCGTGGATGAATTATATGAAACAAAAAGTTCCATCTTATTGATGATACAATTCATTGTTTGGATTTCTATACCATTCACCTGCTGGAACTAGTTGCACTGAAGAAAAAAATCATAGTTATCCAGAATGGTAAAAAATCAAGGTAACATATATAGTGGTGAAAAGCCAGATCAAAATTTTCAATTAGAAATCAATTAACAAGTTATAAACTATGTGGACCATATTAAATACATACGCATAAACGGAGACACACACGTATATAGACACTCCCATCAAGGAAAATAAGAACCACATTTTCATCAGTGAAGTTAAAAGCGCTGGCCTGTTGCGCTTAAGCACTGAAGCGAAGCGCTGGAATGGATTACCGCTTTTCATATGTTTGAAGCGCAGAACTTCAGTAAAGCGCACACTTTTCCGCGCTTTGTGTTTTTGCCGTAGGATTATAAAGCGCTTGCCTTTTTTTTCTAACATCTTTTTAGAGATTTTCTGAAATAGTATTTTCAGTAAAATTAAATTATTTTAGTTGCCTTTGACCATAAGACTCTTCATATTCCTAAATCATAGTTACTTTTTGACTATTGGGCTCTTTATATTTCTAAATAATAGTTACTTTTGATTATAGGACTCTTTAAATTCCTAATTAGTAGTTAAGTTGTCAGTTGTTCATTTTTTATGTTTATTTCTTTTTAAAACTTTTTATTTAGTAATAGTATTTTAGTCAAAGAGGACATCTATTCTATCTATTTGCTTTTTTTTAATCGAGTTGGTTGGCAGCTCTTCAAGCACGTTTTTTTCTATTTTGTATAAGAAAAAAGACAAGATAAATAGGTATGCTTTTTATAGCTCTTTTCTTATATACTTTTACTTTTCTACATGTTGTTGTCATCTTTTGTTTTTTCAATACTGTTTCTTTTATTATTATTAAATTTTAAATGGAAAATTCTAGTTCTAAAGTTCCATCTCATGAACTTGGTTTTACTTCAATGAAGCGAGCGCTTTTTCTGCATTTTGCGCTTTAGGCGATAGAAAAGTATATCACTTTGAGTGCGCCTTTCGCTTTTAACTACACTAATTTTCATCCAACAAGCAATCTTCATTTTTCAATTCCTGGAAGGAGAAGGTGCAAGAGACTTGGCTTTCGTAGAGTTTTCTGAGGTAATAAATGCCACTAGTTAACTCAATGCATCAAAATCAATATCCAACACCAAGAACTCATTGAAAATATATGGTGCTATAGAAGTGATGAAGACATGAAAGTTCTTAATGGCACAAAATATATACAATATTTCTAGTCTTTTTTGAGTAAAAAAGTTATATTTATATGTATGTTCAAAGAATAAGTTGCCTGTCAAATACATCTAAGTCTATAGGCCTACTTTGTAATTTAGAAATTTTCTGAAAAAAATGTCCCTAATTCTTTAGAAATATTTATACTAATTGCAACTAATTCTTTAGAAATATTTATTCTAATTGCAACTCTTACTTTAGAGCCGTCTAGTTTGATTTGGGAGTTGAACTCCTCAAAGATAAGACCACTCCTAGAATTCTTTTAAGGTTTGGAATTAGCTTGGGTCTATAAATATCAACGCCTGCAGTTCTTTAATTTCATATTTCATTGACTAAAATTTCAGCAATATATGCTCTTCATTGAGTTGTATGATGCAATTCTAAGCCTATAACTATGATGCCCTCTTGATAGGAGTAAATCCTAGATCTTGTAAGTGTCATGCTAGTATTTTACTTTTTCCAGTTTAATTCTCCTTCATTTTTCTAAGGAAATTCATATCTCCCTTATTTCAAGCCCTAATTCTTCATTAAAATCTGCACCACTAGCCCTAACATCCAAAAACAAAGTTTTCCCAACCAATCCTACATTAAAGAGAAAATAAATTAAAAGTAAACACAAGCTCAACATCACTATCAAGACAATAAATCTTCTCTTTAAAGACCATGCCTTACATTATTGACGAACATAGAAACCTAATGTAATGAATAAATGCATGTGCAAGCATTAGCCCAAGTTAGCAACATTGACTTAAGTATACGATAACAGATAACAAATTATACTAACCTCGCACAAATCCAAACATTCAATGGCTTTCACATCCAAAAGTGTGCTATGGTTTTCATTTCTTATCTGGCGAAAGGCACGCCACATGACCATTGGTTCCCAGCTTAAGCCTGTTGCAGTTTCAAGAACATCTCTGACAACCACAGGCTCAGCTCTCATCCAGTGGCATTGAAAATGCTTCCAATCATCTTCTTTGATGTCTCTGGCCCTTGGATTGTATAAATAATTGTCATCAGAATCCTCTCGAGATGATGCTTTTAACAACTGACTATTTCCTAAGTCAAAATCTCTTCTAAAGTTAAAACATTCACATTGTTCAACTGGAGTTGTAGCCATGTCAAGTTCATATTTTTGTGCGACCTTTTCTGCTTTCTTTACTAACTCTGAAACCCAATGTTCCTCAAACAAACATTTCAAGTCTAGATTGCCAAAAGCACAACTACAAACAATGCTTCCATCTTCATTTACTTTCCAGCTCGACTTCTGAAGATCCTTGGAACTACTTTCAGGCTGCATCTCATTCTTTGGCTTGACCTTCTCCTCTCCACCGTGCAAATATTCAAACCCTCTGTCAATATACTCGATGACCACCTCCTGGCCACTACTTTGTAACTGTCCATTTCGGATCTCCCGGCAACAAATAAGACAGAGATCAGAAAAGCAGTTTGAACAGCTCCTGTGATAATCAAAGATAGAGGTTCTGCAGTTGTCACTGCAAAAAGAAAAAGAAGAGGTCGGGAAGAGAATGAAAAACATAGTTTAGCTCTTACCAAAATTAGAAGGAAACTAGGGGGAACTGGACACTAGATAAGGCTTTACCAGTACATGCGTTCATTCTTAGAACAATTAGCATTCTGAATCTTTAGCTCTGCAAGTGATATGCCTGCACAAATGAAAAATCAGCCATTTAGTGAAATATTAACCCAACAGTTTATGCATCCAGCAAGCTTGCCTAAACATCGATGCATGGGCACACAAAAAGAAGATCATGCATTCGCTTCTCCATAACAAGCTCAATAGAAGGGAAAAGGTAACAGTTAAAAAAGCAGACCCTAAAACCCCGAATCACTAATATACCTATTTTTCTGAAACATTAATGACTTCAGAAGCAACTGCAGAAACTAGTAATATAAAAACTTTCAATGTCCAGCACCAGAAATAGATAAAGAAGTGATTCGTGAGATCTGGGCATTTTACCATTTCAAGTGATAGAACCAAAACACAATATATACATTTTGAATCTACAGAATTTCAACTTTCTAAGTTTCAATTAGATTCTGAAACTCTAGATATCCAAACTTAGTCACAGCAAATAAGCATTAACCCAAGATACCATGTGTCCTGGCTTCAATCTCTCTCTCCATTGTTTGTTCTCCATCCAACTGTTTCAGGCATGGAAGAAGTGCTTGAAGCAAATACTTAGAATGCAGCAGTTTCTTATCATCACCGATATCTAATTTTTTGAGACTTTCCAGGTACTGCAGGGAATACCAAAATGAGGAGAAAAAAGTTAAATGCCAAGCTTATGATTAGTTACTGCATATCATGAAAACACCAATGAATCATTGTTGCAAAGAGGAAAAACCAACTTTAGCTGGAGTATCACGCAAACAAGCTTTACAATTGCAATTTCCGCGACAAACTGGACAAGCGTCAGCAACTTCATCCTCTGTCATCTTAGGATACCTATAGAATGAACAAAAAAATGACTTTAATAACAGGAACACTAATAGAGAAATCAAAATAAAAAAGTAAGCTCAAGATTTAATATCATGTAAAACACAATCCTAATCAATACTAACTTTAGCATATGCATGTTATGATCTTACACGTGATCACAATAAGCCTTAAGTTTAGATTATTGAAATTTTAGATAGATCTTTAGCACATGCAAATCATGCAAGATATCTCCTGCATAAATTAGTGAGCATTTCCTCAAACAGATTACATTTAGAAAATAAACAAAAATTTCAAAGAGAAAAGAAAATTGAATTATCAAGGTTACATAACTTGCATTGTCTGACACCAACAGTAAACATAAATACAAACATAAAATTTGTGTATAACTTAACGAAACTTTTTTTTGATAACTTAATGAAACTTACCAAAACAAATGGTAATAATTACGGCAAGAAATAGCAAATGTTAATCTAGAGCTTCTAACAATTATACTTGTAAAGAAATAAAAATAAAAAAGTTCGGAATTTGACAACATAAATAAGTCAGGCATACAGATCTTGCTTTTGACATCTTAAAATTATATTTGGCACGTGTATTGAATAATTTGTTATAATTGTTATAGTTACTTTCAATAATGAATTCATTAGAATATTTTTTTCAAACATTTTTGTACAACTGTTTATTAGTGTCAAATAGAATACTATTTATTCAATGTAATTATTCAATGCCATAAAAGTTCTATAGCATTATAAGCACTTCACCTGGAAAAAGCTTAACAATCTCAAAACTGGGGTCCATATAATATACGGATAAATGACATTCAATTTCAGGTTTAACAGTAACAGTATTAAAGCTCTACCAATTCTTCAAGCAGAGAATACAATAGCGCTTTCTTTTACATTTCTGGCACCGAACAACTCGGCCTTTGTCATTCCTCTGGCACTGATGGCACATTAAGCAAATCTCTGCAATGAACTGCAACCCAAAAATCAGAAACACAAAGCACCCAGAATAAAGAGAGGCAAATACTAACAACAGACACGACACAGAGTTAGTTACCTCCGGTGTGTGCTTGTTAATTTTAACATCCTTCTCCTCTCGCTGCAAGGCTATCTGATTTCTGAGTGAATTCCTATCATCATCACCCTTCTTATTATTTTGCTTCTTTATCCTTATTGTCCTCTCTTTATTCCGACTGCCGTCTGCCAAATCATCTAGCTGCTTGGCTCTCTGATTTCTGAGTGAATCCTGTTCATCGTCACTCTTATTTTGCTTCTTTATCCTTCTTGTCCTCTCTATCTTCCCACTTCCTTCCTCAAAACCTCCATGATCATTTCCTGCCAATGTTTCCATAACCTCACTTCCTGGGACTGTAGCCTTTCTTCTACCCCTTCTCCTCCGTCTCTTACTCTTCCCAATTTCCTCATCTTCTTCACTGTTTTCAGCATAACTCACCTTCTTTAGACTAGCAGCTCTCGGTCTCTTCTTGTAAGAACTTCCAATGACACCTCTAGAACAACCATTATGTAGCTCTTTGTCTTCTCCATTTTCAGTATCTTTCAGACCCAGTCTATCAACATCACCCTGCTTCTCACCATCTTCTCCGTTTTCCTGCTCTTTTACAGCATTGTCCTGCATGCGCAGATCCTCAGGCTTGTTCATCGGCTTCCTACCACCTTTCTTGAACAATCTTGTGCCTTCTTCCTTCTCAGAAAAACAATCAGACTCTGCGTTTCCTTTGCCAATTTCACTCTCAGACTCTTGCTTTTCCAAAGTTTGTTTCTTTTCGTGAATAAGATCATTCCGGTCCCCGTCTTCGGCCTTGAACTCACAATTGTCAGGGGGATCGGTATCAGTCTGCAGAAGTTCCGTCGATAACTCCGGCTGCCGTTTTGTACCCAGCCCCATCATCTCTGAGCCAGCCAAGAAAAACAGAACAAGTCGTGGAGAGACCACAGAAACAGAAAGTACTTAGCAAAAGAGATGACTTTTTTTAATACATATTTGAGAAAAGAAAACAGAAAGAAATCGAGTGTTTTTATAGATAGGATTAAGTGAGGAGAGAGAAAGTTGATTAGGGTTAGGATTTGTAAAATCAAAAGACAGTAAATGGGGTTTTCAAATCTGGCGCCAATTTGATGCTTAAGGGTTTAGGTCAACAATTTGGGAGGGAATTCCAATTCTTTGGCTTGCCATTGCCTTTATTATTAGTATAAAATTTGAATCCACTAAACAGTTTAATTGCAGTTCGTTGTTTACAGCGGACTTGGCTGTGATGAATAATTACCTGTTAACTGTCAGTTTGGAGTTTAGTTTTTAGCATGTCTATTTATAATTAAAATATTGGAAAAACCGTGTGCGCCGAGGCTTTCTCTCGCGTTGCACCTCTCTTACAGAAAAACACTATCTTATATAATTTTAAATCAAAAAAATTAATATGTTTATATTTCTAAATTGCTTAGGTGTTGGATAAAAAAATTACTTGACTTTCTCAATTTTCTTTTAGTCCAATTAATATGTTTATATTTCTATATTTTATTTTTATTATTAAATCATTTTTGTTTCTAATATAATTTTAAATGAATAATTTATTTTATTTTTTTAAAGAGGAAATTATATTAGACCTTTAGCGATAAGCTCTCATGAGTGGAGTTCCGGTAGAACCTCCGCCGTCCGCGGAAGAGACAGATTTGCTCAGCCGAAGTAGTAAGAAAGTCAAGCTTGTTAGTGGACAGAGTGGCCTGATCTGTGATGATGTTCATCGGGTTAACAGTACCTCCAGTGGTGAGAAGAGGAAGGCTTCGTTCCGTGATATGTTGATGTCAGATGCCGCTTTGCCAGATTCTTCGGAGAGTTTGAATCATGAGTTTGGTTATTACTCTAATGATGATTCTGGTGGTGAAGAGGATGATGATGATCCTGAATGTCCAACCATTATATTATCAAAGGAGGAAAAACTTTTATTGCGGAAGCCATGGCAGTTAACCTTGATTGTTAAGGTGTTAGGACGTTCAGTGGGTTACAACTATCTATTACGGAGAATGAAGAATATGTGGAATCTCTCTTCTTCTTTTGATCTTATTGATCTTGAGAATGGCTATTATATGGTTAGGTTCCCAAACAAAGATGCTTTTGATCATGTTCTTTATGATGGCCCGTGGGTGGTAGCAGATCACTACTTAACTGTTAGGAAATGGCAGCCGAATTTTGATCCTCATTCTGCTATTATTGATAGGGCGGTTGTTTGGGTTCGTGTTCCTTTGTTACCTATTGAATATTATGATAAGCTCTTCTTGCGTCGTTTGGCTGTTAAGATTGGCAAACCCGTGCGGATTGATGAAAACACAATGGATACAATGCGAGGCAAGTATGCTCGTATGGCTATTGAAATTGATCTTTCTAAACCTTTACTGTCCAAATTCAGGTTTAGGAGGAAAGTGAGGCGTATAGAGTATGAGGGTTTGCAAATGATTTGCTTTTCTTGTGGATGTTTTGGACATAGAAAAGATAATTGCCCTAATTTGCATTCTCCAAGTAAACCAGATGATGGTATAGATGCTTTGAATAAGGGGGACACGGCTATGGCTGAGGAGGAGATGGTGGTTCCGGCGGAGGTCTTAGAGCCGTATGGTCCTTGGGTGGTGGCAAGGAAACCGGGTCTGAAACAAACCCGTAAGTCAACCTTGGGTCAGCTTGTGGAACAGGTTTCGTCATATAAGCTTATTTCCAGTTTTTCGCCGAAAATATTGTGTGCTTCCAATAGTATCACGGCTGGAAATAAAAATGCGGCATTGAATGAGGATTTACCTGTTTCCAGAATGGATAATGATGACCGCATAATGAATCAAGAGGATGATTTGGTGCCAATGACTACTCAATGGGTCCCGATCAATAATCATTCAAAGTCAAAAGCTAAGGTGGTTGTTAATGATAATAAGACCTCTCTTCAATCCAAACTTTCTGCTGCAAATGGAAAAGCCCAAAGGAGGCCCAGTCCCATCTTAAGCCTACTATTGTTCCTTCTAAGTCCATCACACCTCAAGCCAAGTCCACGACTTCTTCTCCTCCAACAGCTGTACCTACTCAAGTCCCAGTAGCTTTGAATATTCCAGCTGTTAATTCGAAGGCTGTCCAGACCACCAATGATGTTCCTCGGAAATCTCCCAGAGTTGCTGCGGCTTAGGGCAGTCATACCATGGTTTCGGGTAATAACAATTCTGACCAGACCTTTTCTACTATTATTTCGGATGAGGTTGTGGTTCTTGACACTGGAGAAGAGAGACCACCTGACCATGCTCAATTTACTGCCGTGGTTAATGACGGAGCTGGTTTGGATTCACACTTTGGTCATTCAGTTGGTGATTATGATCTCATGGAGGATGATGTGGAAGCATCTATTCAAGATTGCTAATGCGGTTTGGTCTCTATTCCCTAATTCATTTTATTTAATGATTGTTGTGTGGAATATAATGGGTATTGCTAGTAAGAGGAAGCAGAAAGCTGTTAAGGAATATTGTAAGCAGCATAAGCCTTCCATTTTAGTTATTGTTGAACCGCGGGTGTCTGGTCATAATGCTGATTTTATTTCTTTTAATCTTGGTTTTGAGCACTGGGTTAGGGTTGAATCTGTTGGTTTCAGTGGAGGGATTTGGATTTTTTGGAATGCTGGTCTAATATCTGTTTTGCGTACTAATTCCCATTTTATTCACTGCTTGGTTGAGAATTCTGTTGAGCCTTCTTGGGAGTTTATTGCTGTTTATGCTAGTCCTAATGAGCAATGTAGATTGTGTTTTTTGCGTAATTTATCTATTTTATTTCCTCATATTTGTCGCCCTATTTTGCTTGCTGGTGATTTTAATATGGTTATGAGTGTTGAGGAAACTACAAGTACTTGTGCTGGCACTGGTATCCGTTGTGATAAATTTCATGAATGGGTGAATTCTTTGAATTTGATTGATATTGGTTTTACGGGTTCTAAATTTACTTGGATGCGTGGCCCTTCTTCAGTGCATTATAGGGCTGCTCGTCTTGATAGAGCTTTAGCTTCGCTTTCTTGGTGTTGTTTGTTTTCTCAAGCTAAAGTTACCTATTTATAAAGGGTATATTCTGATCACTCCCCTTTGCTCATCCGGTTACATGGTGATAAGGCCACTGCCACCAGTCCCTCTTTCCATTTCCAACTTTCCTGGTGCAAGCATACTGATTTTAAAAGATTTATGTTTAATAATTGGAAATCAGATTTTTCAGTGGAACAGAACTTGCTTTTTTGCAGCAGCAGTTCGGTTTTTGGAGGAATTCTGTCTTTGGTAATATTTATCAATAGAAGCGGAGATTGTTATCAAGAATTAAAGGCATTCAAGAGAAATATTGTTTATCTAACTCTGCAGGTTTGTGGAAACTAGAGTGTAAGCTGCGTAAACAACTGGAAATCATTCTTGATCAAGAGGAACTAATGTGGTTCCAGAAATCCAGGGAAAATTGGATTACAGATGGAGACAGGAATACTTCATATTATCATGCTGTTGTGGTTCGTCGGGGTTTTAAAAATCAAATTTCGGCTTTGAAGGATGATAATGACAGCTGGGTTACTGAGCCCAAAGCTCTTCTTGAGATGGCGAGAAATTATTATATGGCGTTGTATACACAGGATGTTGTTTCACAACTGCCTTGTCTTCCTTTCCTGCTTTGAGTGCTGCTGATTCTTTAGTTCTTAACTCTTCTTTTACAGCTGAAGAAGTTCGTAAAGCAGTTTTTGATATGGCTCCTAAAAAGGCCCCAGGTCCAGATGGTTTTCAAGTAGGGTTTTATCAAGAGGCTTGGGATGTTGTGGGTTCCAAGATTTGCACTTCAGCGTTGAAATTTCTTAATGATGAGATTTTGGAAGATAACACCTGTAAAACCTGGGTTACTTTACTGCCAAAAGTTGAACTTCCAGAATCTATTTCTCAGTTTAGGCCGATCAGTCTTTGCAATGTTAGTTTTAAGATTCTTACTAAAGTCTTAACTAATAGAATGAGACTGATATTCCCCAAGATTATTGCTCCTGTTCAGACTAGCTTCATCCCTGGGCGATTCTTGCATGATAATACAATTATTCTACAGAAAGCAATTTATTCTATGCAGCATAAAGCGGGGTAGCAGTCATGGATGATTATTAAAATTGATCTTGAAAAGGCTTTTGACAGGCTTTCCTGGAGTTTTATTTATGACGCCCTTTCTCTTGCTGGCTTTTCTGATCATTGGAGATTTCTTATCAATCATTGTCTTCGGGCTTGTTCTATGCAGGTTAAGTCGAATGGCATGTTGTCTGATGTCTTTATTCCATCTAGGGGCGTGAGGCAAGGCGATCCCATCTCACCTTATCTTTTTGTTCTGGGAATGGAGAGGCTTGGTCATATTATCCAGGATTCTATTGATTCTTCTCATTGGATTCCGTTTGCAACATCTAGAAATGGACCTCGGCTATCTCATATGTTTTTTGCCGATGATTTACTTCTTTTTTCTGAAGCTTCAGTCCAACAAGTCTCGGTTATTATGGATTGTTTGTCCAAGTTTTGATATAGTTCTGGTGAGCGGGTTAACTTTGGCAAATCATCTATCTTCTTTTCGACTAACACTAAGCTTGAAGTTAGAAGTCAAATTTCTGCTCTTATTGGTATTAAAGAAGTTGATTCTTTGGGCACCTATCTGGGTGTTCCCATGGTCACAGGCCGTATTTCTAAAGATCTTTATGACCCTTTATTAGAAAAGGTGGATAAACACTTAGCAGGATGGAAAATGGGATTGCTTTCTTTTGCAGAGAGGCTCACTCTTGCAAAGTCAGTTTTGTCGGCTCTTCGTAATCACATTATGCAGGTTTCTTTTCTTCCAAAATCTATTTGCCATGCTTTTGATAAAAAAAAGGTAGATCATTCATTTGGGGTGATTTTAACATGCAACAAAGAATTCATCTTGTTAATTGGGATACGGTAACTAAGCCAGTGAGACTTGGTGGTCTAGGTGTTCGCTCTTGTATTGCTATGAACAAAGCTTTTTTTGCTAAGTTAGGTTGGAGGCTCCTGAATGATCCTAATGCTCTTTGGGGGCAAATTTTACATGGTAAATATGTGACAGGTTCATCCTTAATTGATAATTGGAAGAGGAAATCTAGCATGTCCCCAATTTGGCGGGGTATTCTGGATGCTATTCCACTCTTGAAGTCTGCAGTGGTTTATCCACTAAATTCTGGACTGATTTATGGCTTGGTGATACTCCATCAATTAATTTAGTTACTTCTGCAGTTTCCGATACACATCTTGATAGTTTTGTCATTGACTACTGGAGCGGACAACGTTGGAACTTCCATTTCCTTTCTCTTCATTTGCCTTGGGATGTCTTGCTTTTATTGCTTGCTGTCAGGCTTACAGATCCAGCTCTTGCTTCTGATTCTATTGCCTGGTCTGTGACGTCTAGTGGAAAATTTAGTGTTGCTTCAGGTTACCAATTGCCGGTTGATGATCACCATATTAATCCTGGATTTGTTTGGTATGATTTGTGGAAACTTCATATTCCACAAAGGATACGTTGTTTCTTGTGGATGTTTCAATGGCAACGGCTTATGACTAATGTTGAGAGACATCATAGAGGCTTTACTTATGACAAATCTTGTGTTGTATGTGGTTGTGAGGAATCTCTTGAACATCTGTTCCATGATTGTTCTAATGTCTTGGATTTTTGGAATAATTTTTTGGATTCACACTCTTTGCAATTATTGTGTTCTTCGCCTGCTGATAGGTGGCTGCTGATATCCAAAAAGTTTTATTTTCCTTCTATTCTTGATCATGATCCAGCTGCTGTTTTTGCTATTGTTTTATGGTACATATGGAAGTGGAGGAATGAAAAAGTATTCCAATATGCTACACAATTTAGTGAGGCTTTCCTACACAAGGTTATGTTTTGGATCAAGGCTAATCATGAGGCTTGGTTGATTAAAACTCAGGGGGTTCACCAAACAGAATGTGGTTTCGCTTGTCTCCTGGTCTCCGCCTTCTGATTCTTGGATTAAGATTAATGTTGATGGGGCTTTTAAAGGGAATCCAGGTCTCAGTGGTGTAGGTATTGTCATCCGGGATTGCTTAGGAAGGTGGATATGTGGCAAGCTTGTGCGTTTGGGAGTTTCTACTTCTATGGTTGCAGAACTCAATGCAACTGTGTTCGGTCTTCAGCTTGCATGGCAGCATGGTTTTCGTAAGGTTATTCTGGAAATGGACTCTTTAGAGAGTTTGAGGATGATTTCTACTTCTGGTTCTAATAGTCCTCAATTTGCTAACATTTTGGGGCAAATTCAATTGCTTATGGATATGTCTTGGGAAGTGAAACTACAACATGTGTTTTGTGAAGGTAATAAGGTAGCTGATATTCTTGCTAATCTTGCAGTCTCAACTGATGATGTTGAAATTTTCTTAAATGTCCCTTCGATTCAAGCGTGAGTGGATCTTGAGGCTGACCAGCAGCAGGTTGCATGGCCACGAGTTATTAGAGTGTAATTGGGTATCACCCTCCTTTGTATTAAAAAAATGAATGATAAAGATTAAAATGATATTTTAATATATATAAAATCTAATATAATGCAAGCTTTTAATAAAAAAAGACTCAATCTAAATATTAATTTTTACAGTTAATTTTATAAAAAAAATAAAAATTAATATTATATATTTTAAATATTAAAAAAATACTTTTTCACTATACACAAATCTTTAATTTTAATTTTTTTGAGATGTAAATAATAATTTTTTATTTAAAATATATTTTTTATTGTTCCTAGTAATAGAAAAAGAGAATTAAAAAAACTTTCTTATTGTGAAAAATATAAAAAAAAATAATATCAAAAATTAGGTTTTCATTAACCTAAAATAATATTTTTTAATTATATCACAAAATTAATTAAATTTAATTATATTAAAAAATTATTAATTAATTCGAGTCTATATATAATAAGATATGTTTGATTACTTATTATTAAATTCATCTTTTAACTGAAAGTTTAAAAATAAAATAAAATTCTATAATATATTTTTAATATTTAATAAATATTTTTGAAATTAAAAATTTAAATTAAAATATAATTAAAAAAGTGACCTAAATTTGAAATAAATATTATAGCTTTCATCATATCACAAAATTAATTAAATCTATATGAATATATAAAAGCTAAAGAAATGAGAACTCTTCTAAGATTGCGGTATCATCAACTTCTAAAAAAAAATACTAAAATGTTATAATTTCTCAATTTTTTTATTAATTTTTTAATTTTATATTAATTTTTTAATTTTATTTTATCTCTTCTTAATAAAAAAAACTTAAACCATTCAATTTAATATTGATTTAATATTTAATATTTTTTTATTTTAATTAATTTTAATAAATTATATAAAATTTAAAATTTAATAATTAATTATATTTGTAACTTTTAATTTTTTATAAATTAATTACACATTAATATAATTAAATAATATTAATTAATTTATATATTTTTTTAAATTTGAAAAGTGTTAAAAAAATATATAAATCTTGACCTTCATAATAAATTAATTATAAATTAGATAATTTATTTATAATAATAATTAATTTTTTTATATAAACATTTTTAGAAATTTAAAAATTAAACAATAAAATATACAACTTTTGGCATTCGTAACAAATTAATCAAATATTAATTATTTATATAATAATAATATTTATATTAATAATACTTTTAATAAAAATCTAATAATTATAAATTTTCCTACTCGTTTTTTCTCCTTATTTGAAAAAAGTTTGCTTAAATTTCTTTTTTTATTATGTTTTTTCTTATTTTGTAGAATTCATAATTTTTTATAGCAAAAATATGTATATATATTTTTCTTAATTAGTAAAAGTATCAAGTTGTTAAATTAAAAAAATTATATTTGCTCTTCAATATTATTTTAATAAAATTATCATAAAAATAAAGATAATATTTTATTTTATATTTTTTACAATATAATTTATTGTTAAATTACAATTAAATTATTTATATTTGTTTATTTATTATATTTATTTTTATTTTGCTATTTTCGTTATCGCGCAATGGGCAGGGCGCGAAGACACTCACATGAGAAAGGGGCAGCTGCCCCCCTTTTATTTTGAAAATTATATATATATATATATATATATGTATATATATTATTAAAACTTTTAAAATACTTAATTGCTCCCTTTAAATTTTTAAAATACTCTTCTATCCTTCAACTTCTATAAGAAGTTAAAACAATAAACCCAATATAAATCACTCTTCTTTAAATCAATAGATATTTTTTAAAAAAAATTAATCAAAAAGTAATTGACATTCTTTAAAAACAAAGATGATGAAGAAGAAGAAGAAGAAAGAAGAAGACAATGTTAGAATTTTTCTCTTTTTTTAATATATTTTAATTAGGTTATTAATTCTGTCATTTATGCTTGATTGAGTGTACTGTGTATATTTTAATTAGGTTAGAATTTCCAATCTTGCTGGAAAAAATGGTGAAGATAAAGAAAGATATTTTGTATCCGTTGGTCTATAAACTTATAACTTTGGCTTTAATTTTACTTGTTATAACTGCTACAGTTGAGAGAACATTTTCTGCTATGAAGATTATCAAAAATCAATTACGCAATAGGATAGGAGATCAATGGATGACTGATTGTTTGATTACATATATTGAGAAAGATTTATTTGATACAATCGACAATGAGACTATCATGTGTTATTATTAAGGAATGAAAACACGTAGAGAGCAATTGTAATTTTTTTTCTTTATATATGAAAAGATATTTACGTATTAGTTTATGAATATATAAAAATATTATTATTTATATTATTTTTAATATTTATATGATATTTTTATTTTGTCCCTTTCACTAAAAAGTCTTGTTTCATCCCTGACAATGGGCATATAAAGGACTAGAAAATAGAAGATTTATAGTTGCTAGGTTAGCGGATAAAAAATTATAAATTAGAAATTTATAATTTATTATTATAAAATTAGAATTTAAAAAGTTAAGAATTTAAAAAGACGATATTTGAATTTAAAAAGTCATGAATTTAAAAAGATAATAAATAATTAAATATTATCTATTATTTTTTAAAAATATTATATAATATTATTATATTATTGAATCTGAATAAATTCAGTTGAACTATGGATTAATTATCAATCTAAATCGATGTCCGGTCTATTATAAAAATATAGCTACTTAGTAAACGACTACTCCATTAAACAACGATAAAGTCGTTTGTAAAAAATAAATACATAAATAGAAAATAAAATATTTTAAAAAATTATATATACATCAGTAGTTAATTTGAATTAAACGAAAATATTTAGATTTTTTTTTGTGACAACGATGATTTATTCTGTTTTTGCTAAAATAATATATATATATATATATATTTTTAGTGAGGTAAATGATAAGAGACAGAAATTAATTTATCACAAATTTTTAATATTATTTTGGTTCTATGTAGATTATGTGATAATAAATAATTATCTCTCTCACCATCTAATTTATTATATTTAATATGTAATGAGTTTATTATAAAATATATAGTTTTAATTTTTTTAATTATTTGTTACTATATGTTTTTGTTTAATATTTTCAGTTTATTAATTTAATTTATTGACTATTGTGATAAAAAAAATATTTGCAATACCCTTATACCCCTATGTACATATAATATATATATATACACCACGTATATATAAAATATGTACACATAATATAAGAATATCACTATTTAAATCTTTAGAAAAATTTTCCGCAGTTCTCACATAAATAATTTATTGTATTAAACATATTTTATTAGATAAACAAATATAAGTATAAGTAATTAATTATTAAAAACATAATATATTAATGAAAATTTATGGTAAAAATTTGCTAAAATTTTATCTGTATTTCAGACGTATTCCAAAAATAATAAACTCAACCTACACAAAAAATTTACACTCCCAATATATGCATATTTTTTAGTACACCAACATCTCTAAAAAAAATGTTCCACATCTCAAATCCTCTTATATATTGATATATATATATACTAAAAGTATTTCAAATAATCATATTACTTAAACAAACATTAAGTTTACAACAACTTTATATAATAGCATAATGTATATAAGCAAATCATGTTTAACCAAAAATAATTAATTACATGCTATGCAACATGCTATGATCTTGCTGTAAAAATCAAACTTCTAGCACTGTCCAACAACCTAGACCTGGTCGGGTCTATTAGAGCTCTCTGCCACTATCTTATCACCTGCGCGATAAAATCTAATCGCGCTAAGCTTATAGTCTAGTAGTACAAACTTTGATAATAGTAAAAATTTAAAGAAAACAATGCAAAATACTTATTTTTTGAAACTCACAATGTGGCATACAATTGCATTTAAGAACTTGAGCATTTTCTCACTCTAAACATCATATATCACACACATTGGGCCCAAATAACCATATATAATATTTAAGTTTCAGAGATATTACTTTGGACCAATATTTGACACCCGGTGTTTGGCCCGAAGGCAAATAATATTGATGCCTAGGGTCTAGCTCGAAGGTAAATAAAAGTGATACCCAGCACCGACTTAAAGGCAGTAATAATGACGCTCACTGTATGGCCCAAAGGCAAATAACCGGTATACCGTATAACACTAAATATAATTCTCTGAAAATTAATATTACATAAGGTTTCACATATAACACAAATAATTTCACATTTTTCTCATACTTTGGCAATTATGCCAATTTTTATTTTTTTTGCACTTTTTCCATCTTTTCTCATTATTTCCACACATTTTCATCAATTTCATCAATTTACTTGTCACATCCTCAATATGGCAAATTATGCCTACATTTAGCATAATTATACATTTTTCACAAACACGTTATTAAATGTTTTTAGCCATCTTAAAGTGGCTCACTCAATCACACATTATACATTTCGTAACATAAACATATATCTATACTCTTTTCATGTGTATTCACACATCAAAGTAGCATAGTCATCACTTTCACATATAATGCAACATGTCATTCAAGTGTATATAAACACATTTCAATCAAAGTATGTACTAACTTCTATATAAGGGCACTTCCAAGCCCACATGCTCAACTTCTTCAAAAGCCCTTCACCACTAAGTGGTGGAAATAACCACTTACTCAATACCTAACTAAAATGTGAATAACAAGCGTACATTGGAATCACATTTTTAGGTGTTTAACCTACTAAACATTAGTTAAAATCTGATCCTTAATTTCCCCTTCTTTAGCTATAATGGACTTTAACTTTGAAAAACTAATCTCACTAATTCCAAATGGTGTTTTAAGCTTAAAAACATCTTTAACATTATATTTTAACGCATTTCTATCATTAAAATACAATGTATAATATTTTTCTCAAAATTTCAAAATTTTTGTCATAAGTTTTTTCAACTCTGGAACTTCATTCTAACCAATTTCAAATGTAAATTTAAATTCATTTCCATCATTAAAATCATATTAGAACATGATTTAAAAAATGAAAACCCATAAACTAGCATTCTTTATCAAAACCCTTTCCAAAATCCTAAAATCATACTAACTCATTCAAACTCCTACTTAACCCTAACTAATCTACTATTCAACCATAAAATCCTCGCCTACTCATCAAAATAATATGTTCCAAATGCATTAAAACAATTAAACAACAATCCGTAAAAATCTCAATTCTTACATAATAGAAATACCAAAGAAAACTTCATAATTCTAAAAGAATACTTACTAATTTGTTGAAAAATCATCAAAACTCATTTTAATTATTGAAAATCCTTAAAATTAGTGTTTGGATGAAGTAATTTCTTCTTGGCTATGGTGAAATTTCGTGCAAAGGAAGAAGAAGAAGAAGAAGAAGAAGAAAAGGAAAAAGAAGAAGAAAGAAAGAGATAAAGATGAAATTTTGACTTTTTATTTTCTTCTTTATTTAAGGCCATATATATAATATTTTAATTAATTATTTAACTAATTAATTTTTAAATTCCAAATTCCATCTTCCATCAAAAATTATTTCCTTTTTGAATTATTTTATTAATTTTAAATTTTATAAAGTTTATTTACCATTTTGATCCTCTTTACTATTCATCTTTTGTCTTTTTCTAACTTATATTTGAAATTTATATGCAATATATATTTTTATTATATTTCATATATATATAATATATACACTTTATTTTTCTCACTTTCAACTCATCATTTCTCCCTTAAATTATTTATTTTATTATATTTTAGTAAAATTACTATCGTTACAATATTAGTGTAAATTAATTATGCTTATGATCAATTAAAAAATTATATTCACGCATCGCGCTGGCCAATGACTAGTTTAATTATATTAAAAATATTAAAAATATAAAAAAGATAAATAGAGAAAGAGAAATATAAAATTTTTTTTATTGTGAATTATCTCTCTTACACCACCCATAAATGGGTGTATATAGTGGTGTAAGTAGACTTTAGATAAGAACCTAAGATTACAACTATAATGAAGTTAATTATAATATGAATAGAATAAAGTTAATCATAATCTTGATAAGATAAGGCTACTCCAATTAAGTAGTTATCCACATATTTCATAACACTTCCCCTTGAATGACTATCTCTATGAATATGTCACGTTAAAATCTGTTAATAAAAATTCAGTGTGACAAAAACTTAATAAAAAAAATAGTACAACATTTATAGGTAACTTCTCCTCAAAAATATATTCAACTAGGATATTTTAAGTGAACGCATCCCACTATTGTGTACATGTCTCTTGAAGACTGATGTCAACAATGTTTTTATAAACAAATCTGCTGAATTGTCACTTGAATGAACTTTGACTTTTCCTTCCTTCATGAGTTCATGAGTGTAAAAGAACTTTGATTATATATATTTAGTCTTGTCACCTTTTATGTAACCTTCTTTGATTTATACAATACATGATGCATTATCTTCATACAATATTGTTGGTTTGTTGCTTTCTATAGGTAATCAACATGCTCCTTTAATATGTTCAGTTATATTTCTCAACCATACACATTTATGACTAGCTTCATAAATAGCTAATAACTCTGAATGATTTGATGAAGTAGCAAAGATTGTTTGCTTCATAAATTGCTATAAAATAGCAGTATAATCATATGTAAAGACATAACCTGTTTAGGTCCGAGCTTTTGTGAGGAATATGAAGATATCTAACATCAACATATCCTGCAAATTTAGACATTATTCCTTTCGAAAAAATCAAACTCATATTAGATGTGCCATGTAGATAGTGTAGAACATGCTTCATTCCATTCCAATGCCTTTTAGTTAGTGCAGAACTAAACTTTACAAGTAAGTTAATTGCAAAAGTAATATCTGATCTTGTGTTGTTAGCAAGATATAAAACCACCCTTATTGCACTGAGATATGGTATTTTAGGACCAATACTCTATTTATTGTCTTCTCATGGGTGAAAATGATTTTTTTTTACATTAGAAAACAAATTAACTATTAGAGTACGTAATGGATAAGATTTATCCATATAAAATTATTTCAAGTTTGATATATGATGTTTGATTGACAAGAATTCCATTTGACAGATACTCAACTTGAAATCCCAGATAAATTTGTATTCTTCCAAGATCCTTCATTTCGAATTTATTTTTTAAATAGTCTGCAGTAATTAAGATCTCTTCGTGAGTTCTCAATATATTTAAATCATTAATATAAACTGCAACTATAACAAATTCTGAATTTATCTTCTAGAAAAAAAATTTTGGCAAATGAAATAAATTTCATATCAATTTTCTCTAATTATGAAAATAGGTTATTATACCACATCCGCCTAGATTGCTTTAGCTTATATCATGATCTTTGGAGCTCGATATAGTATATTTATCAAGGTATTTTATGCTTCAAGCATCTTGATGCTTCATGCATCTTAAATTTTTTAGAGATTTTCATGTATATGTCATTATCTAATGAATCATATAAGTAAACTGTCACAATATTCATTAAATATATTTTAGACCCCTAAATCTGATCTCTGAATAAATCCAGACTCAATTAAAATCCAAACTCAGAACATAAAAGAAGCATAAAGCAAAGTTAGAACACAAAGAATAAACCTTTGAATATTCTTGGTTTAATTAAAACCCTAATTGATCCAAACCTATTAAGAACTATCCAAAGCAGATTTTTATACTGGTCTTTGCGAAGGATATGTGCAAGTTCAATTAATAAGGCTTGGTTCAACATTAACTATTTGGTGGAACCGACAACGTCGGTATAATTTTCAAATCACCTGTACTATTAGTTTAATTATCATCATTTTAATTTGTTTTAGATTTTTTTAAGTTCATTTTAGCTTGTATAACATACTTATATCCTATATACGTATAATACATACACTCGGTATATGAAAAATATGAGTATAAAGTATAAGAATGCCACAACCCGGTTTAATAAAAATTTTCACATTCCCAATTTAAAATCCCAATTACTTAAAAATTTATATTCAAATAGTAGATAAAATATTCTTTATTAATTATAGGTACCCAAAATAAGTATTTTATATAAAAATCTTTGAAAAAATTTGCTAGAGTTTTATCTGTAATTTGTAATTTCAAAAAATTAATAAAACTCAACTTGCATAAAAGCACCCTCCCAATAAAAACAAATCAACATTTCATCAATACTTCTCAACCTTCTCCCAATTTCTTAAAACATTCATGTATGTACATATATATAAATACATGAATACATTTCCATATTATAAAATTTATCCAAATAGTCTTTATAATTTACAATACTCTAAAAAACATAAACATAATATACATAATAACAAAATGTGCTATAAAATAAAATATACACATAGTGGCAAATGGCTCTGGTCTTGATATAGCAAAATCAACCCAAATAAATCTCAAGTCTAAACCCAACCAGGTCTAGAAGAACTCTCTGAATCTATCGGATCAACTTTATCATCTGTGCTAAGCTAAAAGCCAAGTGGTAACAACTTTAATAATAATAAAAATTTAAACCAATGACAATGAATAATGCTTTGCATGTTATTTCACAATGTGGCACATAATTTCACTTTAAAACATAAATTTTAATCTTTTTATAATTCACATTAACACATACACAAGCATGAGTCTAAATAATCTAATACATTATTTAAATCCCAGAGTTACTATTTTAGTCCATATTGACACCAATGCCTATCCCAAAAGCAAGTGACGCCCAACGTCTAGCCTGAAGACAAATCATAGTGATGCTCAGCATCTAGCTCGAAGGCAAATCATATATCAGTGACTCCCAGCGTCTAGTCCCGAAGATAAATAATGAGGATAACCTCATAGGCGTGATGCTAAATATAAAACTCTGAAAATTGAATAATATACTAGGCACACAAATAATAAATATTTTCTATAATCAACTTTTCTTATCACATTGCCTCCTTTTCTCATTTTTCTTATTCATAGCAATGTCAAATCACTTTAATTCATCATATTTCATCACTTTATCACAATTTATTTTATTTATCATTACAAATATTACCCAAATATTTTTAGGTCATTCTCACATAATTCATATAAATCACATCTCATTCATTTTAGCCATTAATAATGGCTTTACATAATGTACATAATGCATACTCAATAAGTCACATGAATGTACACGAATGTTCAAGATGCCAAGTAGCTTAACACATTTTCTATCCAAAATGTATTAGGCCAAATTTAATGCAAATACATCTAAATTATCAAGAGTTTGTATATACCTCAATTAGCACTCAAATACAAGCTACAGATCACTCTCCGACCTTCACTTCCAAATTGTCCTTCAACAATAAGGTTGGGCAAAACACTTCCTTCTAATGCCTATACCAAATGTGAGTAAATAAAATCATTTAGAGTCACATTTTAAGGCATTTAAAGCATAAAACCCTAATAAAATCTCACTCAAACTTAATTCTTTCTCCAATTCAACTTAAGAATCATTGATAACTAATCAAAATAGGATCATACATACTCATTCAAGCAATTAAGTCATGCTACAACAAAACCCCAAAATTCACATATTCATACTTTCCATAGAACTTGCAAATTTGGTAAAGAAACTTACCAAATGATGAAGAAACTTTCAAAACTCCACTTAAATCCTTGAAATCTCTTTAATTTTTAATGAATGGAAGAAGAAAAAAGCTTGATCCTCTTGGCTATGGTGGTTCGGCCACCCTTGAAGAAGAAGAAGATGAAGATTAATTTGTTTTTTCTCTTTCTTTCCACTTTAATTAAGACCTTATATATATTATTTTAATGTATTTTTAATTAATTAATTAATTATTTAAAAAAAATTTAATTTACCTCTTCCATCCATAATTAATTTATTTTATATTTATTTAATTAATTTTAATTTTACAAAGTATAATTATAATTTTACCGTTTGCCATTTGACTTTATTCTTTAAAAGTTGACTTTTGTATATGTTATGTATATTCTATATATATTTCACATATACATTTTACTTTTTTTTACTTCTAATCCTTCAATTTTCCATTTAAATTATTTATTTAATTTATTTAACTTAATTTTAATTTATTTCATTTAATTTTTAAAAATTACGGATGTTACAACTTGTTTTTAGTTTGTTGGCTTCTTTACATTATAAAAACCCTTATTGCATTAAAAACCCCCTAATTTTCCTTGAAAACCCTAATTGCATGTTTTGATCTTTGATTCTATTAAAGTTTGATGAATAATTAGATCCAGTAAACTATCTTAAAAATTATGTGATTGTCAACATAAAACCTACTAAAAAATTAATCGATTTAGGATTGAATCAAACTACGACTAAGTCACCATAGCCCATGGCCATTTTGCCATGGACTATGGTGAATTTGCCATAGGTCTTTCCTTTTATGGCTTTTCAACTTTTCTATAACTTTTAACTTTTTAAAATTTTTACCCTTTTAATATTTTGTGCTTTAATTTGGTTATGACCAAATGTAAATTGATTAATTTTTTACTGTATTATGATTTTATATTGTATTTTAATATTGTGCTTTAATTAATCAGTGTGGTCAAAGTTGCTATGATAATTCATTATATATTTGAATTATTTGTTTTTAGTTATGAATGGTGAGATTGTAATTTGTTTGGATTAAAGGATGTAAAAAAGACATGTTTCCACGGTTTGTGGGCACCTTATTTTATTTGTTTTACTTATTTGTTCTTTTATTTATTTATCTAGTTATTTTGGATTTTAAGAAATTGCAATGACAAGTTTTCATTTTGGATGGATACCTATTTTATTATTTTTATTTGGCTTATTTAATTTATGATATGATAAATTTTATTTTATTTTCTTATAATATGAATAATGTTATAATAATTTAAAATTTTAATAATATTTAAACCTAAAAAGGAGGTCGGTTCCAATAAATCGAGTGTTATAGGGGTGCTGAGTCATTTCTCACATTTTCTATATGTACCCAACTTTTCGAACCTAGTAGGGGTTGAAAATTTCTTAGAAATCGATTCATCCATCCCTTCTATTTTTTTCCGGCCTGTCCATGTGGCGACTTTGTAACATTCATAAATTTGTTAAAATTTTAAAATAAAAATTAAATAAATAATTTAGAAGGTTAAATAAAGTGTTAAAAATATGAAAATATAAAATATATATGTAAGATATAAAGAAAATATACATTAGACACATAATGTACACATGATATCTGCCTAGTGTATACACTTTTAGAAAAAGACAAAGTTAGATTAAAAGTTAAAAATAAATTAATTAAATATAATTAATTAAAATTAAGATAATTATGGATAGAAAAAAAATATCACATTATGTTAATATTTAATTATTTAGTAAATATATAACAGACAATGGTGGTGAAATGAAAATGAACATTGAAACTATTGTCTAATATTCAGTGTGCCACATTAATTAACTGTTGTATTTAGCGTCCTTCTACAACGGTTTTAGATTAATTGCAATCCTTCATCAGACAACGGTCAAAAAGCATTTTCTAAACCTTCATTAGACAACGGTTAAAAATCATTGTCTGATATAACTAAAAACCGTTGTGGAAACCATCTTCAGACAACGGTTAAAAACCATTGTTTGAAATGCTATCAGACATCGCCTGAATAGACAACGGTTTTTGTCTTCATCAGACAACGGTCAAAAAGTGTTGTCTAAACCTTCATCAGACAACGGTTAAAAACTGTTGTCTGAAAATTTAGAAATCGTTGTCTGACAATTTAGAAACCGTTGTGGAAACCATTAGACAACGGTTAAAACCCGTTGTCTGAAAAATTAGAAACCGTTGTCTGAACCATCATCAGACACGGCCAAAAAGCGTTGTCTGATAAAATTAAAAACCGTTATGCAAACCTACATCAGACAACAGTTTTAAAATTGTTGTCTGAAATGCTATCAGACATCGCTTCAATAGACAATGGTTTTTGTCTTCATCAGACAACGGCCATAAAGCGTTGTCTGATTCAGTTTTCCTTGTAGTGATTGGTCCAAAATATAAAAAGCAATTTAAATTATATGATATTTAACTAATGAGGTACCCACAAAGTGGAAACATACCTCTTACAACATTTGGAAATCAAAATAAATTGATAGAAGTAAATAACCATTCATCATAAATAAATCATTATCAAAGATATTAAACATCAATCAAAATATATAATAAGCATTCATCCATGATAAATTAAATAAATCAACCATTGAAATTAAATAAATCAAAGCATATAATAAACTACATAATCAAATCTAAAATTAGATAAAGCAATAAATATATAATTTAGAGTTCGCATCTTAAAATAGGATTTTAGAATTTTAGTTACTAAATTAGGGCTTTGGAAAAAGGAAAGTTAAATACGCGGACTCATAATACACAAATGAATATTGATCCCTTCAACGAGCCCATACGGCGGTCCCGATAGCCGGTTAGTGGGCTGGGGTCAAGGGGGCAGTGCCTCAGAAAATTTTAGAAATTGGTTTTAGGGTTGTAGGTTTTGGTGTTGAAAATTAAGATTTTAGGGTTTAAATTAACTAATTTGGGGTTTAAAATTCAATGAATTAGGGTTTAGGAAAATTTAGGGTTGACTGTTTTGATTGTAAGAGAATTAGGGTTTTTGGTATTTCGAAAAATATGTTTGATTTTAGGATTTGAGAAAACAGTTTAGAGTTTTTGTAAAGTTTTTGGAAATAAGCAAATTGATTTAAGGTTTTTGGAAACAGAAAAGTATTTTTTAGGGTTTTTGAAAATAAAAGGTACGATTTAAGGTTTTTGAAAATAAAAGAAAAGAATTAGGGTTTTTAAAGTATTTAGAAACAGAAGAAATTATTTATGTTATTGAAACGAAGACCAATGTTACTACATGTTTATAGATCAAGGTTTTGTGTGTATATTCTTAGAAATCAAAGAAACAAAGCTACTGTAAGAAAATAAAACAAAAAGAGATTAGAGATTCAAACCTTCGTAGTTGGTTCCACCAAAATTAACTTCTGGATGAACGGAGACAAAGACAAGGTTGCTGCCTTTGATCAATCGTTGATTTGCTTGCTTATTGCTAGAATTTTCAAAGTCTCACTATCCGATCCAAAGTTTTTTTCCTAAAGTCTAGTCCGATCCCAAGATCCTTCGTTTGTTGGTTCCACCAAAAAATTACTTTTTGGATGAACAAATACAAAGGCAAGATGGCTGCCTTTGATGGATTGATTGCTTGCTTGCTTATTCTCCTCTAAAATCTCAAGTCCGATCGTTTTACTGCCAAGTCCCTTCTCTTTTTGTTTCCTTTTTTTAAAGTCCGATCGTTCATCCCCCCTTTTTGTGTTTTTTTTTGTCTTATTTATAGGAAATTTAGATGATTAATTTTAATTGTTAAAGGAAACTATATTTAATTAGGAAAAGAAAACTAAAACCAAATAGAATTTGGTTTCGGACAAAATTCCGTTGGAAAAATTTCGCTGGCGAAAACTCTGACGGGCTACGAGAGCTGCGAGGCGAGGTGCGAGCGTCGGGCGCGCCAAGGGGACTGCGGGCCATTTCGTCCACTATTTTTGGTGATGAAAAAATTCGTCGCCAATTTTTTTGTCGCCGATTTCTATTTTTATTTTTATTTATTTGTTTATTATTATTATTATAATTTTTAAAAATTATAAAAAATAAATACTAAAACAAATATTTTTTAATTAATATAACACAATTTATTTTGGACTAAATAAAATATATTGGACCGGACTGGGTCAAAAATTAAGGGTCTACAGTTTGCCCCCTACTTGAACGATCTGAGACTTTAGTAAAAGAGAGTGAAAAGTAATAAGACTTAATTTTGATGAGATGGTTACTTGAATTTGTTTTGGGTAATTGGACCCGAGACTAAACTTGATTTGGGTACTTGGACCCGAGACTAGAATGAATTTGGGTACTTGCTCTTATTTATAGGAAATTTAGATGATTAATTTTAATTGTTTAAGGAAACTATATTTAATTAGGAAAAGAAAACCGAAACCAAATAGAATTTGGTTTCGGAAAAAATTGTGTTGGAAAAATTTCGCTGGCGAAAACTGCGACGAGCTGCGAGAGCTGCGAGGCGAGGTATGAGCGTCGGGCGTGCCAAGCGAGCTGCCAGCCATTTCGCCCGCAGGAAGCTCCTGCAGGCGAAATGGCCTTGGCCATTTTGCCCGCCGATTTTTATTTTATTTTTATTTATTTGTTCATTATTATTATTATAATAATTTTTAAAAATTATAAAAAATAAATACTAAAATAAATATTATTTAATTAATATAACACAAAAATTATTTTGGACTAAATAAAATATATTAGACCGGACTGGGTTAAAAATTAAGGGTCTACAGATTGAGTGTTGTGTTAAATAAAGTGTGGGGTTAAATTTAGTGGGTTTAAAAATACAAACCATTGTGTTCTTTAGTTGAAAATCATAATCCATTAAAAAATAAAATAAAATAATAAAATAATTATTTTCTTGTTGGAAGGGTTGAATTGAGTTTGGGAATGATCTTTGCAAATTTAATAAGTGGAGTTCCTAAAATGTTCTTTAATGTCTAGTGCTAAGTCATTGGGAGGTACATTGGGATTGTTGGTCATACTACGTTGCTTACTTCACTCTTGAAGTGCTCTTGAACTTAGTGGATAAACTCACACTCTCAAATATCATGCTCTTACCTTAGCCTCATTACAACCAAATGAAAGACCTTATGATTAATGATTGATTGCAATTTAGTGGTGAAAGTTTGATTGATAAGCAAGCTTTATGGTGATAATCTTTCATTGAATGTTATGAGTGTAAACACTACCTTATTAAACACTTCAAAGAGTTAGTGAGGGAGTGACAACATTGGTTATGCATGGAGAATCACTAAATTGCATGAGTATTGGTTTTGTTTGGTTTGATATTGATTGCAGATTTAAGAAATTAAAAGTCTTGATACAATCTTATAACTCTTGAACTTGACTAAATTTTCTTATTTAGTTTGTTTTAATTTTAACTTTGCTTGGGGACAAGCAAAGGATTAAGTGCCGGGTAGTTATTTTGATCAAATATGTATATATGTTTAGGTTAATTTTATTTGTTTTTAGTTAATTTTTCTTTTAATTTGTGTTTAAAGTTTGCTTGAAGTGTTTAATTTAGGTGGAGGTGCAAAAGAATGAATTGATGGATCAAAATATTGGAAAAACATGAACACGGCCAAGACACTTCATGGCTTGGCCGTGTCCCTCATCCAAGGCAAGAAGCATGAACCACTCACATGACATGGGCTGAGGCAACTTGGCTTGGCTGTGTCCTTTAAAAAAATTGGGCAGAGGCAGATACTATGAGAAGACAAGGCCAAGCCATTAGCCATGTCCCAAGAAGAATGAGTGACACGACCAAGTCACTCAAGGCTTGGCCATGTCTCATATGGTCCTTTGAATTATTTTGCACAAAGTGAGGGACAATTAAGGGACAAAAGACTTTTCTTTTTAAAAAGAAATATTAAAAATGAGTAAAAGGTGGATGGATTTATGGGAAGAAATAAAAAACAAAGAAAAAGAGGAAGACAAAGGGTGGTGTGTGAGTTGGCAAGACATGGTTGGTGTCTTAAAAAATGGAAAGGAATTGGAAGTGGGGGTATGGAATGACATACACGTTTAGGCTTATTTGAAGAGCTATCTAGTTCTTAGTTCTTGTTTTTGAGAGGAGGAGACACCATTCTCTCTTCATCTTCATTTCCATTCATCTTTCATTTTCTTCCATAGACAAGACTTAATCAAGTTTGGGGATAAAACTGAGTGAGAAAGCTCCTTAGAAGATTGGGGTTTGAAGAAAGCTTGATTGGAGTTGTAAGAATGAGAGAGTTACCATTCCATCTTTCAAGAGGAGAGCCATTGATTGAAGAGGGCTTGGAAGTTTTTCATCATACATCAAGGTGGAAGCTAGGAGGAAGACAAGTAGTTCAACTCTTGGAGTCTACAAGAGTTTTTTCATATTCTCTCTTTTAATTCATTTCTAGATTGTAATATTACAATGTATAATTTTGATTTGTTTTATATTGAGATGAATGCTTATTTTAAATTGATGATGAGCTAATTTACTCATGCCTAGGGTTTGTAGTAGTATAGACCCTTAATTTTTGACCAAGTCCAGTCCAATATATTTTAATTAGTCCAAAATAATTTTGTTATTCTAAAACAATTTTTGTTATCTTAATTAAATAATATTTGCTTTAATATTTAATTTTTATTAATAAAAAATAATAAAAATAAAAATCGACGACGGAAAAATCGGCGACGAAAAAATCATCGCAGAAAATCAGTGTGGACGAAATGGCCATGGGCCATTTCTCCCGCAGCCAGCTGCGGCAGTTTTTTCGCCAGCTCATTTTTTCCGCAGCAGTTTTTTTTTGCCAGCGAAATTTTTTCGACGCAAATTTTTTTGAAACCAAATACAATTAGGTTTCGGTTTCCTTTTCTTAATTAATGTTAGATTCCGTGAATAACTAGAATTAACCATAAAAATTTTCTATAAATAAGGACTAAAACAACACAAAAAGGAGGGAAATTTGAAAGAGAAATTGAGACCGAAATTGAGGAGGAAAACTTTGAATTTTAAGAATTCCTTCTGGCAGTAAGATTGATCGGACTTTTGAGAGAGCAAATAAGCAATTCAATCCATCAAAGACAGCAAAGCTTGCCTTTGTTCTTGTTCATCCAAGAAGAAATTTTTGGTGGAACCAACAAACGGAGGTATGAATCGATTGTCTAATTTCTTCACAGTAGATTAAATTATCCAATTATCTCTTTTGATTCAAAAAACCCTAGAACTTTAATTTACCTTTTCTAAAACTTAAAAACCTTAATTCATTTATTTGTTTTCCAAAAATCTTAAAATTGTTGTTTTTGTTCTTCAAAATCTTAAAACCCTAATTTGCTTTCCAATTTTTCAAAATCTTAAATTGAATTTTGTTTCTTTCCAAAAACCCTAAAAAACATCTTTTCTGTTTCTATAAACCATAAATCGTTTTGTTTATTTTCATTAAGTTTTATAAAATTATCAATTGATTTTCAAATTCTAAAACCTAATGCATTCTCGGAAACCCTAATTCTAAAATTCTAAAACCCTAATTCAACTCCAAAACCCAAAACAGTAAACCCTAAACTAGCTAAACTAAACCCTAATTTTTAAAAAACCTTAAAACCATATAAATTTAAATGGTATAATTCTACACAGTAAGCTTAAAAACTATAATTCAGTAACCGTAAATCATAAATCTAAATGTTTTAAAGTGTTCAAACCCTAATTTCATGATTTCACTCCTCAAACACTAATTTGGTTAATCAAATAATTTTATCAACCTCTTAAATTATAAAACTTTAATCCATTTCAATTCCTTTAAAATTCACAGTAGCTTAAACATATAAATTCCAAAACCCTAAACACATTAAATAAAGAATCTTAAATAGAAACAGTAGCCCTAATTTGAATCTTTACTTGCTTTATTCAATTTTATATTTGATTATGCTTTAATTTATTTTCAATGATTTGTTGATTTATTTAAGTTCAATGCTTGATTATTTTAGTTTATCATGGATGAAAGTTTACTTTCTATTTTGATTGATATTTAATATCTTTGATGAATGATTTATTTATTATGAATGGTTATTTACTTTTATTGATTTATTCTTTATTTCCAAATGTTGTAAGAGGTATGTTTCCACTTGGTGGGTACCTCATTAGTTAAATATAATGTAATTTAAATTGCTTTTCTATTTTAGAACCAATGTAAATGACATGTTTCTACCTTTCGGTGGGTGTCCTATTTAGACATGAGATGTAAGGACATATTTCCATCCTCATATGGGTGTCCATTTATTTATTTTGTTTGGACATTGTTTTGATTTTCAATATATTGATGCTTTATTTTAATTATTATGTGTAATATGGATAATGTTGTTATATTTAAGAATTTTATAATATTAAGACCTGTAAAGGAGGCCGGTTCCAATGAACCGGACGTTGTGGGGGTGCTGGGCCATTTCTCACCTTCCCCACACGTACCCAGCTTTCCGAACCCATTAGGGGGTTAGGGATTTCTTATGAATCGAGTCATCCACCCCTTTTTTTTTTCTGGCCCGTCCGGGTGGCGACTCCATTTTCTCCATACTTAGGTCTGTGTTATCTAAGACCCCGAGCCTAAACAGTGCCGAAGTCGCAAGAACCATTCCACCGGGAGTGAGGGCGAAAATCCTCACTCACAAGTATATTTGATTGAATGAATTGATTTGATATTTCTATTAATATACCTTGTTATTAGTTGATTGTTTTGGATTAAATGTTAGGTTGATAGATTAACTACCTATTAATCTCTAGATATTGAATGAAGGATCGAGAGGTAAAATTCGATATCGAAACTATACAATCGACTACCCTCAGAATGAATTAGAAATATAAGTTCTAGGGTTCTTTTAATTTGCAAACTCAAATAGTTGGTTATTGTTAATTTATGAATGTGAGAACTAATGAATTGATAATTGCAAAATTAAACACAAGAACCAAATTAAATTACAAGGTTATATTAATGGATAATTTGAGAATTAAGCTTTGATTAAGTCGATCTATAACCCTAGGTGCCTTTCCAAGAATTAAACCAATTCTAAGCATTCCGATAATTGTTCACATTCTATTTTACTTTTATTACAATTTCAACAACATTGTAAATACTACATACTCATCCTTTTGAATTTATTTACTTTAATCAAACTATTGCAAAATAATTTCTTCCTTATGAGACGACCTTGGGGCAATCACCATTGCTACAACTACCTCGTATACTTGCGAGTGTCGCTTTGCAGTAGTAATTAATCGATCGTAATGGCATTTTGGCTCCAAATTTCCCGAGCGGGCTGGATCAATATTCAGGTGAGGCTTCACAACTATAGAGAAAGGAGTTGTCCGAGTTGTTGTTCTGACTGAAGTCTTGTAACCCCAAAGAGAAAAAGAAAAGTGCTCATGTCAACTGTTGTGACTTTGCATCATCTTTTGTAAAATGTTTTTTTATAGTCTTGTTTGCAGCTTCGATGGCCCCCATTCTTTTGAGATCGATAAGGAGAAGACTAGTGATGTTGTATCTAATATTTCTCCCTTAATTGAATCACATCCTTTTGGAAGTGAGACCCATTTTCTGAAATAATTTCAAATAGAACTCCATACCGACAAATGATGTTGGTATGGATGAAATAGGCTACCTTTTTAGCGTTGAGAGCATAGTAGGAAGTTGCTTCTAGCTACTTAGTGAAATAGTCTATGCCTACAAGTATGTACTCATGTCCATTAGAAGACTTCGGGGTGATCTTATGTACTCATGTCCATTAGAAGACTTCGGGGTGATCTTCCATATTACATCAATTTCCCATATTGGATATTGCTAAGGGGATGTATTGGGATGCAATAGGATTAGAGGCTGCTTCTGAAGTTTAGCATATATTTGGCAATTGTGATGCTTCTTGATAAAATTTGCACAATCCACTCTCATAGTGAGCCAATAATAACCAAGATTAGTGATTTTTCTAGCCAAGGCAATCCCATTCATATGGGAACCTTGCTCATCATAGTGAACTCACTCCATTATTTGATGTGATTCAGATTCATCCATACATCTGAGATGAATGTTATTCTAAGAATATTTATATCTAACTTGGTAATTGCCTTAAAGTTCTTTGATCCACTTTTGAGTTTTGTTCGGGGTACTCACCCTTTTGAACAAAGTTAAAAATGTCCCAAAACTAGAGCCTTTTTTATACCTGAACTGTAGCACAGTATGCTGGCAGGGTTTTCATATCAATGGTGATGGGACAAATTACCATCTCCTTTCCCATATGGGCCATGGATGGCAAGGTAGCCAAAGCATCAACAAACTAATTCCTAGTTAGAGGTAGGTAATGGAATGAAACCTCTTCGAACTGATGTACAAGATTTTCCAAGCGTTAATTGTAAGGAACCAGTTGCTCTTCTCTTATTTTCTACTTTCCCAATGCTTGAGATACGTTTAATTTTTTGACTTTCAACTTTAAGGCTACTTCCAATATGATTTGTAGGCTTTATATTTTACCTCATTGTTTATGACTTCAAAGGCCAACTTAATTGCCAATTTGATTTGTTCTTCTTCCGGGGTGATGAGGATAGTGTCGGTACCATAACCTTTATGGTTAGATGTACCATCAAGGTACATGGCCCATACTTCCTTGTTGACATTCATGATATCCTCATCTGGAAACTTAGGTTCCTCAATCTCATCTTAAACAAGAGCGGTAGCTAATTGATTAGCTACTATACTTCCTTTGATCACCTTACGTGCTATAAACTTAAGATGAAAAGTGGCTAGAATTGCAAGCCAACATGAGCAATTACTTGTGTGGTGTAAGAAGATAAGTAATGGCATAGTTTTTGACATACCCATACTAGAGTTAAACATAGTTTCTCAATCTTATTATACTTGAGCTCATAGGCTAGCAACCTTTTACTAAGATAGTAGATGGAAAATTCTTCCTTAATCCTTCCTTATGTTGAGGAAGCATGGCTCCCATTCCTTCTTTAACTACCGAGAGATAGGTCATCGGGCCTTAGAGGATCCATAATTGGTGGTGACAAAAGATATTACTTGATTTTCTCAAATATCTCTTGACATTTGTCATTCCATTTAGTTGGGGCATCTTTCTTGAATAGTTTGAAGATGGGCCCACACACTCATCCATTTGAGAAATGAATCGGCTAATGCATTTCAGGTAACCCAAGAATCCTCTGATTTCATTTTCTGTTTTGGGTGTTGACATTTCTAAGATTTCTTTAGATTTAGCAGGGTCAACCTTGATTCCCTGGAAACTGACCATGTGTCCTAAAAATATGCGAGATGCTGCTCTAAACACACATTTATCAAGGTTGAGTTTCAAGTTATACTGACGGAGTCTAAAGAAGAACAATCTTAAAGCCTCTACATGCATATTAGCTTTCTTTGAATTAATGACCATGTCATCCACATAGACTTCCACATCTTAGTGCATCATATGGTGAAAGAATGTAGTGGCCATTCTTTAATAGGTTGCCCCGGCATTTTTGAGGCCAAAGGGCATGGCCCTATAATAGTAAGTGCCCTACTCTACGATGAAGGTTGTCTTTTCCTTATTGGGAGGATGAATTAGGATTTTATTATACCCACCATAGAGGTCGGTTAATGAAAAACCACTTCGAATCCAACCAACCGATCAACCAAGAGATCAATGTCAGGCAAAGGGAAGTCATCTTTTGGACATGCCTTATTAAGATCTCTGTAATCCATACATATGCAAACCTTTCCATCCTTTTTTGGTACCAGTGCAATATTGGCTACCCATTAAGGGTACATGATGGGCTCTATGAACCTATTCTTTAGTAGCTTGGTTATTTCTTCCTTAATCTTTAAGGACCATTCTAGCTTAAGCCGGCGGAGTTTCTGCTTGACTGGCTTCATGTGATCATTTGTGGGGATCTTATGAATTGTTATTGAGAGATCCAATCCTATCATATTGTAGATCCTTAATTTTGGCCCTGTATGAGTTTAATTCTAGTTAAAAGGGCCAAGTCAAATCCAATTCAATTTTAAAAAGCTCGATTTAAATCCAATCCAATTTTAAAATCCCAAACCAACTCTGGTCCAATTTAAAAAAGGCTAAAGCAACCAAACTGACAAATGGGTTTGGCCAATTCAATATGAGCCTTAAATAATGACTAATCCAGTCTTTAGATATCCTAATTTTACTTAAACTCGGATCAATTTGGATAGGCAGTAGCTTTTCTAATTAAATTAGGATTGTTTAACCAAGATGAAGCCAGATTGATGCCCTAACACCATTTGTAATTAAAACATAAAACCAAGAACAAAAGAAAAGAGAGATAGAGAGCAATAACAATCAAGAGATAGTAGCTAAAACTTGAGAAATAGCAAACAATTCTCTGGATTACTTAAACTCGGCCAAGAACCTTAGTTGATCCAAACAAATAGTGGCATCATATATTAGCTTTTATGAACAGACTGTGGTGCCTGGGTAAGACTTGGTTCAATGATATTATTTTGGTGGAGCCAATAACATAGGTATGTTCCCTAATACTTGTTCAGTTTTATGAACTTATCATCTTTATTTATTTCACATTGATTTATGGTTCTAATATTATCTAAATCATATGTTAAAACCTGGAATTCAAATTAAATTCTATTTTGCTAATCTAAAACCCTAATTTTGTAATATTCCATGTTAAAACCCTAGTTTTTCAATTAAAATCCTAGTTTCATAACCAAAACCCTAAATTATGATTTAAAACCTTAATATGATTAATAACATATATTTTGGAGGTAGCAACTTATTCAATGAGTATGGCAAATCGTTTACCATTTCGGGATTGCTGTATGCATTGTGCCCTATATTTTGTTAACGAGTTAATATTAAGATATGTTTGTGGATTGCAATTTTTGTGATTAGTCTTAATTTTCTTTTAATTAAGCCCTAGTTTTATAATGTTTTGTATGATGATTATTTATATGTCTATGGATTGCAATTATTATTATTTGGATTTGAAAGTTGTAAAAGGCATATTTTCACTCTATGGATGACTTATTTAATTTGCTTCTTTTATTTAATTTATATTTGGAAATTAATGTAAGGGATATGTTTCCACTCTTTTGTATGTGTCTTATTTTACTTTACTTGTATTATGGATATTTGGACATTATAAGGGCATGTTTCTATCTTCGTATGGGTGCCCATTTTGTTGTTTGTTTGTTTACTTTATGATATGACTTATTTACTTTCAATTATTTGTAATATGAATAATATCATAATAATTTAAGAATTTAATAATATAGCCTAAAAAGAAGGACCGTTCCAATAAACTGGGCGTTATGGGGTGTTGGGTCACTTCTCACCTTTCCTGTAATGAGCGGAGATTTTTGCCCCTGCTCCCGGTAGAATGGTTCTAACGACTTCGACACTACTAGGCTCAGGACCTTAGAGAACATGGGCCTAAACCCATAGAAAATGGAGTTGCTACCCAGATGGGCAAAGAAAAAGGAATGGGGTGGATGACTCGATTCCTAAGGAATCCCCAACTCTTATTGGGTTTGAAAAGTTGGCTACACTTTGGGAAAGTGAGAAATGGCCCAGCACTCCCATAACACCCGGTTTATTAGAACCGGCCTCCTTTTCAGGTCTAAATATTATTAAATTCTTAAGCATTATAATATCATCCATACTACATGCAATTATTGAAATAAATAATTATTATATTATAAATCAAATAAACAAATAAAATGGACACCCATCCAAATATGGAAACATGCCCTTACAAATATCCAAATGTCCATGACGATAATAAAATAGGACACCCACCAAAAGGTAGAAACGTGTCCCTTACAATTGTTCCAAAGTCTTTAAATAAATCAAATTACAGAAAATAAATAAATTAAACAAATAAGGCACCCATGAGTGGAAACATGTCCTTTACATCTTCAAAATACAAATAATAAAATTAACATCATTCAACCACTCATATCAAAATAAATAATCCAAACATGTAGTTTAATCATCACAAAGATAATAATAAATTAGAGTTTAATAAAAGAAAATTAAGCTTAATCACAAAGACTTACAATCTACAAATAAATATTGACCCCATTAACTATGGATTGCGTACGGCGGTTCCGCTCGCTAGTTAGCTGGCGGGAGTCAAGGGGGCAGCGTCCCCGAAAGGTAGAAGGTTTACATGATATGATTTTATTGGGGAATTAGGGTTTTATGGATGCTATAACAAAATTAGGATTTTAATAATTAAACTGGAGGTTTAAATTAAATCTTAGGCTACTGTGAGATTAAAACAAACAAATATAAAGTAAATAAGTTATTGGATGAAATAAATGAATTAGGTTTTGGTTTTATAAAATATGTAACTAGGGTTTTGAATATTTAAATAGCTACTGTAAATTCATAAGTTAATAATCCTTGTCCATTTGTTTTACTGGATTACTATCCGGGTTTATTAAAGTTGTAATTCTAAACTTTTAACAAATTAATTGCTACTGCATGAAGACAACCACTGCACAATAAAATAACGATTGCTACTGGATATTTAAATACTTGCAAAACATTGATCATATTTAACTATTGTAACTTTAAATGAATTAAGTAATGAAACCAAACCTCCGTTTGTTGGCTCCACCAAATTGTATACTAGTTTCAAACCTCCTGCTTGCACCAGTATTTAAAACTCTGGCCGAGCAAAACAAAGATAGTATGTCACTGCCTTTGTATGATGTATTTAGGGTTTTGTGTCTTTTCTTGCGTTGGTTACTGATTACTATTAAGCTGCTAACTCTCATTCAATGTCGCTAGGGTTTTTTGTTGTACTTGTTGCATCTTTAATTCCTGTATTTATAGAAAACATTAGGTTAAACTCTTGAACTCGAGTCTTAGCTTCCTATCTTAGCACGATTCCCTTCTGAGGCATATCAAATTAAAATCTCATAATTTCGAGGGAAACCATGACCATATCAGACTAAAACAAATTTAATCTGATATGATCAAAAGTCCATATTGAATTGGCAATTCTAATTCAATATGGACAAGCTCCATATCAAATTAGAATTGACCTAATTCAATATGGACATGTCCATATCAAATTAGGCTAACTATAATTCGATATGGACATCCATATCGAATTAAGATTGCCCTAATTTGATATAGACATAGTCCATATCGAATTAGACAATGTCTAATTCGATATGTACCATCCATATTGAATTAGACATGCCTAATTTGAAATGGCATGATCCATATCGAACCAAATTTGTTTCAAACTCAAAATGGACCATTTCAGGGCTTTTAAAAATTAAACCAAACTTATTTTAGGCCTTATAAAATTAGACCAATCTAATTAAAAGCTTAAAGTAGGTTTAAGTTTATTAAGAATGGACCAATCATGACTTAGGCCTTCTTTAATTAGGATCAGACTAGTTAAGGCCAAAATCAAGGTTCTACACCCATACATACCCAACTTTTCGAACCTAGTAGGCATTGGGGATTCCTTAAAAATTGAGTCTGTAACGACCCTCCCCGACCAGGTCGGCTGCCCGGCCCACTAGTGGCTTACGGCCCGGCCATTTCACCACCTGGGCACGGAGTCCTCAGGAGGCAAGCGATCGCTACAGTACTGGACAGCCCTCGCGGCCCACCCAGCAGGATTTGTTTATTTGGCCTCCCAGGCATTGTCACACTGAGAGGTCGCCTCCCTGGATCGAACCCCTGACCTCCCACTTAAGAGAGCCAGCAAGAACCATCCAATACCATTTCTGCTAAATGGTACTGGATGGTTCTCGCTGGCTCTCTTAAGTGGGAGGTCAGGGGTTCGATCCAGGGAGGCGACCTCTCAGTGTGACAATGCCTGGGAGGCCAAATTAACAAATCCTGCTGGGTGGGCCGCGAGGGCTGTCCAGTACTGTAGCGATCGCTTGCCTCCTGCGGACTCCGTGCCCAGGTGGTGAAATGGCCGGGCCGTAAGCCACTAGTGGGCCGGGCAGCCGACCTGGTCGGGGAGGGTCGTTACAGTTAAAAAGGCGCCTTTTTAACTGTAACGACCCTCCCCGACCATATCGGCTGCCCGGCCCACTAGTGGCTTACGGCCCGGCCTTTTCACCACCTGGGCACGGAGTCCGCAGGAGAAATGGTACTGGATGGTTCTCGCTGGCTCTCTTAAGTGGGAGGTCAGGGGTTCGATCCAGGGAGGCGACCTCTCAGTGTGACAATGCCTGGGAGGCCAAATAAACAAATCCTGCTGGGTGGGCCGCGAGGGCTGTCCAGTACTGTAGCGATCGCTTGCCTCCTGCGGACTCCGTGCCCAGGTGGTGAAAAGGCCGGGCCGTAAGCCACTAGTGGGCCGGGCAGCCGACCTGGTCGGGGAGGGTCGTTACAGTTAAAAAGGCGCCTTTTTAACTGTAACGACCCTCCCCGACCAGGTCGGCTGCCCGGCCCACTAGTGGCTTACGGCCCGGCCTTTTCACCACCTGGGCACGGAGTCCGCAGGAGGCAAGCGATCGCTACAGTACTGGACAGCCCTCGCGGCCCACCCAGCAGGATTTGTTTATTTGGCCCCAAGGGGTCGCCTCCCTGGATCGAACCCCTGACCTCCCACTTAAGAGAGCCAGCGAGAACCATCCAGTACCATTTCTGCTACTAGCAGAAATGGTACTGGATGGTTCTCGCTGGCTCTCTTAAGTGGGAGGTCAGGGGTTCGATCCAGGGAGGCGACCCCTTGGGGCCAAATAAACAAATCCTGCTGGGTGGGCCGCGAGGGCTGTCCAGTACTGTAGCGATCGCTTGCCTCCTGCGGACTCCGTGCCCAGGTGGTGAAAAGGCCGGGCCGTAAGCCACTAGTGGGCCGGGCAGCCGACCTGGTCGGGGAGGGTCGTTACAGAGTCATCCACCCCTTCTATCTTCTTCCCAGCCTGTCCAGGTGAGGACTCCTATTCTCTGAATTTAGGCCCATGTTCTCTAAGGCCTAGAGCCTAACAGTGCCAAAGTTGTAAGAATTATTCCAACTTTTCGAACCTAGTAGGCATTGGGGATTCCTTAAAAATTGAGTCATCCACCCCTTCTATCTTCTTCCCAGCCTGTCCAGGTGAGGACTCCTATTCTCTGAATTTAGGCCCATGTTCTCTAAGGCCTAGAGCCTAACAGTGCCAAAGTTGTAAGAATTATTCCACCGAGAGTGGGAACAAAAATCCTTGCTCACACATATCACTGACTTCCCATGCAAAACTATCTTAGAATTCTTCAAGAAGTGCCTTTAATTCCTATCTATAAATGAATAAAGATGTAATGTATGTATTTTTTTGGCACTTGTAATGTTCCCAGATTTACTGTTTCTTTATCTTCATTAAATTTATTAATGTTGAATATTTCACAATGCTCATCAGGAGACAAAGGAGAGTAAATGGAAGCCTTGGAACTTTTATTGATGATGAAATAATTACAAGGTTTTTTTTATTATAGGTAGACTCAAGACAGATGATTCTAAAGAATCAGATTCATAATTGACAAACTCTGAACTAGAAGACTCAAACTCAGACTCAGTATTGGAAGTTGACTCAATACTTGACTTGACTTCGAACTCAAACTACCATATGAATCTCACTTAAAGCCTTGCAAAGAGCTTGGCGATGAGGATAGCTAGATTGAAGGAGGCTCCAAATAGGAAGACTAGCTTGGGTCTTTTTAAGTTGTTTCAATATGGGATCCTCTTCTGGTTCGAGAGTATGGTTTGCTTTTGGTAGGGGCATTGCTTTTGGTGGTGGCACCGACTGTGACAAACTAAGGGTGGTTGCATAACCCTTCCACTTCTTGTCATTGAATTAACCTCACCCATAAAGTCATTCAAGTCCAATACACAACAATAATCATGGATCAGAGATGATGGATCTAATTCATCATCAACCAATGAGGTGATGGTATTAATGCTTTGATGAGTTGGTAATAGATTGTGTTAATGTTGGGTCACCTAGGTGGCAGAATGGATCTATTTTCAATGATATCCTAGATTTGGTGCTTGAGATTTTTACATACATTCATCTTATGGCCTATACTCTAATGGTACTCATAATACTCATTGACATTCCACTTCCTGGGAAGCAAATTTAGAATAGACTTAGGATTAAGGAGCTGACTCAACTGAGCCTCCAAGGCTTTCCAGTACACCAAATTGAGGGTCATTCATAAATCAGTGAATATTCTTTAATGTTAACTTCTTTCCAAGTGGCGTTATTGCTGTGGAGTGATATTGGCTACTTCATCAACTTTCTAAATGGTAGTCCATGGGCCACCATAGTTTGGATTCTTTCTAAACCATGAGGAAGAGGTTGTCTCATCCTTAATTTAGCCAGTATGCATCAGATGTTCAATCTTAGTGGCAGTGGCAATAAAAGCCTTGAAGGTAAGCAAATGCTATGTTTATAGATGAGTTTGGAAAATAGGCAGCAGATTCATGACAATAATGTCAATTTGCTCTTATTATGAAGGGTGGTTTACCATTTGTTTTGCCTTTCCTCTCCACCTTGTAAGGAACAAGGAGAAGAATTCTTTCTGATTTTGCTTGGTGATTTCAATATCCCTTCTTGTCATATCCAGTTTAATGTTGCAGTGGTATTGTTTGGTGAAGGCATTACAAATATCCTCCCATGTCCAGTATTTCTTCTTGTCAAAGTCCATAAACCATCTAACAGTAACACCTATAAGGGACCTCTAAAGTAGTTGAGCAAGGAGCTCATCATTGAGTCCCATGGGTTTAAGGGCCCCTAAGTACATCTTAAGGTTGGTCTTGGGGCAAGTGGTGCTATCAAACTTGTCTATCTCAGGCATTTTTAACTAAGGTAGCAAACAAACTTCAAGATATAAGGTCAGATCAAAGGTTTCATCTATGTGTTTGAAATTTTCAATCTGCTTCTCCATTACTTCCAATTTTTCTATGAGAAGGCGGGTTTCAGGGTGTTCTCCCCTTTGAAAAGGATTCATGGGGGAGCTAGGTAGAGGAACTTTAGGCATGTTACTTGTTACCCCTTACTGTGTGAGGTCAACAATAGGTGCAGGTTGGTGGGATGATGAAACAGTATCTGGCTACTTTCCACGCAACTTGTTCTAAACTTCATTTATGATAGAGTTTGCGTTGTGCACTCAATGAATCAATCAATATCTTATTGAAATCAGTTTGCCGACTAACAAGCATGTTCTTAAATCTTTCCTCTTGCTTCTTGAGGATGGTCTTGACAAAGGCTTGCATTTCAAAGGATTTAGTAGTTCGAGCCATGGGCACCTTAAGGGAAGGAAAAGAGGGTGAGGTTAGTGTCTTGAATAGGACTTGCATTTTATGATGCAAGGCTTTGGGCAATTATTTGCTTTATCAAGTTTTAGGACTCTAGTCAAAATGTGTATGACTTATTAGGGCATTCATAAACCTAGTTGTTTCATGGTTTAATTTTTTTGGAGAAGGAAGGCAAAAACCATAGATTTTGCGCAGTCCGCATATTTTATTTTGATGCTTCTTTTTCTTTCTTTTACAATAGAAATTTTTTTTGAAGTTTTAGATTTTACCAAAAAAGATTTGACTTTAAAAGACAGGGCTCATATTTTAATGAGGACAAAATGTGTTAGGCTAATGTTCCTTTTGAGGAAGTGGTCAGGCCGGCATAGGGTTCCCCTTGGGTAACTGGGCTATCATAGTTTATGATTTTTTTTCTAGTATGAGCCAAGCCAGAGTGACTTAGGCTTGGATTTGGTTGAATTTTATAATTTTGGATAAATCATTATGATTTAGGATTTGATTTAGGGATGTAGCTTTATCTCAAGTAAAGTTTTAAAGGAATATTTATGCATGTATGAATGAAAATCATTTTATGAAGATGTTATATGATTATGGTGCATACCACATATGGGCAAGGTCTATGGCCTTTACATGCAAAAGGTGGTTTAGTCTAAAGGGTCTCATCACACTAGGACAGCGATATACCTAATTACATGACAAATAATGAATTTGGTGTGAGTGCAGCAATATGTACATGTCCGTTACACCTCAAAAGGATTGAAGATTAATCATGGGTTGGATACTTTCGCTATCCCCCAACATACCTAATGAAATTTTTCAAGTGAATGCTACTTGTTACCCAGGATTTCCTAAAACTAAAGGGTAAGGAACCCTTATTCATGATGAAGGAAAAAATCAATCTAAGGGAAAATGGTTGTTTGAAAAGAGCCCACTATAATTTTATTTTGAAAATTTTAAATTCCCTAGTAGAGTCGCCAGTTGTTAGACCTCACCCGAGCACCTATCCGACCCACTTGGGGGTTAAGTGTAATATTCTGATTTTTTTTTGAAAATCCATAATTTTTGAAAATTAAATAGAGTAAATTATAAGTTAATTGGATAAATTAAATAAATAATTTTTAAATAAAAAATGGAAGGATTTTAATTGAAAAAATGAAATGTATACGTGATATATATGCAAAGTTTACATAACATATACAAAATCAACAAAAGTCAAAAGTCAAAGTTTATTTAAATAATTCAAAAGTAAATTTTTGGTAATGGAAGATGATATTTTGGAAATAATCAATTAAATAATATATATACTAGGTGGAAATTGAAAGTGGAAAGTATTTGGTTAAAATTGAAAGCGGACAGAGAGAGATAACTATTTGGTCTTCTTCTTCTTCTTCTTTCCTTCCTTAGCCGATTTCCATAGCCATCAAAGAGAGGATTTTTACTTCTTCTAAGCTTCCTAAGGTGAAGGATTTTCTAGATTTCAAGGGAAGATTTGGTGATTTCCATCATTGTTAGTAAGTTTTCAACTTATTTCCTTGAATTTTCTTAATGATGTGAAGTTTGACTTGCTGTGATAGTATGATTTAATTGTTGGAATTGGTATGTATGAAGTTGTTTTGAGTAGTTAACAATGATTTTAAGGTTAAATTGAAGAAAGGGTTAAGTTTAAGTTGAGTTTGGTGAAGAAAGAGAATTTAAGGTTATGTTACTTTTGGGTTGTGAATTCATGGTTTTGAAATGTGCAATTTCATTTTAAATAAGTTGTTTTGTTGCATAAACAAGTATTTTAAAGTTAATTGATGGATTAGGTTGAGTTCGAATAGAGTTGGAAATGATTTGGTGATTTAGAGTTTTGAAAAAAAAAAGATTGTTCAAAGTATGAAAAGAATAATAACTTTGGATATGTGACAATTATGTGTTGGTACTCAGGAATTTGGCCTGACACACCCAGTGACATAGCCATGTCATTGGGTGTGTCGATGATGCTTTTTTTCTATGTTAGTGACACGTGTAGTGACACACCTATGTCACTGGGCGTGTCAAAGTTTCTGTAAGACAGGATTAGTGACACGGGCAGTGACACGCCCATGTCATTGGGCGTGTCAAAGCTTCTATGTAGTGAGCATATGGCACGGTCATTGACATGCCCATGTTGTTGGGCATGTCACTTGTAGAATTTGCTCACAATAGCTCTTTTCCTTATTTTTCTTCAGTGGTTCTTACCTTTGTATTGAGAGATCATGTATATATATTATAAAGTGGAAAGTTTAAGATTTGGAAATGCCTTTAAGTGTAATACTAAATGATAATTTATGATCACATTTGGTATAGGCATTGAGGAGAATTATTTTTCCTAATACAAGTGTTGAAGGGTAACTTGGAAGAGAATGTTGGAGGTGGTGTTTGAGCTTGCTTTTGGTTGTTCTTAGAGGTAAGTACAAACTTTGAATAAATTGGATATGTTTGCATGACATTTGGGCTTAACACATTTTGGCTGGAAAATGTGTTAAGTTACTTGATGCATTGAATATACATGAACATTGTGCTATGTTATGTGATTTGTTAAGAATGCATTATATGCATTGTGAAAAGCCATTGAAAATTGCTAAATTCAGTAAAAGTGAAATTTGTGTAATATGTGAAAATGACCCAAAGTGTATGGTTAATGTCCTTTGTTATATGTGCATTAAAGGCATTGTGAGAAAGCCATTGTTAATGGCTAAAATGCATTAAATATGAAATGTGATAAATTAAAATGAAATGATATTGATATGAATGAGAAATTAGGCAATATGCCTAGCTTGAATATGGGAAAATGAAAAAGAAATGGATGATGGAAAATATGAAATAATTGTGTGCCTAATATGTTATTCAATTTCTAGAGTTTTGTGCCTGGCAGCATGCCTATGAGGTTATCCTCATTATTTGCCTTCAAGGCTAGCTTTTTATGAGTGGGATTTTCGCCCCCAATCCCATGTGAAATGGTTCTTGCGACTTTGGCACTGTTATGCTCGGAGCCTTAGAGAACACGGGCCTAAGCCCTGAGAAAATGGAGTCGCCACCTGGACGAGCCGAAAAAAAAAAAGGACGGATGACTCAATTCCTAAGGAATCCCCAACCCCCTATTTGGTTTGGAAAGTTAGGTACACGTGGGAAAGGTGAAAAATGGCCCAGCACCCCCCACAGCGCCCGGTTCATTGGAATCGGCCTCCTTTTCAGGTCTTAATATTATAAAATTCTTAATTAACACAATATTATCCATACAACATGCGATCACAAAAATAAGTAAATACTTTATTAAAAATCATAGCAATGTTCAAATAAAATAAATAAATGGACACTCATCCGAGGATGAAAATATGTCCTTACATTGTCCATGTCTAAAATTAAATAGGACACCCTCCAAAAGATAGAAACATGTCCTTTACATTAATTTCAAAATATGAAAATAATTTAAATTACATAAAGATTAATTAATGAGGTACCCAATCATGGAAACATACCTCTTACAATTTTAATAAATAAAAAATAATAAAAAAAATAATCATCCATGATAAATTAAACAAATCAAACATAGAAATTAAATAAATCAATCATCAAAACATATAATAAACTACATAATCAAATCTAAAAATAAATAAAGCAATAAATGTATAAATTTAGGGTTTTAAAATTTTAATAACCAAATTAGGATTTTTAAATAAAGGGAGTTAAATATAAAGACTTATAATACACAAATAAATATTGACCCCTTCGACGAGCCAATAAAGACTTATAATACACAAATAAAATTTTAAAAACTAGTTTTTAGGGTTGTAGATTTTGGTGTTAAAAATTAAGATTTTATGATTTAAGATTTAGAAACTAGGGTTTAGGGTTTAAGAAAAGATTAAGGTTTATGAAAATAGGGCTAAAATTATTTACATTGAAAAATATAGTTACTTGTAGTATTTGCTTTGCATGAAAGATATGAACAATCGCCAAAATTTAATATGGTGTATTTGAATAAATTTAAGTTTAGAGGTGTACCTTCATTTGTTGATTCCACCAATAATCAAACTTTGATCCAAATGAAACGTTTGTATCAGCCTTGTATTTGTTGGTTGAATTGAGGACAAGACAATATGCCTAGTGCCTTGTTTAGTATTTTCAGCTACTACCTTCTTGTTTGCTCTTTCAGTTGTTGCTCATTGCTTGCTTGTTTGCTTGTTCATGGTTCATCGCTTGAGTGTATGCTGGTCTCTGTTTAATATTTGCTAATTTAGGGTTACTGCCTGCTGCTCATCCCAAGAGAAATCGAAAAGTCCCTCCCACGTCTCTTAAAACCTATATTTATAAAGTGATATTAGGTTTAAACAGATGCATATCGAATTAGTCAGTTTATTCGACACAAACTGAGTCCATATTGAACTAGTAAACCTTTTATTCGATGAAAACCAACTTCATGTCAAACTCAGGTAATTATAATTTGACAAAGTCCAAGTCCATGTCGAAATATGCATCCAAATTCGATATAGAAAGCCAAAAACCTACCCCATATCGGAATAGAAGAGCTCTATTTCAATATGGAGCTATCTCATATCAAAAAGGGGCTCCATTTCGATATGGGAGTAGCCCATATCAAAATGGGAAAGCTCCATTTTGATATGGGGCTGTCCCATATCGAAATGGGGCCCCATTTCGATATGGGAACAACCCCATATCGAAATGGGAGAGCCCCAATTCGATATGGGGCTCCTAATTTGATATGGGAAAGGCTCCCAATTCAATATGGGACTTCCCATGTCGAATTTGGGTGCCCTAATTCGACATGGGACACCCCTATTACCTAAAGGCTACCCGAAACAAGCAAAAATTCAGCTAAACCTTCGAATCAGACCCGTTTTAGGGTTTAGTGCACCTGTATCAAACAAAAACCAACCAAACCTTTTAAATCAAACCCAATTAGGGTTTGGCGTCACTATGATATGATCTACCTTCAGGGCTAGCTTTTGCACAATTATTATGATCTGCCTTCAGGGCTAGCTTTTGAGCAATTATTATGATTTGCCTTCAAGGCTAAACACATAGTGTCAATTTGGACCAGAACAATAACTATGGAATTTGAATGGCATATTAGTTTCTTTGGGCCCATGCTTGTGTTTGTTGTTATGTGAATTGTAAAATAATTTAAAAATATGTTTAAAATGAAATGGAATGTCACATGGTGACATGATATACATAAGCATTGCATTTGAGTTTTAATGCTATCAAAGTTTGTACTGCTAGGCTTTTGGCTTAGTGGTTGTAATTCATCACGCAGGTGACAGGGGAGATCCGGTAGAGCCGGAGAGTTCGTCTACACCAGGTCAGGTCTAGCTTTAAGATTGCTTGGGTTAATTTTGCTACTTCTTCGAGATCAGTGCCGATTGTCAACATGTATATATTTTATATTATTGTACATTTTGACATTTTGTATATTATATTATGTTTTGATGTATTTATGTTATAAATTATAAAGAATGTTTTGGATAAATTTTGTAATGGGGGATTGATATGTGTTTTTGGATAAGTAATATTTTATTTGTTATTTAAGAATACACTTTAAAGTATTTGTGATTCTAAAATTTAAAATAGTAAGGGTTTTTATTAAATTGAGTTGTGACATTTTTATACTGTATTTGTGTATATTACATATACCGAGTCTATGTATTGTACGTATATAGGATATAAAAGTATTACATTTATTTTGGTATCAGAGCCTAGGTTTGAGATTCTCGACCTAGGTGGGTTTTTAGAGAGATAAAATGGGAATTTTAAATATGATTTTTAATTATGATACATGCATTGGCACTAGTAGTTTCTGATTTATGATGTTGCAATTTCTGTTGTGTTTGCAGATATAGATAGTTATGACATCTCGGACACATCAGTCTGTAGAGGGTAGTGCAGGGAGTGTAGCTCTTGGTAAGGGTAGAGATGGAGCTAGAGTTGAGACTGCTAATGAAGCATCTGCTTCTGTGCCTGTGAGATCAGCAGCTGATGAGATTCCGTCGGGCTAGGTACAACATATGGTGGAGCTGTTAAGACAGGCTCCAATTCAGCAGCTGTCGTCGCCGCCACAGCTGCAGCCGCAGTTGCTGACGAGAAAATATGATAAGCTGAGGAAGTTTGGAACTGAGAACTTTGTTGATACTACAGACCCTACTGTAGCAAAGCAGTGGCTGGACAGGGTCTAGAGAGTGTTCATCCAGCTGCAGGCCAGTCTGGAGGAGAAGTTTGTTTATGCCAGATCTCTATTACAGAGGGATGCCTATGAGTGGTGGAAATTGGTTCCACATGCTATGGCTAATCCACCAATCTTGACCTATGATGATTTTCTGTGGGAATTCGAGAAGAAGTATACTCCGAGGGAGTATAAGTATGCGAAGAAGATGGAGTTCCTAAGTTTGAGACAGGACACCGGGATAGTGATGAAGTATGAGATAGAGTTTATCCAACTGAGTCAGTACGCAGGTGGGATCATTTCTGATGAGATTGACTAGTACTGGAGGTTTGAGGAGGGGCTGAGACCCTCTATTATGTGTATTATGGCAGGCTATCGGTATCAGGACTTTTCTCAGTTGGTTGCAGCTGTCAAGAGTATTAAGAGAGCACAGGGTCTTGCAGCAGCTGCTAGAGTCTAGGAGAGCAAAGCTAGGATACCCCAGGGTGAGGCAGGGTCTTCATCAGTGAAGAAAGGTAGAGGGAGATATCCTCAGAAGTTCAGTAGGAGCCAAAGACAGTTGGTAGGTCAGCACAGCAGTAGAGACAGTGATAGAGACCAGCAGCCCCAGTGGCTAATGCTCCGACCCCACTGGCTCAGAGGCCTGCTCCACCTACCTGTGTTCATTATGGTATGGCATATGGGGGTGTTTGTTGGAGGATAAGTACACCAACAGTGTGTTACAGATGTGGGTTTCCAAGCCACTTTCTTAAAGATTGTCCAGAGCTACCAGAGGATAGACTGACAGATATTGCAGCTTCTAAACCCAGTGTCAGAGGGGGTAGTGGTGGCAGAGGTTTTGGTAGAGGTAGTAAATCAGGGTTTGGTCAAAGAGGAGATTCTACAGTTGGGGGCAGACAAGATGAGGCAGGGCCATCACAGCGGGTCTATGTGATGCAGAAGCAGCCGGATGCTTCAGCTGTTATTATTGGTACTTTTACTTTATTTGATACTTCAGTTCTTGAATTGATAGACCCTAGGCCGACTCATTCATATATCAGTGCATCCATTTTGCATGTGAGTATTTTTATTCTGAGTCCTAAGGATTTGATATGTTGGTGACAAATCCTTTAGGGCACAATGTTGTGGTTAGCGGGTGCACCGAGATAGCTCAGTTGTTGTCCAGGATGAGGAGTTTCTCAGTGACCTAATTGAGATGCCTTTCAAGGAGTATGATTTGATTCTAGGCATGGATTGGTTATCCAGGCATGGGTTTGTGGTAGACTGCCTGCGAAAATGTGTTACCTTGAGAACATGTGATGGTAGAGATGTGATGGTATCTAGTGAGCAGAGACATCTTTTATCCATGTTTTTTTCAGCTGTTTTAGCTAGGAGGATGATTCAGAAGGGATCTGAGGCTTATCTTGCTCATTTCATAGATACCAGAATAGTGGGGTCCTAGCTTGACAGTATACCCACAGTTGTTGAGTTTCTAAATATTTTTCCCGAAGTGTTGTCAGGGGTGCCTCCTGAGAGAGATATTAAATTTGGTATTGATATGATGCCTGGTACAACTCCCATCTCTATTACCCCTTATCAGATGGCACCTGCAGAATTGAGGGAGTTGAAGGTGCAGTTGTAGGAGTTGCTGGATAAAGGGTTCATCTGCCCTAGTGTGTCTCCAAGGAGAGCACCTGTTTTATTTATAAAGAAGAAGGATGGCACATTAAGATTATGTATTGATTACAGACAATTGAATAAGATGACCATCAAGAACAAGTATCCATTACCTCAGGTAGATGATCTCTTTGATCAGTTAAAGGGAGCAACAATATTCTCTAAAATTGATCTGAGATCAGGGTACCATTAGTTGAGAGTCAGAGATGTGGATGTACTAAAGATAGCTTTTCGTATGAGGTATAGGCATTATGAGTTTCTGGTGATGCCCTTTGGATTGACGAATGCATCAGCAGTATTTATGGATTTGTAGAAGCATGTGGCACGGCTTCTTGTGGCCAACTCGTCATATATATATATTGAAAATTCATCATATATATTTTTAATGCAAAAAATATATATTTTTAATAATTTTCTAGTTTTAATTTTTCTAATTTTTTGAATTAGGTGCAAAATTAGGAGGTTCACACCACCATAATATAACAGGATTATTAATGTACACATTATATGATTCATCCTTCGATAAGTTGTCATTCCATCATTAATACCTTGCAATAAAAATAACAAGTAAAAATAACCAATAATAATATACAAAAAAAATAAAAAAATAATCATATATTGCGTTTTAAGACAAATTTTAGAAAACATTATCTTAAATCAATTTTAAATTTTCAATGTTTATTAGTGTGAACTCTCAAATTTTCCTCCAAGGTATGCATTTGCACATTATTTGAATTTTGTAAGTTTTGAAGAAAAATACATATTTTTGCTAACTCTCAAAAGACCATGGCATGTAGCCCAATCCGTTACGGTTCCAACGCACCAAGTATCATGTCAATTGAACATTGGATAGTCCCGAAACAAGCTCGGAAGAGAAAGGTGTGCATGAGGTAGGTTTTGGACAACTGGAGGATGACCGGTCACCATCCAATCACTGGTGGTTAGTTTGGTCACCAAAGGGCAACCGGGTGACTGGGCAGGCCACTAGTAACTGATCAGGGTGATCATTAGTGATTGCCCTAGTCGTTGGTGGACGCTTAAGCACCCTTCAATCATTGACTTTTGGGACTTTGTGTCTATAAATATTGAGCCTCTTTCAACCATTTTCCACACCTTAACATGCTTTTCTAAGCCCTAAAAGCTCACTTTAAGCGATTTTTAGCATTCTTTCAGCCTTTTATTCAATTTCTTCATCAAATATCATAATCATGCTCAAATTTTGCTTTATCAACAAGGAGATTCAAGGCGCTGTCTAAAGTGGAACTTCAATTTGACAAGAAACTACCTCGAAAATCACACTCCAAGAAGGTAAAAAAATAAAGCTCATTCTTTCTAAATTCATCATAATTTAAAATTCAATTTTTAAAAAAATCAATTCTTTTTCATTAAACCCTAATTGTTTAAGTAAAATCAAATATTTTTCATTAAACCCTTAGTTTTTTTCAATAAAATCAAATCTTTTTCATTAAGCCCTAAATTATTTTAGGTAAGGTTAAATCAAATCTTTTTGAAGTAAACCCTAAAATCAACTTTAGGTAAAGTCTTTTTGAAGTAAACCCTAGAATTAACTTTAGGTAAATATTTTTGAATTTAACCTAGAATTAAACTTAGGTTGAAATCAATTCATAATTAATCAAACTACGTCTTTTTTCATAAACCCTAAAATTAACTTTGGGTAAAGATTTTTGCATTTAACTTAGAATTAAACTTAGTCTAAGATCAATTTATAATCAATCGAATCAAGCTTTTTGGCAAACCTTAAATTAACTTTAGGTAATGATTTTTGAATTAAGCCTGTAATTAAACTTAGCTTAAGATCAATTCAAGATCAAATCACAATCAAATTTTGAATCAACTTTTTGAACTTAAAAATAGTTATAGGTTCATATCAATCTTTTAAACATAGAAACAGTATTAGGTTTACACTCAACCTTAGGTCAACTTGGACCTTCAATCTTAAGGTCAACTAAGACCATAGCTTTTGGTCACCCACTTATAGGTACCTACCCTATTTTTACAAGTGGATGGAATTACATGATGCTTTGATTCCTATACTAAAAATGATATGCAGGCTTGTTTGAAATTTAAATCCAAGCGATCAAGCCCACAAACTTAGACTCTAGGTACATCACACATTGCATCGTTTATTATCATCTTTGTTCTTTTTATATTTATTTAAGGAGTATGTGCTTATCCTAATACCCATAAAGACTAGAGTTGGGATCCCCTCATTATTGGTTTTAAAGTGTAATAGTAACTTTTTGCATTATCTTTACGCTTTTGAACTCCTTATTTTGCTATGGATGTGAATGGATGTGGTGCGTTTGATAATTATTCATGTAAAATACAATTGTCATCATGAAAATTATTTTGTAAGTCTTTAGTTTATGTAAAGACTAGACTTATTTGCTTAAAATGGAAAACCTAGTACCAAACCCATTCTTTGCAATCGAGACTAATGCCTTTTTCTAAAAATGGAGACATAAGGGGTTTTACTTGATATTTTCTCTCTAAAAATAAAATTAAATTGGCAACTTTTTAATCAAGTTCTTACCAAATGAAATGGGAATCAAACATGGTGATTTTTCATGAATCAAACCCAAATAAGCATTTTGATTCCTTCGCACATTGAATAGGTGCTTATGAGAGACCTCACGTTAGGGATAAATATATAATATTTTAATATGTTGTTAGGGGATGTTAGGGGTGTATTAGGGGCTATTAGGGGTTATTAATGTTGAATTTATTGGTTGTAAGACAAATTTCAACAAATACAATTTTAATTCAATTTTTAATTACTAATATGTGTTAGAGATGAATATGCAATGTTTTAATATGTTATTAGGGGGGTGTTAGGGGTATGTTAGGGGCTGTTAGGAATTGTTAATGTTGGAAAATAAAGTTGTAAGACAAATTTTAGTAAGTATAATCCTAATTCAATTTTTAATTTTCAATGTATGTTAGGGTTGTATATGCAATGTTTTAATATATTATTAGGGGTGTGTTAGGGTGTTGTTGGGTTTATTAATGGTAAAATTTTAAGTTGTAAGACAAATTTCAACAAATACAATCTTAATTCAATTTTTAATTTACAATGTGTGTTGGAGATGAATATTCAATATTTTAATATGTTGTTAGGGGATGTTAGAGGTATGTTACAAGCTATTAGAGATTGTTAGGAGTTGTTAATGTGGAAAATAAAGTTCTAAAATAAATTTCAACAAATAAAATCCTAATTTAATTTTTAATTGACAATGTACGTTAGGGATGAATAATCTGTATTTTAGTAAGTTGTTAGGAGGTTATTAATATTGAAAAATAAAGTTATAAGATAAATTTCAATAAACGCAATTCTAATTTGATTTTTAATTGACAATATGTGTTATAAATGAATGTTCAGTATTTTAATATGTTGTTAAGGGATATTAGAGGGTGTGTTAGGAGTTGTTAATATTGAAAAATAAAATTGTAAGACAAATCTTAATTCAATTTTTAATTAATAATGTCTGTTAGAGATTATTATTCAGTGTTTTAATATGTTATTAGGGGAAGATAGGGTGTGTTAGAGGTTGTGAAGGTTTGTTAGGGGCTGTTATAATCCTAACAACCTGTAACAACTTCTAACAATAATGGACAATTAATAACACACTAAAAAAACTCCAAAAAATATAGAAGTCCATATTTTGAAACACTCAGTTACCATTAATAACATAAAACATCTATCTCCAACAGTCCAAAACAATTTCTAATAATAAAAAAGAATCAAGAACACACCAAAAAATTTTAAAAATACAAAGCCAACGTTTTATAATATCAGCTACCATTTACAATATTAACACCCACTAACATCATCAAAGAACAAAGAAATGAAGATAATAAGAAAGAATTTAGATAGACAACAAGAAAAAATATATATGAGCTACCAAAAATAATATTTTCTCTTAAACATAATGCAATGTCATTTTTTACATCGTTGTTTAAAAAACAAATATGTATAGTGAAATCTATAACTTACCAATTTTAATGAATCAAAACTTCATAGATTTACTTAAATGAAGGAAAAAATTGAATTCTAATGAAGAAATGGAAAGAAAATATGTAGAGGATGAGAAGATAGAAAAATGGTAAAAGAGGAAGATAGAAATGCAGAAGGAAGAGAAAAAAAGAGAGATTCCTAGTTTTAGGATTAAAGGCATTTTGATTAAAAAATACAGGGTTAATTTAAAATTGATAGGTCTATAAAATATTAAAGGCTTGCCCCAAAGTATTTTCCAAATTTAATCCCAAAAACCTTTATTTTTTTAAGATATCTATGCAAAATTCCCTTTTATTTATTTATTTTTTAAAGGCTTAATACATAATTCCATACTCGTACTTGTAAGAAAGAACCTATTAACACCCTACACTTTGCAAATATCCTATTACACGCCTCTACATTCAAAAAATGGTATTAATAAACCCTTGACTCAACTAAAAAATACACATGCAAATAGCTTGTATTATTGGTGCGTGGGGTTATTTTTTTCACGTTATATCCATTAACCTTCAGTCTCTCTCTCTCTCTCTCTCTCTCTCTCTCTCTCTCTCTCTCTCTCTCTCTCTCTCTCTTTAAATGGATACAAAATCCCCATTCAGAGAGTAATGGTAAAAATTGATCCAAATTCTTTAATTCTTCATCTATTCTATCTAATCCAAGTACTATGTATATAATTTCTTTTCTCTTCTTTGCTTCATCATTTATTAAAGGATAATGAGTTAATTAGTTCTGATTTCCCATATTGCCATTGTGATTTGAAAGAAGATTGAGGAGTAGAGACAAAGAAGTAGAAGAATGAAGTATTGGGCAATTAGTTTGTTTGTCATGTTAGGGTTCATTTACTTGTTTGTTTTTTATTAGTTTTAGAAAATGGTGATTATGGATCCCTAATTTGTTTTTCTCTTGGTTAGAATTGTAGAACATACGGAAATACTTTTGAAATTGTTTAGGGATCTAGCATTTTGTCAAAGTTTACTATTATGTTCAACTCACTGATGTAACAACTTAAATATTTTGAATGAGAAATGGAAATTTCTGTTGACTTAATACATTCTGTTACTTGAGGTTGGATTGTTTGAATATTTAGTTGTTTTAATTGAATGTGTTAGATAATTTATTGGCTTTATTATGCTATAATGTTACTAAATGTGCATGTTGTTGAGTAATTTGGTGGCTTGATTATTTTGTTGGTTTTTAGTTGTTGGTTATGTCTGGTTTGGTGGAAATATTTTGAGTGTTGGTTGGTTTTAGTTTTATAGGGTCACTGCTTTATAATGGAATCTAAAGGAAACTGTTGCTAGGATTAAACAAATTATTGTTAAGATTAAATGAAAATTGTTGTCGGGATTAAGCAAATTGTTATTATGATTGAAAGGAAATAACTTGGTTGATTTTTTAAAACTCATTACTGTCGTTGCTTGTTGCTGACTTTGCTTTATTATAAAACAACTGATGGTTTTGGAATAATAGTTGATATTATACTTTTTGATTTTAGTTTAGGAATGAAAATGCATGTGCAGAAGCAGTTATTGCATACATTACTTCAATAGTAGCTGCTACTGCAAATGCACTCTGAAAATGCAAGTCTTATTGTTGTGAAGTGCAATGGTGCTTAGAGAATCGAAAAAACCATCCAGAAACATCAACAACATATGAATTCCATTCCATAATAATCTGTTCATACATAAGTTGAAATCAAATTGTTCCTACATAATTTGAAATTCCATAAAATGAAATTATTCATATATAACTTGAAATAACATTAACCCATGGTTATCTTGCCAACTAGCAAAAAGTGTTGTCAATTCTTTGAAAAAAATAAAATTCATACAACTTATATTCATGTCAGATAAAAAAACAATTGGCTTATTCCTTTCAATTTCTATTATCTGGGGTCTCTGAAAGTTGCTTTCCTTTTTAAACTCTAGGCATGTTGTCTTGTAATCCTTTGATTACTTTGCTTGTTCCTTTCACATACAATAACCCCTAATATACATATTAACCAAAAAACCATTGACCTAAATAACCCAACTACAAATTACCAATAACATCAGATATCCCTTCAAATAGACAACATGTAGCTGACAAAAATGCTAAAAAACTACAAACCTTTAAAAATTAAAGACTAGATTTTCTTCAATGATGGAGTTATTATCATGTACCCAGTTAAAGAAACAAATTTGAAAGCTCTAATTGTTTAAACTGAGAATAATCAACTTTTGATCAAATTTCGGAAGCCATGCAACTCAATCAAATTGATTTTTGAGGAAAAATTTAGAGTTTCACTTAGATTAGGTTTCAAAAATTCAGAGAGTAAGGATATCGGGTTAATGAATTTGATTTATTTGATAAAATAAACCAAGATTTTCTGCTTGAAAAGGGGGTGATGAGTGCGTGTAACACACGCTCATCAGTGAGCTGACAAATATCTAAGCCAAGGGTTTACCACTTTTTGAATTTACACCGTGATTGGATGGTGTTATGTGATGGTGTAGTATAGTATGGTATTGGTTATTAAGTTGTTTATTTGGTTTCCAAAACCATGGTATTGTTCTCTATGGTTTAAAAACCATCAAGTTTGTAAAGAATTTGAAACCACTGATTTGATGATTTGCTTGATTAATATTCCAAAATTCCCCTCTCAAATTTTATCATATTTCAAACAACTCCTTTTTTTAACATAATCTTCTTTCTGCTTCTCTTCACACCAATTCTATAGTTCTCTTTTTTCTTCTTTGGAAAACTTTGCAACAATTGCTATTTTCTTCTTCTTTGCAAGCATAATGTGAGTTTGATTCTCTTTGCTCTTTGTTTATCTGTTATTTTGATTATTAATTTGTATTTTTTTTCTTTCTGCTAATGTTAATTCTTTTTCTTTGCTCTTTGTTTTTTGCTAAATTTATCAGGCGTATCTGTTTGTAGTTTTTTTTGAAAATTTGATTGATTTGTTGTTTTTTTGAAATAAAAACTTTATTAAAGTCATCTCACTTTGCAAACCGCTCTGCTCAATCCCACCACTATTTTAGCTTCAATCTCTACAAAGAAAGTCTTTTTCTATCCTTACATTTTGTTCCTTTATGGGTTTCTTGAAAAATGAAACAATTCAAGTTCTTTGCTTATGCAAATACTATCTACACTCTTTTCTCAAAACCCATTTGAGAACGAAAAGTTCTTATTCATTATAAGTTGTGTTTGTAGCCATAATAAGTATTTGGATTAAGAATGATGATTGTGGGATTGAATACTTATTTTTTAGGTTGTTGAATTTGTGGGTTCTTTTTATAATTGCTCTTTTGTAGAAATAGAAGAGAAAATGATAGGGTCGAGGATAAATTTGGTGATAGGGCCAGTTTTCTCTTTTTATAATCCAAACAGTATACCTAGTATATGGATATGAAAACCACAATTATTCCCATAAACAAATCAAAACTCTAAACATTGACAACATGAGTAGACATTGAAAGTATATGGATCTTTCATTGATTTGTTGTTGAATAGTTAAAAACCCAAAACAAAGATCCAAATTTAACTTGTATATATAATTAATGATAATTATATATATAATAATAATTATAGTTTATAGATTCCATGTAATTACTTAAGCAACTTTCATAATGTAAATAAAAAATAGTAATAAAAAAAGTTAAGATGGGCAACCAAAAAAAATTATAATGTGATGGATGCAATTATATACATATGTGTATGTATATAATATTGTCATTTTTGTAAGTGTCAAATTTGTTTGCTTGTGCACATGATATGAATTGGTGATAGTAATTTATGCAGTGTGGCTTGACAAGATCAATTGAGTTGCAACTCTAGTTTCATGATTTTAGTTTGTTTCTTAGGAATTCGATTGCCATGTTTATTTTAGTAGAAGTTTTTTTTTCTTTCGCCTTTTACATGCAATCCCTCCTTTATTATGTCTATTCTTATCTCTATATATAGATATTGATCACATATACAAAAATGCTCCCTTTCTTCTTCTTTTATTTAGATAGATTTAGATGAATTAACATTAAAATTAAATTAAATTGTCATTTTTTTATTAACTATTCAATATATTTAAAATCTATTTTATTCTTAGAAATAAAATCAATTTTCTATAAATAATGATTAAAGTAGTAGTCATTAATAAATTTAAGGGCCAAAATATATTAAATTATATTGAACTCCTACACCAAAATATAACTTAATAATATGTGTATATTCTTTTAATAATATAACAAGCATCAATTTTCCCTCTCTATAATATATTAAGACTATTTATTTTGAAAGAAATGAATGGAAAATAATATAATAGAAATTTGATTTTTCAAAATAGATATAACTCCCTTTCATTTTTCTTAAATCTTTATTCAATACAAATCTTTAATTGCATCTATTATTCAATACAAATCTTTATTTTTTGTGACATTGTTATTTGTTGTTGAACTTATTTTGATCTTAAATAAGATTATTGTGTTATTTTATTCTTATAGATGGATGATGAGGATTTACTGTTAAAGCAACTACTAGCTGCTTTAGTTGTGCAAGTTGTTTGCTTGGTTTTTGCTTAGTATTACCTATTTATAATGCAAGAGGAGGATAATAAGAGTGAAATTGCACGTGTATTAAGACTAGAAGAAGAAAAAATTGAAGACAACTTGATGAAACAGTTGGTCTCCAATGATTTTTGTCAGCATATAAAAAGGATGAATGTTCATTCTTTTTTGGGGTTATGTGATTTATTGGTCAAGAAATATGGGCTTAAGCCAACCCTTTATGCAATAGTGGAAGAACAAATTGCTAAAACCCTTCATTTATTAGGATATAATGTAAAAAACCAAGTCTTATCTTTCGTGTTTCAACAGTCTGGTGAGTTAATTAGCCGTCATTTCCATCATGTCTTGCTTGCTATAGTAGAATTGGAGGACAAATTTATTAAACAACTGGATGGATCCCAAGTGCCTTTGGAAATAGGCAACAGTTCTAGATTTTATCCTTATTTCAAGGTAATTTATTAAGTGCTTAATCAATGTTATCTATCAATACATTTTAAAGTTACTAAAATTAATTGTTAATTATTATAATATGATATGAGAATTGTGTTAGTGCAATTGATGGCACACATGTACATGTAAAAGTGCTTTAAAAAGATGCTCTCAAATTTCATGGTGGGAAATAATATCCCATACAAAATGTGTTGGCAGCATGCACATTTGATTTAAAGATTACCTATATCTTAGCTGGGTGGGAAGGAACAACATCTAATTCAAGAATAATTAAAGATGCATTAACTAGACAACATGCCTTAAAAATTCCCGAAGGTAATTACAATATAGACTTTATGTAAGATATATAAACCATAATTGAGTTTATTATATATCTTTAGGAAAATACTACCTTGTTGATGCTGGATTTATGTTGAGGAGTTGACTTATTTCATCTTATAAGAGAGAGCGATATCACTTGAAAGAGTATTCAAGAAATCCACCTCAAAATGTTCGTGAATTATTTAATCTTTGTCATGCATCCTTACGTAATTTGATGGAATGAGTTTTTGGAGTCCTTAAAAAGTATTTCCTTATAATTGCAAGCTCAACTGAACCAAGATATCACCTTGAAACTCATAAGATCACCATTTTTGCATGTTGTATTTTGCATAATTACTAAAGGAATATAGATCCGAATGATGAGCTACTTCTAGAAGTTGAAGCTGAACTTTTAGAAAATGAAAATGAATAAGATAAACAACCTAATATTAGGGATAATAATGAAGAAACTAAGAGGAGAATTTATTAGGGTTTCTATAGCCGCTCATATGTGGATCGATTATATTAATAATGCTGTATGACATTATGTTCGTGTTATTGTTTTGTACTTGAATTATTGTACATTTTTGAATTATGATGCATTTAATTAGCTAAGTTTATTGATGTTTGATTGAAAGATCATTATATTACTATTTTATTTTTTAAAATTAATATTACTATTATTATGTAGTAAAACAATGCCTAATAGGACACAAACTTCATAAAGTTAAAGTACACGTGTATGGTCAGATGCAATTGATGATGCTTTAGTTGATGTATTCTTGGACCAACATAATATTGGGAATAGAGTTAGTTGAACTTTTACAACACAAGCATTATATTGCATTGTGAAGGAATTAAAAGAAAAATATCAGATAAGCCAATAGATAAAGAACGAGTCCACAATCGAATGAAGAACATTAAAAGACAATTTACTAAATGGTATGATGTATTCCAAACTGGATTGAGTAGTTTTGTAATATCTGAAAATTTTAATTTTCTACATTAAGTGCATTTATAGGCATATGTATCGGACTGATTATGACATTATATGTGGTTTAAGTATTTAGAATTAGTAAAAATAATGTTGATTAAGCCTTAAAAGGTAGAAAATTATATCAGGCTATGGATTTAATTTGCATTTCTAGAAAATATTTTTAAAGGGGTAAGAAATTATGGAAATACTCTCATGGCCCTGAAATGAAATTGTATCATAATTGGAGTGTGAAATATGGATAATTGGGCCTTAAAATAGTTAAAATAATTATTTTTATGATTTTACGGATTTAAAATTTAGATTAAGATTTAATTAAAGAAAGTATATGTACCGAAACAATGGTATGAATGAGTACATGAGATTACAACCCTAAATACTAAAAAAAGAAGAGAATAAGAAGCCAAATTGGCTTTTGCTTCTTCTTTTCCCTTCTCCAACCCATACTCATCATCTCCATCACCAACATCTTCTCCTTTCTTCTTCTTCCTCCATTCTTTAACTTAGAAATTATGGAAATTTTAGAGAAAATTAAGTTTTTGGTGAAAATTAGCTACTTTAAGTATGAATTTTCAAGAAAATCGTCATCAAAGTATACATCTTGGAAACAGTTATAATTGACGAAAGATTAGTTACAAGATTGAAATGAAATCAATCCATTAAATGATGAAACTTAGATGTGAAGAAAACTTGAGGAAAGTATGGATAAATGTAATTGGATATTTGAAATAAGTGTAAGGTTAGAGAAAAGATAAAATATGATTACAAGTGATTAGTGGATTTCACATTATTCATGAAGAAGTAAGATAATTTACGAAGCAAGGTGAGAAGAATGATATATTGATGAATCATTGATGATTTTAAATAGTTTGAAGAGCAAGATAAAGAAAACAAAGAAGTGTATATACGAATTGATTGAGTAATGAAAGTATGAATGTGAGATTTACATATTGTGTACTTATGGAATACATGATAGTAACATTATTTGGTGATTAAAGACAAGTTATAGATTATATATAGAAGTGTTAAAGAGTTAACTGATACTAATTGATGACAATAGAAAGAAAGGAATTGATAATGTGAAAAGGAAAGAATGTAGTGAGATTTTAATGTAATTTAACCCTTCTAGTGAAATGATGTATTGTGGATCAAGTTAGAAATATATATATATATATGTGTGTGTGTGTGTGTGTGTGTATTAAACATGGTGAATACATTATATATGTACATATACTCTTAAAGTGAAAGAATAATTGTAAATTCTTAATATGTTAAGAAAAGAATTAAACAAGTAAGAGTGAAAATCTATTTAGATTTCATTATTAACATGGAAGTGATTTGAAAGATAAAGATTGATAAATAAATAAAATCAGTTGAACTAATCAGAAACAAATATAATGTGTATCTATGTTCATATGATAAATGTGGTTGAAATAATTGCTCATATCTTATAAATTCACAGTGATAAGCAAACAATTTAAAAAGAAAATTTTCTATACCAGAAGATGTTATGATTGAAAATAATTTGAAAAAGTGAAATAAATGTATTGCCCGATTATACTGATATTAAATCTAGTTTCCGAATTAGCTAAAGGATGAATATCCAAAGTGACAGTGGGTATTTTATACCATAGTAACAGTGTGCACTCTGTGCCATAAAAGACATATTTTATGTCCCAGTGATATTGGTTTTTATACCAACAATGGATGCTTTACGTCTTAGAGGATCTTTGATCCCATTATCATTACAGTGGGTATTCATGCCATAGTCGGCCTTTGGCCATATCATTACAGTTGGCATTCATGCCATAGTGGGCCTTTAGCCATATCATTACAATGGGCATTTACTTGCCATCAGTGATCCGCTATTCAGAACTAGGATTTAAAGTTCAGTATACAAGGGAATATATATAACAATGGAATGTAATGACAAAAATTATATTTAAAAAAATCTAAAGAGAGTTAAAGGCAATTACTGAATTGAACTTGAATAGTATAAAAAAATCTATAATAAAAATATTCTGAAAGTGTTACATTGAGTAATATCAGACTTAAAGAAAAAAAATAAATAAAAGTTATGTTAATTAATAAAATAATTAATTTTATGTGAGATTTAAGATTAGTTATGAATTAAATGGCATATTGCCATAACAGTTAAATTTCGAGGATGAAATTTCTTTAGTGGGGGAGAATTGTAATGGTCAAGATTTTAAATATGAAAATTTTTAACTAATATTAATAATTGATAATATATAGTGATAAAAGTAATGTTGATAAATGCTATAAGCAGAGAATAGTGAATAGTATATCTCAAAATTTACTGAAAAAATTATTTTTACAGTTTTACGGGACTAAAAATCGAATTAGAATCAAAGGTTAAGAGTGAGGGTGCACCATAGTTAAGATGAGAGTGGCCACACTATAAGTGGATATGTGTGTGAATGTGTACAACCTTCTCCTTTCTTCTTGTTTCATCATCCACGCCTATCATCATCTTCTCACCAAAACTCCTCCTTTCACCTTCTTTTCAAAAATTCAGCTAAAATTTAAGAGGAAATCACATCTAGTTATGGATTTTTAAAAGAATAAGCTAGAAAAGGGGAGATTATCAACAAGTAATCAAAGAAAAAAAGGGAAAAGAGAGAAGAAGAGGGATTTTGAAGGAGGTATGTGCTTATGTATTTTAATTTGCAAATATTTGAATTTCTATGAGTTTTAATGTTTGAATTGATTGATTGAGTCATTTATAATGAATTATTTCTAGAAAATATTGATTAAATGGATTGATGATTGAAAAATTAATTAAAAGAATTTATGGGTGGTGAGTATGATTCTTAATTCAATTTTTATAAGAATTGGGAAGTTTGATGTTGTTTTAACCATAAGTGATGATTGAAGACTTGATTAATTGAAGTGTGATTAAAGTATTTGATATAGACTTTGTCTATGTCAAAAAAACTAGTTTTGATTCAATTTTTATCATAGATTTGGATATTTTGTGTTTAAATGGTTGAGTGTAGAAAAAACAAAACTTTGCTTGACACAACCAGTGACATGGCCATGTCACTAGGTGTGTCAACGCTGCTGTGTTTCAGTGTTAATGACACGACCCGGAACACGCTCATGTCATTGAGCGTGTCATAGCTATTGTGATGAAAAAAAATGACACGGCTAGTGACACGCCCATATCACTGGGCATGTCATAGCTACTGTATTATAAAGTAGCCCAGTGGCACGCCCATATCATTGGGGTGTCAAAGCTTCTGTAAAATAGGTAAATGACACGTTCATTGACAGGCCCATATTACTAGGCGTGTCACTTAAAGAAATTTGCCAAAAATAGCTCTTTTTCTTATTTTTCCTTCATGATTTGGGTCTAAATGATTATAAGGTCTTAGAGTGTAAAGGATTATTGAAATTAACCCTAACAAGTAGTGTAACAAATTTTGTAACAACCCTTCCCGACCTATGTGTGTAAGCTGAGTAGAGGCGCCACACTATCCTAATGTTGCTACCAATTTTACTTAGTCAAATTTTAGTTCCGATTTTTACAGAAATTTTGCCATAGTTTCGCCTAGAAATTGAGTCCCAAGTGTCGACAAAACTGGTTTTTTTTTTCTGATTTTTGAAAACATTTTTACACAAACCAATGCAAACAAAATCATTCTCAGTACACTCCCAATAAATCCCCCTTATAACCTCAACTACAACCTGAAAAAAGGATTTACACTTCTAGTACAAAATAAAGTAAAGGTTTATTATGAAACACAGTAGATAAAATATTTGTTCACTATGCAGCGGAAAATAACAGTATTTACAAATTCATATACATCAAAACTCAAGTTTTACAAAACATAAAGTTTATACATGTTTGGCAGTCAGTCTTTGATCTTTAAGCCCACTATTCACACTTCAGAATCTAAACTCTACTCGGCCTAGAGGAACTTTTCGGTTCCACCCTGTCACCTGCGTGATAAACCACAATCGCGCTAAGCCAACGGCTTAGTGGTACAAACAACCATAATATTATGCCTCAATGCAATGCCAATGTCACACAATCAAGTTTCTTAAACAATTCAAAAGAATATTATATTACAAATCATGTTTCTCAATATTCATGTGTTTCACCTTTCAAAAATCACAATTAAACAAACACAAGCATGGGCCCAAAAAGAAATCTAATATGTTATTCAAAGTTCAGAGTTACTGCTTTGGTCCATAATAATAATCATCAAGCCCGTAGGCAATATATATATCTCTATACATGGATAGCGTAACAGACCCAGTCTCTTGGACCTCAACCCGGTTAGAACCGAGGAAATCCTCAACCCGGCTAGACTGTTACTGTTTTTGAGGCTTACGACCCAGTCTTTTCACCCCAAAAACATCATATTTCACATTAATTATTTCACCATTTTCAACTGGAATCGGCTTACGACCCGGTCTTTTCACCTATCCAGTGATTCATAGGCATGCCACCAAACCCAGAACTCTGAAAATTGAATTAACATATTAGGCACACAATCATTTCATTTATCTCTTTTCATTTCATTTCTCATAATTAATTAGGCAACCATGCCCCAATTATATTTTATTTGCATTATCATAGCCAACAACCATGGTCTCATATCTCATATCATCTCAACTCACATTAAAGCAATTCATCATATCATCATATCTTTCACATTTCATATTCCATATTTCATTTCATCATCATATAAGCAAATATGCTTCAATTATCTTATTTACATCATTATCACCAATCACATTGATTTTACATCTCATCATATCTCAAATCACATTAATCAATTCATCATTCAAGTGTATATAACCAATGGCATTAACACACATTTTACATGCTCATCACAACATTCACATTATACCAAACATAACATTATTAATATGCATCAACAATACATTAGAGTTCTTAACACATTTACAATCAAATGTGTGTTAAGTCTCAACATCATATGAATGTATGCAATAATGTAATTTGTACTTACCTTAAAACCAACTCACACCAATTTATACACTTACTCTTCCAAGAATCCTCAACACTTAGGTTAGGGCAATTCAACCTCTTCACAACCTAATCCAAAAGGAATATTAGCAAAATGACCATATGAATAGTAAATTCTGTTTTTGGACTCAACTTAATCCTTATTTTGAAAAATTGTATAAAATAATCTACTTGACTAAAAACTCTAAAATTTTTACAGAATTTAGTTCTTAAAATCATTCCTTTAAAATTTCAGATCAAACTGAACACAAAATCTTGGTCAAATAGTTCACCCAACCAGACTGCTCCAGTTGCCCTGCATCCTAGCAGCAGTTCTGAACTTTGTGAATTCCGTAAATTAAATTCAATCAAAGTGGTTCCAAATTATTTTTCTCAAATACTAGACTCACTAAGAAACAACATATCCAAAATTCAATTAGATATTATTTTTCTACATTTTATTAAAAATCCCGAAAGATAGCTGTCTCAGTCAAGCTACCTGCTGGAACAGGTCTAATAAAAATAATCTTTCCAAAATCATAACCATTCCAACTTTAACTCAACATATTTTTCAGCCATTCTAGACTCATTGAGGCACAACATATCAAAAATTCTTCAAGAACGTTTTTCTATATTTAATTAAAAATCATACAAGTCACAACATTTACTAATTGTAAAACAGAAAACCAAACTCATGTATTCTATGCTTTCAACTTCACTAAACACAACTCGTACTCTTCCATCACCAACACCAACCTAACTTCCTATCTTCAATTCAATTACAACACTTATAAAACACACCACAACAAACCTAATCATACTATCAACAACAATTCATCAACCTCAACCACAACTTCAAAAAGAACAAAGGAAATCAAGTGAGAACTTACCAAAGTTGATGAAATTTCACAAATTTCCAACTTAATCACTTGAATCTTCCTTCAATTTGATCTTATAAAATCAAAACTCTTCCTTGCTCTTTTGTCTTTGGAGTACCCGGCCAAGAAAAGAAAAAGAAGAAAATGAAAAGGAAATTAGAGACAAAGTCAAATATATGGTCTTCAAACATTCTCCACCAAGTCTTTTAATAATAAAATAATCAATTATTTCCTCTTCCACTCATTTATTTCTTCTAATTAATTCATTAATTCAATAATAAACAAATATCTTCTTTAGTTGACCATCCATTTTGACTTGTATATATGTTGTATATATTTCCATATATACAACATATAAACTTTCTCTTCAATTCTTTTTCTTTCCAATTACACATATACATTTAATTCAAATAAAACAACAATTATATCAAAACTTCTAGGGCACACTTTGGGATATTATAATTTTATTTTGAATATATGATAAATATGTGTGATACTAAGTATTGATCAAAGAATAGTTCCATTGAAGTGCTATACATAATTTAGTATTAGTTAAAAACTAATGAATTGCCCAAAATATACTAATTTTAAATCTAACTTTGGATTAAATGGCTAGCCAGAGAGAGGATAGCTATAGTGATAGTGGGCATCTCATGCCATTAATGGACACATTGTGTCATCAGTGATAGTGGGCATAATTGCCGTTATATATATTCTTGAGATTTGGCATTAAAATTGCTACACTAACCTATTATCCAAACATATGATCTGAGTTCAGTATGTATGGGCATATTTAATGAAGTTATCTAAATTAAAAATATATGTAAATATGTTGTTATGAATAATGGAAGAAATGCAAAATAATAATATAAGTCAATTACTTAAAATTGACTTACTGTGTTACAATGTGAAAGTGATTGGTAATGTATATATTAATGTTTACAAGTAAAAGTTCTAATGCACAGAATAGAAATGTTATGCTCAAGTTATTGAATTGATCAATAATTTTTTAAGTGTTATAATGATTGAAAGTGTATATAATGATATAAAATACAAAGTGCCCCAAAGTATAGTACTAAATTTAAGTGCCAAAAATTATAGATTGAATGAATAAGTGCCAAAATTATAGATTAAATGCAATTATCCTATATGTGAACTGAAAATTAAGACTTACTAAAAAATAAAATAAGCGTATTATGAGCAATGTTAACAAATGAGAAAGCAAGTCTTAAATAAAATTATTCATAAAGAGAAAAGTTGCAATACCGAAAGTATAGTATAGCATGATGACTTTTATAAAATTAAAGTTGTTATTTTGTGTAATCAACATATTATATTGGTTTTGTTATTGAAAATCGTTAATATATTGAAATATTTCTTAAAACTAAGTGTTATTACTATATTTACATAAGTATTTTTCTTTAATAATAAATGACAAAATATGTTTATACAAGCACTACTAAGCTTTGCTTAGAGTGTTAGAATTATTTTATGACACGTAAGTATCAGGTCATCGGAGCAAGTTAAGAAGTGGAATTAAGAATCTCAGGAATTATCTATAGTATATATAGAGATCTTTTGTATATTGTACTTGTAAGTTATAGAGTATATATAAATGCAATTTATCTTGTTTATTTCAGAGATTTGTACAAATTTGTAAACATAAAGGAATGTATATATTTAGAGGATGAAGTTTGAGATTCTAGTGAATGATTATCCAATAAAACAATGTATTATATATTTATTTGATTTGACAAACATATGATGGTTATCTGATTTATAATTAGTATTTGGATTATTGAAGATATTGGAGATTGGTTTAAATGTTGGATCTATAAGTGTTATATTATATAGATTGTATTATTATTTGAAGATTTTTGTTAGTAACATTTTGAAAGAAAACTTTGTCAATGAATTGATTAGAGTACTGACAATATATTGAATAACATTCTCTGATAGTTCTAATGAGAATTGTCAGGGGATGTTACAACTTTACTTCTTTGGTAATAAGGTTATTTTTGTAAGGTATAAAGTGCATATTTATTGGTTATTAAATTGAAATAATGTTTAAAAGAACCACTGAATCATTTATGTACTAATTTAGAATTATGGAATAAATTAGGGTTTTAGTAAGTTTAGGGTTTTGGAGGATTTTAGGGTTATGAAATTTTCTATCTTTGAAATATGATGATATTTGTGGTATTTGGTAATGTAATTGTTAGGTGTTTGATTTAAAATAATGTTTAAAGGAATTTTTGAATTGAAAATATGTTGAATTGTTAGATTATGGAAGATTTTATAAATAAGAAAACTCTATTCTTGATAAATATGATTTAAGGAATACTTGGAGTTATTGGCATGTTAAATTAATTGATTTTGAAGTGAATTGTGTTTATAGAACTAATGGTTATTTAAAGCATATTAGTTGAAGTATTGAAATGTTGAATTACTTGTTTATGAAATTGGAAAATGTAAGTGGAGCTAAATAGTTATATATATATTTATACTAGACAACTTTGGTTTAAATGTGTTACGTCCAAAATTAATTGTAATATCAATTATAGAAATCATATGATTAAGTTATGCATAGGTAAGAGGATGTGAGGAAAGGAAAAGAAAAGTGCTATTGAATGAGAATTGAAGTGGAAAAAATTGATTTAAGTAAGAAAGACTAGTATTTAGCTCAACAGAATTTAATTGTGTTATTGGAGAACTAGAAATTATTTATTTAGTTTAAGTTAGGATGATAGTGAATTGTTGACTCAATCTTGAAAGTAATTATGATTAATGGTAGATTGTTTATAAGATTGAAGTGGAATCAATCCATTAAAGGGTGAAGCTTAGAAAGTGAGAAAATATGAGGAAAGTATTGATATATGTTTTTGGATATTCAAAGTGGATGTAAAATATTAAAGAATGAATAAATGGTGATTACATATGATAAGTGGATTTTGAATTATTTTTGGAGAAAGAAAATAATTTGAGGACCAAGGTAAGAAGATTGGTAGAAAGATAAATTATTAGTGACTTAATATAATTTGAAAAGAAGATAAAGAATAAAAAAGGAGATATGAAGGACTAATTAAGTGATGATGGCTAAATTTTAGAAGTAATGTGAATATATATACATATTATATACCTAATGTATACATAACAACAACACTATTGGATGATTAAAGATAATTATTAAATTGTATATAGAGGTGTTTGGTGAGTTAAATTTTATTGATTCATAATAATTAGAAAGAAAGGAATGATGGCATGAAGGGAAAAATATAATGAGGATCAAAATTTATATATTGCATTACTATTGAAGTTGAGTGAAGTAGTATCTTAAGGATTGAGTTAATTATATATAAATGGATAATGTGCAAGAGAAAAATCATAAAGTTTAAAGTAAAAAAAAAGAGGTATCAATCACAAAATATAGTTTATAAATAAATAAATACATATATATGTATGAAGTATATACATAATATATATATATATATACATATGTATATATATATATGTATATACTCTTGAATGGGGAATGATAACTTGTGAAACTTATATAATTTGAAAGATTAAATTTAAGTGAAAGTGAAAATTTTATTTGGAATTTATTGTGTACAATAAGAATGTGAGATGTGAATTGAAAGATAAAAATTAATATGTAAAAGAAGTTAGTCAAATTATTCTGGTACAAATATGTTATATATATATACATGATAATTGTAACAAATTATTCTGGTACAAATATGTTATATATATATACATGATAATTGTAATTGGAGAAATTATCTATTGTCTATAAATTTATAAAAATCTGTATACTCGAAAAATTCCTAAAGGCAACTTCAGTGAAATCTTAAAAACAATTTTTGTTATATATTTAAGTCAATTAAAATAAAGATTATTTTATTATTTTATTAAAGTGAAAAGACTAAAAGAAAGGAGAAAATGACTATTTTATTAAAATTAATATGATAATTATTAAATTGATTGGAATAGTAAAATAAGTGAATTGCCTGATTATATTGATAATAAACCTAGTCTTCGGATTGAATGACTAGCTAGATGATGGACGTCCTTTCTGTTACTGAACACTTTGTGTCACTGCTGTTATTGGACACTCTGTGTCACTACTATTATTGGATAATTCATGCCACTATTATTACTAGGCATTTTTGCTATTACTGGGCCATTGGCCATAATGACTGATATTACTTGGCGTTTACTTGTCACTATGATCCATTATTCGATCCTAAGATTTTAAACTAAGTATAGAGGGCAAAAGTGTAAAAATAAAAAAATTATTAGAACATACATATATATATAAATTATTGATTGTTTATGGTAAAGTATTGAATTATAAGAAAATATACTTTTATGTGTACTGAAATGTATATAATAATTATAATGAAAAATGAGATTTAATAAGGTTTTATTGAATTGAATATTATTGATTCAAATACAATGAAAAGTATTCAAAGTGTTAAATTGTATATTGGATGAAAATGTCCAAAAATGTTATTTTTTAAGTGTTAAATAAAACAATGGTATTCAGAATTGTTAATTGAATGAAAATACTCATTATGATAAAATGATAAGTGAAAAATTTACTGATAATGTAAGATATAAATATTACAAGGGAAGTATTGACAAATATGTAGAATTTATATTTTATTTTATTTAATTGAATTTAAAACTTTTTAAAGTAAATGGCAAGTAAAAAATATAAATTGTAAATATAAAATATTAATGTTACAAATGTAATGTTTAAAAGTATAATAAATGATAAATAAATGTTATATAGTTATATGTTATTACTTATTAATTTTAATTAAATTTTAAATACAAGAATTAGATTTTATTATAAACAATAATAATTTGGAATGTAATTGTAAAAATGTTTTATTATTATAATTGAATTTGTATTTATTTTAGAATAAAATAAGTTTTACAGGAAATATTTATTTTCTTGATTTATTTTTAAGAATTGAGTTTTACTATTTTTCTTGTTATAATTATTTAATTTGAAATTAAGTAGCAAAGTATGTGTATACAAGCACCACTAAACTATAATGCTTAGCGTGTTAAATTTTTTTGATACGCAAGTAAGATGGATCAGAGAAAAGTATTGAGGTGGTGAATAAATGTTTCAAAGATTAGTTGCAAAACATATGACGTTCTTTATAAATATTGTAAATGAGGATTGCGTTTATATTGTATAACTTATTTTGGTTTATTTGAAGATTGTACAAATTGTTAAGAGTAGATGGAAAATTTATATATATGTATTGAGAGTTAAAGTTATAGGCTTTAATGAATGATTATTAACTCTAGTAATGTATTTTATGTCTATATTTATGGATTGAAAAGTTTATAATGTTTAATTTGATTTATGGTTGATATTTAATTTATTGGAGTTATTAGAGTTTAATTTGATTAATGGGAGTTATAAGTATTTTACTGCAAGTTGTGTTATTTATTATTGAAATTTTTGAGTATTGATTATTATAGAGGAAACTCTGCCGAAATTTTTAGTCATATTATTATTTAAGTTGCATGGAACTAAATATTGGATTGTCTTTAGAACTATTTACTATATTGAGTAGCATCTTCTGGCAGTTCTCTGAGAGGATTGTCAGGGGTATTACAGGTTTTTTATGGATTCTAGAGATAGAAATGTTTGAAGTTGAAGAGGAGGTTTGAAAACATTTAATTCGGGTATTATACGTGATTAATACATATGTTATAGTGTTCATTAATATTTGATTTATTATTTATAATTTATTGTTTCATAATTTATAGGTCAATCCTGCAACTATTGAATTGAAGAACAAACATGTGTGAAATAATAATAAGTTGCTTGAGCTATATGGAAAAGATAGAGCTATTGGAAAAAAAAAACAATGATGTTCCAATAGACATGAGAAGAAAAATTGATCATAGTGCTAGGAAAAGCAGGTAATCCAAGCTTAATTTCTATTAATGATATTGATCAAATGATATTTGGCAAATCTTGTATTTTAGAAACTTTTGCTTAACATGAGATTGAGTTTGACTACGACAAAGCACCAACTTCCGATACACCTACATCACAAGGACAATTTGAAGCTCAAACCTCTAGGATAAAATGATCCAAACAAACCTCAAAGGATAGTGCATTAGATATTCTAAAATATGGGTTTAGTTGTATTACTAAAGTAATATGGAAGCTCTTAAGTAGACTACCTATAATAGAAAGCAAGCTTTGGGATTAGTATCGAGTTTGGGTTTAGAATCTGATATAGAAATAGAAGTGTTTTGATAATTTGTGTATGTATTTTTAGGGTAATTTTATTAGCTTTTGATTAATATTTCTTGAAATTTATGCTTAAGTTTGTTTGAAATATTTGATCCAGGTTGAAGAACAAAACAATTGAGCTTTAATTCAATTTGATGGATTAATAAGGTGGAAAGGTGGAAAGCATGAGACACGACCAAGACACTTCATGGCTTAGTCGTGTCCCTTCATCCAAGACAATGAGGCATGACACACTCACAAGACACAGCCAGGTCAAATTGGCTTGGCCTTGTCCATAAGAGAATTTGGGTAGAGACTGACACATTCAAGAGACACGGCTAAGCCACTGGCCATGTCCTATGACACAACCAAAGTCTTGGTCGTGTCTCATTTGAAGAAAAAAGCAAAGAGAATAGCAAGAAGAGAGACAAGAGAGAACACATTCAACAGACACGGCCAATGTCTTAGTCGTGTCTCACCAATTGAACAAAATAAGAAAAAGAGGAAGAAAATGGCAGAGGTGAACATAAGCAGAAGACACGGCCAAGCCACTGACCGTGTCACATGACACGACTAGTAACTTAGCTGTGTCATACCTGGAAAAGAAGAAGAAATATTGGGCAACCATGGACACAACCTCAAGGCTTGGCCGTGTCCCAAGAAGAATGAGTGATACGACCAAGTCACTCATGACTTGGCTGTGTCTCATATGATAACTTTGAATTATTTTGCACGAGGTAAGGGACAAGTGGGAGACAACATGCATTTTCTTTTGAAAAGAAATAATAAAAAATGTAATAGGTGACATATTTTATGGAATGAAAGATTTAAAAAAGAAAAAAAAAGGAGGGGAAAATGGGAGTGAAGTGAGTTGGAAAAGCAATTGGCAATTAAAAAAATGCATGATTGGAAGAGAGAGTGATGGGGGCACACATTGGAAACATTAAAAGACCATTCATTCTCCATTTTTATCATCTTGTTCTTAGTTCATCTTTTTGTTCTTGGTCTTGAGAGAGACCATGAACATCACCTTCACCTTCATCTTCTATTTCTTCCATAGCCAATACTCTTAACATTTTTGGGATAAAATTGGGTGAGCAAGCTCTTGTGAATGTTAGAGTTTGAAGAAAGCTTGATTGAGGAGTTGGGAGCTTCAGAGAGTTATCATTCCATCTTTCAAGAGGAGAGTCATTGATTGAAGAAGGCTCGTTAGTTCTTCATCATATTCAAAGTGGAGCTAGGCGGAAGACTGGAAGTTCAACTCTTAGCATCTTCAAAGGAGTTTTTTCACATTCTCTCATTTAATTCATTTCTATATTATTATTGTTTTGTTATGAACATTAATATTACAATGTATAATTGTGATTTGATTTATATTGAGATGATTGTTTATTTTAAATTGATGATGATGAGTTAAATTACTCATATCTAGGGTTTATAGTAGATTTGATTGAATGACTTGATTTGATATTTCTATTAATATACCTTGTTACTAGTTGATTGTATTGGATTGAATGTTATATTAATAGATTAGCTACCTATTGATATCTAGATATTGAATGAAGGACTGAGAGGTAAAATTTGATATTAGAATTATGCGTTCAACGACCGTAAGAATGAATTAGAGATATAAGTTTTAGGGTTCTTTTAATTTGTAATTTCAAAATAATTGGTTGTTGTTAATTCATGAATGTAAAAATTAATGAATTGGTAATTACTAATTAAACACAATGAACAAATTAAAATATAAGGTTATATTAATGGACAATTTAAGAATTAAGCTTTGATTAAATTGATCTACAACCCTAGGCACCATTCCAAGAATTTGAATTAATCTTGTACAACTATTACATACATTACTTTTAAATTTAAATTGCTTTTCACCATTCCAACATATCACACTCTTGATTTTTAATTTATTTGTTAATCAAACTATTACAAAATAATTCATTCCTAGTGAGATGATCTTGGGGCGACAATAACCTCGTATACTTGCGAGTGTCGCTTGTAGTAGTGTTAGTCAAGCGCAACAAGAAGCTTATATGACTCTTCTTTAAAATAATGAAATATTGACTTATTTCTTAAATATACCGCCCCAATGACGCAAAACATTTTTAACTCGGAATATGTTTGATGGTAATTCAGAGTAACATTAAAATAATAAATTTGTAGGAATATTAATATATTTGAAACTATTATGTATTATGCATTATATGAATTTAACAAGGACTATTTGAATGATAATATTTTATATTATGGATTATATTTTAGATACATATATTTGATATTTGACAATGAGAGTATTCGATAAATCTATTATACTATATTGAAACTACTGTATAAATTACTAGATTTGTAATACCCTTGTACCCTATATACGTATAATACATATTTCTAGTATATGTAAAATATGCATATACGGTACAAAAATGTCACAGACCGATTTACTAATTTTTTTTTTTACATTTCCAATTTAAAATTTCAAATTCTAAATATATAAAAATTAAATAGAATATAAATATTATTCACTTGTTATAAGAACCCAAAATAAATAATATATATAAAAATCTCTGAGAAAAATTCGCTAGAGTTTTGTCTGAATTTTGGATATCCCAAAATTTAGCAATTACTCAACCTGCAAAAAGAAAAAACTCCCAAATAATTTCCAACCACCATCTCAACCATACTTTTCAATTTCACCAAGTTTCTCAGACATTTATACATATAGATATATATAATTTAAAACACATTTACTCTCTCATTTCAAATACAATAACCCAAACATTCTTTATAATATACAATATGTAAAATTCAAAACATAATATATTATGCATAAAACTCAAAATGTACAATAACATAAAAATATATACATATTGCTGGCAGTATTTCTGATCTCGATAGCAACTCTACAAGCTCAACTACAAGTCTAGACCCGACCTGGTCTAAAAGAACTCTCTCGCTTAACTGAGTCTACACTGTCACCTGTGCGATGGAAACAATCGCGCTAAACCGAAGCCTAGTGGTACAAACTTTGATAATAACAACATAACTCAATGCAATACCAAATTCATAATGCATATAGATGTCACATCAATCCACTTTCTTATATTTTTTAAATATTTCATAAGCATAACTCATAACATTATATTGCTCAATTGTATTATAATTCATAATTCACATTAAAACAAAGACAAGCATGGGCTCAAAAAGGATCTAATATGCTATTCAAATTTCAAAGTTACTGTTTTGGTCCATAATGACACTATGTGTCTAGCCCCGTAGGCAATATATATATCCATGGATAATATAACAGCCCCAGTCTCTTGGACCTCAACCCGGCTAGACCCTTAGGCCCCAGTATCTTGGTCTTCAACCCAGCTAGAATGTTACAATTTTTGAGGCTTACGACCCAGTCTTTTCACCCCAAAAACATTATATTTATTAGCTGGCCTGGCTTATGACCTAGTATTTTCACCATTCCAGCGTATAGCCTGTAGACAATCATAAACATGCCGCCAAACCCAGAACTCTGAAAATTGAATAACATACTAGGCACACAATTTATTCATATTTATCATTATTAATCTCTTTCTCATTTTTACATATTCAATCTAGGCACATTGCCTTATTTTCACATTTTTTTTCTCACTTTTTTCATTTTTCACATCTTTCTCATCTTTCTCATCTTTCTCATTTTTATCAATATCAATTCATTTCATTATTACACATATCTCATTTTTGCATTCACAACACATTACCCAATTACTTTGGGTATTTTCACATAATATGCATATTTCACATGTTACACAAATTAGCCATTATCAATGGCTTTTCACAATGCATTTAACACATATATGACATTACAAATGTCATAGCATATTATTCATACACAATCAATGAACCAAGTAGCTTAACACATTTTTCAACCAAAATGTGTTAAGTCTAAATGTTATGCAAATATAGACATTATATTCAAAGTTTGTACATACCTCCACTAGCAACCCAAAGCAAGCTAAAAACAACATTCAATCCAATCTTTCTAACTTGCCCTTCACCACTTGGATGAAGCAAATCAATCTCCCTTAATGCTTAAACTAAATGTGATAGCAAATAATCATTTAGTATCACATTTAATGGCATTTCCAACATTAAATCATAATTACACATCACTCCTATAAATTTTCAAAAATTTAGCCTTTCTTTACTTCAACATTAGAATTCTATTCTACTATAATTAAATTAGTATTTTAAGTTTATTTATATTATTAAAAACATATTTTAATACATTTAAATCATTTACATTATAAAAAATACACTCTTATACACAAAATCTCAAAAATGGCCTAACCTTCCCCCATTGAAGGTTTTCCATTCCAACACAATCAATTACTCATTCCAAGCTTATATTCATCACTTTTAACACTAAACAACATGCTTAAACAAATAAAATTACACAATTCAACCACTTTGGAAAATCACTTTTCCAAAACCCTAAATCTCCACTTCCATTCTCAAACTCCAACCCAACACCACCAAATCCAATATTTGACTTTAAAATACTTGTTTATGAATAAAAAAAAAACTCATTTTGGAAACAATTTGCACAATTAAAGTTCATGTTTTCAAAACCCCAAAAATTCATAACCCTAAATTCTCTCTCTTCACCATTCTTTAACCAAACTCCATCATCACTTCAATCTAACCTTAGAATCATTGTTAACTATCCAAAATAACATCATACACGCCAATTCCAACAATTATAACATCCTACATCAAAATTCAAATTCTCACATAATCTAAATTTCCAAGGAATTCAAAGAAAAGAGATGGAAACTTACTAATTTTGGTGGAAATCACCAAAAATCCACTTGAAACTTGTTAATTCCTTCAATTTATGGAGTATTAAAGAAGCAAAATCCTTGGTCTTCAAACTTCCATGGAAGCCATGTTCTTGAGAAGAAGAAGAAGACTTTTAATATTCTTTCCTTTTCATCTTTTTTTTAACCACATATATATATATATATATTAAAATAATTTAATATTTAATTATTTAATTATTTTTTTAATAAGTTAAAAGTCCTAATTTCCCTCTTCCATTCAAAATTAATTTGCTTTTAAATTATTTTATTAATTTTGAATTTATAAGATTTAATTATCAAAATACCCTTTTCTTTTAAAAAGTGTTGTCTTTTATATATGTTATGTATATTTTGCATATATATCACATATATATTCCACTTTTTCATTTAAAATTCCTTTATTTTTCATTTAAAATCATTAATTTAATTTATTCTTTTAAATTATAATTTATTTTATCCAATTTTCCAAAAATTAGAAATTTTCAAAAAAAAATTTGGATTCTATAATTCTCTCCCCCTAAAACAAATTTCGTTCTCGAAATTACCTGTCCTCAAGTTTGGAACAATTGAGGAAACTGACTTTGTATCACCTGCTCACTTTCCCATGTCGCCTCCTCAGTGGCATGATTCCTCCAAAGGAATTTCACAAGTTGCACCCTCTTATTCCTCAATTCTTTAACCTCTTGTGCCAAAATTGCCACTAGTTCTTCCTCGTAAGTCAAATCTGGACTCACCTCAATGGACTCCACTGACAAGATATGAGATGGGTCAGACCTGTATCTCCGAAGCATAGAGACATGGAAAATATTATGTATTCGATCCAACTCAGGCGGCAAAGCTAGTTTATAAGCCACTGGACCAACTTTCTCCAATACCTCATATGGTCGTATGAAACGAGGACTCAACTTTCCTTTGCGGCCAAATCTCAAAATCTTCTTCCATGGAGACGCCTTTAGAAACACTTTATCTCCCACACTGAACTCTTTGTCTCTTCTCTTTAAATCTAAATAAGATTTATGTCGGTCTGAAGCTGCTTTCAAACGATTCCGAATCACCTTCACTTTCTCCTATGTTTCCTTAATCAAATCGGGACCAACCAGTTTACCTTCTCCAACTTCATCCCAACACAAAGGTGTCCTGCATCTCCTGCCATATAAAGCCTTATAAAGAGTCATCCCAATACTCGACTGATGACTATTGTTATAAGAAACTTCAATTAATGGAAAAAATCTGTCCCAATTTCCAGCAAAATCAATGATACAGCTCCTCAACATATCCTCCAGAATCTGTATCACTCTCTCTGACTGTTCGTCTGTCTGAGGATGGAAAGCAGTACTAAAATGCAATCGAGAACCTAGAGCATTATGCAAACTCTTCCAAAACCTCGAAGTAAACTGGGGATCTCGATCTGACACCAAAGAAACTGGGACTCCATGCAACCTGACTATCTCATTGATATACAGCTCAACCAACCTCTCAAGAGAATAATCCATCCGAACTGGAAGAAAATGAGCTGTCTTCGTCATCCGATCAACTATCACCCAGATTGCATCATGCTTCTTCTGAGTCAAAGGTAGTCCAGTCACAAAATCCATTGTCACTCGCTCCCATTTCCAATCTGGCACTGATAAAGGTTGGAGCAACCCTGAATGAACTTGGTGCTCAGCCTTCACTTTCTGGCAAGTGAGACATCTGAATACAAACTCTGCTATGTCCCTCTTCATACCTGACCACCAATAATGTCGCTTCAAGTCTTGATGCATCTTGGTACTCCCAGGGTGCATAGCAAAAAGTGACTGATGTGCTTCCTCTAATATCATTCTTTTCAATTCTGCATCATCAAGAATACATAATTTATCTCTGTACCATAGACTGCCATCATTCCTCACATAAAAGTCTCGACGCTCGCCCTTTTGACAAACCAACACAATTTTCTGAATTCTCTCATCTGCTAATTGAGCCTCCCTAATATGATCCAACAAGACTGACCTCAACTGCAACTGAGCCATCAAAGCACCATCACCAGAAGACTCAAATCTAGCATGCAATGCTCTCAACTCAACAAGCAATGAGAGCGAATAAGCAGTCAAACTTGCCAAAATTTTTGACTCAAGGCATCAGTAACAACATTTGCCTTGCCAGGATGATAATTAATCAAATAGTCGCAGTCTTTAAAATCAACTCTAACCACCGTCTCTGTCGAAGATTCAGCTCTCTCTGAACACCCAGGTATTTCAAACTCTTGTGATCTGTATAAATGAAACATTTTTCCCCATATAAATAATGCCGTTAAATCTTCAAGGCAAAGACTATTACTGCTAATTCCAAATCATGCGTTGGATAATTTAGCTCATGCGGTTTCAACTGTCGAGAGGCATAAGCAATGACTCTACCCTCCTGCATCAGAACACAACCTAAACCACTGTGTGAAGCATCACTGTATATCATATATGATTTACCTTCTACAGGCAAGGTAAGGATAGGAGCTTGAGTCAACATCTCCCTCATCTTCTCAAAACTCGCCTGACACCGATCTGTCCACACAAATTTAACTCCTTTCCGAAGTAATATGGTGAGTAGTGTAGCTATTATAGAAAAACCCTTCACAAATCGACGATAATAGCATGCCAATCCCAGAAAACTTCTAACCTCTGTCACAGTCTTCGGTGGACTCCAATTCAAGATAGCCTCAATTTTACTCGAATCAATTCTAATACCCTCCGTTGAAACCACATGACCAAGAAAAGCTACCTGATCAAGCCAGAACTCACACTTAGACAGTTTAGCATACAACTGCTTCTCTCTCAGAGTTTGTAATACGATCCGCAAATGCCTATCATGATCCTTCTCATTACGCGAATACACGAAGATATCATCAATGAAGACCACCACAAACTGATCTAAATATGGTTTGAATACCCTGTTCATCAAATCAATAAAAGCTGCTGGTGCATTTGTCAATCCAAAGGGAATCACCAGAAACTCATAATGCCTATACCTCGTACGAAAAGCTGTCTTGGGTACATCCACATCTCTGACTCTCAACTGATGGTACCCTGATCTCAGATCAATCTTAGAGAATACTGCTGCTCCCTTCAACTGATCAAAGAGATCATCTATCCGAGGCAAAGGATACTTGTTCTTGATGGTCACCTTATTCAACTGCCTATAATTAATACACAATCTCATAGTGCCATCCTTCTTCACAAACAATACAGACGCTCCCCACGGAGACACACTAGGGCAGATAAACCCTTTATCCAATAACTTCTGCAACTGCACGTTCAACTCTCTCAACTCAGCAGGTGCCATCCGATAAGGGGTAATAGAGATAGGAGTGGTACCAAGCAACAAATCAATACCAAACTCCACTTCTCTCTCAGGAGGTACCACTGACATCTCATCAAGGAAAACATCTGGAAACTCGGCAACTGTGGGTATACTTTAAAGTAGAGATCCCACTACTATAGTATCTACAACATGAGCAAGATAAGCCTCACATCCCTTCCGAATCATCCTCCCAGCTGAAATAACTGAAACAAACATAGATGAAAGATACCTTTGCTCACTAGATACTATAACATCCCTACCATCCCGTGTTCTCAAAGTAACACATTTTTTCTGACAATCTACCATAGCCCCATGCTTAGATAACCAATCCATGCCTAAAATCATATCATATTCCCTGAAAGGCATCTCAATCAGGTCACAGAGAAACTCCTCATCCTGAATAACAACTGGACTATCTCGGTGCACCCTGCTCACCACAACACTATGCCCTAAAGGATTTGTCACCAAGACATCAAATCCTAGGGACTCAGAATGAAATTCAGACACAGGCAAGATGGATGCACTTATGTATGAATGTGTAGATCCAGGATCTAATAGAGCAAGGACTGAAATACCAAATAAAGAAAATGTACCCGCAATGACGGCTGAAGCATCCGGCTGCCTCTGCATCACATAAACTCGCTGAGATGGCCCAGCCTCATCTAGCCTACTGCCTCCGGATGTAGAGTCTCCTCTCTGACTAAACCCAGGGCAACAACCTCTACTAAAACCTCTGCCACCACGACCCCCTCTGACACTGGGTCGAGAAGATGTAGTATCTGCCTACCTAACCTCTGGTGGCTCGGGACAATATCTGATAAAATGGTCTAATGACCCACATCTAAAACACACTCCTGAAGCACCTCTCCACTAACAGACACCTCCGTGTACTCTACCACAATGAACGCAAGTAGGTGGAGTAAGTATCTGAGCCACTGGGGTCGGAGCACTAGCCACTAAAATTGCAGGTCTCTGTCTCTGTCTTTGTTGCTGTACTGACCTGCCAAACTGCCCCTGACTCCTACTAAACCTCTGAAAATGTCCCCCTTGGCCTCTCTTCACTGATGAAGACCCTGTCTCACTCTGGGGTCTCCTAACTCTGGTCTCCTCAACCTTGGCAGCTGCTGCAAGACTCTATGTCCTCTCAACACTCCTGGCAGCTGCAACTAACTGGGAGAAATCCTGATACCGAGAGCCTGCGATGATGCACATGATAGAGGGTCTCAGTCCCTCCTCAAACCTCCTGCACCTATCAAACTCGTCAGAAATGATCCCACCAGCATAGTGACTCAACCGGATAAACTCGATCTCATACTCGGTCACTGTCCTGGTATCCTGTCTCAGACTCAGGAACTCCATCTTCTTTGCATCTTTATACTCTCTCGGAGTATACTTCTGCTCAAATTCCTGCAGAAAATCATCATAGGTCAGGACTGATGGATCATCCAGAGCATGTGGAACCGTCTTCCTCCAATCATATGCATCTCTCTGCAGAAGAGATCTGGCATAATCAAACTTCTCTTCTGGACTAACCTGTAACTGAATAAATATTCTCTGAACCCGGTCTAGCCACTGCTCTGCTACAACAGGATCTGTAGTACCAACAAAGTCCTCAGCCCCATACTTTCTCAATTTATCATACTGCCTCACCGGCAACTGCGGCTGCGGAACTGGAGCCTGCCTCAACAACTCTACCATATGTCATACCCAGCCAGGCGGAACCTCATCAGTTGCTGGTCTCACAGGCACTGAAACAGATACCTCACCAGCAGATACAACTCTAGCTCCATCTCTCTGCACTACCCTGCCTTCATCTGGAGCCACACTCTCTGCCTTCATCTGGAGCCACACTCTCTGCACTACCCTCAGCAGCCTGATGCGGCCGAGATGCCATAACTACCTATATCTGCAAACAAAGCAGAAAATACTATATTAGAGATCAGAAACTGCCAGTGTCAATGCATGTATTATAAATAAAAACTATTTTTCAAATCCCCCATTTTCTCTCTCTATCATCCCACCTAGGTCGAGAACCTCAAACCTAGGCTCTGATACCAAAACAAATGTAATACCTTTATACCATATATACATACAATATATATTTCTAGCATATGTAAAATATGCATATACGATACAAAAATGTCACAGACCGATTTACTAATTTTTTTTACATTTTCAATTTAAAATTTCAAATTCTAAATATATAAAAATTAAATAGAATATAAATATTATTTACTTGTTATAAGAACCCAAAATAAATAATATATATAAAAATCTCTGAGAAAAATTCGCCAGAGTTTTGTCTGAATTTTGGATATCCCAAAATTTAGCAATTACTCAACTTGCAAAAAGAAAACACTCCCAAATAATTTCCAACCACCATCTCAACCATACTTTTCAATTTCACCAAGTTTCTCAAACATTTATACATATAGATATATATAATTTAAAATACACTTACTCTCCCATTTCAAATATAATGACCGAACATTCTTTATAATATACAATAAGTAAAATTCAAAACATAATATATTATGCATAAAACTCAAAATGTACAATAACATAAAAATATATACATGTTGCTGGCAGTATTTCTGATCTCGATAGCAACTCTACAAGCTCAACTACAAGTCTAGACCCGACCTGATCTAAAAGAACTCTCTCGCTTAACTGAGTCTACCCTGTCACCTGCGCGATGAAAACAATCGCGCTAAGCCAAAACCTAGTGGTACAAACTTTGATAATAACAACATAACTCAATGCAATACCAAATGCATAATGCATATAGATGTCACATCAATCCACTTTGTTATATTTTTTAAATATTTCATAAGCACAACTCATAACATTATATATCTCAATTGTATCATAATTCATAATTCACATTAAAACAAAGACAAGCATGGGCCCAAAAAGTATCTAATATGCTATTCAAATTTCAAAATTACTGCTTTAGTCCATAATGACACCATGTGTCTAGCCCCGTAGGCAATATATATATATCCATGGAAAATGTAACAGCCCCAGTCTCTTGGACCTCAACCCGGCTAGACCCTTAGGCCTCAGTATCTTGGTCTTCAACCAAGCTAGACTGTTACAGTTTTTGAAGCTTACGACCTAGTCTTTTCACCCCCAAAAACATCATATTTATCAGCTAGCCTGGCTTACGACACAGTCTTTTCACCATTCCAGCGTATAGCCCGTAGGCAATCATAGGCATGCCGCCAAACCCAAAACTCTGAAAATTGAATAACATACTAGGCACACAATTTATTCATATTTCTCATTTTTAATCTTTCTCATTTTTACATATTCAATCTAGGCACATTGCCTTATTTTCACATTTTTTTTTCTCACTTTTTTCATTTTTCACATCTTTCTCATTTTTCTCACTTTTCTCATTTTTATCAATATCAATTCATTTCATTATTACACATATCTCATTTTTGCATTCACAACACGTTACCCAATTGCTTTGGGTATTTTCACATAATATGCATATTTCACATGTTACACAAATTAGCCATTATCAACGGCTTTTCACAGTGCATTTAACACATATATGACATTACAAATGTCATAGCATATTATTCATACACAATCAATGAACCAAGTAGCTTAACACATTTTTCAACCAAAATGTGTTAAGTCCAAATGTTATGCAAATATAGACATTATATTCAAAGTTTGTACATACCTCCACTAGCAACCCAAAACAAGCTAAAAACAACATTCAATCCAATCTTTCTAACTTGCCCTTCACTACTTAGATGAAGCAAATCAATCTCCCTCAATGCCTTAACCAAATGTGATAGCAAATAATCATTTAGTATCACATTTAATGGCATTTTCAATATTAAATCATAATTATACATCACTCCTATAAATTTCCAAAAATTTAGCATTTCCTTACTTCAACATTGGAATTCCATTATACTACAATTAAATTAGTGTTTTAAGTTTATTTATATTATTAAAAATATATTTTAATACATTTAAATCATTTACATTATAAAAATACACTCTTATACACAAAATCTCAAAAATGGCCTAACCTTCCCCCATTGAAGGTTTTCCATTCCAACACAATCCATTACTCATTCCAAGCTTATATTCATCACTTTTAACACTAAACAACATGCTTAAACAAATAAAATCACACAATTCAACCACTTTGGAAAATCACTTTTCCAAAACCCTAAATTTCCACTTCCATTCTCAAACTCTAACCCAACACCACCAAATCCAATATTTGACTTTAAAATACTTGTTTATGAATAAAAAAAACTCATTTGGAAACAATTTGCATAATTAAAGTTCATGTTTTCAAAACCCTAAAAATCAATAACCCTAAATTCTCTCTCTTCACCATTCTTTAACCAAACTCCATCATCACTTCAATCTAACCTTAGAATCATTGTTAACTATCCAAAATAACATCATACACACCAATTCCAACAATTATAACATCCTACATAAAAATCTAAATTCTCACATAATCTAATTTTCAAGGAATTCAAAGAAAAGAGATGAAAACTTACTAATTTTGGTGAAAATCACCAAAAATCCACTTGAAACTTGTTAATTTCTTCAATTTATGGAGTATGGAAGAAGCAAAATCCTTAGTCTTCAAACTTCCATGGAAGCCACGTTCTTGAGAAGAAGAAGAAGAAGAAGAAGACTTTTAATATTCTTTCATTTTCATCTTTTTTTAACCACACACATATATATATTAAAATAATTTGATATTTAATTATTTAATTATTTTTTTAATAAATTAAAAGTCCTAATTTCTCTCTTCCATTCAAAATTAATTTACTTTTGAATTATTTTATTAATTTTAAATTTATAAGATTTAATTACCAAAATACCATTTTCTTTTAAAAAGTGTTGACTTTTATATATGTTATTTATATTTTGCATATATATTACATATATATTCCACTTTTTCATTTAAAATTCCTTCATTTTTCATTTAAAACCATTAATTTAATTTATTTTTTTAAATTATAATTTATTTTATCCAATTTTCCAAAAATTAAAAATTTTCAAAAATTTTTTTGGATGTTACAAGATTGGTGTAACTAGTATATTAAAAAAAAAAAAATTGATAAATTGATGAAGGGACAAAATTTGGATATATTGATAAATATACAAAATTTTATCAAAGACATAATGAATAATTTAGTAAAATATTATCAAAGGCATACATTCAAACAAATTAAAATGGGACAACATATTTTAAAATTAACTAACTAAATAAATTCTCCATAAATTGTTATTTTAAAATCAATGTTTTAGATGGATATTTTCAATAATTAAAAATATGATATTTCATATTTGTTATTCTTTTTATACATTAATTATATTACAATTTTTTCAATTTAGATTACTATGTAATAATTCGATACATATTTTATTGATCTTAATATTTATTTTTTAGCCTTTAATTGCAATTAATTGAATAAACTATAAAAAATAAAAATAAAAATTAATTATTGGTTATAAAAAATATATTATTAAAATTAATTTTTTAATTAAAAATAAAAATAAAAATAAAAATTAATTATTAACTATAAAACATAAAAATTAAAATTAATTATTGACTTAAAAATAAATTTAATACTATTTTATAGAAATTTTAATTAAAATTAAAATTAATTTTAATTAAAAATATTTTAATTATTTTATTATTCCTATAACCATATTATTCTATTAAATTAAATAAAAATAATTTAATTAATCATAATATATTATTTTTTAAATATAATAAATATTATTTATAATATTGTACTATATAATATCATATGGAACTATACGGTATTAAACCATTCTCCGGCTGTATGAACAAACACAATCGCAAAATGCAGGGGTGCTATGTAATTGTTTATTAAGCCCCCCCCTTTTTTTTTATAAGAAAAATATTATAGTTATACCCTCACTTCGTCTCACAGTCCACGGACAAGGCCTCTCGACACTCGCCTCACGCTCGCTCCTCACTTGCCACCTTTTCCAACCCTCTGCCATCCCTCAATCGATCGAGGCATCGAGCTCTCGAGTCTCGCCTACTGCCGCCGTTGAGAATAGCATCTTGTCTTGTTTCTTATTTCGTAACGTAAGTATGTGGTGACTTCTCTCCTTTGTTTCTTTAATTCTTTTCCTTCCAGAATTAATTACTTGCTTGAGCTGTTGGATTGACTGTTTCAGAAGTTCAGCCCTTACTATTGTAAGTTTTTCTTTTAATTTTTTAAAATTAATTGTAGTATATTACTGGATTTGTATCGGTGGTTTGATTTGAATTAGTTTTTTTAGTATGCTGCTAGATTGATTTTTTAGTATACTATTGCATTGATTATAATATAATATTGTTGGATTCATTATAATACAATACTGGATTGAATTACAAATGGTAGATTACTTATTTTGAAATAAAGAGTTAAACGTATTAGAGAGCTCATGTGTGGGTAAACCTATTAGGGATGAAGATGACGTGGACGGGTGTAATTTAGCCTTTTCAATGGGTTTTCTAACTTTTAAATTTACAAATTACAATGCTATATATTTAAAAAACAATATTATCTTGAATATATGAGTTAATTTTTAATTTAGTTTATAGACATATGAACAGAACCCTAAAATTTTAAGCTCAGTCGTCGGTCGGTCCGTTTTCCCCGAACTCTTAATCTCTCAGGCCCTCTTTCGTTTGGTCACATATTATATAGCTCTTATGTATGGGTATCCCCTTTTGTTGAAGAATAGAGATAGAGAAGAGTAACAATCTCTCCAATAATAAAATCGCACGAATTTTAACCAAATTTATGTTCAAAATCACATATACTTTAAATGGATTTGTGATTTAAAGAGCTCAATTCAACTTCTATTACTTATTTGTCTAGTTAGTTACTATTAATAAATGATTTTAGAAAATTGACTGTTTTGCTGTATTATATGATGTATAGAACATGGGCGACAATAGCTTGAAGTCATGGGTATCCGATAAGCTCATGTCGTTGTTGGGTTATTCGCAGAGCACGGTTGTTCAGTACATAATTGGCCTCTGTAAGTTACCTTTATGCTCTTTCATTTTGTACGAATATATGCTTTTAATGTGGAATAAGTAGAATGTTTTGAGTTGAGCTCGTGTCTGTGCAGCCATGAAAGCTAATTCCCCAGCTGATGTACTGGCCAAGCTAGCAGAGTTTGGATTTTCATCATCAACTGAAACCTGCACTTTTGCCGAAGAACTTTTTTCTAGAGTGCCTCATAAACAATCTGGTTTAAGTGTGAGTTCATATTTGTTGAATGCATGAAGTTTCAAGTTGCCTACTGTCTTATAGTTCTTTGTACGTTACATTTTTTTTTCCACAGCTTTATCAAAAACAAGAAATAGAAGCTGCTATGCTGGCCAGGAAGCAAAAGAGTTACACAATTTTAGATGATGCTGCTGCTGATGATGATGATGATTACCACAATGACGATAACAAATCTTCTTCAGTTTCCGTTGCTTCTGAGATTGGAAGAGTTGATACACATAAGAAGCGATTTAGGAAGAAGATTGACATTGAAGAGGATGAAAAGGATGAGGCAAAGAGTTTATTTTCTTACTGATATAATTACTTCTCTTTTTTTTTTTTTCAGTTTCTATAGTAGTAGTGATGTTTCTAACAATAAGCAATTTTTTTTGACACAAATGAAATGCTGTAGTTGCTCAGACAAGAAGAAAGACAGGTTAGACAACGGACATCTCAAGACGAAGAGGATGGTTCTGAGGTATGCCATAGTTCTTGAAATGAGTTATAATGTAGTTGTTGAATGCTTTTTATTGTGTGATTTTCATGGTCTATAATGGGTTTTATCTTCATTAATCATCTTGATCAAAATTACTTGAACTAAGTTCATAGAGACGCCTGCACTTTTTTTTTTTCTTTTTCTTTTTCTGTGGCTGCCACATATTTAGCTTTGTTCTATATTAGTTTTCGTCAAATTAAAAATATGATTATTTCTTTTATCTTGCAGTCTGAGGAGGAAAGATTGCGTGATCAAAGAGAAAGGGAGGAACTAGAGAAAAATATAAGAGATCGTGATGCTGCTGCGACTCGAAAGGTAAATTTTTGCTTCTAGTAATTTCAATTTGCAGTTTCATTGCATAAATGTTGTTATTAATGTTGTCTTGAGATTTTCTACGTTATGCTATTTTACTTTATGATCTTTATGGAAAAATATTTGTATGTTTCAATTGCAATCTATGCATATTCCTATGGATTTTTGACATCTATGTGCAAAATGAGTGGGTAAGTATTGGCTTCATTTCTGCCCACCTGACATAAAAAAAACTTGGCTAGGATGACCTGGATTGTAGAATAAGCTTAATTCTTGCCAATGAATCACTTGTAAACATATTCGGCATTAAGTGTTACTTATTTAATACTTTTGGTTTGTCTATTACAGCTAAATGAGCCGAAGTTATCAAAAAAGGAGGCAGGTATAGCATCTTAAAGATTATGTCTATGCTAGCACGTCTGCAAAATTAAGTTCTTTTTGTAGTTCATTTGTTTTATGTTATCTCAATATTTCCTCTTTCCCCCTTCTCTTTTGCTTCTTTTGCTGTTGCTGCAGAAGAGGTAGCTCGAAGATCACATGCCATGGAGAAAGATGGCATTGGCATTTTGAGGTGTGTGCTTTAGCATTTATTGCTTGCTTTCATTTACTTTTTAATATGCTTGCATCATTTTTTTTCCATTTTTTTAACAAGTGAGCAAATCTAATTCTCTTTTGCTTGTCTCGAATTCAGAAAGGTATCAAGACAAGAGTATCTAAAGAAAAGAGAGCAAAAGAAATTGGAAGAACTCAGGTATCTTGATTACATGTATCTGTTACCTAATTTTCAAATTGCTATTACTTCATTGTAGTCATTTCAATCATAGATTAATGATTAAATATTCAATATTAAAAAAAATGAAAATACTCACAAGAAGGTTCATTGCTAACATTTGAAACTTCTAGCTTTAAATCATAGTTTTCAAATGGCACAAGAGGTGCTTGGGGCCTTGGCACAAAACCCTGATGCTTGAGGAATATGAGGCAAAGGTTTATTTTAATGTATAAAACACTTAACATACAATGTTTTGAAATTGCAAGAAGCAATAATTGAATACAATAAATCCATTCATAGTAAAGCATTATTAATATTAAAAAAGATAATGACTAGAACACTATGTTAGTATAAATCAGCCAAAAAGTCAAGAGCGGGAATAGAAATAAAGAATGCTGTGAGTTCAAATATCAATCACGAAAGAAGTAAAGATGAAAAAGAAAGATGATGGGGGCAATTAATAAAGGAGAAACGATGGAAGAAATAAGATGGAAAGAAATAGGACCATTAGAAGAAGGAAAAAAATAGAGAAGACAAAAGGATGGCTTTGTAAAGGAGAAAGGCCTAAAGCAGTTGAAAGAAGAAGCAAGAGTAGCAGAAGTGGAGAAGGCCTCTCCATAAATGTGGAGGCGAGTTCCAATAGCATAAATTGAAAGTATCAACACAAGTGAAACAACTAAGTAAAAAAAAAATTTCTCCTCAAGTCGGTGAGGCATATGCCTCTGTGCTGAGACATGAGCTTTAGGTTTGGCACCCTTTGGCATTATGCCCTTGAGGTGTGCCTTTTTAATATAAGCTGCAAATTTATTGGCATAGTAAATAAAATAAAAGCCTCTCAAGCTGCTGAGGCAGATGCCTTGACACCTAGACATATGCCTCAAGTTGGCACTTGTAGGCTTTTGGTGCCTTGGGATGACTTTATCCACTATGTTGCAGGTTCAGTTGCTTACTTTTAGGATTTTGTATTTATTCTTTTATCTTTATTGTTTTTATTTATGCATGTCTATTTCAGAGATGATATAGAAGATGAGCAATATCTTTTTGACGGTGTGAAGCTTACAGAAGCAGAATATCGTGAACTGAGGTAAATTATTTTATTTTTTGTTTTAAACGTGCCCCTTTTCAATATAACTACCTTGTATATTTATGCTTTCTCTTGCTTGCTCTTCCACCTTATTTTCTTTTCATCTATAATAAATTAGTGTGGCTATAAGATTTTATGTAATAGCAATCAACCAAGATCAGTTAGTGCCTGATATCTGAAACTTTATGGGATGATGTGATTTAACAAGTTCACAGAAATGCATAGTGATGTCACTCATCTCTTATGTGCCTTTTTTTGCCTCTCCCTTGCCCCCCTTCTATACTCCATGTCTCCTCCATGGGGTTAAGCTATTTGCTATGGCATATAGAACAATAAGGATCGTTGATATAAATTTTTGACAGATATAAGAAGGAAATATATGAGCTTGTAAAGAAGAGATCAGAAGATGCAGATGATGCAAATGAGGTAATCAACTATTTATTTTTGGATCTTTTTTTAGGTGATGTTCCATATAATCTTTTTGTTATGTTGGTTCATTTACTTGTCACTATGATTCACGTTTTAATAGCGATCTTAAATATTTAATGACCGAAAGAACGCAATCCTTTTTGGAAAATTATAATTGTATCCAAAGCTTTCAAAATTGACAATTATACCTTAGACAAAAATTAAAATGAAAATTAACCCATTATATCTATAATTTTTTGTGGTGACTCATCATTAAACTCAATTATATAATAACGCTCCATTAATCCCTTCTTAATTGAAAAACATCATGGGTGCAATTTTGACCAAATGGCTACAATTGGATCTAAGTTCTCAAATTATGGTAGTCTATTTTTCAAAGGTTTGGGTGTAATTGCAACTTTTCAAAAAACGTTTGGGTTTTTAGGGTCACTAAACCAATTTTAAAAGATAATTCTTAGCTCAATACATTTTCCTGATGTAGTGATTCATGTTTTTGAAGTAGATTGGTTGTTATATGCATCTTTGTGATCATCGAATGTGACAATATAAAATTCCATGGGAAATGTTTGAGCCTTCGAAATTTTTCTATGGAATCTTTCTAACTTGTTAAGGCATTAAGTGGTGATTAGTATAGTTTTTTTTCCCTAAATAATTGTGAGATGATCATTTGACAAAATTTATTATCTAGATTGTCATATCTGTGTGATAATGAATACTTTCTTTTCTACTGTTTATATATTTGTTGAGTTACACAAGGATATTTAGCTTGAAAACCACCATAATGTATAAATTGACAAAATGAATGTAACAACAGTTGAAGAAGTTCTTTAAAGAGAATAAAAAAAAGAAAAAAAGAAAATGCTCTAGACTAAGTGCTAAAAGTTAGGAAACCTCTTTGAGGATCTAGACATCGTTAAAAAGAGATTTTGACTCATTTACTGCAAAGAAAAAGAATATGTTTGAGGCTATCTGTAGTTGAATGTTTGCGTAATAAGTTTTTTAGTGATAGATAATGAAATCAAAGGTCTGAGGAGAGAAGTGGAGTGGAGAAATTTTAACAACAACAACAACAACAACAAAGCCTTAATCCCAAGTCAATTGGGGTCGGCTATATGGATTCTTCTTTTCCACTCAATACGATTTAAGGTTATTTCTTCTGATAGATGTAACATCATAAGATCATTTTGGACCACCTTTGACCAAGTCAGTTTAGATCTATCTCTGCCTCTCTTAGTTATATCTACTCTAACTTGTTCGGTTTTTCTAACTGGAGCATCGCTAGGTCTTCGTTTCACATGGCCAAACCACCTCAATCTATACTTTCTTATCTTATCCTTAATAGGTGCTATCCCCACTTTTTCTCTAATGCACTCATTGCGGATTCTATCCATCCTAGTATGACCACACATCCATCTTATCATTCTTATTTCCGCAACATGCATTTTACTCATGTGTTGTCCTTTTACTGTCCAACACTCACTACCATACATCATAGCAGGTCGTATTACAGTACGGTAAAATTTTTCTTTTAATTTAATTGGCATCTTTAGATCACATAGAACTCCTGTAGCACCCCTCCACTTCATCCAACCAGCTTTAATCCTATGATTTACATCTTCTTCACAACCCCCATCTTCTTGAAGAATTGAGCCAAGGTATCTAAAATAAGTACTATGAGGCACTGCTATTCCGTCTAAAATAATTTTGCCTCTTTCTCTATTCTCGCTATTAAATCTACAATGCATATACTCAGTCTTAGTCCTACTTAGCTTAAAACCCTTAGATTCCAAAGTGCTTCTCCATAACTCTAACTTTTGATTTACCCCTGCTTGAGTCTCATCTATTAATACAATATCATTTGTAAACATCATACACCAAGGGATGTCATCCTGTATATGTCTTGTTAGCTCATCCATGACCAAGGCGAAAAGATAAGGGCTCAAAGCTGAACCTTGGTGTAATCCAATAGAAACGAAAAAATCCTTAGTATCCCCTCCCACGGTGTGGACACTGGTGGTAGCTCCCTCATACATATCCTTTAAGATTTGGATATATCGTATAGATATTCCCCTACGCTCTAGGACCCACCATAAAACTTCTCTAGGGACTCTATCATACGCCTTTTCCAAGTCAATAAAAACCATATGTAAGTCCTTCTTCACCTCTCTATACTTTTCCATCAAATCTCTTATAAGAAAAATAGCTTCTATAGTTGATCGACCAGGCATAAAGTCAAACTGATTTGAGGAGATACAAGTATCTAACCGCAAACGGTATTCCACAACTCTTTCCCACAATTTCATAGTGTGGCTCATAAGCTTTATAAATCTATAATTTGAGCAATTCTGAATATCTCCTTTATTCTTAAAAATAGGTATCAAATTACTTTGTCTCCATTCATTAGGCATTTTCTTTGAACTTAAGATCTTATTTAACAAAGATGCCAACCATGTAACTCCTGTATTTCCCAAACATTTCCAAACCTCAATAGGTATCTCATCTGGTCCACAGGCTTTACCAACTTTCATCCTTTTCAAAGCTTCTTTAACTTCCGAAAATCTAATCCGTCTAGTGTATTTCACATTTTTCTCCGGCCTAACGTCTAAACCCTCAATGTTATCACTATGGTTACCATTAAGAAGTTCCTCAGAATAGCTTCTCTATCGTTCCTTAATATCCTCTTCTTGAATCAGAAACTTATTCTCTTTATTTTTAATGCACTTAACTTGGTTTAAATCACGACATTTCTTTTCTCTTATCTTAGCCAATTTATAGATAGCTTTTTCTCCTTCCTTTGTTCCAAGTTTCTCATACAAACTCTCTAAAGATTGCTCTCTTGCTTGACTAACTGCCTTTTTAACATCTTTTTTTGCTTGTTTGTACTGCTCAAAAGCATCATTGTTATTACACTTGGGCAAACTCTTATACCATTCCCTTTTACTTCTTACCGCTTTTTGCACTTCCTCATTCCTCCACCAAGACTCATTCGAGGATGTCCACACCATTTAGATTCTCCAAGAATCTTTCTAGCTACTCTTCTAATAGTTGTAGATATGCATATCTACATATCATTTGATGACATACTTACATCTTCCTCCTACACTCCAGCTTTGACCAACTCATCCTTGAACAACAATTATTTTTTACCTTTTAAAGTCTACCACCTAATCTTAGGACTATTGTTCCTCCTTGGCCTACTAGTCAGCCTCTTAAACTTGACATCAAAAACTATTAACCTATGTTGAGTGGTCAAAGCCTCACCTGGAATAACCTTACAATCCTTGCATCGAGTTCGATTGGCTTTTCTTGTGAAGTCAATTTGACTTCTATTTTGCCCACTTTTAAAGGTCACTAGATGTGATTCCCTTTTTATAAAATATGTATTTGCCGGAATCAAACCATAGGCTAAAGCAAAATCAAGGATACTCTTACCTTCTTCATTTCTAATTCCAAAACCATACCCTCCATGTTCCTCCTCAAAACCTACTCTGTCTTTTCCTACATGTCCATTTAAGTCTTTTCCTATAAAAATGTTTTCATCATTTGGAATCCCTCGCATAAGTTCATCCATGTCATCCCAAAAATTTTGCTTGCTCTTCCCATCCAATCCAACTTGAGGGGCATATGCACTAACTATATTGATGGTCTCATTCTGGATCACAAGTTTAATTGAAATAATCCTATCGCTTACTCTTTTCACCAATATAACCGTCTTCTTTAGGTTCCGATCCAAAATTATACCTACTTCGTTTTTACTTCTATCTGTACCTGTATACCACACTTTATACCCAGTATTCTCAACGTCTTTACTTTTCTCTCTAACCCATTTAGTCTCTTGGATATAAGCAACACTAATTTTCCTTCTCTCCATAGTATCAATAAGTTGTAATTTTTCTATATTCCTTGTCATTTATCCCTATATGCCAGGAGATTTACTGGAAAATGAGTTTGATTCTTCTAATTTGGTTTAGTTTTCCTAAATGTGATCATAGATTTAGGACATTGATATAATTTTATTATTTCCAAGGCGTTGGAAGTTATGTTCCGTCCTCTTTGCCCTGGCATTTCTTTGGCGCCAATGGTAGAAATTAGAGTTACTTGGTTCCTAAAGGGAACTGGGTTAAAGCTCCTCGAAAAATCCCTTTTCTGAATGCCCCTTTATCCAATGCAATTAAGGGACATGATTATGTGGTTCTAAGTTATTTCGTGTTTTCATCACCTCTACAATTTATATTTAATCTAGCTGATAAATTAAATTAGACTACTGTTCTTTTTTTTTTTTTTTTTTTTTTTTCTGTTTTAATTTCTCTTCTCCTTTTCTCATAACTAGCACATGGCATAAGTGGAATCATGAAAAAGAAAAAAAATGTTGACAATTCGCAATGATGTATTTCATCTATTTCTTGTGGTCATAATGTTGCTAATTGCCTGCTATAATGGCCTACTTTCTTTCTAAAACTGCAGTACAGAATGCCAGAAGCATATGATCAGGAAGGGGGTGTTGATCAAGAGAAGAGATTTGCTGTTGCTTTGCAACGCTATAGGTTGGTTTGAAAATAAAATACCCCTCTTCATTGAGACCACAACCGTATTTTGACACATTAAATAACTCATTTTTGTTCAAATTCAGTTACTGATTAGGATAATGATTTCAATATGTGACTGGCCGTTCTGTCTTATGGGTTTATTTTTCATTTTCTTTTTCTAGGGATCCTGGTGCTGGTGATAAGATGAACCCATTCGCAGAACAGGAGGCGTGGGAAGATTATCAAATTGGTAAAGAGACAAGGTTCTAGCATTCTTTTTGGCATCACTTTTGCTGCTAGTACAATTCTGGGGCTAATTCTGAAGTCTTGTCATCCAGGAAAAGCAAGCTTGAAGTTTGGTTCAAAGAATAAAAAGCAAATATCTGATGATTATCAGTAAGCTCAAATATTCCCTGACTCAGACAGTTATTGAAACTTTTGACCTAGTGTTTTGTTTTTATTTGTCTTGTTTTTATTATTGTTCATGTTGCACTACACATAATTACCACTTTCTGAATATGCTCAGGTTTGTCTTTGAAGACCAGATTGAATTTATCAAGGAATCAGTGATGGACGGTGACAAGGTAATGCATTACTCCTTAAATTGTTTAATTATGGTTGTCCAGTTCTCCTTAGAATTTCGCATATAATTGCCTTTTTATTCTATGCAGTTTGATGATCAGCCTGCTGAATCACTGGATAAATCTAGGGCAAAATCTGATTTGGAGAAGCTTCAGGTCTGCATTTTCATTATCTCCTATTTTTTCGTTCCATATTCCTCATGGAGTTTGCTTCCTTTTGATCCTCCTGAAGTACACTAGATTCTAGTTTTGCTACTCAAAACCATGTGGTGTACATTAGGAATAAGGATTTTGATCCTCAACTTTAGCTTCTTAAAAATCTATATGGGCTTTTCTTTTAATCTTATTTTGCTTTTGGTATCGAGGAAGGCACAAATTGTTAATGTTAATTATATCAGCGGAAAGACAAGTTCTTGGTGAAATAATTATAGAATCATGTAGTACTCGACACTAATAAGTCTAATGAGCCATGTTATCAAATTGAAAAAATCAGTAAGAATTGTATAACATTTTCTTAATGGGGTTTTGCGACTCTTATCTTCAAGTGGTACCTTTCTTAAACTTTAGTGATCTCTGGTTAACTAACATCATATTGAAACTTGGTATGGATAGGTATTGGGTTCTATGCATATATGACATTCTTTCTAGTGAAAGATATTAATACACCCTTGTTTCTGGTTTTGATTTGGATTTTTGAGTTGCACTCTTGCTTTAGGTTACATAAGCTGGTGGAGTTAGCACCTGAGGGAATTTGTTGGAGTCTTGATTATTTGATATGCATTAACAGCTCATTTCCTTATGGCCGAAGATTCAAGGATCAAAAATCAATATGCAGACTTGATTTGCAAATTGTTTTTAGTTTATGATAGGTGTAGATACAAACAGAACAAACTTACCCAATTGACAATGCAGAATATGAGAAGTATGTTTGAATAACTTGTAGAAGCTAAAAGATTCAGCGTAATTTGATGGTTTGGTAGCACGGATCATTTGCACAACATTAAGTATCGGTTTTGAATCTGAAAATGGATTTGTGTTGTTTTTCTTTTGGAACTTGTATAATCATTCATGAGTTTATTGGTAGCAAGGAATGCGCAGTAGAGGTGATGGGCTTCATACCTGTTGAGAAATGGGAGCGAAGAGAACATTCATGAGCACAACACACACTTGGACACAACAACAGACAGAAGTTCTGTAAATGAACATTCAAAAGGCAAGCTGAGAAACACAACACAGAGAAATTGATTCTTTGAAATGGGGTAGATCTCATTGATTGCACCAACTCCAAATACATGAGAGTTTACATATAATAAGTACCAAAGAATAGCCTTAACACAATCCCGTACCTTAGCCATGCCTTACTTTCAACCATACTAACCCATATTTAGCTTTTTCTATCTTACAAGTAAACTAATCCCACTAAAATTTTAGCTGATGCGGAATGCTCTGAACAGAAACAAACGTACAAATTTCCCTCCCAAATGCTTTACTAACCTAAGATTAGACTTCTAAACAAAAATCTCAGTGCGCCAACAAGACCATGTCCTGTAATCCATTAGTTGAAACATCAAATCCTTCGACTTAGTATGTTGTTAAAATATCTGAGATTCTCTGTTTTTGATGCAGGAGGACAGGAAAACTTTGCCTATCTATGGATATCGAGATGCTCTACTTGAGGCTATTGAGAAATTTCAGGTTTTTAGTTTTCCCTAATTGCATTTTATAAGTTATTATAAGTTTTCACTGAAAATCAATTTCATTATATGTGACTCACCACCTGTGCTCAAGTCCTTGGGACATAGTATGATGCACTAATGCATTCAAGGAGTAATTGTTTGCATTTAAGTTGTGGTCATTTTGATTAATTTTCTACTGCAGGTTCTTGTTATTGTAGGAGAAACTGGTTCTGGGAAGACTACACAGATACCCCAGTATCTATATGAAGCCGGTTACACTAGACGTGGAAAGGTATATGCTTACTCCTTAGTGTCTGTTATAGTAGATTTTATTGGACATTCTGGTTATCATTGTTGTTACCTTTCCATTGAACTTCTGACCACTTGTGATTGTGAATTAGAGTGCCAAAATTGCTGCACAAACACACTGATGTTGGATAGATTCAGATGTCTACCTATGAACATTTTAATGCTGGGAAAATTTTAAATAATAGGGTTCAGATGTAAAGAAGTAGAAACTATATGGTTAAGAAGTGGAATTAGGGCTGAGAAGAGTAGGAAAAGGACAAAATTTGGTTGCTATGAATAATTGCTCAGTAATGTAGCAAATAACAATTTCTTTAAAACAAAGAAAGGGGGAAAGTGAGAGGAAAGAGAAATCATGCTAGACATTTATCCTTCCAAATCAAAATAAAATAGAAATTAAAGTTAAAGAGTACATATATATCTTTTAGATAATGACCAATCGTACTCCTATTTTGATTAGGAATCCTGAACAAGAAAAATTATTAACAAACTCTATATGGGACTCAAACAAATTATGTATAACAAAATTGCAATATAATAATAGAAACCTATATTTTCTACATGGCAATGATCCTAAATAGAAAATACACAATATTTCTAATCAGGAAAATTACCACCACCTGAAATTTTTGCATTTAAAATTTGAGTCAAGGGGAATATCTATTAGGCCACTTGTTGTAATGATGATAGTTTTCTTCTTGACTTCTCGTGTTATTCCATCATATATTCTAAATAAATCCTGTTATTATTCATCCAAATTGGTTCATGATAGTTTAAATGTTTCAGTGTGTTGTGTTCTGTTGTTGAAACGTGAAAACACAAAGCATGCTTAAGCACTAATGTATTTGTTTGATCCTAGGTCCAAAGAATAACTTTCAAAAACAGTGAAAAATTATGGATGAAGATATTTAAATTTGACCACCAAGAAGTTTGAAAAACTAAACAAAAATAGTCAGTATATAGGCTGTTAGCTCTAAAGATTGTTGTGCTCAACTGCACAAAAATTTGCATGCAAATTCTACATATTAAAATTTTAAAGATGTTTTGCTGGGGCATTCTTAGTTGGTAGCGGCAACTCTCTTTGTAAATGATGATCCAAAGTTCAGATCCTTGTTCTGGAAACTTTCAGTTTGTACTATATATGGTTATGTATGTGTTTTTCTAGTGATTCAGAAACCTGAACAAACCACTTAAACTGGGAACTACTGTAATGACCAGTTTAGTTCAGTCCGCTGTTATTTTTTACTTTTATGCTTTTCACCTAAAAGATCACTAAAAGAATTAATTAAAATATTTTTAGAATGTTACTTTGACGGACTAGTATATTGGTCACTGGTCAGCAGAGCTGTACAATGATCAGTTTGGCTTTGAAAAAACTGCATATATATGTGTGTATATTGTGTGTGCATAGCATTAAAGGCTAAAACTATTGATCAGCAGACATACAACTTTCACCTCATGACCTTGTATTACATTTGATAAATATGTAGTTGTGTTCCTACTAGATGTTTAACCATAACAACAAATATTATTTATACATATCTAATCACAATAGCAAGCAAAAAATTATTTAAGTGGCTTAAGGAAAATGCATAAAATTGCTAAGAAGAATTTTGAGTTCCTCCAAGTATATGAGATCCTTATATTGTATGTAATTCTTTAATGGATTTCAATAATGATGTTCAAGTAGTCAGTGGTTCAATTAAACAAATATGAACCAAGGGACATCCAAAATTTGTTCAATGGAAATTGAGACATTGCTTCTTTATGCCCTGTGATTGACCAAAAGTATGTGCTCTTGGATGTGCATGAGCTAATTTATTTAACTTGGAAATTAATGCTTTGTTTTGAAAAAGTACCTCTGGCTTCAAGTACACATTTTTTCTTCCTCTTCAATTTTTTTTGTTGTGACTGAAAGTTAATATTTATTAGGACACAAAAGTGGGTTATTGTTCACAAGCACTAGAAGGAGGTTCTGCCCTCATGATAAATAAGATACCAGTTGACAATTTAAGAAAATCCAACAGGACAATCATCAGGTACATTAGTGTACGTGCACAGTCATGCAAAAGTACATTTGTCCTGTGAGACAATTGTCATAATCAAGCCCCCTTTCATAGATAGAAGTTAAAAGAAGAGCAACAGGATCTTTAAGTTGAAAAAGGCCTTTGCTAGAGCACATCAATTCATCATATAAGTTTGCTAATTTTGACAAAAAAAATTTGAAAACCATGCTGGAGATATATAAGTTTTTTTTTTTTGTCTTATAGGTTGGCTGTACACAGCCGAGGAGGGTTGCTGCTATGAGTGTCGCTGCTAGGGTTTCTCAAGAAATGGGTGTCAAACTTGGGCATGAGGTATGCAGCCTGCTTCCCAAGTCTTGTGCTTTTGCTGGTTATACAAGTTTATGCCTGTGAATTTTCATTCTCCAAATTGTGCTACATGCAATTCTGGGTTTTGACTTCTCAGTTCGTTCCAGAATAATATTGTAGGGTTATACATCCACAACCCTGAATTTTGATTAGAAATGATACATTGTTAACTTGCTCTTTAACTTTGATTTACGTCCTTTATTTTTTTTTATTTCTTTATTTTTATGAAAATTCTCTTAACCCATTTTTTGTTGCTTAAAGTTTGTTTGCAATTTTAAGTACCATAAAATGAATTTTAATTTAACACTTGGTTTAGTCAAAACGGTTACTTATTGTGAGAAAATTTGGAGAAAAGTGTTAATTATAATGTTGAATATATATTTTTTAATTTTTATTTATATAAAAATTATTATTGTTTATTAAAATTAGACTTTTTAAGGGAAAAGGTGCAAATTTAAGACTATTGTCTATCCCGTGAAGCACATTGCCCCTTTATATTTTTCAAGGTACAAAAATGAGCATGACTTCAGTTAACTCTCTCTCTCTATGTTAACTAGTTAATTATGTTTTTTACTCATTAATACTTCCATTATCCTTAAATTAGTTATAATATATTTTCTTCAAGTAATTTTTATTAAATAAAATTTCAGTTTGAAATAATTAGATTTGAAAATTCACTTTTTATGTAATTGATAGAATGAATATTTAATTAAGACGTTTATATTAAGATTTATAGTTTTATGTCACATTTCAGCTGCTTTTCATAATTTTATTTAATTTATATTTTTTAGAAATATTTTAACATACAATAAAAATTATTTTAAAATAATCTTTAACATGTGATAAAATTCACACTTCTGTGCCTTGAAAAAATTGAATATTAAATACTAGAAATGAAAAAAAAAGAATATTAAATGGCGGATATTATTATAATTTGAATATTAAATGCTAAAAAAATTAAATATATGTATATAAAATATAACCTAAAAATATAAAATAACCTGAATTTCTGCATTTAAAAAAAAATATAAAAAGCACACAAAATATGACCTGAATCTAGTCTTTTAATCATATGAAATGAGAAAAACTTAAAATCTAATTATTTCAAACTGAAATTTTCTTTAATAAAATTATTTGAAGAAAATATATTATACATTTAAGAGTAATTAAATTATTTATAAGTAAGAACATATATATGTTAGAGAGAGAGAGAGAGTGTGTGTTAAGGGAAGAAGGGGCGTGATGATTCAAATTTGTAATGTCAGAGTCATTTTTGTACTTTGAAAAACATAAGGGAGCAATGTGTTTCATGGGGTAAATAGTAGATTTGCACCTTTTTTTTTTCCTTTCCTGAAATACTTGAAAAGAGTTCTTTTTGATCCTCGTTTTCAATATTTCATGAGGGAATAGAAAACAAAACTTTTAAAAGAAAATTTAGTCAGATCTATTAATGATTTATAAAGTGTAGGGTTGGTATTTCATGTTTTACAGCATGGAATTCGATTCCCTAAATTCTGATGCAGCAGCATTACTATTACTTAAAAAATAACCTACAACAAATGTTTGGTCTAAGAACCTAGCAGTTAGCATAACTGATGTTTAGGGACCATGTAGTTCTATATAGGATACTTTCTAAATACTATTCTTTTGAAGTATTTCCTAGTTTGGGAGGAGTAGGCGTAATCATTATGTCTATAACTATATATATAATCAGTAAATTTTTACTTTGTTTTGTTGATGGAAATATAGGTATTTCTTTTGAAAATCTTGATGCCAACAGTTTCTCCTCCCTTTTACTTCTTTCCTGTCTCCTTACCTTTTCTTTTTAATTATTCTGCCAAAGTCTAAAAAGTATTAGGTTCACAGCACCCTTTTAACTTAGCTTCTTTTTTTCTTATGTTGAATTCCAACTCCAAATCACTATTTATTTCTGCATTCTTACTGACCCTACATTTCCAAATTCTTTTCCATCCCTAAGACCAATCTTGAATGTTCTCACAGTAAAGCATTTGTAGGCTGGCTGTCAACATGTCTTACATCATTTGGTGCTGGATGTAATAATTCCTATATTATTTTTCTATGATCTGGTTTCATTGGCATAAAATAAAGCAGAGACTACAATGCCCATGTGGTTTCTATTGCATTTGGAGTTGTGCATGTTAATTCTCTGTGCTGAAAGGACAGTAGTAACTCTTGCCATGCTATCTTTAGGTTGGATATTCTATACGGTTTGAAGACTGTACGTCAGAAAAGACTGTTCTGAAATATATGACAGATGGAATGCTCTTGCGAGAATTCCTTGGTGAGCCAGATTTGGCAAGCTACAGGTGAGCCATGCTTTATAGGCTTGTTAATTGTTTTATTCTCTACTTTCACTTGTTTAATAACACTATATAGTAATTTGTTAGTGTTATTATGGTGGATGAGGCACATGAAAGAACTTTGTCAACTGACGTACTATTTGGATTAGTAAAGGCAAGTACATCCCTTCCAGCTTCAGTAAATTTGCTTTCCATGCTTATAAATTCTAAGATTCAGATTCACATGAAATTGATTATCACCTTGGGGTTTCAGAATCAAATGAAGTTCTTATGACCCATTTAATTTATTTTCTTATGATGGTGCATGGCAGGACATATCTCGGTTTCGTCCAGATTTGAAGTTGCTTATTTCAAGTGCAACACTTGATGCTGCAAAATTTAGTGATTATTTTGATTCAGCACCTATTTTCAAAATTCCAGGAAGGAGGTTTCCTGTTGAGATAAACTACACAAGAGCACCAGAGGCTGATTATCTAGATGCAGCAATTGTAACTGCGCTTCAAATCCATGTGACACAACCACCTGGAGATATTTTGGTTTTCCTCACAGGTCAGGAGGAAATAGAGACAGCTGAGGAAATTTTGAAGCATAGGACCAGAGGATTGGGGACAAAAATTGCAGAGCTTATTATCTGCCCTATATATGCGAATTTACCAACAGAGCTTCAATCTAAAATATTTGAACCTACTCCTGAAGGGGCAAGGAAGGTTGTCCTTGCAACAAATATTGCAGAAACATCTTTGACAATTGATGGGATCAAGTATGTCATTGATCCTGGCTTTTGCAAGATGAAATCATATAACCCAAGGACAGGGATGGAGTCTTTGCTGGTAACTCCTATTTCAAAAGCTTCAGCCATGCAACGTGCTGGCCGATCTGGACGAACAGGTCCAGGGAAGTGTTTCCGGTTGTACACAGCCTATAATTACATTCATGACTTGGATGATAATACTGTACCAGAAATACAAAGGACAAATCTGGCTAATGTTGTGCTGTCTTTGAAGAGTCTCGGAATTCATGACTTGCTGAATTTTGATTTTATGGACCCTCCACCTTCTGAGGCATTATTAAAAGCCCTAGAACTTCTTTTTGCACTGAATGCGCTAAATAAACATGGTGATCTAACTAAAGTTGGTCGAAGGATGGCTGAGTTCCCACTTGATCCAATGTTATCTAAAATGATTGTTGCTTCTGACAAGTATAAGTGTTCAGATGATATCATTTCTATTGCTGCTATGCTTTCCGTTGGAAATTCAATATTCTATCGTCCAAAAGACAAACAAGTTCACGCTGACAATGCTAGATTAAATTTCCACACAGGAAATGTGGGGGATCATTTAGCTCTTCTCAAGGTTAGTACATATGAGATACTTTTGTGGTACACTCAGAGAAAAAGAACAGGTGTTGACGGAACAATCCTATGGTTTATGCCCTTTTTTCTGTTCCTTTAGGTTTATAATTCTTGGAAGGAAACTAATTACTCTACACAATGGTGTTATGAGAATTATATTCAGGTATGTCCTTATATTTTCACAATTCACCATGATTGTATTCTTATCTCAATCATTGATGTTTTGCAGTTTGTACTATGTTATGAGGCCTTATTTGTTTAATAGGTATCTGATACCTATGAGTACAAGGGCATTTGATGTACCTAACTTCTAAAATTTTTGGTTATGTGAACTAAACACAATAATTGGTTATGAGTGCGGGAGTGCGGGTTTCCTGTGTCTCTTTTCCTTTCTCTATCCCTTCATGTGGAAGAGAAGTTAGAATAGGATAAAGGAGAAAAGATATGCGAGAACTATTGTAGGAATAGAAAAATGCTGATTGGGGATAGAGAAGAAAGACAGCAGTGGAGAGACGGAGAGGGAAGCAAAATGAAATTAGGGGAAGAGAATTAGAGACGAGAAGGAAAAAGATTGAAGATTAGGGTAGAAAGTCACTATAAATTAATTCTTTAAATTCATTGTGCACTCTATACAAAAGCAATTAAGGTTGTGATCATGAAGGCATGGAATTTCTAAAAAACCCCTAATTGACATCAATTTAATAAAAACTATACAAAAAGGCCTTCAAAGCCACTTTTTTTGCAATCAGATCTGATTGATTTGACAGCTGGTTAACTCTGCTTCCAGTGGTGATAAAAACTACTCGCTACTGTAATAAAAAAATTCTCTCTCTCTCTCTCAGACACAGGAGCCCTCATTCCCCTACTCTCTTGCTCACAATTGTGATCAATTTGAACTTGTAAACTGCAAGGAAAGAATAAATGAAAGTCAGTTTTCAATCAAGAACGTAAGAATTCATTGAAAATCGATTTCTCATGCGTGACAAAAGATTTGTTGAGCTGATGTTCTTCTTTTCAATCTTCAAATATGAGATTTTACTTTATCCTTTTGGGGCTGGAGAATGAGCCTGTCTCTGAAGTATGAGCTGATTGCTGAACCTGTTGTGTTGTATAAATTGCTGAGTTGTGTAGCATTACATATACTGCTTGTTTATGTTTTGAAGTATAGTATCACTCTTGGTGCTAATGGTATTAAGATTATCTTGAGTGGGTTTAATGTAAGTTTGCTGAATTATAGTCTCATGTTGGAGCTGGGCTGTGCTATAAATGGAGATTAATTTTTCTAAAATGTTCTCTACTCGTGATAAGTGGAAAATTTATGAATCTGCATGCAAATTTTAATATTTTATGCAGACAGTACCATTGCAATGCATCCTAGGTTTTTAATCATTCCTTTGCTAGGCCTGATATCAGTATATGATTTGTTAATACTTTTAAAATCCATAATCTCATTCTTTCAAGGTGAGGAGCATGAAACGAGCTAGAGATATACGAGACCAGTTGGAGGGCCTTTTGGAGAGGGTTGAAATTGAGCTAACATCCAACTCCAACGATTTAGATGCCATAAAGAAGTCCATAACATCTGGTAGTGCCATTTATTTGTAGTGACCTACAAGTAACAATTACCTTCGTTTGATGTTTAGAATTGAATTTGATTTTAGTTATTCTTTCCAGGTTTTTTCCCTCATTCTGCAAGACTGCAGAAGAATGGATCATACCGAACAGTGAAACATCCTCAGACAGTTCAGATACATCCTAGCTCAGGGTTGGCACAGGTAAGCTGTATGCAATTATTTAATTTATGATGAGCTAGGGAAGCTTATTCAATTGAATTGCTTCAAAACTATTGATATAATTGTCAACATGTATTTGACAAAATTATAATTTTGTAAGAATTTCCATTTGGTTATGAAATAATCGTAGTGCTTATTAGTTTTCATATGATTCACAATGACTTGCATATATTATTTGTTAAATATTATTGGAGAACATATACAATATTTTTATAGTTGGCACAAATATCTATGTGCAAGTGCCAATAATTATCATGGGTGATAGATGTGAAATAATTGCTGATAAAAGCCAATGTATGATGCAGCACACCACTTTGAAGGGTGTAAACTGCATAAGAACAACTTAGTATGACACCTTAGTTGGCATATAGGTAGTCATTGCATGAATTGATGACTGCAACATACTATTTATCCAATAGAACTTGTGACTGACCTTTTTTGTAGGTTTTATCCTTGTTTCTCTGTCCTATGGTATACATTTTATATGATTTGTGGCAGGAGCCCTTATTGCTCGAGATGATACCCTACGGGACAGTTCGAGATCAGTATTTGATTTCTTTCTTGTGATGCTTTGCCTCTTTATTTCATTCATTACTTCTGAGGAAGGGGTCATGTTTTTGGTGGAATATAAGGTTAAAGTGCCAAAGGCTAGGACTGTCTGATAAACCAATCCTTTCTCACTTTAGTTGGGGTACAACTTAGTAATACTTTGGTAAACAGAACCCACCTGCAGACCCACCTGTATTGTTTTACTTGTGTGTGCTATGAAATGCATGTAAATATTTTCATTAAGCATGTAAATGTTTTCATTAAGCATGTTGTGAACTGGGCTATACTGAATACCAGAAAACGACCTGTTTACTTTCAGGTGCTCCCTAGATGGGTCACGTACCATGAGTTAGTTCTTACAACCAAAGAGTATATGAGGCAGGCAAGTGTTACAACATATAATTTTCAAGTGTTTTTCCCTTTTCAGTGGAATCTTTTGGCATGCATCTGTTGTTGTAGCTAAATTCAGGAAGATGAATTTGCAGGTAACTGAGCTGAAGCCAGAGTGGCTGGTAGAAATAGCCCCCCACTATTACCAGCTGAAGGATGTTGAAGATTGTAATCTCTCTCTCTATTTGTTGTTTTTAGCACGTCACCTTGTTTCATAAATAAAATTGTCTTGATTGGGTGGGATACTGAGCCAAAAGAAAAATAAAAAAAAGCTAGATCTATTGAGTTGAAAAGAAAGGGGAAAAGAATACTACTGTTTTGCTCTGTTTCTTTGTGTGTGTGCATATATGTGCACAGGAGGGTGTGCATTATTTATATGATTTGTTATCTGATGCATTCTGAAGTTAAATTCAAGTGCATTCTCGTTTGACATTGATTTCAGCCATACTGTAGATGGCATTTGCCAAATAACTCTAGTATGTGGCTTGGACAATTGCTTTAGAGATCAAATATGCTATATATGTCCAACCTCAAGAGTTTCTTGTGATCAAATTCTAGTACAGATTCTGTAGGAGCTTTGGAATGATAAGGAATGCTTCTGTTTTGATTTGCATACTATCATTTTCATCATTGTTTTCATGTTTGTTTATGTTGCTCTTATTTAAGAAATACACATTGCTCATTTAGAACCATGCTAAGGAATTCATAGAGAATTGCTTCTAGTTTGTGAGAGTACGCATTTTTTCTATTTGACAGAACAAGTTTTAGAAGGAAAAAAAAAAAACCCTAAAGTCATTAAGTAAGAGCTCTGCTAGTTAATTTTTGTTCTTATTCATAGAACACTGTCACCTTAAAGTCATCTCTTCCTTCTTACCAAATGTGGTTAAAGAATATAGGCTGGAAGAAGCAAGAGATTTAATTAATACCAAAGAGTTCCAAAGCTCAAGTGAGTTTTATTAACACTTTGGCTGAACATTTATTTAACCAATCTGCACAACACAATTTCCCATTTTCAAATTGGTTTGAGAAATTATATGCTATAATTTTGTTTGAAAAAAAAGTCTTTTAGAGCTCTGATACAGGTTGTTAGAAGGGTTCAAATCTTGCTATTTGTTTGCTTCATGCCATTCCAAAATTGTGTAACATTTACTGCATCAAACATTCTCATGATTTGTTGCTGTTGTATGGACTTCAGTATCTTAGATTTTAGTCTTTAAAAAATGCAACTTGATACTAGTTTTCACATCTTATCTTATTGTATGAATATGGCAGCTGGGTCAAAAAAAATGCCACGAGGTGAAGGGCGTGCATCATAGCTGGGTTTGTTAAATATACATACAGTGTAAGTTCTATGGAGGCCTGTTCACAGTTTGAGTATAATGAGATTCTTTTGACAAGCATGGAAAGGTGTAAATACAAATTTGTAAATTTAGGGCAAAATTTTCTTATTTACAAGTAGACCTGTTCAGGTGCCCAAAGTCAGGGACCTCAATATTTGTGAGATTTGACAATTTTCAAACACAAACCTGCTGCATGGACAGGTCTATTACTAACAAGTAGATATTGATCAATCTTTGTATTTGCTCATTAACCATTTTGGATCGCAATTAAACTTTGTAAAATGTAATGGATAATCCAATGTTGTATATATTAAAAGTATTTGGATATGTTACTGTAAAAGTTTGGCGTTTTACATTTTAATAAACCCTTGCGATTTCGGAGTAGAATTTTCAGTTGCTATCTCGGTTAGCCCATTCATATTGTGCAATGGTGCTTAATTCGAGTTTTTGTACACGGCATAATTCAGGAGAATTTTTTTGTATTCAGAGCACATGAACTTGTATCCATAATTGGATTTATTTTCTGTAGTTTTCAAGTGGAGTTTACATAGATTGCATTCATATCATTTAGCAGGTGCACGTTGTGCTTTTTGCATACTCAGGTGTCTTAAAATTACAAAGAGAAATTTTAAGTGTAATGCGAGAATATATATATATATATATATACTGCCGCGAGAGTGCTCTGCTAGGGTTCCGTTTCTCTGAATTTTACGATGGCTGATCTCCCTCCGGCGGCTGCTCCCTTGACGGAGCAAGCTGCTCCATCTTCTTCTTCCCTTTCTTTTGCGGATGCTCTAAAGAATGGCCAAAAATCTGTGGATGTTAATAGATCTTTTGCTTCCGTACTTCCCAAGGTATCTATTGCTGCAAAATCTCCATGCACATTCAAGGGTGCTCCTGCCGTTTCTTTCACGAAGGAGGAGTCTGATAGTTTTGCTATTCCTTTCCGACTTGCTCTGGTTGGAACCTTTAACGCTGGACGGCCAGCAATTAAAACGTTACATAAATTGATGGATCAGATTGGGTTTAATGGCACTTTTACATTAGGGTTATTGGATCCCTCTCATATGTTAATTCGTTTTGCATTAGAAGATGATTTTCACCGTTGTTGGTTGAAACAAACTTGGTACTTTCATGGTTTCTCCATGAGAGTGTCTAAATGGACTAAATCATTCCGGTCAGATGTTGATAGCTTAGTGATCCCTGCTTGGGTTTCCTTCGAAGGTTTGCCAGTCCATCTCTTTAATAAGGCTGCGTTATTCCTTATAGCGAATTTAATTGGACCTCCCCTTAAGGTTGATGCTGCCACGACTTTGCTTTCTCGTCCTTCTGTGGCAAGAGTTTGCGTTGAACTTGATTTAGCTGCTGAGCTTCCCTCTCGTGTCTGGATTGAAGATGATGGTTTAGGGTTTTGGCAATCGGTAACCTACGAGAATTTTCCACAATTTTGCACGAATTGTTGCCGTATTGGTCATGATCTTTCAACATGTCCTTTTAAAACCAATTATGTTAAAGCTTCATTAGAAACTAAAAAAGTTTGGGTCCCGAAGGAAGGCAATGTTCCAGCTGTGAATTCTTCTTCGGTTCAGGTGGAAGATAACCCCATAGCCACTACGGTTTCTCCGGTGGTTGAACCTCTAGATGACAAAGTTGGTGAGGAGGCTGCTCCGTCCAATCAGATTGATCCAATACAACAATAGCGGTTTGTTCATAGTGATGTGGTTCGTCAATCGCCTGTTCCTGCTACTGTAAGAGACCATGCAGATCATAGTATATCTGACATTGATGCTCCTGATGAGTCTGATGAGGAGCTTATCCAACATAACTCGGATTCCAATTTACCTGTCACTTCTAAGGTCATGTCCTGTGAGGAGTTAATGGAGTCAAATTCTGTTTTATCCAGAAAATTGAAATCTGTCCGAATGTCTGCTGAAGATGATGGGTATGAGGCTGATTTTACCGCTGTCCATCGGAAACAAGTTACAAAGAAAAAGCGTGGAAGGCCACCTAAAGTTTCCAGGCAAAAGATTTCTTCTTTAGCTCAATCTTCTCTTCATTCTCAATGAATTATTTACAATGGAATGTGAGAGGTATTGAAACTTCATTCTCTAGATTAAAGCAATTATGTATTGATCATAATATTCACTTGCTTACTGTTATAGAGCCCATGGTGAATTGTAATAAGGGCTGGTTTTATTCTACTAAACTCGGGTTTTCCAATGTTTTTTGCTCTGATGATAACAAAATATGGGTTTTTTGGAATGCTGTTTTCGTGCATGTGTCTAATTTGGTTAATATGCCCCAACTTCTTTCTTGTACGGTTTGTTGCCACTCTCTTTCATGGCAGTTCAATATGGCTGCTGTTTATGGGCGTCATTCCAGGAGTAAACGACAAGAATTATGGAATAGTATGCTGTCCATTATGTCTACAACTTCGGGGCCTTGGTTAATTGGAGGGGACTTCAATATTGTTCGTTGTCCTACTGAATACAAGGGTCCTTCTCAGCCTTGTTTACTTGGTATGCAAGATTTTACTGCGTGTTTGGATGAATGCAGCTTGGTTGACATTCCCTTTCATGGTTGTGAGTATACATGGACGGGGGTTAGGTCATCTGGTAGGGTTTGGGAGCGTCTTGACAGGTTACTAGCTAATGTTCATTTTCTTGATCAATTTTCGGATGTTTATTTGAAGCATTTGGGGAAGGCTACATCTGACTATGCGCCTTTACTCCTTACTTGCAAGCAAATCCATTTCTCTTCTCCCAAGCCGTTCAGGTTTCAGCACATGTGGTTGCTCAATGACTCCTTTTTACCAATGGTAAAAGATCATTGGAGTTCATCTTTTTCAGGGGGTGGTATGCGTGGCTTATTTCTGAAGTTGAAATCTCTTCGGGGTAAGATACAGGAATGGAATCGTAATACTTTTGGTAATATTTTTGATGGTATCAAACTAGCTGAAGAAGAAGCTGCTTCGGCTGAACAACAGTACTTGCTTGATAATTCTGTTACTTGTCGTCTTAGGTGGCAGGAAAAACAAGCTGTTCTGATTCAGAAATATAAACTGGAGGAGACATTTTGGAGGCAAAAATCACGCATTAAGTGGTTGAAGGAAGGTGATGCTAATACTAGGTTTTTTCATAACTATGTGAAGGTGAGGGGGAAGCTTCACCGTATATCTACTATTAAGAACGCCACAGGAGATTGTATTTCGGATAAAAAAATCTATTGGTGAAGCTGCTGTCTCTTTCTTTCAAGATATGTTTCATAGTGGGGATGAATGTAATTACGACTCACTTCCTGATGTTATTCCTTCTCTAGTTACTCCACAACAGAATGACATGCTTACTATGATTCCTGATGACTAGGAGATTAAGGGTGCCGTTTGGCAGTTAGATGCTTGGAGTGCCCCGGGGCCAAATGGGTTTGATGGTTTATTTTTCCGCAGTTGTTGGGATATTATATCTTGGGATGTATGTAGCGCTGTCAAGGAGTTTTTCCTTGGTCTTCCTATTCCTACAGCTTTTAGTGCTGCCAGTATCATTCTTTTGCCGAAAGTTGACAACCCGTCTACATTTAGTCAGTACAGACCTATATGCCTGGCTACATTTATCAGTAAGGTATGTACTCGGATCATCGCTAATCGAATGACTCCTATCCTTTCTATGATTATCTCTCCGGAGCAGGCATGTTTCATTAAAGGGAGGTCTATTCATGAGCAAATTTTGACTGCGAATGAACTTATTCATGATATTGATAGGAAGACGCGATGACATAATTTGGCAATCAAGTTAGATATGGCTAAGGCATTTGACAGAGTGTCTTGGAACTTCCTGGAAGCTGTTATGTTGAAATTCGGTTTTTCAAGTCGCCTGGTTTCTCTCATTCTCTCTAACTTGCAGGCTACCAAATTATCGGTTAATGTTAATGGTGCTAATTTTGGTTTTTTCAGTCCCTCTCGGGGCGTCAAGCAGGGTGACTCTTTATCTCCTTATTTATTCATTATTGCTGCTGAATGTTTTTCGAGGGGTTTGAATAATCTTATCTCCACGGGGAAAATTTTGCCATATAAAACTGCCAGAGGATGTGATATCATCTCGCATTTGGGTTTTGCTGATGACCTCCTGGTGTTCATACATGGAGATTTGCGGAGTATCAAAAATTTTTTAGCCTTCCTTGCTTGTTATCAATCTAGATCGGGGTAGTTGATCAATTTCGAGAAGAGTTTCTTTTACTGTTCCAAGAAAGCTTCTCAGAACTATATTGACAGAGTTAGTACTCACCTTTCTATCAAATGGCGATCTCTTCCGTTTATATACTTACGAGCTCCAATTTATCATGGCATTAATCGGGCCGAATTCTGTTCTTATTTTTTGCACAAAGTTGATCGGAAACTTCAGGGTTGGACAAAGTTTTCTCAGCCATTTCAATTGCTTTTATCATCACCCTGGAGTTTATCAAATCCACCATTTAACAAGCAAAAATGCACAAACTATAACTACCAGAACCACTGCAACTATCCTCGTTTTCAATTCATCAAACCCACAAACTCTAGCTCAGTTCCTTCACTCCGGACTTTTGATTTTGCTATATTATATCAACTAGGTTTCTTGTATGTTTGTGCACTGCAGCTATGTGATTTTGGATTAACAAGAAGATTGAAAATTGAAGAATATTAGAAATTTTTACTAATAGCGGTATACTTTTATTATACCAAAGGCATATTATTAGTATATTTTACACTATATGATTGGTTGTTTTCTTTTCTTTTCTTTTTTTCTTTTGTTTTACTTTGTCTTATGCAAATAAATATAAAGTGTTCGATAAATATATTAAGGTGTTTGATAAATTTACTTAATAAGATTTGTTATGTTTAATAATATTTTTAATTTTATGTGAAAATGATTTTATTTGGGGGTTATTTGATTTTGGTATATACTCATCAGATATTAGATTTCTGGGTTTTGAAATTACCTTTGTTTTCCACTCTCTTGTTTCATTATCTGACTCGTGATTTCTGTTCTATTCTTTCGTTTTCTTTGTTTCGTATTTTGTTCTCTGATTTTTCCATTGCAGTATGAAAAATTACTAAAGAAATATGATAATGTATCTCCATCTCCATAATAAAAATGCAATTCCTTTTTTTTTTTTTGTGAGATCACAGTGCTTAATATATCTGCTCCTTCTCGGATACAGATTCATTATTCCAACCAAGGTCACAAGCTCAAAGTATGCACATTGAGATTTTCATATTATTGATGTTGCATTGAGTAGTAGTGAGAGATGCTTGATGTATTAAAGAGATGGTTCACTTCAACTGGATTTCAATGGTATGGGGAATACATACTAGATTTTGGAAAAGAAAAAAATATAGGGCTTTTTCCATGCATATGATGTTTAAGACTTGAGCTTTGTTATTGGTAGTTAGTATTATCTAATATCCGGATAAATTTCACAGTTATACCTAAAAAATATATTAATATCCGTCATCTTTCTCTATTGTCAAATTACCCCATCATGATCCTTAAAATATATCTTTAACTCTCCTTGTTGTATTTTTATTTATTTTTTTTAATCCAAAAATGAAACTAAAATGACAGATGATGTGACATCACATCAATCCTCCTATAAAAAAATGATTGCTTATCTTTTGAGCTATTATTGTTATACGTGAAATACATTATATTGTTTATATTTTAACTGTAATTTAGTTATAACTAAATAATAAAAAAATTCACAATAAGTGAAGTGTTCATAGTGATGGAATATTTTGATTTTATTATTTAAAAAATAAAATTATTACAACAATTCAATTTTTCAATATTTTTTAATTTTAAAATTATTTTTTTAATTTTCAAATATAAGTAGATTATATTTGGAAATAATCTATTTCTTTCATTTTTTATATTTGAATAATTCTAATGATTCCAATTATTTTTATTGATATAATACTAAAAGAATTTGATATTTTAAAAACTAGCTGTAACTTTTATAAATTTAAGTAATTAAAATTTTATGATAAGCATTGTAATAAATATTAAAATTAATCATTAGTTTAATGAATGTTATTAAAATTAATAATTAAGTCAAATTCTTACTAAATATATCAACAAAATGTGAATGACGTTATCAAATTATTTTAGAATTAAAAAATATTTTCAAAATAAAAAATAATTTTAAATTAAAAATTTTTAAAAAATTGAATCTCTGTAATAATTTTATTTTTTAAATAATAGAATCAAATATTTCATCACCATAAACACTTTATTTGTTGTAATTTTTTTTTGAATTATTTAGTTATAAATTTCCATTAACTATAGTTTTTTTTAATGCTTCAATAAACTATAGGTAAAATATAAATAAAGTAGTGTTTTTCATATGTATCCGTGGTAGTTCAAATGGTAAGCAATTATCCATTTTTTTTATAGCGGAAGATTAATTTGTGGATAGTGTGATATCACATCATTTAGCTGATGTGGCACCGTATTATTATCACGTTAATTTCATTAAATTTTTAAATAAAAAAATGAATGAAAGGATGGCAACGGAAGCTAAGGATATATTTTAGAGATCACGATGTAATGATTTGATAATAGAGGACAATAATAGATATTAATATATTTTTTATGGACGATCCGTGAAATTTACCCATAATATTTTGAATGTGCCTCTTGAAATAGTTGAAATATCAGCTTTTATATTTTCATAAACGAAGATTACTAAACTCCACAGTTGTATAATCTTTTGTGGATAAATTATAACAGAAAATTTCTTTTTATGGCGCAATGCTATCTTCTAAGAAGTAATTGCATCAACTTAATAGAGAAAGCGCTGCCATATGTTAGTTTTTTACTTTCTTTATATAATGATAATATTTAGTTTTTCAAATTTGCAATGTATGTTTAAAATAGATACTTAATTTGTACTACCTTCTGGAGTTTATTTTTAAAATTTTTTCAAGTTTGCAACATGTATATATAAAATAATTGTAAATATTTTAAATATACCTAAAATACTCTATCTGTCTTCTTTTTCTCTAAATTTTTATACATTTTCTACTTTTTTAATTTAAGAGTGGAGCCGTCACTTCATTAATGAGCAGCAATGCTATCCTTCTTTCTTTACTTATTTTTTTATGTTATCATTTTCTTTAATTGTATATATTTTTGTTTGTAGTTTATCTTTAAAATAAATTTCAGATTAATATAGATATAAAATTTAATATTTTTTTTTATTTTTATATTTTTTTTATCTTTTAGAATAAAATTAAATGTAATTTAAGTTTTTATTATGTAGTTTTATCCTTCTTTATTTGAAGGTTATGCATCATTTTTAAATAAAGGCTTATTATTCTCTAATAGAGATTTTTTATTATTCTCAAACAAATATGCATTTCTCATGATTCAATATTTTTCTACAAATGACAAATAAAATAAGTATCATACTAAAAATCAGATTGTCTTCAACATATTACTATTATTCATTGCTTGTATCGAAGAAATTCAGAGAGATCTAGTAATTTCATTAGTTATTTATATTTTCTATATTTTAAAATTATAAATTTTTATTTGTACATTATGAATGTAATTTTTAATTTAGTAATCAAAATTTATTTCACATTAAAAAAATATATACTTAATATGTACTATTTTTTGTTAAACATAATACTGTTTCTTGTTACTTTTTTTGTTTCTAAATAGTAAGAAATTTTTTTAATTAAGTATATTACATATATATGCACCATACACTAATATGTTTATAATATGTATCATTTCTTGGGAGTTTTGGCTTTTTAATTTTTAGTATATGTATTTTAATTGCTGATAAAAAAATTATTTAAATTAATGAATTAATATGTATAAAAGTTAACAAAAATAATATTTAGTAGATTTCAATCAATCTATCAAAATGTATAAGAATGATATAAATTAAAAATATTGACATTTAATTATTGTTGGAAGTTGACAAAATTCATGCTTTTATTCACGTCATTAAATTAAATGAACACTGGTATTAATTCATTGCTGCCAAAAAAATGAAATTAAAATTTAAAAATAAAATATGTAAAATATATTCAGATTTTGAGTAAACAATACCGAACATATATCTAAGATATACCAATTTTTTAGCGACGTACCTTCTGCAACACATTTGCAGTTAAAAAAAATCTTTTATGTATGTTATTTCAAATTTTTGTGAAATATAAATGATATATATGTAGCATAAGATGTTTGATAAATTTGCTAAACGAAATATGTTATATTCAATAATATATTTTAGTTTTGTTTTATAAAAAATATTTTTATTTGGATTTGGTTGCTTTTTATTTGATATTAGTATACTTTTTTTTAATATTCTATTTGGGTTTGGCATACTTTAGAATTTTGAATATATACTTAACATGTATCTAATTTTTAAAAAATATACTCAACATATATTAGATTCATGAGTTTTGATATTACCTATGTTTTTCAAATCTAAAATTAAAAAATTAACTATAAAATATATCAAATATATACCCAATACGTACTCGATATATATCATATGTATGGATTTTCAAATTATCTTTATTTCAAATTCGAAATTTGTAAATCTATTTTAAAACACATCAAACATATACACAATATATATTAACAATATTTTGTAAATATTTAAGAATGATGTATTATTTATATATTTTTTGAACAGTATTTAGTATTTTTTTTCTTTTTTTAAAAAAGTTTTTTCTCCATATCTCTTTTTTTTTAATTCATTGCAGGGATTTAACCCATGGACTACACAATAGAGGATAGTCCTCCCCTATCAACACTTATCACAAGGATGACCAACACTCACCACAAAGGTGACGGAATGGGTAATTGAAGTCGTGACCAACTGGTCATATCACAGCGCACTAACCAACTAGGCTAGGCCCTCAACCCATCCATATTTCTTTTTTATTTTTCATGAAAAATTGAAATTTTATAATTTATACTTTGAGATAACTGAAGGTTCAATTTTTAGGGGAATCCAATTTTGAAGAGTCTTGATGCAAAAATAGTCCTTTTCAATGGATGTGATTTTAGGACAGATAAATCAAATTCTTCCTCTTATACTGTAGAATCACTGATTTCTTCCTTTCTTGCTCAATCAAGTTTGGAACTATGAAGCCTGAGATATATGCTTATGTATGGTGTCTGAGTTATAACAGGAAGTGCCATGTGAAATATTTATACCTTGAAGTGTAATAGCTAATATATATATATAAATAATAATTATTTATAAGAGTTATATTGTTAGGGAAATTAAAATATGTAAAACAAATTAAGAACTGTGTATACGTTCTTTTGCATATATAAGAATTTTTGAAAGATTAATGTGTTTTTTTCTTTTTTACTTTGTTCAAGGTGTTTGATAAATTTACTAAACAAAATTTGTTATGTTTAGTAATATTTTTAGTTTTATTTTATGAAAATGTTTTCGTTTGAATTTTGTAATTTGATATTTTTTTTGAAGAATTATGTTTTTGATATTTTGTTTGAGTTGTTGTTTACTTTTTATCTGATTTTAGTATATATTTAGTTTATTTTATATTTTTGATATTTTATTTGAATTGTTATATTCGGCATATTTTTAGTTTTATTTTATGAAAATATATTGGTTTGGATTTTGTAATTTGGTTGTTTTTTATTTGATTTTTGTATATTTTAAGTTTATTTTATATTTTTAATATTCTGTTAAGATATTCCATATTTTAAATTTTTGGGACATATGCTCACTATAGAGCATATTTTTGGAATATGTACCCAACATATATCTGACTTTTGGAATATATATCTAGTACATATCAAATTTTTGGGTTTTGGATTTACCTTTGTGCTTCATATTTCAAATTTGAAAATTAACTATAAAATATATCAAAACTTATACTTAAGATATACCAGATTTTTAAATTTTGGGATTATCTTCATTTTTTAAATCTAAAATTTGAAAATCAACTGTAAAGTGCATTAAAGATATACTTAGCATATACCACATTATACATAGGTGGTGATACCTACCGTCAGTGGCAGACCAAGATTAAGATAAAGGGGATAAAATTTTTAAGTAAAAAAAAATATAGATGAATTTAATTATATTCAATTTTATTTTCTTTTTAAAAAATTAATATAAATAATTGACATTAATATTTATTTTTAATTTTATTTTCATATTAAATATTTAAATATTAGAATTTTTATTATTTTTGTTTTAATGTTTAAATATTATTTTAAAAAATTACACAATATATGTTAATTTTTAAATAATATTTATATATTTTTTGAGATATTTTAAAATAATATTTAAACTAATTATTTTTTAATAAATTTATATGACAAAAGATTTTTTATAAAATAATTAACCTAATTACAAAATTCTTAAAATAAATTTATAATCAAATTGCAAAATAATTATTAATATCAATTTTAGAATACAAATTAAAAAATAATTGAAGGTAATAAATATGTAGAGTAGATATATTAATTTAATATATATATTGTAAATATTTAATATTTCAGCAAAAACTATTATCAGAGCTTTGATACCAGAAAATCTTATTTATATACTTCTATTACCACTCTAAAAAGTAATTTTGGCTTTGATACCAGTAAAAACTAGACTGGATCGTAGGGGGATTAAGCAATCCTATAGGATTTACTAAGCAACAAGCAAAAATATACTCTTAGATCTATACAAAGAATATATTAAAAAAATATATTTAAGTTTTAATTTTATTTATAAAATATAAGATTCATACAAGAAATATAAAATACAAATACAAAAATACTAGTACATGAAATTGTTATACCTAAGTGCAGATACGAATACTGTCCATTCGAATTCAGTTCCTGAATTTGTATCTAGGTTTCCATCCGATATACCAAATATTCAAATATCTATACCAAAATACAAATATAAAAATTTATAAATAATTTATGATGTTCCATATCAGACTAAACTGCAGGAACAAAGTATATTTAAACAAAATATAAAATTTTAAAATTACAATACAAAAATAAAATACAAGATTTTAAAAATAAATATTTACACTTACAGGAGTTTTACAGCACTGGAGGGATACGAGAAATGAAAGAAAGTAAGTGAGTGAGAGGGAAATGAAAACCTAAACTAACCTTGAGAAATTTCTTCAGAGCAGAGAGGAGTTCTGGAGAAAACTTCGGATGCCTTGAAGCTTCAGAAGAGGTCTTTTTTATAGGCAAAAGCCTTCTGCTTTACCTGTAGCTTTTACTGTTATTTTATCATGTTGGTCACTGTTGATGAATAGTATCTTGTTAGGAGGTATTGTATCTTTACGCATCCGGTATTGTAGATAAATAATATTTTTTTGAAAGTACTATTTATTTTACTATAGATAAATAGTACTTACTTTATACTGTTGATGAATAGTAATTTCAGCACTAATTTTACTGTGACCATGTGAAAGAATAAAGTTCCTTTTGCCTTTTTATCATACAAATTTATTTTTTCTTTTCTTTTTCCCTTTTTTCTTTTTTTCCCTGTTTTCTTTTTTCTTTTTTTTCTTTTTTCCTTTCTTTTTATTTCTTTTTACAGGAGATATGATCCCATAACAATCATCTTCATTACTGGGAGTATAATCTGAGTCAGAATCTGATTTAGAAGATGATTCAGATGATGATGTCATGGATGAGGTAGATGAGGAGTCAGAAGAAGAAGATGATGAAGGAGACTTTCTTCTTATAGACCAGATTTTTGAATGGGCTTTAGATTTCTTCGACTGGGTTTTGGTGGATGAATTAGAAGAAGAAAGTTTTATGGGCTCAGTTTAACCAAGAGGTTTTATAGGCTCAGAGGTTGAGGGAATGGACTCAACCATTTAGGCCATGATGGATTTATACTCCTCACCAGCCTGTGCAGCTGTGAGAAGAGCTTGGAAATGGGCCTTTTGAATACCAAATGAAACTGCTTGTTTAAAATCAATCTTACCATATTCCTGCTCAAAGCACCATTTTTAACAGAAAGCTCAGTGGTAGTATTGTTAAAGGAATTCCACTGTCACAACTCAACTCAAGGGCACGTGATCGACACTAGAGAACAGGAAAAACATGTGGCTTCAAGAATCCGTAGTAAGCCTGATAACTCATTTTTCGATAAATATAGATGGTGACAACAGTCACTATCTCGAACTGGACCCACTAGCCTACTAATATTTTACTTTAATATAACATCACATTATCATCATCAGATATTTATTAACAAATATATTTAACTAAACCGCATAACTAAATAAATAAGAAGATAGACAAGAAAAAAAAATACCATACCAAGTTCTAGAAAATAATTATAACATAATTGTATAATAAAACATAAACAATTAATACTCCTGCCGAGAAATAAAAAAGCAGAATGACCAAAATAAGCAATACTCCTATGCTCAACCTACAACCTGAGAAAAATGGTGATCATGAATGAGCGTTCACTCAATGAGCTATATAGTAATTAATATAATATAACTATCCCATGCATAACGTGCACATACAAATATCAATCAACCAACAAATCACATATGCAAGCAATGATAGGAGTAAGTCAATGGGGCTATACTAAACCTCAAACTGGGAAGCATATCCCCCTATTTGGCTCTCTTAGTCTATAATTTCTCTTAGAATCCAATACATAGGGTCTGCCGTAATAACTGTAGCCAAGTAGCGTTATCCGACGAACAAGCAGTGCTAAGCATGAAAATTCTCCGCCATCACGCCAGTCCTAATTTCATAATATATTATCCTCATATCATAACTTGTATCTCCGATCATGTGTGGTCCCATATCATCCTAACTATATTTGGCATCACATATTATATGCATTAAGCACATCCAACTCATACTCAATACACATTATGCTTATAACAATAATAATTATACATATATTGCACAAGAAGTCGATGCATTATTGTAGACCCTTAATTTTGACCCCAAGTTGGTACAATTCTGATTAAAGAATACCAAAATAAATTTGATTCAACTTTAAAAGATCTAAACCTACAACTTTTAAATAAGTCGGTTTGATTTTAAAAGGCATAAATTCAACTGATTAAAGCCCTAAAAATAAATTTGTTCAACCCAAATTAAAACTGTCTGGTCCATTAACTAAAAATACAAAACTAATTTCAGTCGGGGCGACCCTAGGCGACTTGAGCCACTGCTCATGTAAACCTGGAGGGCCCAGGTCAACATGAGCATGGCTCATGTCGACCTGGTTGCTTAGGCCAACACGGCCTTAGCCAATGTCGATCTGGCACACCAGATCGACATGGTCCTAAACTATTTTATGTTTTGGCCAGCTGATTTCTTAATTAGGCTAGAATTCATTTTAAAGCTGGATTATGCAGATTAGGTTTAGGGTTTTTGTGATGGTTTACCTATAAATAATAAGGTTTGATGCTAATAACAGGAGTAACAATGATTAAAAGAGAAATACCAATCAATAAGCAATAAACAACAAGAGTCAATCAGCAGCCAACAATGTTCATCAACAATCAAAGGCAGTAACCATTACCTTTGATCTTTGCTCGGCCAGAAACAATTATTGTTGGAAGCAGTAGCTTGGAATCAACAATAACTTTGGTGGAGCCTTCAACACAAGTTTCATATATTAAACTTAATTTACTTAAGCATACAATGGTCGCAACATCTTTTCTTTTAATTGTCTTGATTATTTGTTTTGATTATAATTTTAATCCAGTAATTTAAATTGTTAAACCCTAATCATCTGTTTTATAAACCAAGATTCAATTCATGTCATCTCATCCGATAGCTCAAGGTTTAAATTAATTATCAAAACCCTAATCTATTATCCAGTAATCCTACTTTCAAATTTCTCAACCTAAAAACACCAAACCCTAAGACTAGTTCATCAATCTCTCAAAACCCTAATCTAGTAAATATAAACCCTAATTCCAATAAATCTAATTCCAAAAGCCTAATCCAAAATACAAAACCTAACTTCCAAACCTTGTTACCTTAAAAATTCTAAACCCTAATCCAAATGTCCAGGAGCCCATAAATCCAAATCTTATTTCTAAATCCTAGACCCTAGTTTCCAAAACCCATAAATCCAAACCCTAAAATTCTAAACTCTAGTTCAAAAACCCTAATTTTCTTGACCCTAAAATCCAAAACCTTATTTTCCCAGTTTCCTAATCCTGACCCAGTAACTATAAACTTAAAACCCTAAAACTCTAATTTCAAAATCTGAAACCCTAAATTTGTTTATTTAATGATTTAAACTCTAGTTTTAATTATTTAATTTATTATTTGATTTTTTATATGATGTTGATTTATTTTATTTTATGATGAATGATTTAATTAATTGTTTATTTAAGACTGTATAAGGCATGCTTGAACTTCATGGGTGCCTCCATTTTTATTATGTAATTTAATTTATCATTTTAAAGTTTGAATTAATGTAAAGGACACGTTTTCACATTATTTATTTTAGACATTGGACATGGTTGTAAGGGCATGTTTTCATCTTGTATGGGGTCCTATTTATTATTTTATTTTGAACATTATTTTTCTTTAGCATGTTTTCATATTGTATGAGAGTGCCCATTTATTATTTTATTTTGAACATTATTTTGCTCTTAAGACAATGATGTTTTATTTTATTATTTGTATGTAGTATAGATAATATCATAGTAACCAAAAATTTTATAATATTTAGACCTAAAAAAGAGGCCAGTTCCAATGAACTGGGCACTATAGGGGTGCTGAGTCAATCTCACATTCTCCATGAATACCCAAGTTTTCGAAACCATTAGGGGGTTGGGTATTCCTTAGGAATCAAGTCATCCACCCCTTTTTTTCCCGACTTGTCCAAGTGGTGATCCATTTTCTTCGAATTTAGGCCCGTGTTCTCTAAGGCCCTGAGCCTAATAGTGTTGAAGTCGCAAGAACCATTCCACAGGGAGTGGGGGCGAAAATCACCACTCACAGTGGTGACTCCAGCATACAGTTCCAGCAAAAAGTTTATAGTATAAAGGTTTGTCAACAGTATCACATCAGCCTAAAAATGGCCTTTATTTAACCCATATCCCTTATACACTCCATTTTAACCCTATTAAAGACCTATTGATCTCTTTTGGTAGGTAGAGTCTATTATTAGAGATTTTTTGAATAAGCATGAATATGAGTTAGACAATGTCCAAACTTAGAAGATATCCAAACTTAACGAGACCTTTGGCTAAGTAATGTGCATGTGTCTATCTAAAGTGCAACAGTTATTGGTTAAATAGAATTGATTCCCAAGTTTAGTATAATAACTAAGGTTGTCATGTTATAGATATATTGATTTAGGAAAGTCAAGCCCTGAGGTATATTAACACTGATTTGACGAAGCCAAAATATGATTTGAAAATTAAAAAAAAAAGAGTTTTTATCATATGAGCCTCCAAGTTTAGGGAAGTGCGTTGTACTGTTGAACCTCAAAGAACATATTGGGCAGAAGTGGGCTAATGAAAGGATCACTTGCAAGGTCATGAAGAAGTTGCCAATCAATTGTGTTGAAATAGATGTTTATTGTGTTTCTGCTTGGGCCCACACTACTCGTGATTTCATATTAAAGTTAAAAGCCATGTATTGAAGGCTTCTAATATTCAAATGCAAGACCTAAATAAGCATTTGCAAAGAATCAATGGGAACACTTCAGCTGATCGCCTTGGTCTGTGAGTCAGTAGAACCATTATATGTATCGCTCATGCATATCATGCATACATGAGCATATCACACTGTATTTTTGTCTCGTATCACCTATTGTTTGTCAAAGTAAACAACAATATTCTATGAAGCAAACATTGAGAAGCAAATATGGAATTAGGGGGGGCATGAAATGCCCATTGCTTAAGAGTGATCCAATCATTTTGCAGAAACGAAGATGCATGCTTGTGCGAAGAATGAGACAAAACACAAATATCAATCAGAGCCTACATGAAAACAAAATCAGTGGTTTGAGGTTACACAGGGGGGCAAAACTTCCTTTTTTTTCAATTTTTGATTTTATACGTGTATAAAATGTTTTCAAACTCACTTTCAATATTTTGCCATGCAGGGGGCAAAGAGAGGATATGAGTGCTAGCTAAAAAATAACTGAATTTTTTTGCAAAAGGAAGAATAAAAAACAAAAGACAAAAGTTTAGTCTGGCTATAAGAGCTGAAGCCAAGCAAACAATGTCTAAGGATGAAGATCCATTTTGAAGGATGAAGACCCATTGTCCAAAGGATGAAGATTCTTTTTGAAGAGTGAAGACCCAATGACCAAGGATGAAGATCCATTATGAAAGGTGAAGAATGAAGCAATAGGCTAGAAGAAAGCCAGAACTCTCAAATGACAGAAGGTCAGTCCAGCTGGAAGAGCTGAAGTCAATCCATTAAAGAATAGAACCTATGGTCTAGAAGAAAGCTGAAACTCTCAAACGACAAGGGACGAAGAGCTAAAACCCAGCCTATATTGAATTTGTTGAAGTATCTTGATGGCACAATCGCCCAGCCTATATTGGATTTGTTGAAGTATCCTAACGGAACAACTTTCTTTGATATGATTAAAGTATCCAAGTTTGTTTCTAGTGAGATATTAGAGTCGCTCACTATCCTACCAAGATATTAGAATCACTTGGTGAATTTCATTGGGATATTAGAATTGCTCGATGGTTGTTTTCACTCACTAAGATATTAGAATCACTTGGTGACTCGAGATATTAGATTCGCTCGATAAACACATAGGGATATTAGAGTTGCCTAATAACCTGTTGAGATATGAGAATCGCTCAACAGTTTTGTTGCTTGGTCATCAGGATATTAGAGTTTCCTGATGAACCTATTGGGATATTAAAGTTACCCATTTACCCATTGAGATATTAGAGTCGCTCAATGGTTTTGTCACTTCATCATTTCATCAGGATATTAGAGTCGGCTGATGAACCTATTCGTATATTAAAGTTGCCAAAATTAATCTTAGGTCCAGAACCCAAAAATATTTTTCGAGTCCAGAACTCAATCAGAGTCCAGAACCCAAAACTAGCTCAGATCTAGAATTCAAATCATTTTCGAGTCCATAACTCAAACCAAGTCCAGATTTGAGTCCAGAACTCAAACTGGGTCTAGAATCCATCCAAAACCACTTCGGGTCAATAATCCAAATATTTTTTGAGTCCCAAAATCAAATCAGGTCTAGAACCCAAAATTATTTTTTTGAGTCCAGAACTCAATCCGGGTCCAGAATCCAAACCAGCTCGGATCAAGAACCCAAATATTTTTTGAGTCCAAAACCCAAACTGGGTCCAGAATCCAAAATCCTTTTTTGAGTTCAGAACTCAATCCGGGTCCAGAACCCAAACCAATCTGGGTTTAGAATCCAAATCAATCCGGGTCCAGAGCCCATACCAGCTCGGGTCTAGAAAATAAATCATTTTGAGTCCATAACTCAATCCGAGTCAAGAACCAAAACTAGTTCGGGTCTAAAACCCAAACAATCTCGGGTCCAGAATCCAAATAAAATCCAACAAAGGGTCCAGAGACCAATTCATTTTTGCAAAAATTAATTCAATAGTCATGTTTTTCACTCTCTGAATCAATTACTATCGTTCAAGTAGGGGGCAAACTGTAGACCCTTAATTTTAATCCCAAGTTGGTACGGTCCTGATTAAAGAATGCCAAAATAAATTTGATCCAAATTTAAAAGATCTAAACCTAATTTATAACTTTTAAATAAGTCTATTCCATTTCAAAAGGCATAAATTCAACTAATTAAAGCCCTAAAATTAAATTTGTTCAGCCCAAATTGAAATTGTCTGGTCCATTAACTAAAAATAGAATACTAATTTGAGTCAGGGCGGCCCTAGGCGACTTGAGCCATTACTCATGTCGACTTGGAGGTCTCAGGTCGACATGAGCATGGCTCATGTCTACCTGGTTGCCCAGATGGACATGAGCCAAGGATCATGTTGATCTAGTTGCCCAAATTGACATGGCCTTGGCCCATGTCAATCTGGCACACCAGATCGACATGGTCCTAAACTATTTTATGCTTTAGCCAGCTGGTTTCTTAATTAGGCTAGAATTCATTTTAAAGCTGGATTACACAGATTAGGTTTAGGGTTTTTGTGATGGTTTGCCTATAAATAATAAGGTTTAATGCTAATAATGGGAAGTTAACAATGATTAAAGGAGTAATAACAATCAATAAGCAATAACCGGCAAGAGTCAATCAACAGCCAACAACATTCATCAACAATCAAAGGCAGTAACTATTGCCTTTGATCTTTGCTCGGCTAGAAACAACTATTATTGGAAGCAGTAGCTTGGAATCAACAATCACTTTGGTGGAGCCTTCAACGTAGATTCCGTATATTAAACTTAATTTACTTAAGCATACAGTGGCCATAACATCTATTCTTTTAATTTTCTTGATTATTTATTTTGATTATAATTTTAATCCAGTAATTTAAATTATTAAACCCTAATCATCTGTTTTATAAACCAAGGTTCAATTCATGTCATCTCATCCGATAGCTCAAGGTTTAAATTAATTATCAAAACTCCAATCTATTTTCCAAACCACTAATCTATTTTCCCAGTTGCCAAAAAACCCTAAATTGCTTCCTCACTTTCAAAACTCAAATTTATTTTCCCAAACGATAAGCTATTTTCCTAAAATAATTAATTAAAAATCCTAATCTCTTTTGAAACCTTTATCCAGTAATTATACTTTCAAATTTCTCAACCTAAAAACACCAAACCCTAAGACTAGTTCATCAATCTCTCAAAACCCTATTCCAGTAAATCTAAAACCTAATTATAATTAATCTAATTCCAAAAAACCTAATCCAAAATAGAAAACCTAACTTCCAAACCTTATTACCCTAAAAATTCTAAACCCTAATCAAATGTCCAGTAGCTCATAAATACAAATATTATTTCTAAATGCTAAACCCTAGTTTCCAAAACCCATAAATCCAACTAAAATTCTAAACCCTATTTCCAAAACCCTAATTTCCTTGATCCTAAAATCCAAAACCTTATTTTCCCAGTTTCCTAATCCTAACTTTAGACTATTGATTTTGGCCCTAAACTAGTTCGATCTTACTTAAAGAAGGCTAAGCTAAATTTGGTCCGATTTTAAAAGGCTTAAACTAAATTTATGGCTTTTAATAGGTCAGTCCAATTTTTAAATGCCTAAAATATGGTAGTTCCTATTTATCATTTGAAAAATAAAATAGGTTTGATTATATTTTAAAATACAAAAATGAGGCGGACAGGACCCAAATATAAAAACCAAGATGAATTGGGACACCAATTCATCATAGACCAAGGTCCATGGCAGATTGGGAAGTCCCAATCTTCCATGGTCTTTGGTTCATGGTTGATTGGAGTGTCCCACTCCGCCATGGACCCTTAATTCGGCTCTAATATGGTTTATTAATTCCTTAATTAACATAGACTATGTTTAGGCATTTGGATTAAGTTTTAGGGTTTTACTTTAAACCTAATTATGCCTATAAATACTGATGTTTCACGTTGAAACATGCAGCAGCAATTGTGAAAGAGAATAAGCAATTAGTACGGTTTAATAAAAGCAACACAGAAGCAACAACCAAGCGAACTCCAGCCAAAAATTACAGTTGATCCAGGCAGTAGCCGAGGTTTAAATCAGGGTTTGTTTCAACTAATTAATTTTGATGGAACCAACGACGGAGGTTTGGCTTCAATTATTGATTTATTTATACTTACAGTATCTTCACTTTTTGATTTATAAATTATTTAACATTCTAATTTATTTATTTTGATGACCGTTTTGATCCGACAGTTTAATTGTTAAGGCCTTAATTCTATATTTTATAAAACCACCACTCAATCAATTAGACCATCCAGTAGCTTAAGATTTAAATTGATTACTAAAAACCCTAAACTATTTTACAATTCCAAAAACCCTAAACTATTTTGTTAACTCCCAAACCCTAATTGTTTTCTTGATTTTCCAAAACCCTAATTTGTTAAATCTATTTTCTAATATCCAGTAACCTCAATTCCTTAAACCTCAAACATTAAACCGAATGTTCCAGAAACCTAAACCCTAATATCCATGCAAACCTAAAATCCCAAGTCTAGAATTCCAAAACCCTAGTTTAGAATATTTAATCCTAATCCAAAAATTTAATCCTAATTCCCAATAACCCTAACTTAAAACCTAAATTCTAAACCTTAGCTACAGAGATCTCAAAATTCCTACAACCATAGTTAAACCTTAATCCTATTAGTTACCAAAATCAACTTCATCTAGTATTGTAAAATCAACCTTTTAAAATCTAAAAACCTTAATTTTGTTTATTTAATGATTTAAATTCTACTTTTAATTATTTATTTGATTTGTTATTCATTATATGATGGATGGTTTATTTTATTCTATGATGGATGTCTTGTGTTGATTATCGTGCCTGAATGATTTAATTTGCTTAATTAATTATTTACTTGATTTCTTAAATTGTAAAAAGGTACATTTTCACTTTGTGGGTGCCTCGATTTTTTATCATATAATTTATGTTATTTAAAGTTCTGGATTAATGTAAAGGGCATGTTTTCACTTTTTGGTGAGTGTCCTATGCATTTTATTTTATTTTAGATATTGGATATGATTATAAGGACATGTTTCCATCTCGTATGGGTGCCCCTTTATTGTTTTGTTTTGAACATTGTTTGGATTTTAATATAATGATATTTTATTTTAATATTAGCATATAGTATGGATAATATCATATTAATTAATAATCTTATAATATTTGGACCTAAAAAGGAGGCCGGTTCTAATGAACCGGGCACTGTGGTGGTGCTGGGTCATTCTCACCTTCCCCACGCGTATCCAACTTTTTGAACCCAATAAGGGGGTTGGGGATTCCTTAGGAATTGAGTCATCCACCCATTTCTTTTTCTAGCCTGTCTGGATGGCGACTCCATTTTCTTCGGGTTTTGGTCTGTGTTCTCTAAGGCCCTGAGCCTAACAGTGCCAAAGTCACAAGAACCATTCCACATGGGAGTGGAGGAAAAAATCCCCACTGTGCCCGCTCATAGTGGTAACTCCACTGGGGATAATAGAAGTTGATTCTGTTGGTCTTTATATTATTTTATTCTTTTTTATTATGATATTTTCCATTGCATCATTTTAGATTGCATTGTGAGTGTGAGTTAGGATGCCCGTGTAAACCGTGTTGTGTTATGTAAGGGATACCATACTTTCACACAAGGTATGGTGATCGAGCATGGCATAACCACTCATAGCCTTGTACCATTTGGTATATACTTGCTATGAGAACCTAAGCTTTTCAACCTAAAGACTAAAACCCATATATTTGGCCTAGTTAGTTTTCTTAGGTTTTTGACCCAATGCTTGTTGTTTGATTATGGTTGATATATCTTAGTTTAGATCATGGCCTATTTGATTTGTTCTTTCCTGATATGACCTAATTACATTATAAGCCCTAAATAATTTTATGTTTTTGAGCCCAAAGGCCAAAGTTATTTTCAAAATGTTTGAAGATGGTCTTTGGACATAAAACCTTTTTCCAAAATGGGTCAAAAATTCTTTCTATATTATGGCCCAAGTTCAAAGCCCAAATCTATTTCAAACAAATCTTTTCACAATGGGCTTTGAAACAAAAATATTTTCACCTCATGGCCCAAGCTAAAAGCCCAAAATTCATTTGCAATGAACTTTGAAACAAAACTATTTTAAGTAAACCTTTTCAATGGGATTTAAAATAAAATCATTTTTAACAAATCTTTTGTTAAATGGGCTTACAACTAATTAGATCAATTATAAAATATTTAAAATCAATTGTGGGCCTAGTTCATGCTAAGACTTATTAATCATGGGATTGTTTGTGCCATGAATCATTGGTTTTCTTTTCAAATGGGAAAATCTATTTATGATAAGCCTTTTAATTTAGTTTTAATTCGATATAGCATAAAAGTTGCCTTTTGTTGACCCAATGGATTTGGACCTAATTAATGGAAGTTATCATGGATTGAATTCTAAGTTTGAAAATACAATTATTGGTTAAACCATCTGAGATAATTTTTTAGAAATAAGATGCCCCATGTTGGTAATTTGTTGGCCATATACCTAGGAAAAAAGACTCGCCATTCGTGTGCGGAAGTTATAAGGTTGGAAGGTTTGTTCCTACTATTTTGATTTGGTTTGATTTGTTTGTTACCTGTGCATCCATGTATGCATGAATACATGCATTTTCATTTCATATCATTGATCCTTTTTGGCTCACAGCTCTCGAGTGTAGCAGTTCAAAAGCTTACAATAATCCGACCTACGTCAGTGACTCAGAGTTCAGTGAAAATTCAATCAATTTCTCATTAAAAGCAATGGAACCTGAACAGATTCAGAAGATGTTGGATGACTCCCTTAAAGTCAAGATAGAAGAACTAAAGGGGGCCCTGACTGAGATCATGAAAAACCAAATGGCTGCAATGTTTGGGAATACTGCTGAAGCATCTGCAAGTACCAAGAAAGATAAGAGAAAGGATAAAGTTGGTGACATAGTCTTCGATGATGAAAAAATGGTTATGGATGGTGATGAATACCGGGCTCGGTATTTTCAAGATCCTCAAGATAAGGAGTCAAAGGATGTGGAGAATTCAACTGTTGAAAAGACCGAGACTTCTGATATTGAGAAGATGATTGCTGATCTAGAAAAGAAGTTTGAGAAGAAGTTAAAAACTGAAGAAATGTTAGAGGTGGACAAACTGTTTGAACAAGATGAGGAGGTCCTGTACAAATTCAAAATGCCTGCTTTTGCTAAGTACAATGGCATAGGAAATCCACACTTGCATTTTAAGCAATACATCACTGCCATGCAGTTTGCCCGGGCTACTAAGGCTTAAACTCTAAGGTACTTTATGCATTCACTGAATCTTATTATGCAAAACTGACTCAATATCTTAGAGGAGAACACTAAAAAAGATTGGAATCTGCTGTACAAAGCCTTTATTTAGCAGTATGGGTATAATGTGGAATTGAAAGTTACCGTAATGGAGGTAGAGTCAATTAGACAGAAGCAGAATGAAAATTTTATTAACTATGTGAAGAGGTAGAGAAGTAAAGCTGCTCTTTTCAAAAAGATGCCTGATGAGTTTGACATTAGAATGATAGTGAGAAGTGTCCTGCCGAACCTTCGTGAGAGACTGCGCTATATGCTTATTAAGGATTTCAAAGATCTTCTTCAAGCTGGCTTGCAAATTAAAGAATAGGAAAGGGAGAAGAACTATTTTTATGGGAGAAGGAATGAAAAGGGAAATTCCTAAGCTGGTGATCAGAGCGCACAAAAGGTGGTAGATGTCAATGCAACAATTGGTTAAGAAAATAAAAGACAGTTTTCAGCTCTAGGGAAACCTTTTTCTTGGGTTTTCAATAAGCTGCAAAAAAAAAAGTATTGTTATAGCCATTGGCCCCTTGACCTTTGCCGAATCCTTTACCCTTAAAATTTGATATTAAAGCCTTTTTCCATAAGGACATGAGACAAACAAATGCTTGCGACTCAAACATGAGATCCAAAATTTGATCGAAAGTGGAAGGTTGCCTGAACCTAACAAGCCCAACACCAAAAGCAATCATTTGCCTGAATTTAGAAGAGTGCCACCACCAACAAGCTTCATGATAGAAGGAGGATTGATAGAGAGTTTTGTCTTGTCATCATTTCAAGATGTGGATGGAGGAATTATGGATGAGGAGGTGATGATCATTGCCCCTGACATGTCCCAATAGATGAAGCATTATTCGACTCTAACTCAATAAAACCTCCCTTGGCTTATTTAGTTATCTGTTTCATTTTCTTTCTTTGACATTTTCTGGATCAATTATATTTTTCAAATTTGTATTGTTTGAATAAATTACTTTCATCAATTTTTTGTTAGTCTTTGTTCATTTTTATGTTCAATCGATGATGAGTCTACCTTGATATTCATAAATTAGTATATCTATGCATCATGATCTGAATGACTTTACTAGGATAGGGAATTGTTCTATAGCATTGAGTTGTGTATGCTTACTTAAAGAGGGCTCCTGCATAATTATCTTTGTATAGGTCCTAGTCAATCTTAGAACATGTTTTGGTAAACTTTTGAGTTAAAATTAAACTCTGCTTATTTAAGGGAGAAATGATCTAGGCATTGTTTGGTTAGCCAACAACTAGTATCCACCTTATTAATATCAATCCCTAATTTGTCCGCTCTGAGCCTTCATAAGATTTTAGCTTGCTTTTTATTTTCTTGTGAACCTTGATAACCTACCTTGGGCTATTGTGATACTTATGAAAAGTCTGATGACCAGTGATGTAAAGGGGCAAGAAGATCAAGGAAGAGGATGCAAAGTCAAGACCATAAGGATAGTTGAAATTTACCTGAATTGGACTTAATATCTTAGCTCTATCAAGGCAACAAAGGATTCATCCTTCTTGAAGCAAACTCATCCTACCCTATTCATAGCCAGAAGCATAGAATGGTGCAAACAAGACAACTCTCTTGGAGCTAGGAAAACAAAAAAAGGAGAGAAAAAGGAGAAAAAGAAGGAAAAGGAAGAAAAAAAAAGAGAGAAAAAAGAGAAAAAATTAAAATAATAAAACTACAAAAGAGCGATTTAGAAAGCCAACCAAGTTCTTTTTACCTAAAGTAAGCAGAAGACTCCCACTTAGTTTATGAGGACATATTGACTTGAATTGGTCCAATCCAGCCAGAGATTCAACCAAAATCAGAGAATGGCTGTCTAGTTCATGAGACCCATCACACCTCCTAGTCAGTAATCTTGAAACTCCTATACTTGAAAATCCTACAGAGAAAAAGGACAAAATGATAAAATGCTAAAAAAAGAAGAAGAAGAAAGAAGAAAAAGTAAAAAAAAAAGAAGTAAAAGAAAAGGAATGAGGCTCTCAAACGTTTTGCAAAGGTAAAGATTGTCCAAATCAAGATCCAGATTAATATCTAGAAGAATGTTCAAAGCTCTATCTTTTCATGTTCCCAACTGTCTAAGGTTCCAACAAGAAGTTTATAGTGTGTGACAGTTTGTCCATAGTGTTACATCGACTCTAATTTATAAATGGCCTCCACTTAAACCATGTCCCATATAGAGCCCATTTCAAACCTATTAAATACCTGTTGATCTCTCTTGGTAGGTAGAGTCTATTAGTAGAGATTGTTTAAATAAGTGTGCATATTAGATAAATAATATTTAAACTCAATAAGACCTTTGGCCAAATGATGTGTATGTGCCTATCTGAAGTGCAATAGTTCTTGCTCAAATGGAAATGATTCCCAAGTTTAGTATAGTAACTAGGGTTGTCATGTTATAGATATATTAATTTAGAACAATTGAGTCCCGAGGTATAATGAAACTGATTTGACAAAGCCAAAATATGATTTTAAAATTAAAAAATGTTTTTCATACAAAACCTTCCAGTCAAGGGAAGTGTGTTGAATTGTCAAACCTCGAAGGATATATTGGGAAAAAGAGGCTAGTGAAAGGATCACTTATAAGGTCATGAAGAAGTCGCCAATCAAATGCATTGAAATGGATGTATCTCTGACTATGCTACTTGGGCCCCCCACTACTCATGTCTTCGATGTCTTGAAAGCCATAAATGCAGTGTCTTCTACCATTTTAATGCAAGACACGAATGAGCATCTGGAAGGAATCTATGAGAGCACTTCAGCTGATCACCTCGGTCTATGAGACGTCTAGAAACACTTTAAGTATTATTCATGCATATCATGCATATATGAGCGTCTATTCTTTGTCAAAGTGAATAGCAGACACCCTGTGAAGTAAATAATCAGAAATAGATATGGAATTGGGGGGAATGGAAGGCACATCTCTTGAGAAAGATCCAGTCACTTTGGAGAAATAAAGATGCATGCTTTACAAAAAACCAAATAAAATACAAGCATCGATCAAAGCCTGCATGAGAACAAAATCATTGGTTTGATCCTACACAGGGGGAAAAACTTTCTCTTTTCAATTCTTGATTCTATGCATAATATTTTTAGACTCATTTTTAATATTTTGCCACGCAGGGGGCAAAGAGAGAATATAAAGGCTAACTAAAAAATAACTAAATTTTTTGCAAAAGGAAGAACACAAGAAGAAAGTAAGAACCCTAAAAGAATAAAGATACAAAAGACAAATGATCAATCCAGGTAGAAGAGCTGTAGCCAATACAGGATAATGTCCAAGGATGAAGATCTATTTTGCAGGGTAAAGACCCAATCTCCAAAGGATACAGATCCATATTGAAGGTTAAAGACCCAAACTCCAAAGGATAAAGATCCATCTTGAAGGGTAAAGGCCCAATCTCCAAAGGATAAAGATCCATCATGAAGAGTAAAGATCCAAATCTCCAAAGGATAAAGTTCTATTTTTGAAGGGTAAAGACCCAATCTCCAAAGGATAAAGATCCATTTTTGAAGGATAAAGGCTCACAATCCATTAGAGAATGGAACAACCAGTTAGAAGAAAGATAAAACTCTCAGTTGACAAAAGGTCAGCACAATCCATTAAAGAATGGAACAAATGGCTAAAAGAAAGTCAGAACTTGTAGTTGACAAAAGGTTAGTAGAATCCATTAAAGAATAGAACCAATCGGCTAGAAGAAAGTTAGAATTCTCAAATGACAAAGGAATGATCAAGCTAGAAGAGCTTAAGTCACGGGTCAAGTACCTAAATTAAATCTAATCTCGGGTCAAGAACTCAAAATTCAGTACCGAGTCGAGAACCTCGAGAACCTAAAATTTAGTATCGAGTCGAGAACCTAAGATTCAATATTAGGTCGAGAACCCAAATCTAGTTTGGGGTTGAGAACCCAAATCCCACCTAGGGTTGAGAACCCGAATTCAGTCTTGGGTCGAGAATCCAAAATCTAATTTTGGGTCGAGCACCTTAATCAAGTTTTGGGTTGAGCACCCTAATTTAGTCTTAGGTCGAGAACCCAAAATCCAGTCTCGGGTCGAGCACCCAAACCCAAATTATTTTTGAGTCCAGAACTCAATTTGGGTCAAGAACACAAACAAATCCGGACCAAACCTGCTTAGATCCAGAACCCAAATCATTTTTGAGTCTAGAACTCAATTGAGGTCCATAACCCAAACAATTTCTAGTCCAGAACTCAAACATGCTCGGGTCCAAAACTCAAATAATTTTTGAGTCCAGAACTCAGTTCGGGTTCAGAACCCAAATCAGCTCGGGTCCAGAATCCAAATCATTTTTGAGTCCAAAACTCAATCCAAGTCTGAGTACCCAAACTGATCTAGATTCTAAGTCAAACCGACCTCGGGTCTGGAACCAATTCTTATCAAAATCATGTTGCTTTTCACTCTCTCTGATTAAATTCAAGATCGTTCAAGCATGGGGCAAACTGTAGACCCCTAAACCAGTTCGATCTTAATTAAAGAAGGCTAAGTAAATTTGGTCCGATTTTAAAAGGCTCAAACTAAGTTTATGGCTTTAAATAGATCGGTCCAATTTTTAAATGCCTAAAATATGGTGGTTCAATTTTAAAAGATCCTAAATCAAGTCCTATTTTTCATTTGAAAATTAAAACAAGTTTGATTATATTTTAAAATACAAAAATGAGCCGGAGAGAACCCAAATATAAAAACCATGATGAATTGGGACACCAATTCATCATGGACCAAGGTCCATGGAGGATTGGGAAGTCCTAATCTGCCATGGTCTTTGGTTCATGGTGGATTGGAGTGTCCCACTCTACGATGGACCCTTAATTTGGCTCTAATACAGTTTATTAATTCCTTAATTAACATGGACTATGTTTAGGCTGTTGGATTAAGTTTTAGGGTTTTACTTTAAACCTAATTATGCCTATAAATACTGATGTTTCATGTTGAAACAGGCATCAACATTTGTGACAGAGAACAATTAGTACAGTTTAATAAAAGCAAGACAGAAGCAACAACCAAGCGATCTCCAGTCAAAAATTATAGTTGATCTAGGTAGTAGCCGAGGTTTAAATCAAGGCTTGTTTCAACTAATTAATTTTGGTGAAACCAACGACGGAGGTTTGGCTTCAATTATTGATTTATTTATACTTACAGTATCTTCACCTTTTGATTTATAAATTATTTAACATTCTAATTTATTTATTTTGATCACCGTTTTGATCCGGCAGTTTAATTGTTAAGGCCTTAATTCTATATTTTATAAAACCACCACTCAATCCATTAGACCACCCTAAACTATTTTAAAATTCCAAAAACCCTAAACTATTTTGTTAACTCCCAAACCCTAATTGTTTTCTTGATTTTCCAAAACCCTAATTTGTTAAATCTATTTTCTAATATCCAGTAACCTCAATTCCTTAAACCTCAAACATTAAACCGAATGTTCCAGAAACCTAATATCCCAAGTCCAGAATTCCAAAACCCTAGTTTAGAATATTTAATCCTAATCCAAAAACTTAATCCTAATTCCCAATAACCCTAACTCAAAACCTAAATTCTAAACTTTAGCTCCAGAGATCTCAAAATTCCTACAACCATAGCTAAACCTTAATCCTATTAGTTACCAAAATCAATTTCATCCATTATTGTAAAATCAACCTTTTAAAATCTAAAAATCCTAATTTTGTTTATTTAATGATTTAAATTCTAGTTTTAATTATTTATTTGATTTGCTATTTATTATATGATGGATGGTTTATTTTAGTCTATGATGGATGTCTTGTGTTGATTATCATGCTTGAATGATTTAATTTGCTTGATTAATTATTTAGTTGATTTATTGAATTGTAAAAGGGTACATTTCCACTTAGTGGGTGCGTCAGCTTTTCATCATGTAATTTGTGTTATTTAAAGTTCTGGATTGATGTAAAGGGCACGTTTTCACCTTTTGATGGGTTTTCTATGTATTTTATTTTATTTTAGATATTGAATATGGTTGTAAGGGCATGTTTTCCATCTCGTATGGGTGCCTATTTATTGTTTTGTTTTGAACATTATTTGGATTTAATATAATGATGTTTTATTTTAATATTCACATGTAGTATGGATAATATCATATTAATTAAGAATCTTATAATATTTGAACCTGAAAAAGAGGCCGGTTCTAATGAACCAGGTGCTGTGGGGGTGCTGGGTCATTCTCACATTCCCCATGTGTACCCAACTTTCCTAACCCAAAAAGGAAATTGGGGACTCCTTAAGAATCGATTCATCCATCCATTTCTTTTCTCCGAATTTAGGCCCGTGTTCTCTAAGGCCCTGAGCTTAATAGTGCCAAAATCGCAAGAACCATCCCATATTGGAGTGGAGGCAAAAATCCCTACTCACACTGACCCAATAACTATAAACTTAAAACCCTAAAACCCTAATTTTAAAATCTAGAACCCTAAATTTGTTTTTTTAATGATTTAAGCTTTGCTTTTAAATATTTATTTGATTATTTGATTTGTTATATGATGGATAGTCTATTTTATTTTATGATGGATGTTTTAATTTTTATACTTGAATGATTTAATTAATTATTTATTTAGATTTTAAGACTGTAAAAGGCATGTTTCCACTTCGTGGGTGCCTCAATTTTTATTGTGTAATTTAATTTATCATTTTAAAATTTAGATTAATGTAAAGAACACATGTTCACCTTATTTATTTTAAACGTTGAACATGGCTGTAATGGCATGTTTTCATCTTGTATGGTGCCTATTTATTGTTTTGTTTTGAACATTATTTTGCTTTGGCATGTTTTCATCTTGTATGGGTGCTCATTTATTATTTTGTTTTGAACATTATTTTACTTTTAATACAATGATGTTTTATTTTATTATTCGTATGTAGTATGGATAATATCATAGTAACCAAGAATTTTATAATATTTTGACTTGAAAAGGAGGCCGAATCCAATGAACCGGGTGCTGGGTCATTCTCACATTCCCCAAGTGTATCCAACTTTCATAACCCATTAGGGGGTTAGGGATTCTTTAGGAATCGAGTCATCCACCCCTTTTTTCCCTGCCCTTCCGGGTGGTAACTCCATTTTCTTCGGGTTTAGGCTTGTATTCTCTAAGGCTCTGGGCCTAACAGTATTGAAGTCGTAAGAACCATTCCACCCGGAGTGGAGGCAACAATCCTCACTCAAAATTATGCAAATGTAATTATGAACATAAATTAAGAGAGTAGGATATTATATTATTCTATATAACTCACAGGTTTATGGAAACCCAATGATTCTCCTCTGATCATTTGATTGGAAACAGAGGACACCTTAAAGTATTTTCAATTGACAATAAAAACTATAGAGATTCTGCTGAATTTTCAGCAGAGTCTCCTCTATAACTATGATATTTCCTCCTGAAACAAAACGAGAACACACTTCAAAAAATCCACAATAGTCAACGTCAAACCAATTGCCCCATCTGGACCACCATTACAATTCTTAATAACTCAAATATAAACCCAACGTACATCTCACAAATACAATAACAATAGTTTATTAAATCGACGTTAATCTTATTATTTAATCTATTAATAAAATATTCACTTAAAATTTTAAGATATATACTAATTCAATTTTGAATAATTCTTAGAAAATTATTATGTAACCATCCCTCAATTACCATTAATTACCATATAATTTATTTACCTCACTTTATAAAAATGACTTGGTTATTTTAATTATAAAAATAGTAATTTTAATCAAGTAATTAGTTTTAATTTTTTTTAAACATACTAATTTAACCATTTAATTTAATTACTTAATACTCTATTAACTTATTTAATATTTAATAATTAACTCAATTAAAATTATAATCTTTAAATTACAAATCTTTACATAAAATTATAATATAATTTAATCAAACTCATTAAATATTTTTCCATAATTATTATAACCTAGCAGTTTATTTTAATCAATTTTCCATTTAATTTATACTAATTAATAAAAATTTTCATTAATTATAACTAATTTAGATTATATATATATATATATTCTAAATATATATTTTAATTTTATAAATTATTACTTAACAATTAATTAGTTTTAAATTAACACATTTAAAATATCTAAATTTTAATCTATTAATCTATCAATCATTAATTATATTTATTTATTTCTTTAATTATATAAAAAATTACTATCATAACTCACAATTCATTTTATTATCTAATTATAAATTTCTACTAATTAAATACTAAAAATTTATAATAATTAACCTTCAATTATTCATTTCAATCTATTTATTTATTTATTATATTTTTTATCATCATCGAAATAGTAACTCCGTCACCAGAATAGTTTTGTCGCTGCTAAAAAATAATGACCGAATTTCGACCAACCTAAAACGTACTCTAAAATTTATAAATAATATACCAAAATGAAGCTCATGAGGAGAGGAGTCGAATGGTACCTAAATTGTCATGAAAGGAGGTCAAAAAATGAGCAAAAACTCCAGTCAAAGTCATCGGCGGAAGCACTAATCCGAGAGTTTCGAACATTGCATGAATAGTGATCTAGCATCGGACGGCTGTGATCTTGGTGACGTTGGACTCGTCGAATGATGAGCTTTCCAATAGTGTGAGAGGTGTAGATAAATGATGGACAAATGGTGGTAGATTGGAGAAAAACCAATTTGTCCCTCTCTCCCTCTCACTTTCTCTCTCCTCATTTATGCTCTTTCTCTCTCTTCCTCTTTTCTTCTTTTTTTTGTTTCCTTCTTCTCCTTTTTCTTATAATTATTATATATATTTTTAAATTTTTATTTTTCTCTTTTTATTTTTTAAATATTAAATATTTATTTAATTAATAATAATATTTAAATATTATATTAAAATAATTAAAAAATTGTGTTATTACAATCTTCCCCCATTTATAAAAACTCGTCCTGGAATTTTAAAACTAAGGTAAATACTCAAGTAAAAAAACCAAACTCCTCATGCTTCCCTGCGCATTCTGTTATATTATCCTAAAAACTATAACTAATGCTCTTGGATCGACTATTCTATCACTTTGAGATCTTACCCAACTATTACCATAATTTATCTCCAAATGTTTGAACAACCATTTTAGACCTTACTCTCATATGTTTACCTCTATATTCCCAATCCTTACAATTTTATAACTCTCGTCTCTTGCACACTTTTCAAATACCAATATCATAGTTATTCCTAAATTATAAATCATTATGCATACTTTTTCTATTCAATCAATTCAAATATCAAATCAAATTCCTTATCATCAACCATTAAAGTCAAAATTCAAAATTTTAATCCATCAATTAATTCATTTAAACCTTAGGATATAAATTAGTCATTCCTACTTAAGATGTCCTTGTTCCATATTGACCATAATTGAATTGATAATACTATTCTATATATTTGTCTAACTAAACCTGTAACACCCCTACATCCGGTACACGCATACTACAAACACCACAATGTAATATTCGTGCACTGAACATAGGGATGCTACGGTTTTCCCTAACATTCAAATCATTTTAAAATGATACCATAATCTTTCTCATTATACATTAAAGAAAATAAGTAATTAACTTATAATATAAAAAAATAGATATATATACATTTACTTAATACGCAGCGAAATTTATAAAATATTTACATATATGAATACTCTCAAAACTATATTTACAATTACACATATATTTGCATTAAAATCAATACTTTACAAAATATAAAGGAGTTATACATGATTGGCAGCTCTTCTCTGATCTTTAAGTCCCAAAATAAATTCTTCAATGTCTACTCTCACTCGGTCTCGAGGAACTCTTGGGTTCAACTCTGTCACCTGCGCGATTAACACTATCGCGCTAAGCCAACGGCTTAGTAGTATAAAGTATGCTAGCATTATGCTTTAATGCAATGCAATGTCATACATGTTAATAATCAATACAACTTCATAGATGGAAAGATAATATCACACCTTTGTATTTCATAAATCATACACATATCAACATATTACATTTCCAAAGTCCTTCATAAATCTCATTATTCAATTATTTTACCATCAATGAATCATCTTTAAACAAAGACAAGCATGGGCCCAAAATACACTAATATGCCATTCAATTTTCAGAGTTAATGCTTTGGTTTTGTTGTCACATTTATCATTATCATTATCCCAACTAGGCTTCAAGGATTAGGTTCAACCAAGCTTCAAGGGGAACAAAGCATGCTAAGTATCAACCCAACTTGGCTTCAAGAACCAACCCAACCTAGCTTCAAGGGTTGTAACATCCCAATTAGGCTTCAAGGACTAGACCCAACCAAGCTTCAAGGGGAGTAAAACATGTTAAACTTCTACCCAACTTGGCTTCAAGGATCAAGCCCAACCTAACTTCAAGAGATTGTTACTAATAGAAGGCATGCCACCAACAACAAAACTCTGAAAATAGAATAACACATTAGACACACAATTCATTTATTATCTCATCATCAATTCCATTTTCAATTCTCATTATCAATTAGGCAAACATGCCTCATTAAAGTCATTATAGCCAATCACAATGGCTTTACATTCCATCACATCTCAATCCACATTACAAATACATAATCATTTGCATCATCATATCTTTCACATTATTCATGTAACATCATTGATAATACATAACAAAGTATAATATTCATCTGAATTAGCAATGTAATAATGCAATATTTGTACTTACCTCAATAACAATTCACACAACTCTAAACACTTCCTTTTCCAAGATTCTTTTACTTCTTAGATCAATGACAAATCCCTTTCTTCAAGACCTAATCCAAAAATAATAACATACACTTGCTTAGGGATACATATGAGATAATCAAGTTAAGAGTTAACTAGGACAACTCTAAACATGACACGCTCAACCACACGGGCGTGTCCCTGACCGTGCCCTAACTCCACAACACAGAAGCTTTTACACGCTCAGAACCACGGGCGTGTCACTGGGCGTGTAATACATTCTGCCTCTCTGAAAAATATCAACACGTCCAACAACGTGGGCGTGCTCATGGCCGTGTAAACTCTCCAATCTCACAGTAGCTATGACACGCTCAATAACACGGGCGTGTTACTGGTCGTGTCAAACCTACTGCCTCCAACACAATTGACACGCCTAAAACTCTGGACGTGCTCCCGGGCGTGTCAGGCCAAAAACTCAGATTCCGGCCAAAACCACAAAACACCCAACAAAACACTTCTTTTCACCAACATCCTCTTCAAACAAACTTAACAAAACATACCCAAAAACCATCTTAACTTACAAAAATACCCAAAACAACTCCACATCTATAGCAAACACAAATCACAAATCACAACACAAACCCTAAACACAAATACAACACCATCTCTTCCAACCAACTTACTCTTTTCTTCAATCCATCCTTATAATCCATAATCAATCTAATCAAACACTCTTAAACATATCACAATCAAACAACATACTCTTACAAATCTATCAAACTCAAACACAACTTCAAATAAGCAAAGAAATCAAAAGAGGACTTACCAAAGTAATGAAACTTCTTGAATCACCAACTTGATCACTTAGATCTTCCTTCAATTTGAGCTTAGAACATTAAGATCCTCTCTTGGTCTCTTGCTTTCTCTTGTCTTTGGAGGAGCCGGCCACTTCAATGGAAAAGAAGAAAAGAACAATGAAGAAACAAAGTCAACTTCTCTTTAAATCTCCACCAAGCATTTCCAAAAAGTCAATTACCCAAATACCCTCTTCTCACTTACTTTTAACTCTCTTCACTTACATGCCCTTATTAGTAATTTCACCAATAACCAAATAAATATCTTCATCCCTTGACTCTCCATTTTTGACTTATGTATATGTTATTTATACTTCCATATATACAACATATACATTTTCTTTTAATTTATTTTCTCTTGCAAATTAACATATACATTCTATCCAATTTAAAACAACAACAATATTCAAAACTTCTAAGGCATACATTGGGATATTACAATTCTCCCTCTCTAAAAAAAAAATTTCGTCCTCGAAATTACCTGATATCAAGTCTGAAACAATTGAGGATACTGATCTCGCATAGTTTGTTAACTTTCCCAAGTTGCCTCTTCCTTTGCATGATTCTTCCACAAAATCTTCACAAGTGGCACTTTCTTATTTCTCAATTCTTTCACTTCACGTGCCAAAACGGCAATTGATTCTTCTTCAAATGTCAGATCTGGACTCACTTCGATTTCAATTGGCAATACATGAGATGGATCCGACCTGTACCTCCTCAACATAGAAACATGGAATACATTATGGATCCTATCCAACTCAGGTGGCAAAGCAAGCCGATAAGCAACTGGCCCAACTCTTTCCAAAACTTCATACGGTCTAATGAAACGAGGACTTAGCTTTCCTCTTCGACCAAATCTCAAAATCTTTTTCCAAGTAGACACTTTCAAAAATACTTTATCTCCTACATTAAACTCAATATCTCTCCTCTTCAAATCTGAATAAGACTTCTGTCGGTCTGAAGCTGCTTTCAACCTATCTCGAATCATTTTTACTTTCTCTTCAGTTTCTTTAACCAAATCAGGACCAATTAACTTACCTTCACCAAGTTCATTCCAACACAGAGGTGTCCTACACCGTCTACCATACAACGCTTTGAATGGTGCCATACTAATGCTGGATTGATGACTGTTATTGTATGCAAATTCCACAAGTGGCAAGAATCTATCCCAACTTCCAGAGAAATCAATGACACAACTTCTCAACATGTCCTCAATAATCTGTATCACTCTCTCTGACTGCCCATCTGTCTGCGGATGAAAAATAGTGCTAAAGTGCAGTCGAGAACCCAAAGCACCATGTAAACTCTTCCAAAACCTTGAAGTAAACCGGGGATCTCGATCAGACACTAAAGAAATTTGGACACCATGCAACTTCACAATCTCATGGATATACAGCTCAGCTAACCTCTCCAGAGAATAATCCATCCAAACTGAAAGAAAATGAGCTGTCTTAGTCAACCTATCAACAATTACCCAAATAGCATCATACTTCCTTTGTGTCAATGGTAGACCAGACACAAAATCCATTGTCACTCTTTCCCATTTCCATTCAGGCACTGATAAAGGTTGAAGTAACCCTGTTGGAACTTGATGCTCAGCTTTTACCCTCTGACATGTGAGACATTTGGATACAAAATCTGCAATGTCTCTCTTCAACCCAGACCACCAGTAATACTGTTTCAAATCATGATACATCTTTGTATTGCCCGGATGCATAGCAAATACTGACTGATGTGCTTCTTCTAAAATAATCCTTCTCAAATTAACATCATCAGGTACACACAATCTATTCTTAAACCAAAGACTCCCATAACTTCTCACAATAAAATCTCGACTCTTTCCATTCTGGCAATCTGAAATAATCTTTTGAATCTTCTCATCAGCCAATTGAGCTTCTTTAATCTGATCCAACAATACCGGTTTCAATTGCAACTGTGCCATCAATGCACCATCATCACAAGATACAAAACTAGCATGCAACGCTCTCAACTCAACAAGCAACGAGAGCGAATAAACAGTCAAACCTGCTAAAGACTTCCGACTTAAGGCATCAGCAACAACATTTGCCTTACCAGGATGATAGTCAATCAGGCAGTCATAGTCTTTGATCAACTCCAACCATCGTCTTTGTCGAAGATTCAGCTCCTTCTGAACATCCAAATATTTCAAAGTTTTATGATCTGTATAGATAAAACATTTCTCCCCATATAAGTAATGTCGCCAAATCTTCAAAGCAAACACTATACCTGCCAATTCTAAATCATGAGTCGGATAGTTAAGTTCGTGCGGCTTCAACTGCCGAGAAACATAAGCTATAACTTTACCCTCTTGCATCAAAACACAACCCAAACCATTATGTGAAGCATCACTGTAAATCACATATGGTTTATCTTCCACAGGTAAAGTAAGAACAGGCGCTTGAGTCAACATCTCTTTCAACTGCTCGAAGCTAGCTTGACACTGATCCGTCCACACAAATCTAACTCCCTTTCGAAGTAATCTGGTAAGTGGAGTAGCTATCAAAGAAAATCCTTTTACAAACCGTCGGTAATAGCCTGCCAAACCCAGAAAACTTCTAACTTCAGTCACAGACTTTGGTGGACTCCAATTCAAAAAAAGTTTCGACCTTACTCGGATCAACTCTAATACCCTCCGCTGAAACTATATGACCGAGAAAAGTCACTTGGTCAAGCCAAAACTCACACTTCGACAGCTTAGCAAACAATTGCTTCTCTCTCAAAATTTGCAACACAATTCGCAAATGCTTATCATGTTCCTCCTCATTACACGAATACACCAAAATATCATCGATAAAAACTACCACAAACTGATCCAAATAGGGCCTAAACACCCTATTCATCAAGTCCATAAAAACTGCAGGTGCATTCGTCAAGCCAAAAGGCATAACTAGAAACTCATAATGCCCATACCTTGTACGAAAAGCTGTTTTAGGAACATCTTCAGCTCTGACCCTCAACTGATGGTACCCTGATCTCAAATCAATCTTGGAAAACACTGCTGCACCCTTCAATTGATCAAAGAGATCATCAATTCTAGGCAAAGGATATTTATTTTTAATGGTCACCTTGTTCAATTGCCTATAATCGATACACAATCTCATAGTACCATCCTTCTTCTTCACAAATAAAACAGGAGCTCCCCACGGTGAAACACTAGGGCGAATAAACCCTTTATCTAACAACTCCTGCAACTGCACCTTCAATTCTCTCAATTCAGCAGGTGCCATTCTATAAGGAGTAATAGAGATAGGAGTGGTACCAGGCAATAATTCAATACCAAACTCCACCTCTCTCTCAGGAGGTAACCCTGGCAACTCTTCTGGAAACACATCTGGAAACTCTGCAACTGTAGGTATACTATCAATTTGAGAACCCCTTACTCTAGTATCCACCACATGAGCAAGATAAGCATCACACCCTTTTCTAATCAACCTCCTAGCTGCAACAGCTGAAACAAACAAGGATGCTAACTGTCCCTGCTCACTAGATACTATCACATCTCTACCATCATCAGTTCTCAAGGTAACAACTTTCTTTTGATAGTCTACCACAGCTCCATGTCTAGATAACCAGTCCATGCCTAGGATCAAATCATATTCCTTAAAAGGCATTTCAATCAAATCTCCACAAAACTCCTCACCTTGCACCACTACCGCACTATCTCTGTGCACCTTGCTAACAATCAGACTATGCCCTATAGGATTTGTCACCAATACATCAAATCCTAGGGATTCAGCATGCAATTCAGACACAGGCAAAACAGATGCACTAATATATGAATGTGTGGATCCAGGATCAATCAAAGCAAGTACTGAAATACCAAATAAAGAGAAAGTACCAGCTATGACTGCTGAAGCATCTGGCTGCCTCTGCATCACATATATCCTCTGAGAAGATCCAGCCTCCCCTGGTCTACTCTCCCTGGATGAAGAACCCCCTTTTGGACTGAACCCAGATCTGCCTCCTCTGCTGAAACTTCTGGCTCCTCGACCTCCTCTCACTCTAGATCGAGAAATTGCAGAATCTACTGACATCTGCTCCTGCCTCTCAGGATAATCTCTAACAAAATGATCAGGTGATCCACATCTGAAACATACCCCTGCTACACCAGTCTTCCAACAAGTACCACCATGTGGCCTACCACAATGAATACATATGGGTAAAGTGGATCTCTGAATCACTGGGGTCGGAGCACTCGCCACTGAAACTGTAGGTCTCGATCTCTGCCTTTGAAACTGTACTGACCTACCAGCTGGCCTCTGACTCCTACTAACCCGAGGAACAAAACTTCCTTTACCTCTCTTCATAGATGAAGACCCTGCTTCAAATTGGGGTCTCCTAACCCTGATCTCTTCCTCAGAAGCAGCCGCAATACCCTGAGGTCTCTCCACACTCCTAGCTGCTGCAACAAGCTGGAAAAAATCATGATATCTAGATCCAGCTACCAGGCACATGATAGAGGGCCTCAATCCCTCCTCAAATCTCCTGCATCTATCTATCTCATCAGATATAATACCCCCAGCATACTGGCTCAACTGGATAAACTCTAGTTCATACTCTGTCACAGTCCGGTGATCTTGCTTCAAGCTTAGAAACTCCATTTTCTTCACATCTTTATACTCCCTTGGAGTATACTTTAATTCAAACTCTCTTAGAAAATCAGCATAGGACAATGTAGGTGGATCATCCATAGCATGGGGCACTGTCTTCCACCAGTCATATGCGTCCTTCTGCAACAATGATCTTGCATAATCAAAATTTTCTTCTGGAGTGGCTTGCAACTGAATAAATATTCTCTGTACTTTATCTAGCCACTGCTCAGCTACAGCTGGGTCAATAGTACCTAGAAAATCTTCTGCTCCATACTTCCTTAATTTATCGTACTGTCTTACTGATACCAAAGGCTGTGGGGGTGGCGGCGGTGGTTGCACCGGTTCTTGCCTCAACAAATCAACCACATGCCTAAGCCAAACTGGCGGAACCTCCTCACCAGCTGGTCTCCCCGACACAGAAGCAGGTACCTCTCCAGCACTAACCACTCTAGCTCCCTCTCTAACCTCATCAGGAGCTACACTCTCCGCACTCCCCTCTACTGACTGACGTAAGTGAGAATCCATCACAATCTATGTCTGCAAACACAGCAGAATACATCTCATTAAAGATCAGAGACTGCCAATACCAAACATGTATGCTATTCAAAAACTAACTTTTAAAATCAAAATATTATTTTTCTTTCATTTTACCTAGGTTGAGAATCTCAAACCTAGGCTCTGATACCAAAACAATTGTAACACCCCTACATCCGGTACACGCATACTACAAACACCACAATGTAATATTCGTGCACTGAACATAGGGATGCTACGGTTTTCCCTAACATTCAAATCATTTTAAAATGATACCATAATCTTTCTCATTATACATTAAAGAAAATAAGTAATTAACTTATAATATAAAAAAATAGATATATATACATTTACTTAATACGCAGCGAAATTTATAAAATATTTACATATATGAATACTCTCAAAACTATATTTACAATTACACATATATTTGCATTAAAATCAATACTTTACAAAATATAAAGGAGTTATACATGATTGGCAGCTCTTCTCTGATCTTTAAGTCCCAAAATAAATTCTTCAATGTCTACTCTCACTCGGTCTCGAGGAACTCTTGGGTTCAACTCTGTCACCTGCGCGATTAACACTATCGCGCTAAGCCAACGGCTTAGTAGTACAAAGTATGCTAGCATTATGCTTTAATGCAATGCAATGTCATACATGTTAATAATCAATACAACTTCATAGATGGAAAGATAATATCACACCTTTGTATTTCATAAATCATACACATATCAACATATTACATTTCCAAAGTCCTTCATAAATCTCATTATTCAATTATTTTACCATCAATGAATCATCTTTAAACAAAGACAAGCATGGGCCCAAAATACACTAATATGCCATTCAATTTTCAGAGTTAATGCTTTGGTTTTGTTGTCACATTTATCATTATCATTATCCCAACTAGGCTTCAAGGATTAGGTTCAACCAAGCTTCAAGGGGAACAAAGCATGCTAAGTATCAACCCAACTTGGCTTCAAGAACCAACCCAACCTAGCTTCAAGGGTTGTAACATCCCAATTAGGCTTCAAGGACTAGACCCAACCAAGCTTTAAGGGGAGTAAAACATGTTAAACTTCTACCCAACTTGGCTTCAAGGATCAAGCCCAACCTAACTTCAAGAGATTGTTACTAATAGAAGGCATGCCACCAACAACAAAACTCTGAAAATAGAATAACACATTAGACACACAATTCATTTATTATCTCATCATCAATTCCATTTTCAATTCTCATTATCAATTAGGCAAACATGCCTCATTAAAGTCATTATAGCCAATCACAATGGCTTTACATTCCATCACATCTCAATCCACATTACAAATACATAATCATTTGCATCATCATATCTTTCACATTATTCATGTAACATCATTGATAATACATAACAAAGTATAATATTCATCTGAATTAGCAATGTAATAATGCAATATTTGTACTTACCTCAATAACAATTCACACAACTCTAAACACTTCCTTTTCCAAGATTCTTTTACTTCTTAGATCAATGACAAATCCCTTTCTTCAAGACCTAATCCAAAAATAATAACATACACTTGCTTAGGGATACATATGAGATAATCAAGTTAAGAGTTAACTAGGACAACTCTAAACATGACACGCTCAACCACACGGGCGTGTCCCTGACCGTGTCCTAACTCCACAACACAGAAGCTTTTACACGCTCAGAACCATGGGCGTGTCACTGGGCGTGTAATACATTCTCCCTCTCTGAAAAATATCAACACGTCCAACAACGTGGGCGTGCTCATGGCCGTGTAAACTCTCCAATCTCACAGTAGCTATGACACGCTCAATAACACGGGCGTGTTACTGGTCGTGTCAAACCTACTGCCTCCAACACAATTGACACGCCTAAAACTCTGGACGTGCTCCCGGGCGTGTCAGGCCAAAAACTCAGATTCCGGCCAAAACCACAAAACACCCAACAAAACACTTCTTTTCACCAACATCCTCTTCAAACAAACTTAACAAAACATACCCAAAAACCATCTTAACTTACAAAAATACCCAAAACAACTGCACATCTATAGCAAACACAAATCACAAATCACAACACAAACCCTAAACACAAATAAAACACCATCTCTTCCAACCAACTTACTCTTTTCTTCAATCCATCCTTATAATCCATAATCAATCTAATCAAACACTCTTAAACATATCACAATCAAACAACATACTCTTACAAATCTATCAAACTCAAACACAACTTCAAATAAGCAAAGAAATCAAAAGAGGACTTACCAAAGTAATGAAACTTCTTGAATCACCAACTTGATCACTTAGATCTTCCTTCAATTTGAGCTTAGAACATTAAGATCCTCTCTTGGTCTCTTGCTTTCTCTTGTCTTTGGAGGAGCCGGCCACTTCAATGGAAAAGAAGAAAAGAACAATGAAGAAACAAAGTTAACTTCTCTTTAAATCTCCACCAAGCATTTCCAAAAAGTCAATTACCCAAATACCCTCTTCTCACTTACTTTTAACTCTCTTCACTTACATGCCCTTATTAGTAATTTCACCAATAACCAAATAAATATCTTCATCCCTTGACTCTCCATTTTTGACTTATGTATATGTTATTTATACTTCCATATATAAAACATATACATTTTCTTTTAATTTCTTTTCTCTTGCAAATTAACATATACATTCTATCCAATTTAAGACAACAACAATATTCAAAACTTCTAAGGCATACATTGGGATATTACAAAACCCAAAGGCTTATAATGTTCAATCATCCTCTACCATTTCAACTCACCGGTGTACTCTATGTCATTTTCAAAATCATAAGTATAACCCTAATAACATTATAACTTACATTTATTATCCATCCAAAATATTTTATATTAACTAATATGTTTATATTCTCGCATCACAAATACTACCATAGTCAAGCTTAATATTATCCTTGATTTATATATCCAAAACTACTATTCATGCATGTCACAATTATTGATACTTATTAATCTAAATATGCCTAGTTATCCGTTAGTACTAGAAGTGTAGTAAACTCTTCATAAGATTTAGATTATGGGTTTCAATCCATTAGACCAACTCATATATTGTAAATCTTTCATTATACTCAACCCTCTAAGCTCCACAAGTAAAATCAAACATGCAACAAATGAATGCATCATTCATAATCTAATTATCTCATATGATATTGTGAGCGGGGATTTTCGCCCCCACTCTCACGTGGAATGGTTCTTGAGATTTCAACACTATTAGGCTCTGGGCCTTATAGAACACGGGCCTAAGCCTGAAGAAAACAGAGTCGCCATCCGGACGGGCCAGAAAAAAAAGGGGTGGATGACTCAATTCTTAAGAAATTCCCATCCCTTTAATGGACTAAGAAAGTTAGGTACGTGTGGGGAAGGTGAGAATCATCTAGCACCCCCACAATACCCTTTTTCATTAGAACCGGCCTCCTTTTCAGGTCTCAATATTATAAAATTCTTAATTAACACAATATTATCCATACTACATGCGATCAATAGAATAAATAAATACTTTATTAAAAATCATGGCAAGATCCAAACAAAACAAACAAATAGGCACCCATCCAAGGATGGAAACATGTCTTTACAATTGTCCAATGTCCAAAAAAAATAAAAAAATAGGATATCCACCAATTGGTGGAAACATATCCTTTACATAGGTCCAAAGCTTAAAGATAAATCGAATTACATGATATTTAACAATTTGAGATACCCAATTATGGAAACATACCTCTTATAATTTCTTGAAACCAAAACAAATCAATAAAAATAACCAACCAATCATCGTAAATACATTATTCATCAAAGATATAAATAAAATTAATCAAAAAATATAAATAACAATCAAATAAATAGCTAAAAGATATAGTTTAAATCAATAAATAAAAAAATTGGGGTCTCAAGGTTCTAGGGTTTGAAATTAGGAGATACTAGATAAAATTTAGGTTTTGGAAAATCTGAGATCTAGGATTTGGCTATTGGATTAAATTTTTGGATTTATTGGATTGGGAGTTGGATTTTGGTGGTTACTGGGAACTAGGGTTTAGGTCATGGTTTTGGGATTTAGGTTTTATAAGTTAGGGTTTTAGAATGTTAAACAATTAGGGTTTAATTAAATAAATTGAAGATTATGAAAATGGGATTAAAAATTAGGTATTTGGAAAGGATAGGTTACAGTGATGATTAAGTAAAAAAGAATTGATTAGGGTTTTAACAAAATGGATTAGGGTTTGAATTAAACTAAGGTTTGGATTAAATCAAATAGAATACTTAAATTAACTACTATGAATTTAAAACTGAAAAAATACTATCCATTGATTTTATAGGATTACAGTAAAGGTGCTTTAGAATTACTATTATCAATTTTAATGGATTAATTGCTACTAGATGACTTTTGACAAACAAAATTAAATAAACATACCTACGTTTGAAGGCTCCACCAAACTTTTTGATGAAAAGTACTTGCTTGCACCAAATACGTTCTTCTTGGTTGCAAGAAAATCAAGGCAGTGAGAGTTTACTACTGCCTTGATGGTGTTTGATGGTTGTTGTCCTTTATTTGATAATGATTGAGAATTAATTTGTTGCTCCGTTGCTCTCTGCCTAAATTGAAAGTTTGATGTTCTTCCAAAAAGTCCCAAAGAAAAAGTCCAAAGTCTCTGAAAATCTTCCAATAATTGTGTCGTCAAAAGTTGCCAAGAAAAATCCCTGATACTATGTTTTAATTTGTTATTTATAGAAAAAAATAAAAACCAAATGTTATTTGGTTAAGGAAATATGGACTGTTAAGGAAATAAAATAATCCGAGGTTGATAAGGTTTTTTTTGGCAAAATTGGCAGCGCGCGCAGGCTGCTGGCCATTTGCTGCGAGGAATTGGGCTGCTAGCACGTGAGCTGGGCTACGCGAGAACGGGCTGCTGCGGGGCGAGCTGGGTGTGCTGTTGCGAGGATGTGTGGTGAACGGGGGCTGCTTGCTTGTGTGTTCGGCAAATTGGCAAGCAACGATTTAACCGCAGGCCCAGGCCTGCAACAAAATTTTTTGTCGCGCGGTAGACCTGTCGGGCTACCCCACGTCACTCGCCAATCCGTCCGATTTTTATTTTTTTTAATATTTTTTAGTTTTTATTTTTATTATTAAAAATAAATATTATATAAATATTTAAAATTAAATAATAAATATTATATTATAATATTAAAATAAATAATAAATATTATATTATAATATTAAAATGAATAATAAATATTATATTATAATATTAAAATGAATAATAAATATTATATTATAATATTGAAATAAATAATAAATATTATAAAAATTAATTTTGGACTATTTTAAAATATCAGGCTGGACTTGGTAAAAAATTAAGGTTCTACAGTTTGCCCCCTACTTGAACGATCTGAGACTTTTAGTAGAAGAGTGTGAAAAGCAACATGACTTTGAGTTGATTTTGGATGAGGATGATTTTTCAACTCGAGATTAAAAATGGTTAGAGTTATTGATCAAATGTTGGGTTTTGGACTTGAAAATGATTTGGGTACCCGAGACTAGATTTTTAGGCACTCGACCCAAAATTAGATTTTTGGGACCCGAAACTGGATTTTTGGGTTCTCAACCTGAGACTGAATTTAGGATTCTCGACCTGAAATTGAATTTTGGGTACTATATCCGAAATTGAATTTTTGGATTCTCAACCTGATATTGAATTTAGAGTTCTCGACCTGAGACTAAATTTAGGGTTCTTGACCTGAAACTGAATTTTGGGTACTCAACCTGAGATTGGATTTGGATACTCGATCCTAGACTGTATTTGGATTCTTGATCCGAAATTGGATTTGGGTGCTCGACCCAAAATTGAATTCTCGATCCTAAACTGGATTTGGGTGTTCGACCCGAAATTAGATTTTTGGGTGCTCGGCCCAAAACTGGATTTTTGGGTTCTCGACACAAGTCTTCGTACTTGGACTCAAGATTGAATTTGACTGACTTTTTATCAGTTGAGAATTATGGCTTCCTTTTAACTGGCTATTCCATTCTTTAATGGATTGTGGGTCTTCACCCTCAAAATGGATCTTCATCCTTGGACCTTGGATCTTCATCTCTGGTATTTGGGTCTTCACCCTTGAAATTGGATCTTCATCATTGGCATTGGGTCTTCACCTTTGAAATTGGATCTTCATCCTTAGAGATTGGGTCTTATATTGGCTTTAGCTCTTCTAGCTGGACTGATCTTTCGTCTCTTGCATCTTTATTCTTTTAAGAGTCTTACTTTCTTCTTGTTTTGTTCTTCCTTTTGCAAAAAATTCAGCTATTTTTTAGCTAGCCCTCATATCTTCTCATTGCCTTCCTGTATGGCAAAATATTTGAAAGTGAGTTTGAAAATATTTTATATACGCATAAACTAAAAAAATTCAAAAGGAGAAATTTTGCCCCCTGTGTAGGCTCAAACCAATGATTTTTTCGGGTAGGCTATGATTGATGTTTTTATTTTGTATAGTTCCTTGCATAAGCATGTATCTCTTCTTTCTTTTTCAAAATGACTAGAGCTTCCTCAAGAAATGGGCCCTCCATGCCCCCTGATTCTATACCCGCTTCATCTTTGCTTTATAGAGTATCTGTTGTTCACTTTGACAAAGATTAGACAATACAATATAAGAAAATGCAATGTTATATGCTCATGTATGCATGATATGCTTGAATAACACTTACAGTGGTTCTATTGACTCACAGACCGAGACAATCAACTGAAGTGTTATCATTGGCTCCTTCTAAATGCCCATTCAGGTCTGGCTTTGGAATGACATAATGCTTCACATTTATGGCTTTTATCTTCAAGATGTTGAGAACATGAGTGGTGAGGCCCAAGCAGCATAGTCAGGGATACATCCATTTCAAACTATGTTTCAACGATATCTTCTTCATGACCTTGCCAATAATCATTTACTTTGCCCAATGTGTCCTTTGAGGTTCGATGGTTTAACAAATTTCTCTTAACTTGATGGCTTTGTATGACAAAAATATATTTTTTTAAAACCTTAAAATCATATTTTGGCTTTGTCAATTCAGTGTCATTATACCTCAGGACTCGATTTTCCAAATTAACATATTTATAACTGTACTAAACTCAAAAATCATTTCTATTTGAGCAAGAACTGTTGCACTTCAGATAGACATATACACATTACTTGATCAAAGATCTCATTTGAGTTTGAATATTATCTATCTCATATGCATGCTTATTCAAACTATCTCCACTAATAGACTCTACCTTCTAAGAGAGATCAACAGGTCTTTAATAGGCTTAAAATGGGGTCTATAAGGGACATGGTTTAAATGAAGGTCATTTTGAAATTGGAGTTGATGTGATACTATAGACAAACCTTCACACTATAAACTTTTTGTTGGAACTTTAGACAGTTGGGAGCATGAAAAGATAGAGCTTTGAATGTTCTTCCATCTTCTTGGTGTTAATTTGGATCTTGATTGGGATAGTCTTTTCCCTTACAAAAAGGTTGATACCCACATTCCTTTTCTTTCTTCTTTTCCCTTTTCTTTCTCTTTCTTTTTCTTACTCCTTTTCTTTGAGCATTTTATCATTTTATCCTTCTTTCCTGTAGGACTGTGAAGTATAGGACTTTCAAGAACTAGATGACCTTTCTTCTTTTTCTCCTTTTTTGATTGAATCTTTGGTTGAGTTGGACCAATTCAAGTCAAGCTGTCCTTATAAACCAAATGGAAGTCCTTTGCTGCTTTAGGTAAAAGAGAACTCGGTTGGCTTTCTGAACCTTTTTGGATTTTATTTCTTTTTCTTTTTCTGCTTTTTTTCTTTCTTTCTTTTTCCTTTCTTTTTCCTTTCTTCTTTTTTTTCTTCTTTTTTCTTATGGTCTTGACTAGGCATTCCTTTTTTTTTTTTTTATCTTCTTGCCTCTTCCCTTTAGTGATCATTAGATTTGTCATAAGTATCACAACTACTCAGGGTAGGTTGTTGGGGTTTGTAAGCCAATGAAAAGAAAGCTAAAATTTTATGAAGGCTTAAAGGGACAACTAGGGATTGATATCAATAGGGTTGATATTAGTTGTTGGCTAACCAAATAATGCCTAGATCATTTCTCTCCTAAATAAACAGAGTTCAATTTCACCTTGAAAGTCCGTCAAAGCATGTTCTAAGATTGACTAGGACCTAGACAAAGGTAATTATGCAGGAGCCCTCTCTAAGTAAGCATACACAACTCAATGCTATAGAGTAATTCCCTCACCTAGTAAAGTCATTCGAATCATGATGCATAGATACACTAATTTATAAATATCAAGTTAAATTCGTCATCGGTTGAGCACCAAAATGAACAAAGAACAACAAAAATTTTGAAGAAAATAATTTATTTCAAGCAATTTTAAATTTGAAAAACACGATTGTTCCATAAAACACCAAATAAAGAAAATAAAACAAAAAAATAAACAAGCCAAGGGAAGTTTTGTTGAGTTAAGCTTCTTCTCCCTTAACATCTTCAATATTCTCATCTTGAAAAGAGGATAAGATAAGATCTTCCTCCAATCCTCCTCCTACCATGAAAGTTGCTGGTGGTGGCACTCTATTGAACCTAGGCAGAGGATTGCTTTTGGTATTGGGCTTATCCGGCTCGGGTAGCTTACCACTATTAATCAAATCTTGGATCTCATACCTTAAATGAGCACATTTATTCATCTCATGCCTTTGCATTTGATGAAATTCAACATTGAAGTTTGGTGGCAGAGGATTATGTAGCGGTCGAGGAGTCAACTGTTATAATAACCCATTCTTCTGTAGCTTGTTGAAAACCTAAGATAGAGGTTTCCCCAATTCTGAGAACTGTCTTCTATTTCCTTGACCAGTTGCATTAACATCAACTTTCTTTTGCATGCTTTGATTACCTGACTGGTAGTTCCCTTTCTCATTCCTTCTTGCCGAAAAGCAGTTCTTCTCCCTTTCCCACTCTTCAATTTGTAGACCAGCTTGTAAAAGGTCCTTGAAATCCCGAATGAGTGTATAAGATATCCTTTTACGAAGGCTAGGCAACACCCCCTCTCACAATCATTCTAATTTGATCGGATTCATTTGGCCTTCTCTTGAGTAATGCAGACTTATTCCTCCACTTCTTCACATAGTCCATGAAGTTCTCATTTGGCCTTTGTCTAATGGACTCCACCTCTATTAAGGTAACTTCCAATTTAGCATTATACCCATATTGTTGGATGAAGGCCGCGTATAATAGATCTCAACTCTTTTGAGTGCATCATTTAAGGTATTGAACCAATTTTGGATGACAGGATCTAATGAGAGCATAAAGTACCTTAGAGTTTGAGCCTTAGTAGCTCGGGTAGACTGCATAGCAGTGATATACTACTTCACATGGAGGTGAGAATTTCCAGTTCCATCAAACTTTGTAAAGGATGGCATCTTGAACTTGTGCAAAACCTCTTCATCTAGCTTAAACAACTTGTCAACTTCTGATATCTCCTCGATTTTCAGCTTCTTTTCAAACTTCTTTTCCAGATCATCAATCAACTTCTCAACATCATCATCAACGACTACATTGTCATCATCAAAAGCCGCTTCACCAACCTTAGCCTTCCCTTTGTCTTTCTTAGTGCTTGCAGATGCTTCAGCAATGTTCCCAAACATTATAGCCATTTGACTCTTCATGATCTCAGCTAGGGCCCCCCTTTAGTTCTTTCATTTTGACTTCAAGGGCATCATCCAACATCTTTTGAATCTGCTCAGGTTCCATTGCTTTTGGTGAAAAGCTAATTGAGTTGCTGTTGGATTCTTCATCACTGGCGTAGGTTGGATTATCGTTGGCTTTTCCGGTCTAATATATTTTAATTAGTCCAAAATAATTTTTGTGTTGTCTAATATATTTTTTAGTCCAAAAAATAAATTTTGTTATTTCAAGTAAGTAATATTTGCTTCAAAAATAATAAACAAAAAAATAATAAATAAATAAATAAATAATAATAATGAAAAAAAAGTCGGATTGGCCGAAGGCCATTTCGCCCGCAGATTTTTTCTGCAGGCGAAATGGCCCGCAGGCGCATTTTGCCCGCTGGCTGCGGCAGCTTTTTTGCCAGCGCAATTTTTTCGCAGCCAATTTTTTTGGTCAGTGCAATTTTTCCGCAGCAGTTTTTTTCGCCAGCGAAATTTTTCGACACAAATTTTTCTAAACATAATACAATTAGGTTTTAGTTTTCTTTTCTTATTAAATATTGTATGCCGTGAGTAACTAGGAAAAACCATGAAAAAACTTCTATAAATAAGGAGAAAGAGGGACGAAAATTGGTGACCGAGAGTGAGTAGGAAAACTTGGAAACTTTAAAAATTCCTTCTGGCAGTAGATTGAATCGGACTTTGGAGGGAGCAAACAAGCGATTCAAGCAATTCAAAGGCAAGAAAAACTTATCTTTGACCTTGTTCATCCAAGAAGCAATTTTTTTGGTGTAACTCACGAACCAAGGTTTGAGCCCTTAAATTCTTTTTGTTTTTTCACAGTAGCTGAATTCATCTAGTTGCTTCTTTTAATTCAAAAATCCCAGAACCTTAATTCCCCTTTTCTAAAGTTAAAAACACTAATTCGTTGCTTTATTTTCCAAAATGGCTTAAAATTGTTATTTTTACTTCTTCAAAATCTTAAAACCCTAATTGAACATGTTTTTCTTCAAAACCAAAATTTGATTCTGTTTCTTTCTAAACACCTTAACAAATATCTTTTCTATTTATGTAAACTTTATATTGTTTGTTTAAATTCATAAAACTTCATGAAATTACCAATTGTTTTTTTCCAAATTCTAAAAAATCTAAACATTCACCGAAACCCTAAATTCAAAAATCCTAAAACCCTAATTTAATTCCAAAACTCACAATAGTAAACCCTAACCCCCTAAAACCTTAAACCCTAATTTTTTCTAAACCCTAATCCTTTAAAACTTTAAAACCATAAAAACACAAATTTTACAATTTTACACAGTAAGTTTAAAACATAATTCAATGAGTAACCATAAACCATAAATCTAAGTATTTTAAAGTGTTCAAACCCTAGTTTCATGATTTCACCATCCAAACATTTATTTGGTTAATCAAAGAACTTTATCAACCTTTTAAAACATAAAACCTTAATCTATTTTAATTCCTTAAAAAACTCACAGTAGCCATAATTTAGATTTTTATTTGCCTCATTCAATTTTATATTTGATTATGCTTTGATTTATTTTATATGCTTTAATTTATTTAAGTTCAATGCTTGGTTTATTTAATTTATCATGGATGGATGTTTACTTTCTATTGATATTTAATACCTTTGATGAATAATTTATTTATGATGAATGATTATTTACTTTTATCAATTTATTTAGATTTCTAAATGTTGTAAGAGGTATGTTTTCACTTGTTGGATACCTCATTAGTTAAATATCATGTAATTTAATTTGCTTTTCTATTGTAGAACCTATGTAAAGGACATGTTTCTACCTTTTGATGGGTGTCCTATTTAGGCATGTGATGTAAGGACATGTTTCCATCTTCGGATGGGTGTCCATTTATTTGCTTTGCTTGGACATTGCCTTGATTTTAATATATTGATGCTTTCTTTTTATTGTGTGTAATATGGATAATATTGTTATAATTAAGAATTTTATAATATTAAGACATGTAAAGGAGGCCGGTTCCAATGAACCGGGCGTTGTGGGGGTGCTGGGCCATTTCTCACCTTCCCCACACGTACCCAACTTTCTGAACCCATTAGGGGGTTGGGGATTCCTTAGGAATTGAGTCATCCACCCCTTTCTTTTTCCCGGCTTGTCCGGGTGGCGAATCCATTTTCTCCAGACTTAGGTCCGTATTCTCTAAGGCCCTGAGCCTAAACAGTGCCGAAGTCGCAAGAACCATTCCATCGGGAGTGGGAGCAAAAATCCCCGATCACACTGTTGTAATCCAGGGCTCTGAGCCAGAAAGGATCAATAATATGTGATGCAAATGTACGTATGCATGAATGTACGTATGCACAAACAATAAACAAAGATAGCTAGGACGTCGCTTCCAACCTTATAACTTCTACATAATAATGGCGAGTCTCTTTTTCTAGGTATATGGTTAACAAAATACCAACATGGGATATTTTATTTTTGAATAATTCCCTCAGACGTTTCAATCAATAGTTATATTTTCAAATATGGAAATCAGTTCATGATAATTCCCATTAATTCGGCTTTAATTCATCCAATCAACTAAAGCAACTTTTATGCTATATTGGATTAAAACTAAATTAAGAGGTTTATTATTAATAGATTTCTCACTTAAAAAAAGTAACTAATGATTCATGCCTAAAACAAGCCCATAATTAATAATTCTTAGTATAAACTAGGCTCACAATTAATTTTTAGTATTTTCATATTTGACCTAAATATTCGTAAGCTCTTTAAAAAGGTTGTGAAAATAATTTTGTTTCTAAGCCCATTGTAAAAAGATTTTAGAAAAAAAATGGATTTTGGGCTTTGTATTTGAGTCATGAGAAAAGAATTTTTGACTTTTTTTTAGAAAAATTTTATGTCCAAGGACCATTTCGAAAATTTTGAAAATAGTTTTGGTCTTTTGGATTTAGAGAAAAAATTTATTTTGAGCTTACAATGTACTTAGGTCATATTAGAAAAAGAACAAACCAAATAAGCCATGATTTAAACCAAGATAAATTAACCATAGTCATACAACAAGCATTTGGGGTAAAAACCTGAGAAAAGTAACTAGGCCAATTACATGAGCTTTAGTCTTTGGGTTAAAAGGCTTAGGTTCCCCTAGCAAGTATATACCAAAAGGTACAAGGCTATGAGGAGTTATGCCATGCTCGATCTCCATACCTTGAGTGAAAGTATAGTATCCCTTACATAACACAGCACAGGTAACACGGGCGTCCTAACTCACACACACGGTGCAATCTAAATGATACAATGGATAATATCATGATAAGAAAGAATAGAATAATATAAAGACTAATGAAATTAGCTTCTCTTATCCCCCAGTGGAGTCACCACTGTGAGCAGGGATTTTTTCCCCCACTCCCATGTGGAATGGTTCTTACAACTTCTGTACTGTTAGGTTCGGGGCCTTAGAGAACACGGGCCTATGCCTTGAGAAAATGGAGTCGCCACCCGGACGGGCCGAAAAAAAGAAAGGGATGGATGACTCGATTCCTAAGGAATTTCCAACCCCCTAATAGGTTTGAAAAGTTAGGTACATGTGGGGAAGGTGAGAATGACCCAACACCCCCACAACGCCCTGTTCATTGGAACCAACCTCCTTTTTAGGTCTCAATATTATAAAATTCTTAATTAACACAATATTATCCATACTACATGCGATCAATAGAAAAAATAAATACTTTATTAAAAATCATAACAAGGTCTAAACAAAACAAACAAATAGGCACCCATCCAAGGATGAAAACATGCCCTTACAACTGTCCAATGTCCAAAAGAAAATAAAAAAAATAGGATGCCCACCAATTGATGGAAACCTTTACATAGGTCCAAAGCTTAAAGATAAATCAAATTACATGATATTTAACAATTTGAGGTACCCAATTATGGAAACATACCTCTTACAATTTCTTAAAATTAAAACAAATCAATAAAAATAACCAACCAATCATCGTAAAAACATTATTAATCAAAGATATAAATAAAATTAATCAAAATATATAAATAACAATTAAATAAATAGCTAAAAGATATATTTTAAATCAATAAATAAACCAAGTTGGGGTCTTAAGGTTCTAGGGTTTGAAATTAGGAGACACTAGATAAAATTTAGGTTTTGGGAAATCTGAGATCTTGGGTTTGGCTATTGGATTAAATTTTTGGATTTATTGGATTGGGAGTTGGATTTTGGTGGTTACTGGAAAATAGGGTTTAGGTCATGGTTTTGGGATTTAGGTTTTATAAGTTAGGGTTTTAGAATGTTAAACAATTAGGGTTTAATTAAATAAATTGAAGATTATGAAAATGGGATTAAAAATTAGGTATTTGGAAAGGATAGGTTACAGTGATGATTAAGTAAAAAAGAATTGATTAGGGTTTTAACAAAATGGATTAAGGTTTGAATTAAACTAAGGTTTGGATTAAATCAAACAAAATACTTAAATTAACTACTATGAATTCAAAACTAAAAAAAACACTATCCATTGATTTTATGGGATTATTGTTAAGGTTCTTTAGAATTACTATTATCAATTTTAATGGATTAATTGCTACTAGATGACTTTTGACAATAAAATTAAATAAACACACTTACGTTTGAAGGCTCCACTAAAATTGTTGATGAAAAGTATTTGCTTGAACCAAATATGTTCTTTTTGGTTGGAAGTAAATCAAGACAGTGAGAGTTTGCTACTGCCTTGATGGTGTTTGATGGTTGTTATCCTTTGTTTGATAATGATTGAGAATTAATTTGTTGCTCCGTTGCTCTCTAACTAAATTGAAAGTTTGATGTTCTTCCAAAAAGTCCCAAAGAAAAAGTCCAAAGTCTCTGAAAATCCTATAATAATTGTGTCGTCCAAAGTTGCCAAGAAAAGTCCCTGATATTGTATTTTAATGTGTTATTTATAGGAAAAAATAAAAACCTAATGTTATTTGGTTAAGGAAATATGGACTGTTAAGGAAATAAAATAATCCAAGGTTGATAAGGTTTTCTGGCAAAATAGGCAGCGCGCGTGGGCTGCCATGGGCTGCTGGCCATTTGTTGCGAGGAATTAGGTTGCTGGCACGCGAGTTGGGTTGGGAGAGCACGGGCTGCTGCGGGGTGAGTTGGGCATGCTGCTGCGAGGATGTGTGGCAAACTAGCGGCTGCTTGCTCGCGTGTGCAGCGAGTTGGCAAGCAACGATTTCGCCATTGGCTACTTGCCAATTCGCCGCAGGCCGAAAAATTTCCTTGCCTTACTGCCGCGTGTCGCTCGCCGATCCGTCTGATCTTTTATTTTTTTTTCTTTTTTGATATTTTATTTTTATTATTAAAAATAAATATTATAAATATTATACAAATATTTAAAATTAAATAATAAATATTATATTATAATATTAAAATAAATAATAAATATTATAAAAATTACTTTTGGACTATTTTAAAATATCGGGCTGGACTTGGTAAAAAATTAAGAGTCTACAGTTATACTTCACATTCGATTTCTCTTCACTTAAATTCTATTTTCTCATCCAATCATCATTCAAGTAAAAATTTAAATTTATCATGAACCAATTATCTTATTTCTTAACTTACTAGTTCTGCTTAAAGAACTAGTTAGAGTCTAGCATTTTATGCGTTCAAGGAAAAGTATGTAATATTACGATATCCAATATTTAATACAATGCACACGTTGAAGCCACAAAAGCAACAAAACTCATATCTCGCATTAATAAACACATATAACATTCACAAACACATAATAAAACAATTAAATTACCACCCATGGATAATGTTGAATTTGAGGCAAATGAAACTCAATCAAGACGAAAAGGAAACCTATACTCCGCATGATATATGAACATAGTCAAAATAGAACTCTTTCAACCATAGACATGCTACAGGCCGTAAAATCTTTTCTTTGATACCAACTTTGTCACGACCCAACCTGAGGGCACGTGATCGGCACTAGGAAACAGAAAAAACACATGGCTTTCAGAACTCGTAGTAAGCCTTACAACTCATTTTCTGATAAATATAGATGGTGACAATAGTCACTATCTCGAATCGGGCCTACTAGCCTACTAATATTATACTTTAATATAATATCAACTCAATCATCAGGCATTTATTAACAAATATATTTAACTAAACAGTGGAACTAAATAAATAAGAAGATAAATAAGAGAAGAAATACCATGCGGAGTTCTAGAAAATAATTATAACATAATTGTACAATAAAACATATACAATTAACACTCTTGTCTAGAAATAAAAAAGCAAGATGACCTGAATAAGCAGAACTCCTATGCTCAACTTGCAAACTAGAAAAAATGATAAACAAGAATTGAGTGTTCGACTCAATGAGCTATATACTAATTAATAAAATACAACTATCCCATGCATTACATGTTCATATAAATTTCAATCAACCAACAAATCATATAAGCAAGTAAGAATATGAGTAAGTTAATGGGGCCACACTAAATCTCAAACTGGGTAGCCTATTCCCCTATCTAGCTCTCTTAGTCCATACATTTCTCTTAGAATCTAATACATAGGGTCCATCGTCAAAACTGTAGCCAAGCAGCTCTACCTAACTGACAAGCAGCACTGAGCATGAAAATGCTCCCGCCGTCACGTTAGTCCTAATCTCATCATATATTATTCTCATATCATAACCTGTATCTCCGATCATGTGTGGTCTCACATCATCCTAACTCTATCTGACATCACATATTATATGCATTAAGCACAACCAACTCATACTCAACACACATCATGCTTATAATAATAATAACTATACATAATTGCATAAGAAGTTGATGCATTTTGCAAATATAATTATGAATGTAAATAAGGAAAACAGGGTATTATATTATTCTATATAACTCATAGATTTATGAAAACCCAACAATTCTCCTTGGAATATTTGATTGGAAATAGAGCACATCTGAAAGTATTTTCAATTGATAATAAAAAAATATTAAAATATAGATAAATATGACTCTAGAGATTCTGCCGAAATTTCGATAGAGCCTCATCTATAACTATGACATTTTTCCTTGAACAAAACGAGAACGCACTTCAAAAAAAAAATCACAACAATCAACGTCAACTCAATTGCCCCATCTGGGCCACCATTATAATTTTCAATAACTCAAATATAAGCCCAACGTACATCTCACAAATACAATAGCAATAGTTTATTATAAATCTTTACATAAAATCATAATCTAATTTAATAGAACTCATTAAATATTTTCCCATAATTAATAAACAATAATCATAACCTATCAATTTATTTTAATCAATTCCCATTTAATTTATACTAATTAATAAAATTTTTCATTAATTATAACTAATGAAGATTATATATATATTATAAATATATATTTTAATTCTATAAATTATTACTTAACAATTAATTAATTTTAAAATAACACATTCAAAATATTCAAATTTCATTCTATTAATCTATCAATCATTAATTATACATATTTATTATTATTATTATATTTATTTTTTCATTGTATCTAAAATTACTATCATAACTCATAATTCATTTTATTATCTAATTATAAATTTCTACCAATCAAATACTAAAAATTTATAATAATAAACCTTTAATTATTCATTTCAATATGTTTATTTATTTATTTTTTATATTTTTTTATCATCACCAAAATAGTAACTCCATCGTCAGAATAGTATCCTCGCCACCAAAAAACAGTGGCTGGATTACGGTTAATATAAAATGTGCCCTAAAATATACAAATAATATATCAAAATGAAGCTCATGAGGAGAGAAATCAAATGATACCAAAATTATTGTGAAAGGAGGTCGAAAAATGGGTAAAAACTCCAGTCAAAGTTGTCAATGGCGGGACTACACCGAGAGCTTCAGACGACACGTGAACAGTGCTCCTGCGTCGGACAGTGGCGATCTTGGTGGCATTAGACTCATCAAATGATGGGTTTTCCAATGGTGTGGGAGGTGTTGATAAATGATGGTTGGACGACGGTAGATTGAAGAGAAACTGATCCGCCCCTCTCTCCCTCTCACTTTCTATCTCCTCATTTCTGCTCTTTCTCTCTCTTCCTCTTCTCTTCTTTTTATGTTTCCTTCTCCTTTTTTTTTTATAAATACAATTATATATATATATGTATTTTTAAATTTTATTTTTCTCTTTTTGTTTTTAAATATTAAATATTAAATTAATTAATAATAATATTTAAATATCATATTAAAATAATTAAAATTTTAGATTATTACATCTACCACTTAGCTTTATCCATTCTAGATACCACAAGTACATTAGTACCTGACTGATAAGCCAGTTCAAAGTACCATTCATATACCCATGGTATAAAGAACTTTATATAAAATATCAAGAGTGAAGGGAAATGTTTTTCATACAGAGATGGATGGGCATTGTTTTTAAAGTAATGATAAGCTGAAAGAGATTTTGGAGATAAGGTTCTCTCATCATTACTAAAATAGTGCCACCATTCAATAACCACATTGGGATTTTATTAGTCTTGATTCCTTTATTAAAATAAAGTAACCAAGAATGGGTATGTATAGGGTTCTGGAAAAGAAAGGCTTTAGTCCAGGCATCTAAATAATTCCACTAGTCATAAGAAGGGCATACTATTTTATAGGTAAGAAAGTTGGGTTATACTTCCATAGGAGTGTACAAAGGCGCTCCCTAATTAGAAGGATGGAGAACTCTTTTAATTTAAATAGAAGAGTAGGAAAGAATGGTTTTATCTTTAGGATCATAATTGTGTTTAAGTTTTATGGAGCCAACGTCTTCAAGAATAGCTAAATAGTATTCTTGAGATTTTGACAATTTACTGGATTTAAAAAACCAATTTTTTAGGATATACAGAGATAATAATTTCCCATGGATTTTGATTTGGTGTCTCAAAAATTATCTTCTAATTAATTTTGTAGTTTTAAAGGCTTTTGTAAACCATTTTGATGTTCCTTTAGATTGAAAATAATATGAAAAAATATTGAGTTGGAGGTTTTGAAATTTCCAACTGAGAAGGTTTTAAAACATTCGAAGACATGGCATTTGAAGAGGGAGATTCTCCTGCTTTAGGTTTTACAAAAGGGATAAGAATTTTACCTGAGGCTACAGGAGCCTGTTGAGGCTGTTCGTGAGGAGGGAGACCCAACCTTTTAAGAGTTTCAGCCACTTTTTGAGATTGGGCCAATTGGTTTACCTAAATTTTAATAGCTTCATTTTGGGCTTCATCATGCTTTAAGGTGTTTATACTTTCAAGAGCAGCATCAGCCCATGATTTTATGGTGTTAGTGCCTGATGGCTTGGTAATATTATCTGAGTGGTCAGATAGGGCTTTAGGAGATGATGGGCTATCATCTGGTTTTAACACCTCTTTGGCTTTATTATTTTTCTTCTTTTTATTCCCCATAATTTCTATGAAGGAATTCAGGAGTTAAGAAATCATGTATGCTGTTATTTACTCCTTTAATATATTCTATTTCAAAATAAAAATACTAAGTATAGCTTGCCATCTGGCAAAAATTTGTTTTGAAATAAGCTTTTTAACATCTATAATCAAAACTTCTTTTGCACTTTTGCAATCAATACGAAGCAAAAAAATTTTGATTTAATAAATCAGATTGAAATTTTGAAATACAAAGAACAATACTCAAAATTTCTTTTTAATAGTAGAATAATTTACTTGGCTTGGATTCTAATGTCCTGAGGTAAACTGGACAATGGTTTCTCTACCCTCTTTTACTTGTTTTAATATTTCACCATAACCTACATCTGAGGAATCAGTTTCTACTATCTTAAAGACTGATGGATCAGAGATATAGAGATAGGAAATAGATTTTACTAGGGCTTTTATCTGCTGAACTATACTAGTATGAACTTTAGTCCATAGGCTAAGATTCTTCCTTAGCCTATCATGCAAGGGTTTTATTAATCTATTTAGGTTTGGACAAAATTATATATCATAATTTAAACATCTTTAAAATCTCTGTAATTGAGCTTTATTAAGAATTTGATTAGGAAATTTATCTCTAAAGGCTAAGTTCCTTTCAATGGGTTCTATGATACTTTATTCTATATAATGTCCTAAAAATCTTATCTTAGTCTGAAATAAGGATATTTCAGTTTTACTTATTACTAACTCATTCTTCCTAACCACCATAAAAAATATTTTTAGATTTTCAAAATGTTCATCTAAGGTTTTACTAAATACTAAAACATCATCACTATATACTATATAAAATTTTATATAAGGGTTAAAAATATCATTCATAACTCTTTGAAATTCAAAGGGTATATTTTTTAAGACAAATGGCATTACATTTCATTCATACTGGCCAAATGAAACAATAAATGATGTTTTATATCTGTATTTAGGGTTTATTTGAATTTTCCAAATTTCATATCAAATTTACTAAATAAGTTTGCTTCATACAATTTGTTTAGTAAATCTATTTTATTTGGAATAGGGTATCTAATATATTTTAATGCTTTATTTAAAGGTTTATAATTAATTACTAATCTAGGAGCTCCTTTTTCTATTTCAAAGGCCTTGTTTACATAAAATGCACCACAAGACCATAGGCTTCTAGATTTAAAAATCCGATCGGGCCATCACGTAGTCCGACCGGACCATACATGTTAAATTGAGCAAAATGTCACAAAAGGATTCACGGTGGAAAGTACTCTCAAATTCTCATCACAACTCAGAAAGTTCAGCTGGACCTTGAAGAATTTCGACCGGACTATTGGATGAAAATGTTGCAAAACACACAGAAGGATTCACGATTTAAAGTACTCTCACATTCTCAACGGAACTTGGCTCAATTTGAGAAACAAAAGCAAAATTAACATCTAATTGTTTAATTTTGGATCTAGTAGTTACTCCCTTTGATGTTTCACCAATGATGAGTTCTTTTGGATGATCCTTCTTGTATTGCCAATCCTTAGGTAGCTCTTGAGTCCCTTCTTCAAGTTAATCATGATTGTTCTTTGGAACATCAATTGTTTCTTATTGTTCAAATGTACCTACAAAATCATCAAGATCACTACCTTTCCTTTGATCAAGTTTAGAGATTTCATAAAAAAAAAACATACATTGATTCTTCAATTATTAGAGTTCTTTTGTTAAATACTCTATATGCTTTGCTAGATGATGAATATCCTAAAAATATACCATCATCCGATTTGGATGAAATTTTTTTAAGATTATCCTTAGTGTTTAATATAAAGCATTTGCATCCAAATACTCTAAGATATGAAATTTCGGGTATTCTTCCATTCCATAGCTCATAAGAAGTTTTATTTATCAAAGGCCTTTTATAAACACGATTTGAAATGTAACAAGCGGTATGAATGGCTTCTGCCTAAAAGTATGATGGTAGGTTATACTCATTGAGCACTATCCTAGCCATTTCAACCAAAGTTCTATTTTTCCTTTCAATCACACTATTTTGTTGTAGTGTTATAGGAGCTGAAAAGTTATGTGAAATACTAAATTCATTGCCAAAACTTTCAAAATTTTCATTTTTAAATTCTTTGCAATGATCACTTCTAATGGATGTGATTACATAGCCTTTTTCATTTTGAACCCTTTTTGCAAATATTTAAAATGATTGAAAGCTTCATTCTTTTGAGCTAAGAAATTTACCCATGTAAATCTTGAGTAATCATCAATAAGAACAAATTCATATAACTTGCCACCTAGGCTAGCAACTCTATTTGGTCCAAGCAAATCCAAGTGAATAAGTTATAGACTTTTAGATGTGCTAACAACATTTTTAGATTTAAATGAACTTTTATGCTGCTTACCAAGTTGACAAGGTTCACATGTTCTATATTTGTCAAATTTAACTTTGGGAAGACCATCAACTAGTTCTTCTTTACTGATGCATTGTAAATTATCCATACTAGCATGTCCTAGTCTTCTATGCCATAACCAAGCATAATCATCAATAGAAATCAAACACGTAAATGCATTGTTGAAATAAATGTCAATTTTATATGTGTTACTAACTCTAGATCCTTTGAATGCAATTTCACCGCTTGAATTGGTAACTTTGTGTCTTTTGGAGTCAAAACTTACATTATATCCTTTATCACATAATTGATTTACACTAAGCAAATTGTGTTTCAACCCATCAACAAGCCAAACCTTTCAATTAAATTTTTACCAAGTATGCCAATGGAGCCAATGCCAATTATTTTACATTTAGCATTATTCCCAAAAGTGACATTACCTTCATGCTTGTAATTGAGAGTTGTGAAAACCTTTGCATTACTTGTCATATGCCTTGAACATCAACTATCCACAAACCAAGAACTCTCATTGATATTAGATTTTAGGCATACCTATAAAAACAATAATGTTCATCTTCTTTTAGATACCCAAATAAGGTTGGGTCCTTAGGGGTTAGTAGTAGAAGGATTCTCTAACTTGATATGAGCCTTCCTAATATAGCAAAATGTGCTCTTATTCCCAAATTTCATGTAATATGTGCATTAATATAATGTTTTATACTTATGCACCTTTTTATTGAAATTCAATGAACTATGCACATAATTACAAATCAGAGTTGAATGAGTTTATTTTTGTGCATTTTTATGTTTATGTTCATGCCTAATGTACATGAATGCATGAGTTGCTCTTGGAATTTTACTTCTAGTGCTTTGTGTACCCAATGTAATCCTCTTAGGATTTTTAGGTTTGGTTTGTGCATTGGTGTTCTTTACAACTTCAACACTAGAGGTTTGAGTTGTAGATGCTTTTACAAACATTGGTATACTAGATGTAGTATTGGATAAGCCATTGAATCCTAAACCATGCTTCAAGGAAGGTGACCTTTGGTTGTCAATTAATGTATGTAATGCTTCCTTTCCTTTGTGAAATTTTGAAATTGATTCTTTAAGTTCTTTTAGTTCATGCTTCAAAATTTCATTTTCTTTGATCACATTTTCTAAGCTATATCAATTTTTATTCATTTCATCCATGGATTTTAACAATTGCTCATTTGAGGTTTTTAATTCGAAGGTAGAATTTTTTAGACACACAAAATCTTTTTCTAGCTTAGAACATTTATCCTTATAGAATTTCATTTTAGAAAAATATTTTTCTACTCTAAGGTTTGTATTAATTCCAAACCTTTGATTGGATTAATATATTGTAATAGGACCTAAAATAAGCTAATTAAACTTTTAAAACCCTAATTGGGTCTGTTTTAGAAGATCTGGTTGGTTTTTATATGATATCGATGCACTAAACCCTAAAATGGGTCTGATTCGAAGGTTTGGTTGATTTTTTACTTAATCCGATTGGTTTTTGGTCAATAGGGGTGTCCCATGTCAAATTAGGGCATCCATTTTGACATGGAGAAGCCCTATATTGAATTGGGGGCCTCCCAATTTGATATGGGGCAGCCCCAATTCGATATGGGGCAGTCCCATATCGAAATGGGGCCCCCATTTTGATATGGGGTTGCCAGTCCTATATGGGGAAGGTTTTTTGAATTCCATGTCAAATCTAAAGATATACTTTGATATGGGCTTAGATTTTGTCAAAATTAAGTCATTTTATTTCGAGACGGACTCGGTCTATATCAAATTCAAGTAATTATAATTCGATATGGTCTCAGTTTGTGTCAAACCCGTGAATTCGACATGCATCAGAAGAAACCATTCTTAAATAGGAAAATTTTCATAGAGTGATGATAAATATAGGTTTTAAAAACCTAAAGAAGGATCGGATCTTTGGAACTTTTGGCTTTTGGGATTGGCTGCTGGAACTTTGGTAAATTGAGTATCCATCAACAAAAATCCTAAGCAAAGAGAAACATCAAGTTTCGACGAGGAAGACAAACAACACACCAACTCTACAAAGGCAGTACATACACTGTCTTTGCCAAAGCTCATCTAGAATTCATGTTTAAACAATTTTGGTGGAGCCATCAAATGATGGTATGCTTTAAATTAAATAAATACTATGTGTTTTAATTATCTTAAACATTGAAAGAGTTCATTCTTAATTTAACTAAAATCACTGTATGCAAATTATGCTTAAACAATATATATTAGTTGGCATGGAGTGTATATTATTATTTTGATCATAACCTTAAAAATCAGTAAACTTATTTTGCAAGGACGTTTATTTGTTTTTATCTTATGGTTATTTAATCAACATGTTACTCACAATTACATTAAAGCTTTTCTACGTAAAACTTCACCGTACCTTTTAAGACTAAGAAAAAATATTCACAGTAGCTTTTCTATGGTTATTTATCTTATGGCTGTTTAATCCTTAAAATCTTTGATCAATTTTTCATAAAAACTAAACCTTAATTCATATGAAACCTTAAGCCACAAAATATTATTTTTTATAAACACTGAACCCTAAGTTATTTTTTCCTAGAAACCCTAAATTACATCAAACCCTAATTTTTGAATCTAAGCACCCAAACCCTAAGTGATATTTAAAAAACCCTAAATTGATACATAAACCTAAACTTGCATCTTTATTTGCTTTATTATAAATTAATTGAATGTTTATTATATATTTTGATTAATGATTTATTTATATCTTCGATGAATAAATTATTTATGATGAATGTTTGGTTATTTTTATTGATTTATTTTGGTTTCAAGAAATTGTAAGAGGTATGTTTCCATATTTTGGGTACCTCATGTTATAAGCATTATGTAATTTAATTTATTTTAAGTTTTGGATCAATGAAAAGGATATGTTTCCACCAATTGGTGGGTATCTGTGAGCGGGGATTTTTGCCCCCACTCCTGGTGGAATGGTTCTTGCGACTTCGGCACTATTTAGGCTTGGTGTAATATCCCAAAGTATACCCTAAAAGTTTTGGAATTATTGTTGTATTTGGATTTAATGTATATGTTTAATGGAAAGAGAAAAGAAGATAAATTAATTAAAAGAAAATATTATAAGAGATAGAGGTGTATGAAGAATGATAAATATATATTGTAATTGTAAAACGTGGGAAATATAAAAGCAATATATATGACATGTACATATATCAACATATACATCACATATACATGATGTATATATTGGTGTAGGAAGAGTAAGTAAGTAAATAATAATAATAATAATAATAATAATAATAATAATAATAATAATAATAATAATAATAATAATAATGACAAGAGAAAAAGAAGAAAAGAAAGTCAAAGGGAAGAATAAATTGTGGTGGAGGATTTTTGTGATATTTTATTATATTATTATATAAATATATAAGATAAGTTTGAATAAAGAAAGAAGATTTTCTTTCTTTCTTTCTTCTTCTTCTTCTTCTTGTTCTTGAACGTGGAGAGAGAGAGAGAGAGAGAGAGAGAGAGATGTGATTTTATTTACATACACATCAAATTCTTAAGGGCTTTAAGAGAATTGAAGGTGGATATTGAAGATTTGGCAAAGAATTCAAGTAAGTGTTCATTTCTTTGTGTTGATTTCTATTGATTGTGTTTATATTTGAATTGGTTAGTGTGTGAAGATGATGATAATGAAAGATTGAAGTATATATGTTGAATTGGTATTTAGATGATGATAAAATGGTTATTTGTGAGGATGATGATGGATTGTTGAAATTGTTTAGTAAGGGTTTAATATAAATGAGTTGGGGAATTGAATAATTGATATATGGATGATGTATATAATGATTATTATTATGATATGTTGAAGTTATATAAGTGTTAGATTAATTGGTAATTGATGTATGTTATGAGTTTGATTAATTATTATCTTGGATTTTCTATATGTTTGTGTTTATTGAAGTTAAAAACACAGAATACATGAGTTTGGTTCGAAACAGAGGCAAAATGGATGCCACGGTCTTGGCAAATGAGTGCCACGGTCGTGGCAAGTGAAGGACACGACCGTGGGGGTTTAGAGAAAAGTGGGCAGATTCGTTTGCTAACCCACGACCATGGGGTTGTGAGGCCACGACCGTGGGGACTTAGATAGTGGTTTTGGTTTATAATTTGTGATCTATGGGTCTAGTATGAGACTAATAGGTGAATAAGTGTATTGGAATTCATGTGTATTTGTAAATAAGTGTGTATTATTCCTTTTGGATTAGGTTGTGAAGAGGTTGAGTTGCCCTAATCCATATAGTGAAGAATTCTTATAAGAGGAAGTGTATAGATTGATGTGAGTTGCTCTTGAGGTAAGTACAAACTTGCATGATTGCATACATTCATATGATTTTGAGATTCAACACATTTGGTTGTGAATGTGTTAAGTAATTTATTACATTGTTAATACATTTGATTAATGCTATGATTTGCATAATGTGGAAGATATGATGATCATTCAAAATGTATGTTCAATGCACTTGGTTATGTATACTTTAATGATGAATTGCTTTAATGTGAATTGAGATATGATGAAATGTGAAGCCATTGTTGTTGGCTATGATAATGCAAATGAAATAAATGGGGCATGATTGCCTATTTAATTATGGAATATGAAATGAGAAATGAATGGAGAAAGAGAATGATAAAGATAAATGAAATATTTGTGTGCTTAATATGTTATTCAATTTTTAGAGTTTTGAGTTTGGCGGCATGCCTATGAATTGCTGGATAGGTGAAAAGACTGGGTCGTAAGCCGAGTCTAGCTGATAAATGTGATGTTTTTGGGGTGAAAAGACTGGGTCGTAAGCCTCAAAAACAAATCCTTGAAGCTAGATTGAGTGAAAAGACTGGGTCGTTAGCTCAAATCTAGTTGGATTATCCATGGATAAATATATGTATCGCCTACGGGCTTGATGATTGTGATTATGGACCAAAGCAGTAACTCTGAACTTTGAATAACATATTAGTGTCTTTTGGGCCCATTCTTGTCTTTGTTTCAATGTGATTTATGAATGGTGAAATAATTGAATAAAGTAATGGAATGTAATGTTATGAAGTATGTTATGATTACAATACATAAGTAAATTATTGAAAAGAAATATGGCCTGAGAAGCTATGTTGAAAGATGGGATTCTGAAAGTATAATATGACATGTAATATGTATATGGATGTGGACATTGTGAGTATTATTTTATGAATGTTCTAATAAGTTATGGAATTGTGGTTTATGTTAATGATATATGTATATACGTATATAATTATGAGATTAGTAGAAACATATAAAAAGTGTAATTGAAATGGGAAAACATGATAAGAAAATAATGATACATGAAGTTAATATATGAGTATGTGTGAACCTCGGTTTCCACCCGAAAAGGATTCGGATGAACGTTCACTTGTTGTTAGGAGTCGCCACTCAGTTTTTTCTGTTCAAAGGGAAAAACTAAGAAAACCCTTGTTTGACTCCAATAATGCATCCAATGTAAAGGTTTCTAATCTACGAAGCCAAGGAGGACTCGGGGACTATGTCATGTATTTGATTAACTTGCCAAAAAAGAAATGAAAAAAGGAACACAGAAAGGAAAACAAACAGATTGTTAGTAGATTGTGGACTTGCCATTTGGGGTGAATCCCAAATATGCCTACATACTCTCGTTTTTTATGAGAGATCAAAGCCCATGTAGTTCGGAAAAGCCTATTTAAAGGCAATTATGCATTTATGCATGTGTGTGTGTATGCTTCGTGCATTGTCGGGCTTTTTGCTAAAATTGTGAGATTTTGAGCACTTAGTGCTAATTTTGATGAAATTTGGGTACTTGGTACCAAAAGAATGCAATTTAGGCTCCGTGCCAAAAGGTTAATTTTAATTGAGATCGGCTTCATGCCAAAAATTGATTGATTACTTAATTAGGCCTTAGACCTAAAAGGATTAGGTCTTTGACCAAAACGATTGATTGATTTAGGGCTTAATGCCGAAAGATTGATTGATTACTTAACTAGGCCTTAAACCTAAAAGGATTGGGTCTTTGACCAAAGAAATTAAGAAGAAGATGGAATGCTTATGACATGCTTGAATTGACAAAGGATGAATTAGGATATTACCTTGCTTAGGATTTTCCCACTTCGAAGTTCTAGATCTCGTTTTCTTGGACCTTGTATTATGATTCTTGATTACGGATTAATTCCTGCAGCACAAGGTTAGATTTATGCAAAGAAAAGCCTAAGAGAAGTTCTTAAGCGTATGGAAAATGAAGAATTCGTCCTCCCGAAAAACCCGAAAAGACCGAACCAAAAGCCGAACCCCTTTTCTGAAAATTTGGAAGCCTTTTATAGATAAAATTTGGACTGGACGGCGGTTGGACCGCTGCATGCGGCAGTTCAGCCGCCAAAATAGCACATCTGGTCCCGCGATTTTCGCTCAAACTGATTTTTTGGGAGCTACGGACCTTCAAAAATTATTCCGGGACCATATCCGTGATCCTCGCATCATTCCGGACATTTCAAGTACCATGAAGACATACTTTCGGTGAACTTTACCGTGGACCCCTGGTCCGGCTCGGTCGTCAGCAGTCTGAGAAAATCGGCAAACCGAGCCTCAAAGTTCGAGTATTCATAGTATGATTTTCTGTAATGTATGTTTATAATATTTATTTGTACTACTAAGCTTTCGAGCTTAGCGCGGTTGTGTAAATCGCACAGGTGAGTAGGTGGTTGATCTGAAGTCAAATCGTTATGCCACGAGAAGGGTAAGAGTATTTCGAGGCCAAGTAGAAAGTGGTGCATACATGTACAATTTAATTATGTTGTATTTTGATAAAAATGTATTCATATGTATAAATGAATTTTGGTAAAGACAAGATCATTATATATATATGTAAGATCATCGAAAGTATAATGATTTTGTAAATGTGCTTTAAATTTGTATAAATGTATTATTGTTTGGAACTAGAGTAAAGGTTTTTAATCTGAAATGAAAAGTGACATTCTTATACTTTATATACGTACTGCATGTATACTAGGTATATGTATAGTACTTATATAGAGTATGGGGGTGTTACAATTATTTTGGTATCAGAGATTAGGTTTGAGATTCTCGGCCTAAGTAGATTTAAAACGAAAAGAGGAAAATTAAAAAAAAAGAAGTGAAATTGTGATACATGCATATGCATTAACACCTAGGTTGGTCTCGGATGTGGCATTATGTGATTTGTAGTATATCTGAATTATATGAGATGGATGATAGTGTGTGAATGAGGTTTTACATGAAAGTAAACCTAGAGAAAGAAATGATATAGGAAAATTTGTACAAGTATAATTGATAAATTAAAGAATTGAAGTTGTAACACCCCTTCCTGACCTACATATGTAAGCCGAGTAGAGGTGCCACACTATCCTAATGTTGCTACCAATTTTACTCAGTCAATTTTTTTTAGTTCCGATTTTTACAGAAATTTTGCCATAGTTTTGCCTAAAAATTGAGTCCCAAGTGTCGACAAAACTGGTTTTTTTTTCTGATTTTTAAAACATTTTACACAAACCAATGCAAACAAAATCATTCTCAGTACACTCCCAATAAATCCCCCTTATAACCTCAACTACAACCTGCAAAAAGGATTTACACTTTTAGTACAACATAAAGTAAAGGTTTATTATGAAATACAGTAAATAAAATATTTGTTCACTATGAAGCGGAAAATAACAATATTTACAAATTCATATATATCCAAACTCAAGTTTTACAACCCATAAAATTTATACATTTCTTTGGCAGTCAGTCTTTGATCTTTAAGCCCACTATCAACACCTCAAAATCTAGACTCGACTCGGCCTAGAGAAACTCTCTGGTTCTTCCCTGTCACCTGCGCGAAGAATCACATTCGCGCTAAGCCAACGGCTTAGTGGTACAAATTACAGTGCTATGATGCTTTAATGCCATGCTAATGTCACACAATCAAGATTCAAGATCAATTCAAGAGAATATTATATTTCAAATCTTACCGATTTCAATAATGTATGTATAGTAGTCATCTCATTATTCATTTGTTTCACCATTCAATAGTCACATTTAAACAAACACAAGCATGGGCCCAAAAATAATCTAATATGCCATTCAAAGTTCAGAGTTACTGCTTTGGTCCATAAACATAATCATCAATACATTTATCCATGGATAATCAACTAGATTTGAGTTTATGACCCGGTCATTTCACTCAATCTAGTTCCAATAATTTGTTTTTGAGGTTTACGACCCGGTCATTTCACCCCAAAAACATCACATATCATATTTATCAACTGGAATTGGCTTACGACCCGGTCATTTCACCTATCCAGTTATTCATAGGCATGCCGCCAAAACCAGAACTCTGAAAATTGAATAAACATATTAGGCACACAATCATTTTATTTATCTCTTTTTCAATCTCTTTCCATTTCATTTCTCACAATTAATTAGGCAACCATGCCTCCATTATATATTTCATTATATTTCCAATCACATTAATCAATTCATTATTCAAATGGATATAATCAATGGCATTAACACATATTTTACATGCTCATCACAACATTCACATTACACCAAACATGATGTTATTAATATACATCAACAATGCATTAGATTCCTTATCACATTTTCAATCAAATGTGTGTCAAATCTCAATATCATATGAATGTATGAAATAATGTAATTTGTACTTACCTTAAAACCAACTCACACCAATCTATACACTTACTCTTCCAAGAATACTCAACACTTAGGTTAGGGCAATTCAACCTCTTCACAACCTAATCCAAAAGGAGTATTAGCAAAATGACCATATGAATAGTACATTCTGGTTTTAGACTCCACTCTATCCTTATTTTGAAAAATTGTATAAAATAATCTACTTTACTAAAAATTCTAAAATTTTTACATAACTAAATTTTACATCTTAAAATCATTCCTTTAAAATTTCAGATCAAACTGAACACAAAATCTTGGTCAAATAGTTCACCCAACCAGACTGCCCCAATTGCCCTGCATCCTGGCAGCAGTTCTGAACTTTGTGAATTCCATAAATTAAATTCAATCAACGTGGTTCAAAATTATTTTTCTCAAATACTAGACTCACTAAGAAACAACATATCCAAAATTCAATTGAATATGATTTTTCTACATTTTATTAAGAATCCCGAAATATAGCTGTCTCAGTTAAGGTACCTGCTGGAACAGGTTTAGTAAAAATAATCTTTCCAAAATCATAACCATTCCAAAATCGAATCAACATATTTTTCAGTCATTCTAGACTCATAGAGGCACAACATATCAAAAATTCACTTCAATAAAATTTTTCTATATTTAATTAAAAATCATACAAGTCACAACCTTTACTAATTGTAAAACAGAAAAAATTTCACTAAACACAACTCTTACTCTTCCATCACCAACACCAACCTAAATTCTTATCTTTAATTCCATTTCAACACTTTTACACACACCATACACAACCATCAACAACACTCCATCAAACTCAAACAAAATTCCAAATAAAACAAGAGAAATCAAGAGAAAACTTACCAAAAATGATGAACTTCTTGAATTTCTAACTTGTTTTCTTCTTTCAATTAGCTCTTAAAATTCAAAAACCCTCACTTGCTCTCTTGTTTCCTTGAGGTCCGGCCAACACAAAGAGAAAAGGAAAAAAAATGACAAAATGAAGAGACAAAGTCAAATTTCCCCTCTCTTTAAACCTCCACCAAGCAATTTAAAAAGAAAATTACCTAAATACCCTCTTCTATACAATTAAACTCCCTTTCACTTACTTGCCCTTTTTAGTAATTTCATACATAACCAAAATAAATATCCTCTTCCTTTGATCATCCATTTGACTTGTGTATATGTTATATATATGTCCATATATACAACATATACACTCCTCTTTAAATTATTTTCTCTTTCCAATAACATATACATTTTAATTCAAATAAAACAACAATTATACTAAAACTTCTAGGGCACATTTTGGGATATTACAGAAGTTTACTTAAGTAAAGTAAATTTTGAAATTTTTGATTATGGAAGTATGCTTGTGAAAAAGTTCATAAAGAAATGAATAGGAGAATAATGTTGGAAATGAGTAAAAAAAATCAAATCAAATCAAGATTTAAGTAATTACTCATTTCTCTAAAGTTTGGATCTCTTTCTAATAAAGCTTATGTTTGGATTGCTAGAAAGAGGAAATATTGTTTGAATGTTAAAATGGATAGATAAGTTATTAAATTGAAGAAAGTATGGTGGAATATTGAGTGAGTTGATTGGTATAGACAAAGTGTGACAATTTAAGGTTTTGGGTACGTAAAGTTCAGGTTTTTAAAAAGGGATGGTGTTGGTTAAAGTAAGGAGATATAATGGTGTTGTTTGCATTGTTGTTTTGATACAAACATTGTGATTTTAATATTAGAAATGTAAAATGTTTAAGTGTTAATAAAGCTCATATTAATGGTGGTAATATGTGAAAGTTGAATTTTTGAAATGAGCTTTAATAATTGTGAAAATGATATGTTTTGATGTTACATTATAGTATATATATAATGCTTTTAAAGTTAATATTAAGAAAATGAGATTTGTAAATTGAAGTTTAGGTAAAGTAGTAAGTTGAGAGTTAGAGTTTTAATGGAATTCTAATGAGGATTATTTAGATATCGATAGTTTAATGTATATTAAGCATATGAGCTAATTTGAATGAATATTATTGCATAAGAAAGTACTATGAATTGGGTAATGTGATTGATATTATGAAAATTTGTTTTGTAATAAAGGGAAAACGAATAAGCAAGTGAAAATGAGTTACTTTAAGTAATTTGACTGGAAATGATGAAAATGGATATGAAGGGTATACTAAATGCTTTTAAAAACAAATGTGAGAGAGATGTCACATTAGAAATGTGACTAGGATGTATGTGAAGTGTTATTATGGTTAGAATGTATATATTTGCTGTGTTGATGAATAATTTAAGTTATGTTAAAAGAATGAGAATGATAATGTTCAAAGAAAAGTAATAAACATTAAATTTGTATAGATTGTATGCAAAAGAGAAATTAAATAAAATTGCATGATTATGTGTATACATGTATAGGATATGTGAGATGAGTTTTTCGATATGAATGTAATTGTATTATGTAAGAAATGTGGAAAGTAAGTCACATTATGAATGTGACCTATGAATGTGTATGTGGTATAATTACTGGTCTAATGATATTAAGAATGATATTGCATGTATTAGTGGACCTAAGAGAGATTAGGTCTTGACCTGCGCAAAGCTAGATAAACTATGTGACAGAATTGAGAGTGGGAATGGACTTGAGTAATACTGGACAGTGAAATTGTTATGGTAATCACTGAACTTGATGATCATATAATATTTTGAGTCCTAAAGTATTTACATGTGGAAATGTTCTATGTATATGTGTATAATAAGAGATTGTAAGGAAAAAAAAGGAAGTATAATGTATAAAATTTTTTAGAAGAGATAGATTAGAAATGGAGTAACAAATGGAAATTGTGTAAGATTTGCATATGATCGAATATGTATACGTAAGAGATGTTAATAGTAATATTATTGAAACATGAATTAGGCTAATGATGAACATATAATCGAGTGCAAATTGGGTTGAAACGGAGTTGAAATGTGTTAACTCTTGGTGTAGCAAATGTTTAGAGAATGAATATGTAATCCTTGCGATACAAACTTAGCATTGTAATTGGAAAGGTTGGAAGCAGAATAATAGAGGGACAGTATTGATTCATAAGCCACAGGCGTGACCATTAATCTCATATGGCCATATGATTTGTTTAGTATAGTTTTGATGAGATTGACAATTATGTTCCTAGAAACATAGTTAAGAGTTATGATGGGTAAAGTTGTACTTTATCATTTTATGTTAGAAATTTGTTTATAATTATAGAAAGTATGGAAGAAAAGAGAACTGTAAAAATGTTTTGAGTTATGGATAATGTGATAAAAAGGTAATTATTGTAAAAATAGTAATGATATGAAATGTGAGGAGAAATTAAATGGGAAAAATTACAAAATGTGATTGAAAGTTATACTGAATATGTTTATGGTATAAAGTGAATAAGTGGATGGGCTTAAGGTTTAAGTGACTATGGGTAATAAATATGGTATGAGATAATCATGAGAATTTTGTGGAAATTGTACTAAGATAATTTGAAGTGATTTGTTATTAATAATCATAATTTTAAAAAGCTGAAAAATGGATTCGAAGAAATTAGAATTTGAATATAAGTTTGACCTAATGGAATTAGGTCATATATATATATTGTGAAATTTAATGATAAGTTTAAATAAGTTAATTGTTGGTTTGAATCAAATAAGATTGAGACGTTAGTATATTGTAACAGATAGATCAATTGATCTAGATTTCGCTAAGGTTGCGAATTATTATTGAGATTTAATATGTATAGTTGTACTAAGAGTATAAAATTTAAATGATAATGTATATGATGTAATATTCTGACAAATAAATGGACATGAATGAATTGAGTTATAGCAGTTATAAATGATGATAAAAGGGAAAAGGTTGATTGCCTGTAAAGTAAGTTTAAAGGCATTGTACTAATATTTATGTTAAGTGAGAAGCATGCTAAAGAAGGAATTAAGTGTATGAAGAATAAGGATATGGTTATTAATTAAGGTTTGATAAATATCTATTCTGAAAGTGATTGTAATGACGAGATAATCAATATTAAGATATAAATCAATGATTTTTAAGGTTAAAGTTAAGAGAGTATTTATAAAGAGATGAAGTGATAAAATATCCTGAATGTAATAATTGGACGAAGTATAAGTATATTATAAGATGATCTGATTCTTGTATAAAGATAAATTAATTGGGAATGTAATGAGTTATTTTGAATGTTTGGTTAAGAAGTAATAAGATATATAAATATATATAATGATGAGTTATGAAATTTAGAGAAGATGATTGACTCTAAGGGGGAGAGTAGAAGTTATGTGATCTGATGACATAATAACTTAATAATATAATTAACTTCATATGAAAGTTAAGATGGTATTTTGTTAAGAATGGATTGTTACTTTACTGGATAATTTCGAGGACGAAATTATTTAAGGGGGAGAGAATTGTAATATCCCAAAGTATACCCTAAAAGTTTTGGAATTATTGTTGTATTTGGATTTAATGTATATGTTTAATGGAAAGAGAAAAGAAGATAAATTAATTAAAAGAAAATATTATAAGAGATAGAGGTGTATGAAGAATGATAAATATATATTGTAATTGTAAAACGTGGGAAATATAAAAGCAATATATATGACATATACATATATCAACATATACATCACACATACATGATGTATATATTGGTGTAGGAAGAGTAAGTAAGTAAGTAAGTAAGTAAGTAAGTAAGTAAGTAAGTAAGTAATAATAATAATAATAATAATAATAATAATAATAATAATAATAATAATAATAATAATAATAATAATAATAATAATAATAATAATAATGACAAGAGAAAAAGAAGAAAAGAAAGTCAAAGGGAAGAATAAATTGTGGTGGAGGATTTTTGTGATATTTTATTATATTATTATATATATATAAGATAAGTTTGAATAAAGAAAGAAGATTTTCTTTCTTTCTTTCTTCTTCTTCTTCTTGTTCTTGAACGTGGAAAGAGAGAGAGAGAGAGAGAGAGATGTGATTTTATTTACATACACATCAAATTCTTAAGGGCTTTAAGAGAATTGAAGGTGGATATTGAAGATTTGGCAAAGAATTCAAGTAAGTGTTCATTTCTTTGAGCTGATTTCTATTGATTATGTTTATATTTGAATTGGTTAGTGTGTGAAGATGATGATAATGAAAGATTGAAGTATATATGTTGAATTGGCATTTAGATGATGATAAAATGGTTATTTGTGAGGATGATGATGGATTGTTGAAATTGTTTAGTAAGGGTTTAATATAAATGAGTTGGGGAATTGAATAATTGATATATGGATGATGTATATAATGATTATTATCATGATATGTTGAAGTTATATAAGTGTTAGATTAATTGGTAATTGATGTATGTTATGAGTTTGATCAATTATTATCTTGGATTTTCTATATGTTTGTGTTTATTGAAGTTAAAAATACAGAATACATGAGTTTGGTCCGAAACAGAGGTAAAATGGATGCCACGGTCGTGACAAATGAGTGCCACGGTAGTGGCAAGTGAGGGACACGACTGTGGGGGTTTAGAGAAAAGTGGGCAGATTCGTTTGCTAACCCACGACCGTGGGGTTGTGAGGCCACGACCGTGGGGACTTAGATAGTAGTTTTGGTTTATAATTTGTGATCTATGGGTCTAGTATGAGACTAATAGGTGAATAAGTGTATTGGAATTCATGTGTATTTGTAAATAAGTGTGTATTATTCCTTTTGGATTAGGTTGTGAAGAGGTTGAGTTGCCCTAATCCATATAGTGAAGAATTCTTGGAAGAGGAAGTGTATAGATTGATGTGAGTTGCTCTTGAGGTAAGTACAAACTTGCATGATTGCATACATTCATATGATTTTGAGATTCAACACATTTGGTTGTGAATGTGTTAAGTAATTTATTACATTGTTAATGCATTTGATTAATGCTATGATTTGCATAATGTGGAAGATATGATGATCATTCAAAATGTATGTTCAATGCACTTGGTTATGTATACTTTAATGATGAATTGCTTTAATGTGAATTGAGATATGATGAAATGTGAAGCCATTGTTGTTGGCTATGATAATGCAAATGAAATAAATGGGGCATGATTGCCTATTTAATTATGGAATATGAAATGAGAAATGAATGGAGAAAGAGAATGATAAAGATAAATGGAATATTTGTGTGCTTAATATGTTATTCAATTTTCAGAGTTCTGAGTTTGGCAGCATGCCTATGAATTGCTGGATAGGTGAAAAGACTGGGTCGTAAGCAAAGTCCAGCTGATAAATGTGATGTTTTTGGGGTGAAAAGACTGGGTCGTAAGCCTCAAAAACAAATCCTTGAAGCTAGATTGAGTGAAAAGACTGGGTCATAAGCTCAAATCTAGTTAGATTATCCATGGATAAATATATGTATCGCCTACGGGCTTGATGATTGTGATTATAGACCAAAGCAGTAACTCTGAACTTTGAATAACATATTAGTGTCTTTTGGGCCCATGCTTGTCTTTGTTTCAATGTGATTTATGAATGGTGAAATAATTGAATAAAGTAATGGAATGTAATGTTATGAAGTATGTTATGATTACAATACATAAGTAAATTATTGAAAAGAAATATGGCCTGAGAAGCTATGTTGAAAGATGGGATTCTGAAAGTATAATATGACATGTAATATGTATATGGATGTGGACATTGTGAGTATTATTTTATGAATGTTCTAATAAGTTATGGAATTGTGGTTTATGTTAATGATATATGTATATACGTATATAATTATGAGATTAGTAGAAACATATAAAAAGTGTAATTGAAATGGGAAAACATGATAAGAAAATAATGATACATGAAGTTAATATATGAGTATGATTTTCTGTAATGTATGTTTATAATATTTATTTGCACTACTAAGCTTTCGAGCTTAGCGCGGTTGTGTAAATCGCGCAGGTGAGTAGGTGGTTGATCTGAAGTCAAATCGTTATGCCACGAGAAGGGTAAGAGTATTTCGAGGCCAACTAGAAGGTGGTGCATACATTTACAATTTAATTATGTTGTATTTTGATAAAAATATATTCATATGTATAAATGAATGTTGGTAAAGACAAGATCATTATATATATATATGTAAGATCATCGAAAGTATAATGATTTTGTAAATGTGCTTTAAATTTGTATAAATGTATTATTGTTTGGAACTAGAGTAAAGGTTTTTAATCTAAAATGAAAAGTGACATTCTTATACTTTATATACGTACTGCATGTATACTAGGTATATGTATAGTACTTATATAGAGTATGGGGGTGTTACACTTGGGGCCTTAGAGAATACGGACCTAAGTCCGGAGAAAATTGAGTCGCCACCCAGACGGGCTGGGAAGAAGAAAGGGGTGAATGACTCGATTTCTAAGGAATTCCCAACCCCCTAATGGGTTCGAAAAGTTAGGTACGTGTGGAGAAGGTGAGAAATGACCCAGCACCCCCACAACGCCTGGTTCATTGGAACCGGTCTCCTTTGCAGGTTTTAATATTATAAAATTTTTAAATATAACAATATTATCCATATTACATGCAATAATTAAAATAAAGCATTATTATATCAAAATAAAGCATCCGAGGATGGAAACATGTCCTTACACTATCCATGTCTAAACTAAATAGGACACCCACCAAAAGGTAGAAAGATATCCTTTACATTGGTCTAAAATATAAAAGCAATTTAAATTACATAGAACTTAATTAATGAGGTACCCACAAAGTGAAAACATACCTTTTTCTTTGTCGTTCCTCTATATAAATGAACGAATTTCTTCATTTCGTTCACAACAAATTTTCATTCATTTCTTTAATAGCTATAATTCTCTCAAATTTAGTATATAGTTTTAAAAAAATGCATGCTTCAAGATTAGGAACTCATTCTAATGCTGAGTTATTGGAGTTTATTCGGCATCATGAAGATGGGAATATAGATTTACTAGCCGGAATGCCACTTCATTGTAGTTCAAATCAAAAGAGCCAGGTAATTTTTTTCTTCTTTTCTTCTTTCTTCGTTTTTTCTGTTATTATTATTATTTCTTTTTTGCTTTTGTTTTTTTTTGCTTTTTGTTATTATTTTTTATGTTTGTCTTTATTTTTTATTTATATTTTTATTTGTTTTTTTATAGAAAATTTAGAAAAAATATATTAATTTAAGTAGACAGAATAATATATACTTACCTGGCATTAACTTACCTGGCTCCGTGTTAGCGTGATCGTTGCGTTATTCAGGCCGGAGGGTGTATCTACAAAGTCCGACAATAGTATGATGTAGCGCCTTCTCGGGTAAGGCAAATTATCTGAGATTGCGACTTTGAGAGCTTCATCTTACAACTACCATCCGAGGACTATCTGATAGACCGGAGCGTAGTCCAAGCACTTGCAGAACGATGGTTGGACACAACTCATACTTTTTACTTGCCCATTGGAGAGATGACAATTGGTCTGGTCGACTTTGCTGCTATAACCGACATTCGGTATGATGGTGTTCCGGTTTCTCTTACCAATGATATTTTGACATTTGAAGAAATTCAGCAATTAATTAGTATGGAACCATCATATAAAGGGCCTTTTAAGATAAAAATTGAGCCAATTCGTAGTTATTAGATAAACTACGAAGGATGGGTTCACAGAGATACGACCCAACAGTATGCTCGAGGATTTTTGTTATATTTGCTTGGGTCGACCATCTTAGGCAGCACTGAATCCGCCATCCATTTGTCAGTGTTGAGGGCCCTTTCTTATTTTAGGACGGTACCACTTTATGGCTGGGGTGAAGCTGGTCTCGCTTGTCTTTATCATGGTCTTGATAAAATTTGCCAAAATAAGAAGTCTTTTATCGGCTTTATGGCGGTTGTCGAGGTACTCTTCTTCCACCAAATGTCAATTCCATTATTATCTTGTATGAATTTGATTTTTATTATTGTTGTAGGCATGGGCATATGAGCACAACCTCGTGAGGGTGCCTGGTATTTTCTGAGAGAGAGTTGGGTATCCGAGATTAAATTTCTAGTTGTCAGATCATGTAGAAGTTCCCGGCTTGCACCATGTGCATATCCAACGCTTCGTGTTGATCCGCTTAACCTAGGACCAGGTAAAATAGCATTAGTATACTTTAAAATTTATGTGAAAGTTTACTTACCTTATGTTATTTTGCAAGTGAATTTGGCCTGGTGGAACCCAGAAGAGCGGACAAACTGGACTCCCTTCATGAATGTTGCACTATCTTTTCAACATACTCGCCGAGTCATCGCTGGCCCAGTGTCTAGTGGCTGGTTTCTCGGAGAGAGAGTTTATGAGTGGTTTCTTGGTCCAGAGCAACGAAGGGTCCTGATGTGTTGCCCAGAATATACTTTAAATATTATATCAATGCCAGAGGATGCATGGTGGTTGGCCCGGCACAGTTATGGTATTAAAACATTTCTCTATCCGCCGAGTGGCTCTTATGCCCATTTTATTCAAATAAGGCTCTTGAACTTTGATGTATCTCCTGTTGGTGTATGGGAAATTCCCGAAGAAAATGAGGGTAGAGATGAAGAGGAACATCATGGAGAGGCAGGAGAATTCGTTCCACATCTCGGGACTAGCACTTTTTAAGTAGAACTTTTACCATTTTTCCTTTGCAATCGCTTCTTTCTTATCTTATTTTGAATCTTTAATGATTGTTGCAGGCTATTGGCTCATTTGATCATGAGGCTGGACCTTCTTTTACTGCTCTTTCATTTGCTCATTCTAGTCCGCCAGATATGCCATCTCATCCGCAGGGCATTGATATGAATTACCTGGTAAGTTTTCTTATTTCATGGTAATTTATGCTATATGTATGCATGATTATGTATGCTCTTACTTTTTTCCATTCTGGCTCACAGCGGATGCTTGAAGAACAAAATAAGAAACTTCAAGAAGAATTGGCCGCTGGTCGTCAGCAGGCTTCTCATTTTGAAAATTTATATCATCAATCAGAATAAAATTTTTGAGACTTTCGATTTCAGGGGATGAGGGATCCTGATGCTTCTTCATCTAGAGGCCCCCAAAATGATGACCATGAGATCCTTTCGTCTACTTCTAGTGAAGACCATGACAGATCGGAACTCCAAGGTAATAGGGATTTTGGTGCTCCTGCTTCGAGCGAACTCGGGACGAGTAATTTGCCTCCTCCTCCAACAGGCGATGATTTTTTCAGGCCTTCATTTGATGACTTACCACCACCTTCTTAGTGATGTATAAATATTGTATGAATTGTGGAAATGTATAGTAAGTATAAAAATACTAATGAAAATATAGCATTTTTATCATTTCCTTGCCCAATGTGTCTTTCGAGGTTCAACATACTCCCCTTAACTTGAAGGCTTTGTATGACAAAAATATTTTTTGAATTTTTGAATTTTGAATTTTGATTTTGAAATCAAATGTTGGCTTTGCCAAATTAATGTTAATTTACCTCAGGACTTGATTTTCCAAATTAATATATCTATAACATGAAAACCCTAGTTTCTGTACTAAACTCGGGAATCATTTCTATTTAAGCAAGAATTGTTGCACTTCAGATAGGCACATACACATTACATGGCCAAAGGTTTCATTGAGTTTAAGTATTGTCTATCTCATATGCATGCTTATTCAAACTATCTCCACTAATAGACTCTATCTACCAAGAGAGATCAATAGGTCTTTAATAGGCTTAATGTAACAACCGTGATTTTATAGATACAAAATTTTATATACTCAATATATATATCTAAAGTATATATAACATATACATATGGTATATTAATTGTATATGTTGGATTAATACATTACATACTTAATATTTAATGCACATATAAGGTACATTTAATGTGTATATATGATACACATTACTTGTGCATATGTGTAATATCCAAAATTTTTGAAAAGTTTAAATTTTTGGAAATTTGATAAAATAAATTATAATTTAAATGGATAAATTAAATTAATGGTTTTAAATGAAAAATGAAGGGGTTTTAAATGAAAAAGTGGAACACATATGTGATATATATGTAAAATATACATAACATATAAAAGTCAACACTTTTTAAAAGAAAAGTCAAAGTAAAAGGGTATTTTGGTAATTAAATCTTAGAAATCCAAAATTAAAAAAATAATTCAAAAATAAATTATTTTTGAATGGAAGAGGGAATTTATGACTTTTAATTTATTAAATAATTATTAAATAAATAATTATTAAATTATTTTAATATATATATATATATGGTTAAAAAATAAAAGATGAAAAGAAAAAGAAATTTTAAAAGTTTTTCATCTTCTTCTTCTTCTCCATCAAGGGCCGGCTACCATGGCTATTTATCTCAAGAATTTTGATCTTTCATACTCCAAAAATTGAAGGATTTAACAATTTTAAAGTGGTGATTTCCACCAAAATTAGTAAGTTCCCAACATCTTTCTTTGGATTTCATGGAATTGTGATTATGTTTGTTTTGAGTTTTTAAAGTTCTAAGATTTAATTGTCTATTTGGGCATATATGACGTTATTGTAAGTGATTAACAATGATTTTAAGGTTGGATTAAAGAAATGGTTGAGTTTGGGTAAGATTGGTGAAGACAGAGAATTTAGGGTTATGTAATTTTTGGGGTTTTGAAATCATAATTTTTAATTGTGTAAATTGATTCCAAAAGAGTTGTTTTGATACATAAACAAGTATTTTTAAGTCAAATATTAGATTTGGTTGTGTTTGGTTGGAGCTTGAGAATGGAAGTGGAGATTTAGCGTTTTGGAAAAGTGATTTTTCAAAGTGATTGAATTGTTTGATTTTATTTGTTTAAGCATGTTGTTTAGTGTTAAAAGTGATGAATATAATCTTGAAATTATTAATGGATTGTGTTGGAATGGAAAACCTTCAATGGGGGGGGGGGGGGGGGGGGAGGGGGGGAAGGTTATGCCATTTTATGGTTTTGTATATAAGAGTGTATTTTTATAATGTAAATGGTTCAAATGTATTAAAATATGCTTCTAATGATATAAATAAACTTAATATATTATAATGAATGGCCTAGTATGAGAATTCAAAGTTAAAGTGAGGTTAGCCTTAAATTTTGGATTTTTGTTTGGATGGGCTTTAATTATAGTTTAATATTGGAAATGCCATTAAATGTGATACTAAATGATTATTTGCTATCACATTTGGTTTAGGCATTGAGGGAGGTTGATTTGCTTCATCCAAGTGGTGAAGGGCTAGTTTGAAAGATAGGATTGGAGGTTGTTTTAAGCTTACTTTGGGTTGCTAGTGGAGGTATGCACAAACTTTAAAATATATCATTTATATTTGCATGACATTTGGGCTTAACATATTTTGGTTGAAAAATGTGTTAAGTTACTTGGTTCATTGATTGAGTATGAATAATGTGTTATGACATTTGTAATGTCATATATGTGTTAAATGCATTGTGAAAAACCATTGATAATGGGTAAATTGTGTAGAATGTGAAATATGTATATTATGTGAAAATATCCAAAGTAATTGGGTAATGTGTTGTGAATGCAAAAATGAGATATTTGGAATAATGAAATGAATTGATATTGATAAAAATGAGAAAAATGAGAAAAGTGAGAAAAATGAGAAAGATGTGAAAAATGAGAAAAATGAGAAAAAAATGTGAAAATAAGGCAATGTGCCTAGATTGAATATGTGACAATGAGAAAGATATTAATAATGAGAGAAATGAATAAATGAAAAAAAAAGAGAAAAAATATGAGATAATAAGGTAATGTGCCTAGTTTAATCATGAGAAAATGAGAAAAGTTTTGATAAAGGAATTGTGAAAGTATTTGATAATAAGATAAATGAATTAATTGTGTGCCTAGTATGTTATTCAATTTTCAGAGTTCTGGGTTTGGTGGCATCCCTATGAATTGCTTTTCAGGTGAAAAGACCGGGTCGTAAGCCGAGCCCAGCTGATAAATGATAAATATGATGTTTTTGGGGTGAAAAGACTGGGTCGTAAGCCTCAAAAATTGTAGTAGTCTAGCCGGGTTGAGGACCAAGATACTGGGGACTAAGGGTCTAGCTGGGTTGAGGTCCAAGAGACTGGGGCTGTTACATTATCCATAGATATATATATATTGCCTACGAGCTAGACACATAGTGTCATTATGGACCAAAGCAATAACTCTGAAATTTGAATAGCATATGTAGTATCCCTAATTATGCCCTAGTAGTCTTGGTGTTATTGTTGTTGCACTTGAATTATGTATATATGATAAGTTGATAAGAAATTGGAAGAGAATGTTTTTGTTTGGTGGTTGGGAAAGAAAAGAGGGTTTAGAGATAATTGTATATGTTGCTTCTATGGTGATATATATAACATATAAAGTGGTCAAAATGGAAAGTCAAGGAAAGAGGATATTTTTGTGTTGGTTGTGAAATTACTTAAATGGGTATAGATATGACAAAAGCTTAGTTAAATGGATGAGGGTATTATAGTAATTTTCTTTTGGATGGGTATTTAATGCCTATTGACTTTGTGTTTCTTCATCATTTCTTCTTCTTCTTGTTGTTGTGTGGCCGGCTCACCAAAGAGACAAGAGAGCAAGAGAACAAGTGATGGTTTTGATGATTTCAAGCTCAAAGTGAAGGAAGTTTTCAAAGTTACAAGTTGGAGTTTCAAGGAATTTCATTATTTGGTAAGTTTTCTCTTGTTTACCCTTGTTATTTTTGAAGTTATGCTTGAGTTGAGTTGTGATTTGATGATGGTATGATTAAGTTGCTTAGGGTGTGATTTTAAGTATTGATTTTGCTTGATAGATGAGAAGTTGAGTTGGTGAAGGTGTTGGAAGTGATTGTGTTGAGTAAGAGTTGTGTTTAGTGAAATTTCTTTCTGTTTTACAATTAGTAAAGGCTGTGACTTGTATGATTTTTAATTAATTATATAAAAATGTTCTTGAAGTGAATTTTTGATATGTTGTGGCTCTATGAGTCTAGAATGACTGAAAAATATGTTGATTCGATTTTGGAATGGTTATGAGTTTAGAAAGATTATTTTTATTAGACCTGTTCCAGCAGGTACCTTAACTGAGACAGCTATATTTCGGGATTTTTAATAAAATGTAGAAAAATCATATCCAATTGAATTTTGGATATGTTGTTTCTTAGTGAGTCTAGTATTTGAGAAAAATAATTTGGAACCACGTTGATTGAATTTGATTTATGGAATTCACAAAGTTCAGAACTGCTGCCAGGATGCAGGGCAATTGGGGCAGTCTGGTTAGGTGAACTATTTGACCAAGATTTTGTGTTCAGTTTGATCTGAAATTTTAAAGGAATGATTTTAAGATACAAAACTAAATTCTGTAAAAATTTTAGAATTTTTAGTCAAGTAGATTATTTTATACAATTTTTCAAAATAAGGATAAAATGGAGTCTAAAACCAGAATGTACTATTCATATGAATCATATCAATTGTTCTTTGCCCTAATTGCATTGTTGAGATTGAACAATGTTATGTTATGCATTGTGAATGGTTATGTGTTTCATGAATAATATACATTGAAATTGAAATGATAATTCAAATAAGACATGATATGAGACAATGCCATTGTGATTGGCTATGATGATGATATTGAAAGAAAGAAGGCATGTTTGCCTAAATGTGATGAGAATTTGAGAATGGAAATGGTAACTATATAATAAATGAATTGTTTGTTTAATATGTTATTCAGTTTCAGAGTTCTGGATTTGGGTGGCATGCCTAAGAAATGATGAAAGGTAACAGTCTTGCCGGGTTGAGGATCTCCTCATATGTGTTGAGTTGATGGTCCAAGAGACTGGGTCGTTACACTATGAGAATTGTGAATATGAGATATATGATTTGTAACAGTCTTTCCGGGTTGAGGATCTCCTCATATGTGTTGAGTTGATGGTCCAAGAGACTGGGTCTGTTACACTATCCATGGATAGAGATACATGTATATACATTGCCTACGGGCGTGATTATTGTGACTATGAACCAAAGCAGTAACTCTGAACTCTGAATATCGTATTAAATACTTGTTGGGCCCATAGGTGTCAAGGTTATATGAATGTCCTAAATAATGTTATGAGTTAATGAAATGAGATGTTGGTTATTGAGTATGATTGATTAATGTTGAAATGTGGTATGCTCATATGACTATGATTTGTGAAATGCATAATTATGTGGTTACCTTTATATTTATAATGTTGATCTTATCAATAACATATGTGACATTGCATTACATTAAAGCATACCATTAGCATGTTTTATCTTACTAAGCCGTTGGCTTAGCGCGATAGTGTTTAATCGCGCAGGTAATAGAGTTGATAGAGTTGAACCCGAGAGTTCATCTAGACCAAGTGAGAGTAGACCTTGAAGAGTTGATTTTGGGAACTTAAAGATCAGAAGAGAATTGCCAATCATGTATACTTCTGTATATTTTGTAAAGAAATGTTTAATGTGTAAATATGTACATATTTTATAACTTCCGCTGTGTAATATTTAAATGTATATATATATAACTAATATGTTTTGTTTTATCAGTAAATGATTTACTTTTCTATAATGTATAATGATAAAGGTATTGTATCAAGTTTAAAGTGTTTTGAATATTAAGAAAACCGTAGCATCCCTATGTTTGGTGCACTTATGCTACATTGTTGTGGTTGTAGTGTGTGTGCATTGGATATGGGGGTGTTACAGCATATTAGATCCTTTTTGGGCCCATGCTTGTCTTTGCTTTAATGTGAATTATGAATTGTGATACAATTGAGAAATATAATGCTATGAGTTGTGATTATGAAATATTTGAAAAATATTAAGAAAGTAGAATGATGTGATATCTATATGCATTGTGCATTACCATTGCATTGAGTTTTATTGTTATTATTTAAGTTTGTACCACTAGGCTTCGGTTTAGCGTGATTGTAATTCGTCGGGCAGGTGATGGATGATTTGGTAGAGCCGGAGAGTTCTACTAGACCTGATCGGGTCTAGGTTTGTATTTATTGAGCTTGAAGAGTTGTTTTTGGGTACATCAAGATCAGAGCCAGTTGCCAGCTTGTACATTTTTTATATTATAGTATATTTTGATATTATGCAGGTTATGATATGTTTTTGAAGTATATATTGTAAATTGTAAAGAATGATTTGAATAATTTTTTTTAAGATGGGATTTTATATGTAATGTTGATATATATACCTCTATATAAGTATTTTGAGAAAATATGGAGAAATTGAGAAGTATTGGTGAATTGATTTTATTTGGAGTGTTTGTTTTATGCAGGTTGTATTTTGTTGAATTTTGGAAACGTACAAATTACAGACAAAACTCTAGTGAATTTTTCCTAGAGATTTTCTTATAAAATGTTATTTCGGGTTACTATAGCAAGTAAAGAATATTTATATACTAACTAATTTTATATATTTAGTATTTGAAATTTTAAAACAGAAATGTGTAATTTTTTTATTAAATCGATTTGTGACATTTTTATACTGTATATGCGTATTTTATATTTGATGAAAATATGTATTGTACGTATATAGAGTATAAGGGTGTTATATTTATTTTGGTATCAGAGCCTAAGTTTGATGTTATCGACCTAGGTGGATTGTTAAAGAGAGAAAATTAGAATTTTAAAAAAATGATTTTCAATTGTGATGCATGCATTGGCACTGGCAATTTATCTGATCCCTGATGTGGCATGTCCGTTCGACATAACGGATATGAATTGAGATGACGTCTGAGTTATATAGATCAGAGTAGTATAGTAGAAGCATTATTCTAGACCTTATGGATTAAGATATGAAATAAAAAGTTTGAGAAATGGACATGAGAGTTACATAAAATTTTATAGGTATGCTGTAAACTGATATTATTGAATTTTTTTAAAATAAATATAGGAATCTTGGATGAGTTTGAAAATTTATTAAAAAGTTTTTTTATATGTTAGAATCTAATGTATAAAATTTCATAATTTTTAAAGATGAATTACTAATTAAGAAATGTAGAAGAACACAGATTGTTGGAGGAGTTCCAGAAACTCAAAATCTGTAGAAATTGAGAAACATATTTAAAAACTATGGCAAACCCACCCATAAAAATATGAAAAATTACACCCAATATCATATGTATCCCTATAACATATGGTTAAAATTTCATGAATTTTTATTAAGGTATGATACCTGAAAAAAATGGACAACCGGGTTCTGCCAGAGAAATTATTAATGAGACAGATTCTCTGATTTTGGAAGATTTAATTTTTAAATATATTAAATCAATATGGAAAAATCTAAAATTTTTAATATAAGTCCATATATGTGTCAAGTGCACATGGATAAAATTTTACAAGCTTTATAAAGAATTGATAAGGAATATAAAAATTAAAAGTGAGAGTGACACGAAACTAAAGAGGTCATACAATTTTGTATACATGAGTAATAAATTAATTTTATGAGACAAATGAATGAAGAAAATTATAAAAATTTATATGCATATGGGTATAAGTATAGAAGGAATATGGAGTTTTTAATAATTTGCAACAAAGAGTTCGTAATTAAAATCAAAGAGTGAAATCATATATGATAGCGAATTATTTATTATGGAATAATGATGCATGATTTAGGGTTGAGTGTGTAAAATTAAAGTATCTAAGGGGATGAAATTTAGTGAGGTTCATGTTGTTGGTTGTATTATATGGAATTTGAATTTTTGAAATGGGTTTTCATAGTTATGAAAGTGATGTACTTTGATGTTATATTAATATATAGGTAATGCTTATAAATTTAGCTCTTGAAAGTGAGATTAATATAATGAAGTTTAAGTAAAGTAGTAAGTTGGAAATTTAGAGTTTTAAGGGAATTTCGATGAGGATTGTTTAGATATTGATAGTTTAATATTTAATAAGCATGGGAGTAATTTTAAATGAGTAATATTATTTATAAAAGTACTAACTAAGGAGTAATGTGGTTGATAATATAGAAATTTGTTATGAAATAAAGAGAAATGATTAAGCAAGTGAAAATGAGTTACTTTAGGTAATTGAATTGGAAAAGATGAAAATAGATATGAAGGGTATAATAATTGAAAAAAAATGTGTGAGAACTAAGATTTATATGAAGTGTTATATATATATATACATATAATAAGAAACTTATTTAAGAAATGGGCGATTAAATAAAAAAGATGTTAATTATGTTGTGGTCAGAGTGTATATATATATTGAAGTGATGGATAATTTAAGTAATGTCAAAAGAATGAGAAATGATATTACTCTCTGAAAGGTGATAAATGTTAACTTTGTATAGGTTGTATGTTAAAGAGGAATTGTGTATAATTGTATGATATGTGTGATGAGATTTTTCAATATGAACACAATTGTGATATATAAGAAAATGTGGAAAGTAAGTCACATTGTGAATATGACTTACGAAGGTGTATGTGGATGATTAAAAAAATGTTATCGCGTGTTTGCTACCTTATACAATTACTTGTCTAATGATATTGAGAATGATATTGCATGTATTAATAGACCTAAGAGAGATTAGGTCTTGACTTATGTAGAGATAGGTCATGTGATGAAATTAAGATTGAGATTGGACCCGAGCAGCGTTAGATGGTGAAATTGTTATTGTAACAACTAAACTTGATGATTGTGTAGTGTTTTGGGCCCAAAGTATATGCGTATAAATAAGATATTGTAAGGAAAAGGAAAGTATAATGAAGAAAGTATGGAAGTGAAGAAAAAAAAATGAATGAAAATTTTTATAAGAGATAGATTAGAAATGGAGTAATAAATGAAAATTGTGTAAAATTAGCATATGAACGAATGTGTATATGTAAGAGATGATAATGATAATATTGTTGAAGCATGAGTTAGGCTAATGATGATTAACTGATCAAAAGTAAATTGCGTTGAATCAGAGATGAAATGTGTTAACTCTTCATGTAGTAAGAGTTTAAAGAACTTATATGTAATTTTAAAATGCCACAGATGTGTGACCATTAAGACATGGGTGTAGTTTCGAGAAAAGAGCTATTTGAGAAAGAATTATAGTGAAGGCGGTGTTTATTTGTAACCTACAGACGGGGACTTAAGATGATACAATTGTGAAATATATTGAGTGAAATTGATAGTTTTTGTTTCATGAGATACAAGCAAGATTTGTGGCTGGTATAGTTGGACTCATAACTTTATGTAGAAATTTATTTATGACCATAAATAGTATGAAAACAGAAGAGAATTGTGAAAATATGATAAGCTATAAATGATGTGTAAGAACAGTGATTTTATGGTAACTATAAGAAATATGAGAAAAGGGGTAAATGAAAGGAATTATGAAATGTGCATAAGAGCTATATTGAATGTGTTTGAAAGTGGTATAAAATGAATAAGTTGATGAAAATGACGTTTAAAATGAATGACACTAGGGGAAGTAAATATTATATGTAATGATGAATTCGAAGAGAATTAAAATTTGAGAATAAATTTGATCTAATAGAATTAGGTCATGAATTGAAAACAGATTGATGAATTTTAAATAGACTAAAGGTTGGTCAGAATAGAATAAGGTTGTGATGCTCATATTGTGATAGTTAGATCAATTGATTCGAAATGTAATAAGTTTACAAGTATTTATTGAAATTCAATGTGTGTAGTTGTATTAAGAATATGCAAGCTATATGATAATGTGCATAGTACAACGTTCTGATATGTATATACACATGAAAGGAGCTAAGTTATGTTAGTTTCAAATAATTATAAGAGATAAATGTTAGTTATAGTATAATTGGAATGAATCTTACTAAGGAAATAAGATTTTGTTGTTGTATAATGGTGATGTTAAATTAATATGTGGTAATTGTATAAAGAGTAGGATCAAAGTGAAGATGTGTAAAATTATTGTGTTAAGATAAAAGTTATTAGCATTTGAATTTAAGGTGATGAGAGTATATTTTTAAGTTAATGAAGTGATTAAATATCTTGAGTGCAATAGGTGTGTGGGTATATATATTATAGAGATGAACTAATTTTTGTCTAATGACAATTCGATTGATGATATGATAATTTGTTGAGACTGTTTGAGTAAATAGATAGTATAATAATGTGTTAGAGAATGGTAAAAAGGAAATTAAGAATGAACCTAAGGGGGAGAATAGAAATTATGTAATTTGGTAAAATAATGATTTGGATGATTTATTACTATACTGGATAATTTCGAGGACGAAATTATTTAAGGGGGAGAAAATTGTAACATCCGTGATTTTAGAGATATAAAATTTTATATACTCAATATATATATCTAAAGTATATATAACATATACATATGGTATATTAATTGTATATTTTGGATTAATACATTACATACTTAATATTTAATACACATATACGGTACATTTGATGTGTATATAAGATACTCATTACTTGTGCATATGTGTAATATCCCAAAATTTTGAAAAGTTCTAATTTTTGTAAATTTGATAAAATAAATTATAATTCAAATGGATAATTAAATTAATGGTTTTAAATGAAAAATGAAGGGGTTTTAAATGAAAAAGTGGAACACATATGTGATATATATGTAAAATATACATAACATATAAAAGTCAATACTTTTTAAAAGAAAAGTTAAAGTAAAAGGGTATTTTGGTAATTAAATCTTAGAAATTTAAAATTAATAAAATAATTCAAAAATAAATTATTTTTGAATGGAAGAGGAAATTTATGACTTTTAATTTATTAAATAAGTAATTAAATAATTAATTATTAAATTATTTTAATATATATATATGGTTAAAAATAAAAGATGAAAAGAAAAAGAAAATTTAAAAGTTTTTCATCTTCTTCTTCTTCTCCATCAAGGACAGGCCACCATGGCTATTTATCTCAAGAATTTTGATCTTCCATACTCCAAAAATTGAAGGATTTAACAAGTTTAAAGTAAATTTTTGGTGATTTCCACCAAAATTAGTAAGTTCCCAACTTCTTTCTTTGGATTTCATGGGAATTGTGATTATGTTTGTTTTGAGTTTTTTAAAGTTCTAAGATTTAATTGTCTATTTAGGCATATATGAAGTTATTTTAAGTAATTAATAATGATTTTAAGGTTGGATTAAAGAAATGGTTGAGTTTGGGTAAGATTGGTGAAGAGATAGAATTTAAGGTTATGTAATTTTTGGGGTTTTGAAATCATGGTTTTTAATTGTGTAAATTGATTCCAAATGAGTTGTTTTGATACATAAACAAGTATTTTTAAGTCAAATATTAGATTTGGTTGTGTTTGGTTAGAGCTTGAGAATGGAAGTGGAGATTTAGGGTTTTGGAAAAGTGATTTTTCAAAGTGGTTGAATTGTTTGATTTTATTTGTTTAAGCATGTTGTTTAGTGTTAAAAGTGATGAATATAAGCTTGAAATTATTAATGGATTGTGTTGGAATGGAAAACCTTCAATGGGGGAAGGTTATGCCATTTTATGGTTTTGTATATAAGAGTGTATTTTTATAATGTAAATGGTTCAAATGTATTAAAATATGCTTCTAATGATATAAATAAACTTAATATATTATAATGAATGGCCTAGTATGAGAATCCAAAGTTAAAGTGAGGTTAGCCTTAAATTTTGGATTTTTGTTTGGATGGGGTTTAATTATGGTTTAATATTGAAAATGCCATTAAATGTGATACTAAATGATTATTTGCTATCACATTTGGTTTAGGCATTGAGGGAGGTTGATTTGCTTCATGCAAATGGTGAAGGGCTAGTTGGAAAGATAGGAATGGAGGTTGTTTTAAGCTTACTTTGGGTTGCTAGTGGAGGTATGTACAAACTTTAAAATATGTCATTTATATTTGCATGACATTTGGGATTAACATATTTTGGTTGAAAAATGTGTTAAGTTTCTTGGTTCATTGATTGAGTATGAATAATGTGCTATGACATTTGTAATGTCATATATGTGTTAAATGCATTGTGAAAAGCCATTGATAATGGCTAAATTGTGTAGAATGTGAAATATGTATATTATGTGAAAATATCCAAATTAATTGGGTAATGTGTTGTGAATGTAAAAATGTGATATGTGGAATAATGAAATGAATTGATATTGATAAAAATGAGAAAAATGAGAAAAGTGAGAAAAATGAGAAAGATGTGAAAAATGTGAAAAAAAAATGTGAAAATAAGGCAATGTGCCTAGATTGAATATGTGACAATGAGAAAGAGATTAATAATGAGAGAAATAAATAAATGAAAAAAAGAGAGAAAAAGATGAGATAATAAGGCAATGTGCCTAGTTTGATCATGAGAAAATGAGAAAAGTTTTGATAAAGGAATTGTGAAAGTATTTGATAATGAGATAAATGAATTAATTATGTGCCTAGTATGTTATTCGATTTTCAGAGTTCTGGGTTTGGTGGCATGCCTATGAATTGCTGGGCAGGTGAAAAGACCGAGTCGTAAGCCGAGCCCAGCTGATAAATGATAAATATGATGTTTTTGGGGTGAAAAGACTGGGTCGTAAGCCTCAAAAACTATGGTAGTCTACCCGGGTTGAGGACCAAGATACTGTGGCCTAAGGGTCTAGCCGGGTTGAGGTCCAAGAGACTGGGGCTGTTACATTATCCGTGGATATATATATTGCCTATGGGCTAGACACATGGTGTCATTATGGACCAAAGTAGTAACTTTGAAATTTGAATAACATATTAGATCCTTTTTGGGTCCATGCTTATCTTTGCTTTAATGTGAATTATGAATTGTGATACAATTGAGCAATATAATGCTGAGTTGTGATTATGAAATATTTGAAAAATATTAAGAAAGTAGAATGATGTGACATCTATATGCATTGTGCATTGGCATTGCATTGAGTTTTATTTCTATTATTAAAGTTTGTACCACTAGGCTTTGGCTTAACGCAATTGTAATTCGTCACGCAGGTGATGTATTTATTGAGCCTGAAGAGCTGTTTTTGTGTACATCAAGATCAGAGCCAGTTGCCAGCATGTACATTTTTTTATATTATACTATATTTTGATATTATGTATGTTATGATATGTTTTTGAAGTATATATTGTAAATTGTAAAGAATGATTTGAATAGTTTTTTTTTAAGATGGGATTTTATATGTAATGTTGATATATATACCTATATATAAGTATTTTGAGAAAATATAGAGAAATTGAGAAGTATTGGTGAATTGATTTTATTTGGAGTGTTTGTTTTATGCAGGTTGTGTTTTGTTGAATTTTGAAAACGTCCAAATTACAGATAAAACTCTAGCGAATTTTTCCCAGAGATTTTCTTATAAAATGTTATTTCGGGTTACTATAACAAGTAAAGAATATTTATATACTAACTAATTTTATATATTTAGTATTTGAAATTTTAAAACAGAAATGTGCAAAGTTTTTATTAAATCGATTTGTGACATTTTTATACTGTATATTCGTATTTTATATTTGCTGAAAATATGTATTGCACGTATATACAATATAAGGGTGTTATACTTAAAATGGGGTCTATAAGGGAAATGGGTTAAATGAAGGCCATTTTGAGATAAGAGCTGATATGACACAATGGACAAACCTTCACACTACAAATTTCTTGTTTGAACTTTAGGCAGCTGGGAGCAATCTTGCCTGACTCCAAATTCCTTCTATGTTCTTGGCATTAATGTGGATCTTGATTAAGACAGTCTTTGTCCTTGCAAAAAGTTTGGCAACCATCATAATTTTCTCTTCTTCTCCTTTTCCTTTCTTTTTATTTCTCTTACTCTTCCCTTTCTTTAAGCATTTTATCATTTTGTCCTTCTTCCTTGTATGACTGTTAAGTACAGAACTTTCAAGAACTAGATGGTCTTCCTCCTTTTTTTCCTCCAATTTTGATTGAATCTTTGGTTGGGTTGGACCAATTCAAGTCAATTCGCCCTTATAAACTAAATGAAAGCCTTTTATTGTCTTAGGTAAAAGAGAACTTGGTTGGCTTTTTGAACCGTCTTTTTAGGTTTTATTTTTTCCCTTTTTTTTCTTATTTTTTTTCTCTTTTTTTCTTCTTTTTTCTTTTTTTCTTTTTTTTTTGGGTTCTAGCTCTAATAGAGTTGTCTTGTTTGTACCAACTTGGGCTTCCAATAATGGATGAGTGGAGTGATATAAATCTTCTTTAATAGGGATGAATCATTTGTTACTCTGATGTTGTCTTGATAGATTGGGGATATTAGGAGAACTTCAACTACCCCTTTGGTCTTGAGAACATCAACTATCCTTACAGTCTTGGATGTACATTCCTTTCTTTGATCTTCTTGCCCCTTCATTAGTAATCATAAGACTTGTCAAATATATCACAACAGCTCAGGGTAGGTTGTTGGGATTATATGCCAATGAAAAGAAAGCTGAAATTTTATGAAGGCTCAAAGGGACAACTAGGGATTGATATCTAATTAGGAGTATACTAGTTGTTGGCTAACCAAACAATGCCTAGATCATTTCTCCCTTAAATAAGCAGAGTTCAATTTCGCCTTGAAAGTTTGTCAAAGCATGTTCTAAGACTGACTAGGACTTAGACAAAGGTAATTATGCAGAAGCCCTCTCTAAGTAAGCATACACAACTCAATGCTACAGTGTAATTCCCTCACCTAGTAAGGTCATTTGAGTCTTGATGCCTAAATACATTAATTTATGAATATCAAGCTAGATTCCTCATCGGTTGAGCACCAAAATGAACAAAGACCAAGAAAAATTTTGATGAAAGTAATTTATTCAAACAACTTTAAATTTGAAAAACACGATTGTTCCAATTAAATATTAAAGAAAGTAAAATTGAAAAGCAACATTCAGCTAAGGAAGGTCCATTGAGTTGGCGTCAAAGATACTTCATTCATTTAGACATATCAATAGCAATGATTTTTTCCATCATTAAAGATCATTGCTTCATCATCCACAGTTAATCCAAACTTGTTTAGTAGTACATCCTCTTTAGCAGCTTCTCTATCCATATCATGATGAGATGACAAGATAAAACTCTTCATGAAGGTTGCAAGAGGTGGCGCCCTTCCAATTTTAGGTAGAGGCTCATTCTTAGTGTTAGGCTTATCAGGCTCAAACAGCTTTCCACTGTCGATTAGATCTTGGATCTCATGCTTCAATCGAGTACATCTGTCGGTCTCATGTCCTTGCATTTGATGGAATTGACAAGAAACCTTGGCGCCAAAATTTGGTGGCTGAGGCTTATATAGAGGCCGAGGTGCCAATGGTTGTAGCAAATCCATCTTTACTAGATTTTCTAACATCTTTGACAAAGGTTCCCCCAAGTTTGAAAATTTATGCTTTTTTGCTGGTTCAATTGCTACATTTTTCTCAACACCTCTTCTTTTCCTTTGATTTTGCTCATTGGGGTGGAAGCTGCCCTTATTACCCCGCTTATATAGCACATGGTTCGGTTGATCTTGTAGAATAGGGATTGATCCTTCATTTGCCATTCAATCTTTATTAGTGAACATGTTCTCCGTGGATGCTGCCTTTCCCTTCTTTCTTATGTTAATGTGAGATGCCTCATTAGCATTGTTGATGAGCTCTAGAATTTCAATCAACTGGGTCTTCATAATTTCAACGAATTGATCTTATAGCTCGGCCATCCTAGCTTTGACAACTTCATCGATTATATCCCTTAGTTGGTTTGCATCCATCCTCCCAATGAAGCATTGAATCAAAATCAATGTTTTGGGTGGTATTGTTGTAAGCTTTTGAACTGTCGTAATCTAGGGCTGTGAGCCAGAGAGGGTTAATGATATGAGATGCAAATGTATGCATGTATGTATGCATATATGCACAAACAATAGACAGAGAAAAATAAAACGTTCCTTCCAACCTTATAACATCCACACACGAATGGTGAGTCTCTTTTCCTAGGTATATGGGGCACCTTGTTTTTGAATATTTCCCTCGGACATTTCAACAAATAGTTATATTTTCAAAAATGGAAATCGATTTATGATAATTTCCAATAATTAGGTTTTAATCCATTCAACCAACTAAAGTAGCTTTTATGCTATATTGGATTAAAACTAAATTAAGAGGTCTATTATAAATAGATTTCTCACTTGAAAAAGTAACTAATGATTCATGCCAAAAATAAGCCCATGATTAATTTATTCTTAGTATAAATTGGGCTCACAATTGATTTTTGGTATTTCGTAATTGACCTAAATAATTTGCAAGCTCTTTGTAAAAAAAGGTTGGATAAAAGTAATTTTATTTCTAAGCCCATTGTAAAAAGATTTTAGAAGAAATAGATTTTGGGCTTAGTATTTGGGTCATGAGCAAAAGAATTTTTGATTTGTTTTTATAAAAGTTTTATGTCTAAAGACCATCTTGAAAAGTTTTGAAAATAGCTTTGGTACTTTTAAGAGAAAATTTTATTTTGAGCTTACAAATGTACTTGGGTCATATTAGAAAAAGAACAAACCAAATAAGCCATGATTTAGACTAAGATAAACTAACCATAGTCAAACAACATGCATTTGGGGTAAGACCTAAGGAAAGTAACTAGGCCAATTACATGAGCTTTAGTCTTTGGGTTAAAAGGCTTAGGTTCCCATAGCAAGTATATACCAAATGGTACGAGGCTATGAATGGTTATGCCATGCTCGATCTCTATACCTTGAGTGAAAGTATGGTATCCCTTACATAACACAACACGGGTAACACGGGCATCCTAACTCACACACATGATGCAAATCTAATATGATGCAATGGATAATATCATTATAAAAAAGAATAGAATAATATAAAGACCAATGGAATCAACTTCTCTTATCCCTAGTGGAGTCGCCACTGTGAGCGAGGATTTTTGCCGCCACTCCTGGTGGAATGGTTCTTGAAACTTCGGCACTGTTTAGGCTCGGGGTCTTAGAGAACACAGACCTAAGTCCGGAGAAAATGGAGTCGCCACCCGGATGGGCCGATAAAAAGAAAGGGGTGGATGACTCAACTCCTAAGGAATCCCCAACCCCCTAATGGGTTTAAAAAGTTGGGTACGTGTGGGGAAGGTGAGAAATGGCCCAGCGCCCCCACAATGCCCGGTTCATTGGAACCGATCTCCTTTGCAGGTTTTAATATTATAAAATTCTTAAATATAACAATATTATCCATATTACATGCAACAAATAAAATAAAGCATCATTATATTAAAAATCAAAGCAATGTCCAAAAAAGCAAATAAATAGATAGCCATCCGAGGATGAAAACATGTCCTTACACCATCCATGCCTAAACTAAATAGGACACCCACCAAAAGGTAGAAACATGTCCTTTATATTGGTCTATAATATAAAAACAATTTAAATTACATAGAACTTAATTAATGAGGTACCCACAAAGTGGAAACATACCTCTTACAACATTTGGAAATCCAAAATAAATCGATAAAAGTAAATAACCATTCATCATAAATAAATCATTCATCAAAGATATTAAACATCAATCAAAATATATAATAAACATTCATCCATGATAAATTAAATAAATCAAGCATTGAAAATAAATCAAAGCATAAAATGAACTACACAATCAAATAAAGCAAGTAAAGATACAAATTGAAGTTTACTGTTTCCATTTAAAGTTCTTTAATTAATATTTAGGGTTTTGGAACCTTAAGATATTATTATTGTTATTTTTTTAGGCTACTATAAGTTTTAAGAGAATTGAAATGGATTAGGGTTATATAATTTAAGAAATTAATAAGGTTATTTGTTAAACAAACTAGGGTTTGAGTGGTAAAATTATGAAATTAGGGTTTGGACACTTTAAAACATTTAGCTTTATAATTCTTAGCTACTGGATTATTATTTTGGATTTACTATATTAGGTTTGAATGTTTAGGTTTATAAGGTTTTAAGGTTTTAAGGATTAGGGTTTAGGAAAATTAGGGTTTACGGTTTTGGGGGAATTAGGGTTTAAGAAAACTTAGGGTTTAGATTAACTAGTTTGGGAGTTTACTGTCTTGGTTTGGAATTGAAGAAAATAGTTTAGAGTTTTATAAAGTAATTGTGATTTTTTAGAAACTGTAAAGTGAGTTTAGAGTTTGGATATTTAACAGAACATTTGGAAATTTTGGAAAAGAATTAGAAGAAAATAGTTTAGGGTTTTTAAAAGCTTTTGGATATAAGAAAAACGATTTAAGGTTTTTGGAAACAAAAGAGTATTTCTTAGGGTTTTTTTGGAAATAGAAGGAACAATTTAGGGTTTTAACGTTTTGAAGAAATAGGTTGGGGTTCTTAAGTTTTAGAAGAGACAGAAAAGTAATTTTTAGGATTTTTGAAAATAGAAGAAACGATTTAGGGTTTTAAGGTTTAGAAGAAATAAATTAGGGTTCTAAGGTATTTTATAATCAAAAGAAACAATTTATTAATTTTCAGTGATTAAAGCTACTGTAAGAAAATAAAAAAAAAAGAATTAGAGATTCAAACCTTCGTTCGTTGGCTCCACCAAAAATTGTTTCTTGGATGAACAAGGTCAAAGGCAAGGTTGCTGCCTTTGATAAATTTTTTATGGCTTAGCTTGTTCCTCTCAAAATCTAATGTTCCCTAGTGGAGTTGCCACTGTGAGCGGGGATTTTTTCCCCCACTCCCGGTGGAATGGTTCTTGCGACTTGGCACTGTTTAGGCTCGGGGCCATAGAGAACATGGACCTAAGTATGGAGAAATTGGAGTCGCCACCCGAACGGGCCGAGAAAAAAAAAGGGGTGGATGACTCGATTCCTAAGGAATCCCCAACCCCCTAATGGGTTCAGAAAGTTGGATACGTGTGGGGAAGGTGGGAAATGGCCCAACACCCCCACAACGCTCGGTTCATTAGAAACGGCCTCCTTTACAGGTCTTAATATTATAAAATTCTTAAGTACAACAATATTATCCATATGACATGCAACAATTGAAATAAAGCATCGTTATATTAAAATGAAAGTAATGTCCAAACAAAGCAAATAAATGGACACCCATCCGAGGATGGAAACATGTCCTTACATCATCCATGTCTAAGCTAAATAGGACACCCACCAAAAGGTAGAAACATGTCCTTTACATTAGTCCAAGATATAATAGCAATTTAAATTACATAGAACTTAATTAATGAGGTACCCACAAAGTGGAAACATACCTCTTACAACATTTGGAAATCAAAATAAATTGATAAAAGTAAATAACCATTCATCATTCATCAAAGATATTAAACATCAATCAAAATATATAATAAACATTAATCCATGATAAATTAAATAAATTAAGCATTGAAATTAAATAAATCAAACATCAAAGCATATAATAAACTACATAATCAAATCTAAAAATAAAGCAAGTAAAGATACAAATTGAGGCTTACTATTTCCATTTAAAGTACTTTAATTAATATTTAGGACTTTGGGATTTTAGTATTATTATTGTTTATTTGTTTGACCTACTATAATGGTTTTGGAAAATTGGAATGGATTAGGGTTTCATGAATCAAATTAGGGTTTAATGGTAACATTATGAAATTAGGGTTTTAGAATATTAAAACATTTGGTTTATAATTCTTGGTTACTGGATTGTTGTTTTGGATTTACTGTATTGAGTTTGAATGTTTAGGTTTATAAGGTTTTAAGGTTTTAGGGATTAGGGTTTAGGAAAACTAGGGTTTATGTATTAGTTTGGGGTTTACTGTCTTGGTTTTGGAATTAAAGAAAATAGTTTAGAGTTTTATAAAGTAATTGTGATTTTTAGAAACTGTAAAGTGAGTTTAGAGTTTGGATATTTAACAAAGCATTTGGAAATTTTGGAAAAGAATTAGAAGAAAATAGTTTAGGGTCTTAAAAGCTTTTGGAAATAGGAAAAATGATTTAAGGTTTTTTGGAAACAAAAGAAATGAATTAGGGTTTTTAAGGTATTTGGAAACAGAAGAAATCATTTAGGGCTTTTGGAAACAAAAGAAACGAATTAGGGTTTTTAAGATATTTGGAAACAGAAGAAATTATTTAAGGTTTTTGGAAACAAAAGAAGTGAATTAGGGTTTTTAAGGTATTTGAAAACAGAAGAAATCATTTAAGATTTTTGAAATGAAGATCAAGTTATTACATATTCAAAGATCAAAGTTTTGTATGTATATTATTATGAATCAAAGAAACAAAACTATGAGTAGTTTATGATTAAGGATCAAACCTGCATAGTTGGTTCCACCAAAATTAACTTCTGGATCAACGGAGACAAAGGCAAGGTTGCTGTCTTTGATAAATTATTGATGGCTTTGCTTGGTCCTCTCAAAATCTAAAGTTCCACTATCCGATCCAAAGTTTTCTCCTATTCCTCTTTTTTTTAAAGTCCGATCGTTAATCCTCATTGGCTCCTTTTAGATGCTTGTTCAGTTCTTGCTTCGGAATGACAGGATGCTTCACATTTATGGCTTTTATCTTCAAGATGTTGAAAATATGAGTGGTGGATACCCCAAGCTGCAGAGTCAGGGATACATCCATTTCAAACTTTGCTAGTAATCATTTCCTTTGCCCAATGTGTCTTTCGAGGTTCGATAGTTCAACATACTCCCCTTAACTTGAAGGCTTTGTAATTTAATTTTTTTTTTGAATTTTGCTTTTGAAATCAAATGTTGGCTTTGCCAAATCAATGTCAATTTACCTCAGGACTTGATTTTCCAAATTAACATATCTATAACATGACAACCCTGGTTACCGTACTAAACTCGGGAATTATTTCTATTTAAGCAAGAACTATTGCACTTCAGATAGGCACATATATATTACTTGGCCAAAGGTCTCATTTAAGCTTGAATATTGTCTATCTCATATGCATGCTTATTCGAACTATCTCCGCTAGTAGACTCTACCTACCAAGAGAGATCAACAGGTCTTTGATAGGCTTGAAATGGGGTCTATAAGGGACACGGGTTAAATGAAGGCCATTTTGAGATTGGAGCTGGTGTGACACAAAGGACAAACCTTCACACTGTAAATTTCTTGTTGGAACTTTAGACAATTGGGAGCAATCTTACTATACTCCAAATTCCTTCTATCTTCTTGGCATTAATCTGGATCTTAATTGGAACAATCTTTGTTTCTTTGCATAAAGTTTGGTACCCAAATTTGTTTCTTTTCTTCTTCTCCCTTTTCTTTTCTTTTTATTTTACTTACTCCTCCCTTTCTTTTTATTATTTTGTCCTTCTTCCTTGTAGGACTGTCAAGTACAGAACTTTCAAAAATTGGATAAATTTTTCTCTTTTGAAACTTTGGTTGGGTTAGACCAATTCAAGTCAAACTGTCCTAGACAAAGGTAATTATGCAAGAGCCCTCTCTAAGTAAGCATACACAACTCAATGCTATAGAGCAATTTCCTCACCTAGTAAAGTCATTCAAGTCATGATGCATAAATATATTAATTCATGAATTATCAAGCTAGATTCCTCATTGGTTGAGCACCAAAATGAACAAAGACCAATAAAAATTTTGATGAAAGTAATTTATTCAAACAAATTTAAATTTGAAAAACAAGATTGTTCCAATTAAATATTAAAGAAAGTAAAATTGAAAAGAAACATTCAAGCTAAGGAAAGTTTGTTGAGTTTAAGTTTCTTTTCCTTTCACATCTTCAATATTTCCATCTTGAAAGGATGATAAAACAAAATCTTCTTCTAATCCTTTTCCTACCATGAAGGTTGCTAGTGGTGGCACCCTGTTGAACCTTGGAAATGGATTACCTTTGGTATTGGGCTTATTCAGCTCAGGCAACTTGCCATTATCAATTAAATTTTGGATCTCATGCCTCAACTTCATACAATTGTTCGTTTCATGTCTAGGCCTTTGATGGAATTGGCAAAATGCATTAGTATCAAAGTTAGGTGGAAGAGGATTAGGCAAAGGACGAGGAGTCAAGGGTTGTAACAATCCCTTCTTTTATAGCTTATTGAGAACCCAAGAAGTGGCTTCCCTAATTTTGAAAACTGCCTCATTCCTCCTTGACTAGTGGCATTAACATCAACTTCCTTTTGCTTGCTTTGATTGCCCGACTGGTAGTTCCCTTTCCCATTCCTTTTTATTGAAAAGCGATTCTTCTCCCTTTCCCATTCTTCAATTTGCAGACCAGCTTGGAGAAGATCTTTGAAATCACGGATGAGTTTATGAGACATCCTTTCATGAAGACTAGGCAACACCTCTCTCACAATCATCCTTATTTGGTCAGATTCATCAAGCCTTTTCTTGAGCAAAGCAGCCTTATTTCTCCATCTTTTACATAGTCTACAAAATTCTCATTTGGCCTTTGTCTAATGGACTCCACTTCCATTAAGGTAACTTCCATCTAGACATTGTATCCGTATTGTTGGATGAAGGCCTTATATAGTAGATCCCAATCTTTTTGAGTACTTTCCTCTAGGGTGTTGAACCAATTTTGGACAACAGGGTCCAATGAGAGTATGAAATACCTCAGAGTTTGAGCTTTAGTAGCTCGGGTAGACTGCATAGCAGTGATGTACTGCTTCACATGGAGATGAGGGTTTCCAGTACCATTGAAATTTGCAAAAGATGGCATCTTGAACTTATATGGAACTTCTTCACTTTGTTCAAATAGTTTGTCGATCTCGGACACCTCTTCAGTTTTTAGTTTCTTCTCAAATTTCTTTTCTAAATCTGCAATCATCTTTTCAACATCGGAATTTTCAGTCTTTTCAAAAGTTGTCTTCTCAACAACCTTTGGCTCATTTTTTGTCTTGAGGATCTTGGAAGTATTGAGCCCAATCATCATCATCAATGATCACTTTATCATCATCAAAAGCTACTTCACCAGCTTTAGCCTTCCCTTTGTCCTCTGGCTTCTTAGTGCTAGCAGATGCTTCGGCATGATTTCTTAAAATTGCAGCTAGTTGATCCTTTATGGTCTCGGCCATGACCTCTTTTATTTCTTCCATCTTAGCATTGAGGGCGTCGTCCACCATTCTTTGAATTTGTTTAGGCTCCATTACTTTTGGTGAGCAAGTGATTGAGTTATTGCTAGATTCTTCGTCTCCGGCATAGGTCGGATTGTCGTAAGCTTTTGAACTGTCGTAATCCAAGGTTGTGAGCCAGAAAGGATCAATAGTATGAGATGCAAATGTATGTATGTATGCATGTATACACAAACAATCAACAAAATAGGACGTTCCTTCCAACCTTATAACATCCACACACGAATGACGAGTCTCTTTTTCTAGGTAGATGGTTAACAAAATACCAACATGGGGTATCTTATTTTTGAATATTTCTCTCAGACATTTCAACCAATAGTTATATTTTCAAAAATGAAAATCAGTTCATGATAACTCCCATTAATTAGGTTTTAATCCATTCAACCAACTAATAGTAGCTTTTATGCTATATTGGATTAAAACTAAATTAAGAGGTTTATTATAAATAGATTTCTCACTTGAAAAAGTAACTAATGGTTCATGCCAAAAACAAGCCCATGATTAATTATTCTTAGTATAAACTAGGCTCACAATTGATTTTTGGTATTTTCATAATTGACCTAAATAATTTACAAGCTCTTTGTAAAAAAGGATTTTGTTTCTAAGCCCATTGTAAAAAGATTTTGGGCTTAGTATTTGGGTCATGAGCAAAAGAATTTTTGATTTATTTTTAGAAAAGTTTTATCTCCAAATACCATCTTGAAAAGTTTTTAAAATAGCTTTGGTATTTTGGACTTTTAAGAGAAAAATTTATTTTGCGCTTACAAAAGTACTTGGGTCATATTAGCAAAAGAACAAACCAAATAAGCCATGATTTAGACTAAGATAAACTAACTATAGTCAAACAACATGCAATTAGGGTAAGACCTAACGAAAGTAACTAGGCCAATTACATGAGCTTTAGTCTTTGGGCAAAAAGGCTTAGGTTTCCATAGCAAGTATATACCAAATGGTACGAGGCTATGAGTAGTTATGCCATGCTCAATCTCCATACCTTGAGTGAAAGTATGGTATCCCTTACATAACATAACACGGATAACACGGGCTTCCTAACTCACGCACACGATGCAATCTAATATGATGCAATGGATAATATCATTATAAGAAAGAATAGAATAATATAAAGACCAACGGAATCAACTTCTCTTATCTCCAGTGGAGTCACCACTGTGAGCGGGGATTTTTGCCCCCCACTCCCGGTGGAATGGTTCTTGCGACTTCGGCACTGTTTAGGCTCGGAGCCTTAGAGAACACGGACCTAAGTCTGGAGAAAATGGAGTCGCCGCCTGGATGGGCCGGGAAAAAAAGAAAAGGGTGGATGACTCGATTCCTAAGGAATCCCCAACCCCCTAATGAGTTCGGAAAGTTGGGTACGTGTAGGGAAGGTGAGAAATGGCCCAGCACCCTCACAATGCCCGGTTCATTAGAACCGACCTCCTTTATAGGTCTTAATATTATAAAATTCTTAAGTATAACAATATTATCCATATTACATGCAACAATTGAAATAAAGCATCGTTATAGTAAAATCAAAGCAATGTCCAAACAAAGCAAATAAATGGACACCCATCCGAGGATGGAAATATGTCCTTACATCATCCATGTCTAAGATTAATAGGACACCCACCAAAAGGTAGAAACATGTCCTTTACATTGGTCCAAGATATAAAAGTAATTTAAATTACACAGAACTTAATTAATGAGGTACCCACATAGTGGAAACATACCTCTTACAACATTTGGAAATCAAAATAAATTGATAAAAGTAAATAACCATTCATCATTCATCAAAGATATTAAACATTAATCAAAATATATAATAAACATTCATCCATGATAAATTAAATAAATTAAGCATTGAAATTAAATAAATCAACCATCAAAGCATATAATAAACTACATAATCAAATCTAAAAATAAAGCAAGTAAAGATACAAATTGAGGCTTACTGTTTCCATTTAAAGTACTTTAATTAATATTTAGGACTTTGGAACCTTAAGGTATTATTATTGTTATTTATTTAGGCTACTGTAAGTTTTAAGAAAATTGAAATGGATTAAGGTTTTATAATTTAAGAAATTGATAAGGTTCTTTGATTAATCAAATTAGGGTTTGAGGGGTAAAATTATGAAATTAGGGTTTGGACACTTTAAAACATTTAGCTTTATAATTCTTAGCTAATGGATTATTATTTTGGATTTACCATATTAGGTTTGAATTTTTAAGTTTATAAGGTTTTAATGTTTTAAGGATTAGGGTTTAGGAAAATTAGGGTTTATAGTTTTGGGGGAATTAGGGTTTAAGAAAACTTAGGGTTTAGATTAACTAGTTTGGGAGTTTAATGTCTTGGTTTTGGAATTGAAGAAAATAGTTTAGAGTTTTATAAAGTATTTGTGATTTTTTAGAAATTGTAAAGTGAGTTTAGAGTTTGGATATTTAACAAAACATTTGGAAATTTTGGAAAAGAATTAGAAGAAAATAGTTAAGGGTTTTTAAAAGCTTTTGGATATAAGAAAAACGATTTAAGGTTTTTGGAAACAAAAGAGTATTTTTTTAGGGTTTTTCTGCAAATAGAAGGAACAATTTAGGGTTTTAGGGTTTTAAGGTTTTGAAGAAATAGGTTAGGGTTCTTAAGTTTTAGAAGAGATAGAAAAGTAATTTTTAGGGTTTTTAAAAATAGAAGAAACAATTTAGGGTTTTAAGGTTTAGAAGAAATAAATTAGGGTTCTAAGGTATTTTAGAATCAAAAGAAACAATTTATTAATTTTCAGTGATTGAAGCTACTGTAAGAAAAAAAAAGAATTAGAGATTCAAACTTTCGTTCGTTGGTTCCACCAAAAATTTCTTCTTGGATGAACAAGGTCAAAGGCAAGGTTGCTGCCTTTGATAAATTGTTGATGGCTTTGCTCTTATTTAATTTGCAATAATGTCGCTGTAGACCGTTAATTTTTTATCCAGTCCGATCCAATATATTTTATTTAGTCTAAAATTTTTTTCGTGTTATCTTAATGAAATAATATTTGTTTTTTATAATTATAGTAATAAAAAATAATAAAAATAAATAAATAAATAAAAATAAAAATAAAAATTTGCGACGAAAAAATCGGCGACGAAAAAATTCTTCGCCGAAAGTGTTGGACAAAATGGCCTTGCAGCCCACCAGCGCCAATTCTCACTCGCAATTCCTTGAAGCCCATCACAAATTTTGCCAGTGAGATTTTTCCAACGCAATTTTTTTTTGAAACCAAATTCTTTTTGGTTTTGGTTTTCTTTTCCTAATTAAGTATAGTTTCCTTAAACAATTGGAATTAATCTTCTAAATTTCCTATAAATAAGACTAAAAACACAAAAAAAAGAAAGAAAGAAGGATTGGATTTGAACAAAAGATTAACAGGAGAAAACTTTGTACTTGGATCAGATAGTGGAACTTCAGATTTGAGAGGAATAAGCAAGAAATCAAGCCATCAAAGGCAGCAATCTTGCTTTTGTCTTCATTCATCCAGAAGTTAATTTTTGTGGAACCAACTACGCAGGTTTGATCCTTAATCATAAACTACTCATAGCTTTGTTTCTTTGATTCATAATAATATACATACAAAAATTTGATCTTTGAATATGTAATAACTTGATCTTCGTTTCAAAAACCTCAAATGATTTCTTCTGTTTCCAAATACCTTAAAAACCCTAATTCACTTCTTTTGTTTCCAAAAACCTTAAATAATTTCTTCTGTTTCCAAATACCTTGAAAACCCTAATTTGTTTCTTTTGTTTCCAAAAAACCTTAAATTGTTTTTCCTATTTCTAAAAGCTTTTAAGACCCTAAACTATTTTCTTCTAATTCTTTTCCAAAATTTCCAAATGCTTTGTTAAATATCCAAACTCTAAACTCACTTTACAGTTTCTAAAAATCAAAATTACTTTATAAAACTCTAAACTATTTTCTTCAATTCCAAAACCAAGACAGTAAACCCCAAACTAATACGTAAACCCTAGTTTTCCTAAACCCTAATTCCTAAAACATTAAAACCTTATAAACCTAAACATTCAAACTCAATACAGTAAATCCAAAACAATAATCCAGTAACCAAGAATTATAAACCTAATGTTTTAATATTCTAAAACCCTAATTACATAATGTTACCCTTAAACCCTAATTTGATTCATGAAACCCTAATCCATTCCAATTTTCCAAAACCATTTCAGTAGATCAAATAAATAAACAATAATAATACTACAATTCCAAAGTCCTAAATATTAATTAAAGTACTTTAAATGGAAACAATAAGCCTCAATTTGTATCTTTACTTGCTTTTTTTTTTTAGATTTGTTTATGTAGTTTATTATATGCTTTGATGGTTGATTTATTTAATTTCAATGCTTAATTTATTTAATTTATCATGGATAAATATTTATTATATATTTTGATTAATGTTTAATATCTTTGATGAATGATGAATGGTTATTTACTTTTATCGATTTATTTTGATTTCCAAATGTTGTAAGAGGTATGTTTCCACTTTGTGGGTACCTCATTAATTAAGTTCTATGTAATTTAAATTGCTTTTATATCTTGGACCAATGTAAAGGACATGTTTCTACATTTTGGTGGGTGTCCTATTTAGCTTAGACATGGATAATGTAAGGACATGTTTCCATCCTCGGATGGGTGTCCATTTATTTGCTTTGTTTGGACATTGCATTGATTTTTAATATAACGATGCTTTATTTCAATTGTTGTGTGTAATATGGATAACAATTGTTATATTTAAGAATTTTATTATATTAAGACCTATAAAGGAGGCCGATTCCAATGAACCGGGCATTGTGGGGGTGCTGGGCCATTTCTCACCTTCCCCACACGTACCCAACTTTTCGAACCCATTAGAAGGTTGGAGATTCCTTAGGAATCAAGTCATCCACCCCTTTCTTTTTTCTAGCATGTCCGGGTGGTGACTCCATTTTCTTCGAACTTAGGTCCATGTTCTCTAAGGCACTGAGCCTAAACAGTGCAGAAGTCGAAAAAACTATTCCACCGGGAGTGGGGGCAAAAATCCCCACTCATAGTGGCGACTCCACTAGGGATAAGAGAAGTTGATTCCGTTGGTCTTTATATTATTGTATTCTTTCTTATAATGATATTATCCATTGCATCATATTAGATTGCATCGTGTGCGTGAGTTAGGATGCCCGTGTTACCCGTGTTGTGTTATGTAAGGGATACCATACTTTCACTCAAGGTATGGAGATCGAGCATGGCATAACCACTCATAGCCTCATACCATTTGGTATATACTTGCTATGGGGACCTAAGCCTTTTAACCCAAAGACTAAAGCTCATGTAATTGGCCTAGTTACTTTCCTTAGGTCTTACCCCAAATGCATGTTGTTTGACTATGGTTAGTTTATTTTAGTCTAAATCATGGCTTATTTGGTTTGTTCTTTTTCTAATATGACTCAAGTACATTTGTAAGCTGAAAATAAATTTTTCTTTAAAGTCCAAAAGACCAAAGCTATTTTCAAAACTTTTTAAGATGGTCTTTGGACATAAAACTTTTTTTAAAAACAAATCAAAAATTCTTTTGCTCATATCCCAAATACTAAGCCCAAAATCCATTTCTTCTAAAATCTTTTTACAATGGGCTTAGAAACAAAATTATTTTCATCCAACATTTTCTTACAAAGAGCTTGCAAATTATTTAGGTCAATTACGAAATACCAAAAATCAATTGTGAGCCTAGTTTATACTAAGAAATAATTAATCATGGCATGAATCATTAGTTACTTTTTCAAGTGAGAAATCTATTTATAATAAACCTCTTAATTTAGTTTTAATCCAATATAGCATAAAAGCTACTTTTGTTGGTTGAATGGATTAAAACCTAATTAATGGGAAATATCATGGACTGATTTCCATTTTTGAAAATATAACTATTGGTTGAAATGTCCGAGGGAAATATTCAAAAACAAGATACCCCATGTTGGTATTTTGTTAACCATATACCTAGGAAAAGAGACTCGCCATTCATGTGTGGATGTTATAAGGTTGGAAGGGACGTTCTACTTATCTTTGTTGATTGTTTGTGCATGCATACATGCATACATTTGCATCTCATATCATTGATTCTCTCTGGCTCACAGCCCTGGATTACGACAGTTCAAAAGCTTACGACAATCCGATCTACACCGAAGACGAAGAATCTAGTAGCAACTCAATCACTTGCTCGCCAAAAGCAATGGAGTCTGAAACAAATTCAAAGAATGGTAGATGATGCCCTCAATGCCAAGATGGAAGAAATAAAAGAGGCCCTGGATGAGACCATAAAGAACCAATTGGCTACAATTTTAGGAAATAATGTTGAAGCGTCTGCTAGCTGCAAGAAGCCAAAGGACAAAGGGAAGGCTAAAGTTGGTGAAGTAGCTTTTGATGATGATAAGGTGATCATTGATGATGATGACGACTGGCCTCAATACTTTCAAGATCCTCAAGACAAAAAGGAGCCGAAGGTTGTTGAGAAAACAACTTTTGAAAAGACCGAGACGTCTGATGTTGAGAAGATGATTGCTGATTTAGAAAAGAAATTTGAAAGGAAACTAAAAATCGAAGAGATGTCTGAGATCAATAAACTATTTGAACAAAGTGAAGAAGTTTTGTACAAGTTCAAGATGCCATCTTTTGCAAAGTTCAATGGTACTGGAAACCCTCATCTCCATGTGAAGCAGTACATCACTACTATGCAGTCTGCCCGAGCTACTAAAGCTCAAACTCTGAGGTATTGGATGTTCTCATTGGACCCTGTTGTCCAAAATTGGTTCAACACCTTAGAGGAAAGTACTCAAAAAGATTGGGATCTGCTATACAAGGCCTTCATCCAACAATACGGATACAATGTCGAGATGGAAGTTACCTTAACGGAAGTGGAGTCCATTAAATAAAGGCCAAATGAGAATTTTGTGGACTATGTAAAAAGATGGGGAAATAAGGCTGCTTTGCTCAAGAAAAGGCCTGATGAATCTGACCAAATAAGGATAATTATGAGAGGGGTGTTGCCTAGTCTTCGTGAAAGGATGTCTCATACACTCATCCGTGATTTCAAAGATCTTCTCCAAGCTGGTCTGCAAATTGAAGAATAAGAAAGGGAGAAGAATCGCTTTTCAATAAAAAGGAATAAGAAAGGGAACTACCAGTTGGGCAATCAAAGCACGTAAAAGGAAGTTGATGTTAATGCCACTAGTCAAGGAAGAATGAGGCAGTTTTCAGAATTAGGGAAACCACTGTCTTGGTTCTCAATAAGCTACTAAAGAAGGGATTGTTACAACCCTTGACTCCTCGTCCTTTCCCTAATCCTCTTCCAACTAACTTTGACACTAATGCATTTTGCCAATTCCATCAAAGGCCTGGACATGAAATAGACAATTGTATGAAGTTGAGGCATGAGATCCAAAATTTAATTGATAATGGCAAGTTGCCTGAGCCGGATAAGCCCAATACCAAAGGTAATCCATTTCCAAGGTTCAACAGGGTGCCACCACCAGCAACCTTCATGGTAGGAAAAGGATTAGAAGAAGATTTTGTTTTATCATCCTTTCAATATGAAAATATTGAAGATGTGAAAGGAAAAGAAGCTTAAACTCAACAAACTTTCCTTAGCTTGAATGTTGCTTTTCAATTTTGCTTTCTTTAATATTTAATTGGAACAATCTTGTTTTTCAAATTTAAATTTGTTTGAATAAATTACTTTCATCAAAATTTTTATTGGTCTTTGTTCATTTTGGTGCTCAACCAATGAGGAATCTAGCTTGATAATTCATGAATTAATATATTTATGCATCATGACTTGAATGACTTTACTAGGTGAAGAAATTGCTCTATAGCATTGAGTTGTGTATGCTTACTTAGAGAGGGCTCTTGCATAATTACCTTTGTCTAGGTCCTAGTCAGTCTTAGAACATGCTTTGACAAACTTTCGAGGCAAAATTGAACTTTGCTTATTTAAGGGAGAGATTATCTAGGCATTGTTTGGTTAGCCAATAACTAGTATCCACCCAATTAAATATCAATCCCTAGTTGTTCCTTTGAGCCTTCATAAAATTTTAGCTTTCTTTTCATTGGCTTACAAACCCCAACAACCTACCCTGAGTTTTTGTGATACTTTTGACAAGTCTCATGACCACTAAGATGAAGAGGCAAGAAGATCAAAGAAAGAAATGAATAGTCAAGACCATGAAGATAGTTGAAGTTTTCAAGACTATAAGAGTGGTTGAAGTTCTCAAGACCATAAGGATAGTTGAAGTTTTCCTAATATCTCCAATATATCAAGACAACATTAGAGTAACAAATGATTTATCCCTATTAAAGAAGATTTATGTCACTCCACTCATCCATTATTAACCCAAGTTGGTACAAATAAGACAACTCTTTTAGAGCTAGGACCAAAAACAAAAAGAAAAAGAAAAGAAAAGAAAAAAGAGAAAAAAGAGAAAAGAGAAAGAAAAAAAAAAGCAAAAAAAGAGAAAAAAAGAAAAAGAGAAAAAGAGAAAAAATAAAAAATATAAATCCTAAAATGGTTTAGAAAACCAACCAAGTTCTCTTTTACCTAAGACAACCAAAGGCTTCCATTTAGTCTATAAGGACAGTTTGACTTGAATTGGTCTAACCCAACCAAAGTTTCAAAGGAGAAAAATTCATACAATTTTTGAAAGTTCTATACTTGACAGTCCTACAAGGAAGAAGGACAAAATGATAAAAAGAAAGGGAGGAGTAAGAAAAATAAAAAGAAAAGAAAAGGGAGAAGAAGAAAAGAACCAAACTTTATGCAAAGAAACAAAGATTGTTCCAATTAAGATCCAGATTAATGCCAAGAAGATAGAAGAAATTTGGAGTCTAGCAAGATTGCTCCCAATTGTCTAAAGTTCCAACATGAAATTTGCAGTGTGAAGGTTTATCCTTTGTGTCACACCAGCTCCAATCTCAAAATAGCCTTCATTTAACCCATGTCCCTTATAGACCCCATTTCAAGTCTATCAAAGACCTGTTGATCTCTCTTGGTAGGTAGAGTCTATTAGTGGAGATAGTTTGAATAAGCATGCATATGAGATAGACAATATTCAAACTCAAATGAGACCTTTGGCCAAGTAATGTGTATGTGCCTATCTGAAGTGCAACAGTTCTAGCTTAAATAGAAATAATTCCCGAGTTTAGTACAGTAACCAGGGTTGTCATGTTATAGATATGTTAATTTGGAAAATCAAGTCCTGAGGTATATTGACATCGATTTGGCAAAGCCAACATTTGATTTCAAAATCAATATTCAAAAAGCAAAAAATGTTTTTGTCACACGAAGCCTTCAAGTTAAGGGAGATATGTTGAACAGTCGAACCTCAAAGGATATATTGGGCGATTGGCAAGGTCATGAAGAAACTACCAACCGACATGCCGAAACATAGTTTAAAATGGATGTATCTCCGCTGCTTGGGTCTCATCACTCATGTTTTCAACATCTTGAAGATAAAAGCCATAAAAGTGAAGCATCCTGTCATTCCAGTGCAAGACCTGAATGGGCATCTTAAAGGAGCCAATGAGGACACACTTAAAACTTTGCTTGTCCTTAAGCAAATTCACATGGCATAAATTAAAAACTCAAACAACCTTAACAATAATTCTAGTATATAAGATGAAATCCTTTAAGACTCAGCCATAAATAATTGCATTTTACTTCAATCAAGGATTTTCTTAACTCATTCATTAATCCAGACATACAAATCTCATCTCTCATCTAAGTGTTTCACTCGATTCAAAGGTTAATTCACTCAAACCACTCATGACTGCATACTACCATAAACTTGCTTAATTATCCAATCTCCCTCACTGATTTTCTCAAGAAATAATCCGAAGGTCTTTCATTTGGATGTAATGGGGCTAAGGTGAAGGTGTGAGAAAAGACATTTAAGCTGGAGCATCAAGAAATGGAGTATCTAAATTAGACAATACTCTTGCTAAGAAACTCACAACTCCCTCAAATGGCATATTCACTAACCCTTGATACTTTCACATACTTGCATACTTAAAGAAAAGCAATGAGTCAACATTCCTCTAATGCTAGAAATTATATGAATTCTGTATATATATATATATATCTTTTTTTTCTCTTTTTATTTTTCTTTTATTTCTATCATCATTTTTTTTATGAAGAGGAAAAGAATAATCAACTCTTAGTCAAATACAATGTGCACAATATGCATTTCAACCCCAAATAGTAATACCATTTTTTTTAATTGCTTACCCCACACTTTTGAATCAAACCACCCTATTGTCATGTCATAAGAAACTCCATTCCTTAATGCAGGTATAATGACAATAAGAAAAAGTTGAGTTATGAATTGTGTTGATCAATCAAGAAAAGGTCAAAGGCTCAACTTAGCTCACTAAGGAATTCAATATTAAGGGAGGTCTTTTTAAACTAAAGGGCTAGCCTAATTTGCCTTCATCATTTTAAAACTTGAGATAAAATCATAATGTGAGTTCAATTAGTATGAAAAAGCAAGCTCTAGAGATGCAAAATCATGAAGGTGCACACTTTAGAAAAGAAAATCAATTGACACTAATATTCAATCTATAAGGCTCAAAACTCACAAAGGTGGGTTCTCAAAAATTTATATGTCATGAATTACAGAATGTGAAAATTGATCCTGAATGAATTCAAATGCTAATCTCTATGCTGATACTAAAGTCTCAACTATAATGCTAGAATCACAAAAAAGGTCAATAAGTTTTCAACAATTATGCCATGCACAACACACAATAAAAACAAAGACAAACAAAACAAAAATTAAAGAAAAGCTAAAAGATTACCCCACACTTTAGAATTTACATTGTCCTCAATGGAAAACAAGAATAATAAAGAAGAAGAGTTAATACCCTGGTGAGGCAAAACCTAACTTTCCATCACAAACACAAATGTTCAAAAACAAAAGTACAATATATAAGAATAAAATATCCAAAATATAAAATGTTAACATTAAAAACAAAAGCGAAAAATAACAAAAATACGCTAAACACAATAAAGCAAGGAACTCAAAATCTATGGTGAAGGAGGATGTGAAGATGATGCAGCCGAGGGATGGAGACTCAAAATCTTTGCAAGGTTGCTATTAATCTATTCCAACTACTGCAAGACTACAGCTTGGTTACGGTCTACCTTGCCCTTCAATGCCTCAATCCTATTAAGTATTTCTTGATTATTCGAGACCAGAGCATCTTCATCTAAACCAAGAGAATCTGAATCGGACTCCTCTTGAACTCGAGTTCTCTTCTGTCTGTCCCCCGGTACTTCTGGCTCAGTTGAAGCCATCATATAAGCCCCTCTCCTGTGCACCAAATCCAAAGAATCATTACCCAAAATTCTAGTCATGCGACTGGTACTCGGGTCAAAATCATCAAGAAGGGCTACTGCTAATGTGGTAATTAACCCTCCAATACAAATTGCCCCCCTCCTTTTATTGGCCACACTATCAAAAACATCGGCTAACCAATAGCCGAAACTAATGGGCACGGCATTACATGCACAATCTAAGAAAAAGAGCTCACTCAATTCCACTACACCCGGGCTCTCCTTCCTAGCAAAGAATCCGCAGGACATAAAACAATGCAAATACCTCAAAGCGGGATTGCTCAATTTATATGCTTTGGCCGATTTGGCCACATAAGTCCCCGAGCCTAATGCTTCCCAAGCAAATTATTATTTAAACTCTTTAGGTACCGACCTTTCCCCATGTTGATGGAAACCATATATAACATTCAATTGTTCAATATTAATCACAAATGATTTCCCAAGCAATTTAAAACTCATCCTAGAGCAAATTTTTTGTTCATCTCTTTTAACCTTAAGAGATGTCAAAAATTCCAAAGTCAGCTCTTGAAAATGCAAAGGTCGCAAGGAGACTAGGTTCTCCCACCCAAGAATTTGCACATAACGACAAAAATTAGTCCTAATTTGCAAAGCATCAAGGGATTCATCATTAACATACCTCGTCGGGAAGAAACCCCGAGCCAAAAGATTTGCTCTCTTCAAAGATGAAACCGATGAAGATGAAGAAGCCCCTTCAGTTATAGGTCTCTTCTTCTTGCGGTGTGAAACTATCTTTGTTCTTGGCATCTTGAAAATCTAAAAAATTTAACACCAAAACTTGATTAAATCGATCTTTTGTTAGAGAAGAAGAAGTTTTAACAGATTAATTCTAGTTTTGGTGAAGAAAATTGAGCTTTAATGGAGGTTTTGGAACTTTTAAGCACAAGTAATGGAGGTTACGAGAGAGAGAAAATGAGAGAGCGAGAGAGAGAACAGAAAGAAAATTAGGGATTGAATGGACAAACTGTGCAAAAATCATATTTTTAAAGTGGAAAAGTGGTGAGACACTGCCAAGTTGGGGTGAACACCGCCGTGTCTTGTGTGTTTTGAGGGACACGGCCAGTGACTTGGCCGTGTCCCATGGGTGTGTTTGTCTCTGTGAAGAAAAGTTACAAAAAAATAAAAACAAAGAAACTTTGGTGAAGCTTGGCCGTGTCCCATGTGACACGGCCAAGCTCCTTGGCTGTGTCACCCACTGTGAAAACTGTGCAAACATTTTTTGTTGAGGCTTGGCCGTGTCCCATGAGACATGGCCAAGGGACACGGCCAAGCTCCTTGGCCGTGTCTCCTTCTGCCACTTTTAACATTTTTTTATATTTAATTTTTTATTTTATATCACCAAAACTCAAAAAAATTGCAAACTCTTCTTCGATCAACCCTAAAACACATTAGAAAAATAAAAACCGATCAAAGCACCCATTCAATTTATTTAAACCAAATATAAAATCAAAATTGCTAAATTTAAAATTATAACTATGAAAAAGAAATGCAAACCGATGGGTTGCCTCCCATTTAGCGCTTCTTTAATGTCATATAGCTGGACATCACTTCAAGACTTAGGGATCATGGATTAAAGTGATGTCAATGATCCTCACTTCTTGGAATCCTTCTTTATATGGTTTAACTCTCTGTCCATTTACTTTAAAAGTCTTATTTGTTCGAGAGTTAAGCAATTCAATGGCACCAGAAGGACATACCTTAGTTATCTCGAAAGGACCACTCCATCGAGATTTGAGTTTACCTGGAAACAGACTGAGTCGAGAATTAAAAAGTAAAACTTTCATACCTGGACTCAATGTTTGTCGCACAATAAATCTGTCATGAAGTGCTTTAGTGCGATCCTTATAGTTCCTCGAGCTCTCAAATGCCTTTGGGTTAAGGCACCTTTGGGTCTCCCTCACTGGTTTAGCCCCCTCTTCTAAGGTAAGTGTCAGCTCCAATTTATCTGAGGAACCTGTCTGCAAGAAAATATCTGAAACAACTGCGTCAACACAATTAATTACAGAACAATCCTCATATAAAGCAGTTGTAGGAATGGGAGAAGTGTTAAAAATAGAAAAATTAACAGTTTGTCCCAAGATAGTCATTGTTAATTTACCATTTTTAACATCTATTAAAGTGTTGGTAGTAGCCATAAAAGGCCTACCCAGCAAAATAGTGTGTGCTGATGGTGTAGGGTTACTTCCTTCCATGTCAAGAACTATAAAATCCACAGGTACTATCAACCATCCAACCTTAACTAACACATCTTCTACAACCCCTTTCGGGAATCTAAGAGATCTATCAGCTAATTGCAACACCATTTTGGTTGGTTTAAGTTCCTCTAGTTCTAATTCTTGATACAAAGAATAAGGCATCAAATTTACACTAGCTCCTAGATCACACATGTCATCAGTCCCCTTTCCATTCCCCGCAGTAATTTGAATTATAAAGCTACCAGGATCCTTGAGCTTGGGAGGTAGTTTATGCTGCAGAACAGCACTAGCTACCTCTGAAACTATCACCTTTTCATTCGGCTCATACCTCTTTTTCTTGGTGATTAGCTCTTTGAAGAATTTGGCATAAGCCGGCATATTCTTTATTGCTTCAAGTAAAGGTAAGTTAATACTTACCTTGGACAGCATGTTGAAGATGTTAGAAAATTGCTTATCTTTTTTATCATCCTTCAACCTGCTGGGGAATGGTATAGGTGGCCAGTATGGATTGCTTGCCTTATGTAAATCTGTTGAAGAGGATTTCTCCGTTGATCTTTCTCCAGCACCTTTGTTCTCTGGTTCTCCTTCCTTCTTGTTCTCTTGGTCACCTGCATTCACAGAATTATTTTCAACATTATTGTTAATTACCTTGCCACTTCTAAGAACAGTCACTGATTGTGCCTGCTCAGGTTGACTTGGGAACTTCCCCTTTTGTTGAATCTGCATCTGTTGTGCAAGTTGTCCCACTTGAGTCTCCACTTTCTTAAAAGATGCTTCTAATGAATCCAGCCTCTTGTTGGTCATCTCTTGATTTTAAGCACTGACTTGGATGAAAGATTGTAAACTTTCCTCCAAACTCTCTATCTTAGACTGCCCTTGATTTGAGGATTGGCCCTGCTGTTGGTTCTGTCTCTGGAGCAAATGGAAGGGCTGTTGCGAATTATTTGTTGCCCAGGAAAAATTAGGATGATTCCGCCAACCAGGCTTGTAGGTATTTGAGTAGGGATCATTCCTGGCTCTTGGTTGAAATCCCCCCATAGCATTGACTTGCTCAGCTTCATTACCAAAAGACTCATATGCAGAGGGGCATATATTTGCTCCATGCCCAAAAGTTCCATAAATTCCACAAATTTCTTGAGTGGATGAAGGAGAATTGTTCTTCATATTCAGCATTTGCACTTGCCTTATCAATTCAGCTATCTGATTAACCATCTCACTATTGGCTTCCAGTTGATTCACCCCTTTACTTCTTCCCCTTACACTTTTTTGTTGAGAATTAGCTCCCAACATCTCAAAGATCTCATAAGTTTCATCAGCTGTCTTTTCTCCCATAGCTCCCCCAGCTGCGTTATTAACAGTGTTCTGAAATTGCTGGGTTAGACCATCATAGAAAAACTGATTAAGAAGTTGAAGTGGGTAGTGATGATGTGGACACTGGATCAATAGCATCTTAAATTTGTCCCAAGCCTCATGAAATGGCTCTCCTTCAAATTGAGAGAATGTAGCTATCTTCCCTCTCAATTCAGCTGTCTTTTGATGTGAGTAAAACTTGCCCATAAATTTGTTATAAACTTGCTCCCAAGTTGTCAAAGAATTTTCGGGCAACATCATAAGCTAGCTCTTTGCCCTATCCTTAAATGTATACGGGAAACATCTCATCCTCAACTGGTCCTCTGTTAGTCCTCCCAATGGAAAAGTGTTGAGGGTAGAATAAAAATCCCGAATAAAGTTCAAAGGATCTTCATTTGGAACTCCATAGAATGATGGCAGCATATTGTAATGAATGTTCTTCAACTCATAATTTCTTATTGCATTTGTCAATCGTATGCAAGAGGTGGAAGTTCCAATGATAGGTCTAGCAAAATCTCTCATAGTCCTTTGTCTTTCTTCTGCCATTTTAACAGATTGTGCAGATTTTAACTCAAAATCAGAAGTGTCCTCCTCTGTAGTATCAAATCCGGTGTACAGTTCAAACTCTTCCCTACTCCTTTTCACTCTCTAAATTTCTGGAATGATTGGGTATAGCTCTCCTCCAAGTGATCTCCTGCCTTGCATAAACAAAATTTCTAGAACAAAAGAATTATTAAAAGCAAAAGACAAATAAAATAAAATGAAAATAGTAAAAAAAAAATAATCTAGAATATCTATGACTAATAAACAATTACGCCAAATAGCCTCCCCGGCAGCGGCGCCAAAAACTTGTTGCGCTCTAATTAACTCTACCACAAAGCGTCACTTGCAAGTATACGAGGTAGCTGTAGCAAAGGTGATCGCCCCAAGGTCGTCTCTCAAGGAAGCTAAAGTAGCTAATTGATTATCAGATTTTAATATCAAGTGAATAATAAATTTAAATTGCTAACAACTAATGAAGAAGATTGATTGAAGTTTAAAACAAATAAAAGTAAATTGGACTAATGTATTGATTCACTTAATAGAATGGTCTAGGGTTTGCACTTCTCTGCTACTTATATGTATGAACGATTATTCCTCTTAACTAATTTAATTTCAAAGATTAAATCTCAAGCAACTTAATTGATTGAATCAAGGAAATAAGCTCTCGCATTCAAACCTTTCTTAAATAATCTTGTTACAATTGAAATAATCTTTTCCTAGGCTATATCTATAATTCACCTAAGTCCCTAATTGAATTGTTCCAGCATTAGACTTCATCTCTCAATCCTTCATCTAATACCTTAAACACATAATTGGTGGCCAATAAATTATATATTAACAATAATTCCATTCAATCAAGGCTAAAGAAATAATTAAGTTAAGAGTAATAACCGATTCATACAATCATAGCAGATCCATACAAACCCTAGACTAGATCAAATTAGTTCATAATGCTATCAAACATACTCATCTCATTAAAATTCAAAGAAATCAATTTAGACATGATAATATTCTTAAATACAATTCCAATGAAATTAAAGAGATAAAGTTCGAGAACAAAACCAAATTACAAACTTCTTAGCTCTTGAAGAATCTCTTGTTCAGAATTGCTCGAAGAATGTATCAATGGCAAGAACAAATCTAATCTAAGCTAGTTTAATCCAAAGTGTAATCAAAATCAAAGAAAATAAGTTATGAAACCCTAAAACTCTCTTTGACGGCTCAAAACAAACTCAAACTTTTCCACCCCCTCTCAAAACCCTAACTTTAATATTTATACGAAACCTCCACTTTAAAAAAAAAATTCGCGTTGCCTTTGGTCCATGAGAGACACGGCCAAGTTGGATGAGACACGGCCGTGTTGGAGGTGCATTGGAGGGACACGGCCACAAGCTTGGCCGTGTCCCTTGCTTGTGTCTTCTACTGCTTGATGTTGATCTTTCTTTTTCCTTTGGACTTAAGTGAGACACGGCCAATCTTAAGCAACTTGGCCGTGTTGGAGCTTTTTTGGAGGGACACGGCTACAAGCTTGGCCGTGTCCTCTGCATGTGTCAGCCACTGTCCAATTTTTCCTTCTTCATGGTTCCTTGGCTTTTTAACCTAAAACAAAACTTGAAACAAACTTTAAACAAGAAGTAAATAAATATTAACCACAAAACATAAACATCACTCTAAAAACTATGACAAAAACACTGAAATACATTAAAACTACCAAAATTAATGAAAACACTAAATAAACCGATTGAAACTACCAAAATACCTAAATAAAACAATAATTATCATAATAAATAAGACACAAATCTATAACAAAAACTAATAAAACAAGGACACTTCTGCTGATCACCTCGGTCTGTGAGTTAATGAAATGACTGTAAGTATCATTCATGCATATCATGCATACATGAGCATATCACATCACATTTTCCTATCTTGTATTGTCTATTCTTTATTTAAGTGAACAGCAAACACCCTGTGAAGTAAACAATCAAAAGAAGATATCAAATCAGGGGGGCATGGAAAGCCCATTGCTTGACAAAGTTTCAATAATTTTGCAAAGAGAAGAAATACGTGCTTTTGCGAAGAACTAGACAACAAAAACATCAATCAGAGCCCGCATAGAAAAATCATGGGTTTGGGCCTACACAGGGGGCAAAGTTTCTCCTTTTCAATTTTTGAGTTTATGCATGAACAAAACATTTTGAGACTCACTTCTAATATTTTACCACGCAGGAGGGCAAGGAGAGGATATGAAGGCTAGCTAAAAAGGGCTGAATTTTTTGCAAAAGTGCAAAGAAAGAACAAAAAAGAATGAAAAAAAGAAGAAAATTAGAATTCTCAAAAGAATGAAGATGATGCAAATGACAAAAAATCAGTTCAGCTAAAAGAGCTAAAGCCAGGGTAAAGACCCAACCTTCAATGGATAAAGATCCATGTTTCAAGGGTAAAGACCCAATTTTCAAAGGATAAAGATCCATGTTTCAAGGGTAAAGACCCGACCTCCAATGGATAATGATCCATGTTTTAAGGGTAAAGACCCGATTTTCAATGAATGAAGATCCATGTTTCAAGGGTAAAGATCTGATTTTCAATGGATAAAGATTCATATTTCAAAGGGTGAAGACCCGAAGTCCAAAGGATGAAGATCCATTTTCAAGGGTGAAGACCCGATTTTCAAGGATGAAAATCCATTTTCAAAGGTGAAGACCTAATTCCAAGGATAAAGATCCAGTTTAAAGGATGAAGATCCACTTTCAAGGGTGAAAACCCGATTTCCAAGGATGAAGATCCAATTTCAAGGGTGAAGACCCGAAGTCCAAAGGATGAAGATCCATTTTCAAGGGTGAAGACCCGATTTTCAAGGATGAAGATCTATTTTCAAAGGTGAAGACCTGATTCCAAGGATGAAGATCCAATTTAAAGGATGAAGATCCACTTTCAAGGATGAAGACCCAATCTCCAAGGATGAAGATCCATTTTCAAAGGTAAAGATCAGATGCTAAAGATGAAGATCCAAGGTCCAACGATGAAGATCCATTCTGAGGGTGAAGAACCACAATGCATAGAACAGCCGGAGCAGTCAAACTTCTCAACTGATAAAAGGTCAATCAAACCCAATCTCGGGTCCAAGTATCCAAATCAAATTCAATCTCAGGTCCAAGTACCCAAATCAAACCCAATCTCGGGTCCAAGTACCCAAATCAAATCAATCTTAGGTCTAAGTACCCAATCTCGGGTCCAAGTACCCAAATTCAATCTAGTCTCGGGTCCAAGTACCCAAATTCAATCTAGTCTCGTGTCCAAGCACCCAAATTCAATTCAGTCTCGAGTCCAAGTACCCAATCTCAGGTCCAAGTACCCAAATTCAATTAGTTTGGGTCTAGAACCCAAATTATCCTTAGGTCCAGAACCTAAAATCTCTTCTAAGTCCATAACTTAGCTCGGGTCCAGAACCTAAATTTTTCTTAGGTCCAGAACCTAAAATTTATTTTAAGTCCGGAATTTAGCTCGGGTCCAGAACCTGAATTATCCTTAGGTCCAAAACCTAAAATCTCTTCTAAGTCCAGAACTTAGTTCGGGTCCAGAACCTAAATTTTCCTTAGGTCCAGAACCTAAAATCTATTTTAAGTCCAGAACTTAGCTCGGGTCAAGAACTCGAATTATCCTTAGGTCCAGAACCTAAAATCTTTTAGTTCGGGTCCAGAACCCTCTTAGGTCCAGAACCTAAAATTATCCTGGAGTCCAGAACTCGAACCGAGTCCAAAACCCAAAACCTCAACCATCTCAAAAATTAAGTCTTATTGCTTTTCACTCCCTTTTACTAAAGTCTCAGATCATTCAAGCAGGGGGCAAACTGTAGACCCAGTGGAGTCGCCACTGTGAGGAGGATTTTTGCCCCTACTCCCGGTGGAATGGTTCTTACAACTTTGACACTATTTAGGCTCGGGGCCTTAGAGAACACAAACCTAAGTCTGGAGAAAATGGAGTCGCCACCCGGATGGGCCGGGAAAAAGAAAGGGGTGGATGACTCGATTTCTAAGGAATCTCCAACCCCCTAATGGGTTCGAAAAGTTGGGTACATGTGGGGAAGGTGAGAAATGGCCCAGCAGCCCCACATCGTCTGGTTCATTAGAACCGACCTCCTTTACAAGTCTTAATATTATAAAATTCTTAAATATAACAATATTATCCATATTACACGCAACAATTGAAATAAAGCATCGTTATATTAAAAATTAAAGCAACGGAATCAACTTCTCTTATCCCCAGTGGAGTCGCCACTGTGAGCGGGGATTTTTGCCCCCACTCCTGGTGGAATGGTTCTTGCGACTTCGACACTATTTAGGCTCGGGGCCTTAGAGAACACGGACCTAAGTCCGGAGAAAATGGAGTCGCCACCCGGACGAGCCGAGAAAAAAAAAGGGGTGGATGACTCGATTCCTAAGAAATCCCCAACCCTTTAATGGGTTCAAAAGTTGGGTACGTGTGGGGAAGGTGAGAAATGGTCTAGCACCCCCACAATACCCGATTTATTGGAACCGGCCTCCTTTACAGGGCTTAATATTATAAAATTCTTAAATATAACAATATTATCCATATTACACCCAACAATTGAAATAAAGCATCGTTATATTAAAAATCAAAGCAATGTCCAAACAAAGCAAATAAATGGACACCCATCAGAGGATGGAAACATGTCCTTACATCATCCATGTCTAAGCTAAATAGGATAGCCACCAAAAGGTAGAAACATGTCCTTTGCATTGGTCCAAGATATAAAAGCATTTTAAATTACATAGAACTTAATTAATGAGGTACCCACAAAGTGGAAACATACCTCTTACAACATTTGGAAATCAAAATAAATCGATAAAAGTAAATAACCATTCATCATTCATCAAAGATATTAAACTTCAATCAAAATATATAATAAACATTCATCCATGATAAATTAAATAAATTAAGCGTTGAAATTAAATAAATCAACCATCAAAGCATATAATAAACTACATAATCAAATCTAAAAATAAAGCAAGTAAAGATACAAATTGAGGCTTATTGTTTCCATTTAAAGTATTTTAATTAATATTTAGGACTTTGAGATTTTAATATTATTATTATTTATTCGTTTGACCTACTATAATGGTTTTGGAAAATTGGAATGGATTAGGGTTTCATGAATCAAATTAGGGTTTAAGGGTAACATTATGAAATTAGGGTTTTAGAATATTAAAACATTAGGTTTATAATTCTTGGTTATTGGATTGTTGTTTTGGATTTACTGTATTGAGTTTGAATGTTTAGAAAATAGTTTAGAGTTTTATAAATTAATTGTGATTTTTAGAAACTGTAAAGTGAGTTTAGAGTTTGGATATTTCCGTCGCCGATTTTTATTTTTATTTTTATTTTTATTTATTTATTTATTTATTATTATTATTATTATTTATTACTATAATTATAAAAAATAAATGCTAAAACAAATATTATTTAATTAAGATAACATAAAAATTATTTTAGACTAAATAAAATATATTGGACCGGACTGGATCAAATAAAATATATTGTAACAACCCTTTCTTTTACAGCTTGCTAAAAACCCAAGATAGAAGTTTCCCCAATTCTGAGAATTCTCTTTTATTTCCTTGACCAGTCACATTAACATCAACTTCTTTTTGATTACTTTGATTGCTAGGCTGATAATTCCCTTTCTCATTCCTTCTTGCAGAAAAGCGATTCTTCTCTCTTTCCCACTCTTCAATTTGTAGACCAGCTTGGAGTAGATCTTTGAAATCACGTATAAGTGTATGAGACATCCTTTCACGAAGACTAGGCAACACCCCTCTCACAATCATCCTTATTTGATCAGATTCATCGGGCCTCTTCTTGAGCAAAGCAGCCTTATTTCTCCATCTTTTTTACATAGCCCACAAAATTCTCATTTGGCCTTTGTCTAATGGCTTCCACCTCCATCAAGGTTACTTCCAGCTCGACATTGTACCCATATTGCTCAATGAAAGCCTTGTACAACATGTCCCAATCTTTTTGAGTACTTTCTTCTAAAGTGTTGAACCAATTTTGGACAACAGGGTCCAATGAGAGCATAAAATATCTCAGAGTTTGAGCTTTAGTAGCTCGGGCATACAACATGGCAGTGATGTACTTCTTCACATGGAGATGAGGATTTTCGGTTCCATCAAACTTCGCAAAAGATGGCATTTTGAACTTGTACGGAACTTCTTCATCTAGCTCAAATAATTTGTCAACTTCGGACATTTCTTCTGTTTTTAGTTTCTTCTCAAATTTCTTTTCTAAGTCCTCAATCATCTTTTCAACATCAGAAGTTTCGATTTTCTCCATAGCTGATCTTTCAACAGTCTTTGGTTCTTTCTTCTTATCTTGAGGATCTTGGTAGTATTGAGCCCAATCATCATCATCATCAATGATCACCTTTTCATCATCAAAAACCACTTCACCAACTTTTGTCTTCCCTTTGTCCTTTGGCTTCTTAGTGCTAGCAGATACTTCGGCATGATTTTCTAAAATTGCAGTCAATTGGTTCTTCATGGTCTCAGCTAGGGCCTCTTTTATTTCTTCCATCTTGGCATTGAGGGCTTCATCCACCATTCTTTGAATTTGTTTGGGCTCCATTGTTTTTGGTGAGCAAGTGATTGAGTCGTTGCTAGAATCTTTGCTTTCGGTGTAGGTCAGATTGTCGTAAGCTTTTCAACTGTCGTAATCTAGGGTTGTGAGCCAGAAAGGATCAATGATATGAGATGCAAATGTATATATGCATGTATGCACAAACAATAGACAAAGAAAAATTAGGACGTTCCTTCCAACCTTGTAACATCCACACACGAATGGTAAGTCTCTTTTCCTAGGTATATGGTTAACAAAACACCAACATGGGGTATCTTCTTTTCGAAAAATTTCCTCGGATGTTTCAACCATTAGTTATATTTTTAAAATGGAAATCAGTTCATGATAATTCCCATTAATTAGGCTTTAATCCATTTAACCAACTAAAATAGCTTTTATGCTATATTGGATTAAAACTAAATTAAGAGGTTTATTATAAATAGATTTCTCACTTGAAAAAGTAACTAATAATTCATGCCAAAAACAAGCCCATGGTTAATTTATTCTTAGTATAAACTGGGTTCACAATTGATTTTTGGTATTTCGTAATTGACCTAAATAATTTGCAAGCTCTTTGTAAGAAAAAGTAATTTTATTTCTAAGCCCATTGTAAAAAGATTTTAGACAAAATGGATTTTGGGCTTTATATTTGGGTTATGAGCAAAAGAACTTGTTTTGAAAAAATTTTATGTCCAAAGACCATTTTGAAAATGTTTTGAAAATAGCTTTGGTCTTTTGGATTTAGAGAAAAATTTATTTTGAGCTTACAAATGTACTTAGGTAATATTAGAAAAAGATCAAACCAAATAAGCCATGATTTAAGCCAAGATAAATTAACCATAGTCAAACAACATTCATTTGGGGTAAAAACCTAAGGAAAGTAACTAGGCCAATTACATGAGCTTTAGTATTTGGGTAAAATGGCATAGGTTCCCATAGCAAGTATATACCAAATGGTACGAGGCTATGAGTGGTTATGCCATGCTCGATCTCCATACCTTGAGTGAAAGTATGGTATCCCTTACATAACACAACACGGGTAACACGGGCTTCCTAACTTATGCACACGATGCAATCTAATATGATACAATAGATAATATCATTATAAGAAAGAATAGAATAATATAAAGACCAATGGAATCAACTTCTCTTATCCCCAGTGGAGACGCCACTGTGAGCTAGGATTTTCGCCCCCACTCTAGGTGGAATGGTTCTTGCGACTTCGGCACTGTTTAGGCTCGGGGCCTTAGAGAACACGAACCTAAGTCCGGAGAAAATGGAGTCACTACCCGGACGTGCCGGGAAAAAGAAAGGGGTGGATGACTCGATTCCTAAGGAATCCCTAACCCCTAATGGGTTCTGAAAGTTGGGTATGTGTGGGGAAGGTGAGAAATAGCCTAGCACCCCCACAATGCCCGGTTCATTGGAACCGGCCTCCTTTACAGGTCTTAATATTATAAAATTTTTAAATATAACAATATTATCCATATTACACACAACAATTGAAATAAAGCATTGTTATATTAAAAATCAAAGCAATGTCCAAACAAACCAAATAAATGGACACCCATCCGAGGATGGAAACATGTCCTTACATCATCCATGTCTAAGCTAAATAGGACACCCACCAAAAGGTAGAAACATGTCCTTTACATTGTTCCAAGATATAAAAGCAATTTAAATTATATAAAACTTAATTAATGAGGTACCCACAAAGTGAAAACATACCTCTTATAACATTTGGAAATCAAAATAAATCGATAAAAGTAAATAACCATTCATCATTCATCAAAGATATTAAACATCAATCAAAATATATAATAAACATTCATCCATGATAAATTAAATAAATTAAGCATTGAAATTAAATAAATCAACCATCAAAGCATATATTAAACTACATAATCAAATCTAAAAATAAAGCAAGTAAAGATACAAATTGAGGCTTACTATTTCCATTTAAAGTACTGTAATTAATATTTAGGACTTTGGGATTTTAGTATTATTATTGTTTATTTGTTTGACTTACTGTAATGGTTTTGGAAAATTGGAATGGATTAGGGTTTCATGAATCAAATTAGGGTTTAAGGGTAACATTATGAAATTAGGGTTTTAGAATATTAAAATATTAGGTTTATAATTCTTGGTTATTGGATTGTTGTTTTGGATTTACTATATTGAGTTTGAATGTTTAGAAAATAGTTTAGAGTTTTATAAAGTAATTGTGATTTTTAAAAACTGTAAAGTGAGTTTAGAGTTTGGATATTTAACAAAGCATTTGGAAATTTTGGAAAAGAATTAGAAGAAAACAGTTTAGGGTCTTAAAAGCTTTTGGAAATAGGAAAAATGATTTAAGGTTTTTTGGAAACAAAAAAAATGAATTAGAGTTTTTAAGGTATTTGGAAATAGAAGAAATCATTTAAGGCTTTTGGAAACAAAAGAAACGAATTAGGGTTTTTATGATATTTGGAAACAGAAGAAATTATTTAAGGTTTTTGGAAACAAAAGAAGTGAATTAGGGTTTTTGAGGTATTTGGAAACAGAAGAAATCATTTAAGGTTTTTGAAATGAAGATCAAGTTATTACATATTCAAAGATCAAAGTTTTATATGTATATTATTATGAATCAAAGAAACAAAGCTATGAGTAGTTTATAATTAAGAATCATACCTGCATAGTTGGTTCCACCAAAATTAACTTCTGGATGAACGGAGACAAAGGCAAGATTGTTGCCTTTGATAGCTTGATTGCTTGCTTGCTTATTCCTCTCAAATCTGAAGTTCCACTATCCGATCCAAGTACAAAGTTTTCTCCTGTTAATCTTTTGTTCAAATCTGATCCCCTTTTTCTTTTTTTTTTTAGTGTTATTTATAGGAAATTTAGAAGATTAATCTCAATTGTTTAAGGAAACTATATTTAATTAGGAAAAGAAAACCGAAACCAAAAAGAATTTGGTTTCGAAAAAAATTGCGTTGGAAAAATCTCGTTGGCGAAATTTGTGACGGGCTGCGAGGAATTGAGAGTGAGAATTGGCGCTGGCGGGCTGCCAGACCATTTTGTCCAACACTTTTGGCGATGAATTTTTTTGTCGCCGATTTTTTATTATTATTATTTATTACTATAATTATAAAAAATAAATACTAAAACAAATATTATTTAATTAAGATAACACAAAAAAATTTTAGACTAAATAAAATATATTAGATCGGACTGGGTCAAAAATTAAGGGTCTACAGTATCCTATTTTATTTATTTTCTTTTGGACATTGGACAATTGTAAAGGCATGTTTTCATCCATGGATGGGTGCCTACTTGTTTATTTTGTTTGGACATTATTGTGATTTTAATAAAGTATTTATTTATTCTTATGATCGCATGTAGTATGGATAATATTGTATTAATTAAGAATTTTATAATATTAAGACCTGAAAAGGAGGCCAGTTCTAATAAACTGGGCGTTATGGGGGTGCTGGGTCATTCTCACCTTCCCCACACTTACCCAACTTTTCGAACCCATTAAGGAAGTTGGGGGTTCCTTAGGAATTGAGTCATCCACCCCTTTCTTGTTTTCAGCCTGTCCGGGTGGCGACTCCATTTTCTCTGAGTTTAGGCCCGTGTTCTCTAAGGCCCTGAGCCTAACAATACCAAAGTCGTAAGAACCATTCCATGTGGGAGTGGGGGCAAAAATCCCGCTCACAGTGGCGACTCCATTGGGGATAAGAGAAGTTGATTCCATTGGTCTTTATATTATTCTATTCTTTCTTATTATGATATTATCCATTGCATCATTTAGTTTGCATTGTGTGCGTGAGTTAGGACGTCTGTGTTACCCGTATTGTATTATATAAGGGATACCATACTTTTCACTCAAAGTGTGGAGATAGAGCATGGCATAAACACTCATTTCCTTATACCATTTGGTATATACTTGTTATGAGAACCTAAGCCTTTCAACCTAAAGACTAAAGCTCATGTGATTGGCCTAGTTATTTTCCTTAGGTTTTACCTCAAATGCTTGTTGTTTGACTATGATTGATATATCTTGGTTTAAACCATGTCTTATTTGGTTTGTTCTTTTTCTAATATGACCTACCTATATTGTAAGCTCAAAAATAATTCTTTTCCTTTAAGATCCAAAAGACCAAAACTATTTTCAAAATCTTCAAGAAGGTCCTTGGACATGAAAACCTTTTAAGATGGGTCAAAAATCTGTTTACACCTTATGCCCCAAACAAATAAATCATCTTCCACTTCATCTAAAATACAACCTTTTTTTAAAAAGAGCTTACAAATATTTAGGTCAATTACGAAAAATCAAAAATCAATTGTGAGCCTAGCTTATACCAAGAATCGTTAATCATGGGCTTATTTTTGGCATGAATCATTAGTTACTTTTTCAAAAATAAGAAATCTATTTATGATAAACCTATTAATTTTGCTTTAATAAAATAGAGCATAAAAGCTATTTTAGTTGGGATTCAATGGATTAAAGCTTAATTAATGGGAATTATCATGAACCGACTTCTATATTAGAAAATGCAACTATTGGTTAAATCGTCCGAGGAAATTTTTAAAAAATAAGATATCTCATGTTGGTATTTTGTTGACCATGAACTTAGAAAAAGAGACTCGCCATTCTTGCGTGAAAGTTATAAGGTTGGAAGAGACTCGCCACATGCTGAACAAACTTCATGAGTAGGCATAGGTGTTCTTCCTCTTGCATTTAGCATCTTAAGTTGGTTCGTTAATTCTGCTAATTGCCATGCCATGTCAGAGTTAGGGTTATCATCATAAACCCCTACATACCTTGAAAACTGCATATTTACAAAAGGCACTTAGCAACTTAAAGAAAACAAACAAATAATTAAATTGAAAGAAAATCAAACAAAACAAACAAACAATTCAAAGAAAACAAACAATCAATTAAATTGTAAAGAAAAATCAAACTATCACTACTTAAACAGCCATCCCGGCAACGGCGCCAAAAACTTGTTGCGCTCGAATTAAGTACTACTACAAGCGTCACTCGCAAGTATACGAGGTAGCTGTAGCAAAGGTGATCGCCCCAAGGTCGTTTCCCCAAGAAGGTGTGGTTCGTAATAGCTTGATTGACAAATTATTTAAATGTGAAAGTTTGTTGTGTTGGAATGGTGTGAGAATAATTTAAACCTAAAATTAACATGTGTAGGGTTGATGTGTGTGATGGGTGTACAAAATCAAATCGATTCTTGGGAAGGTGCCTAGGGTTATAGGACTATTCAATCAAAGCTCAATTCTCAATTATCCATTAACATATCCATGTAATTAATTTGTTCCTTAAGGTTAATTAGTCAATTACCAATTCATTAGTTTTCACATTTAGGAAATAGCAATAACCAATTCTTTTACATTACCAAATTAATAAAACCCTAGAACTTATATTTCTAATTCATTCATAGGGTAGTCGATTGTATAGTTCCGTATCAAATTTCACCTCTCGGTCCTTCATTCAATATCTAGAGATCAATAGGTAGCTAATCTATCAACCTAGCATACAATCCAAAGCAATCAACCAATAACAAGGTACATCAATGGAAATATCAAATCAAAGCATTCAATCAAATATACTACAAACCCTAGACATGGGTATTTAGCTCAACATCATCAATTTAAAACAACCATTCAACTCAATATAAAACAAATACAAATTGTCCATTGCAATATTAATTCTATTAATACAACAATAACAATAGAAATGAATTAAATAGAGAATAGAAAAACCCCTTGTGAAGATGCCAAGAGTAGGATTACTAGTCTTCCTCCTAGCTTCACTTTGATGTTTGATGAAGAACTCAAGCCCTCTTCAATGGTTGATTCCCCTTTTGCAATATAGAATGGAGCTTTCTCAAGTCACCAACCCTTCAATTGATTGTGCCTTTGGAAGATGGAATGGAGCTTTCTCAAGTCACCAAACCTTTCAATGAAGCTTCTTCAACCTTTAAGAGCTTGTTAACCCAACTTATCCCAAAGAACCTCAAAGATCTTATCAATGGAAGATGGAGAAGATGAAGATGGAGGATGAAGATGAAGGGACAAGGAGAGTATCACTCTCTCCTCATCCCAAATCGTGTTTGCCCCCTCCTTCTCTTTTCTTTTCTCTCTCTCCTGAAACCCTAGCCGTCTCTCCCTCTTTTTTTTTTCTTTCTTTCACGCAAAAGAATTTATATAGATTAAGGGTGACATGGCCAAGCCAAGAGTGGCTTGGCCGTGTCTCTTGATTTTCCACTGCCTCTTTCTTTCTTTCTTTTCTTTCTTTTCTTTGGTCATAGGGGTGACACGTCCAAGCCAAGAGTGGCTTGTCCGTGTCTCATGTGACACGGCCACAAGCTTGGCCGTGTCACATGAGTGTGTTTGCTTCTGCTTCTATTTTGCTCTTTCTTTGCTTTGGTCTTTGGTTTTGCTCTTTAGGTGAGACACGACCAGTGGCTTGGCCGTGTCTCTTGGTCGTGTCAAGCTCTGCCAACTTCATTATTTGAAGGACACGGCCAAGCTTGATTTGGCTTGGCCATGTCTTGATTGGTTCATGCCTTTCTTGCACTGTTTTGATCTTCCAAGGGTGTTTTTGCACCTAAACCTAAAAACAACACTTTAAACACACTTAAAACAAAAATCAATCAAAACATTAACTAAAAACACATAAAAATCATACTAAAAACAAGTATAAAAATGATCTAAACAACTACCCCACACTTAATTCCTTGCTTGTCCCCAAGCAAGGCTAAAATCAAAACACACTAACCAGATGAATTTTGTTAAGTTCAAGAGTTATAAAGATGCATCAAGACTTCCTTATCCCTAAATCCGCAATCAATATCGAATCAAACAAAATCAACACCAATGCAATTAAGTGGCTTTCCATGCATAACCAATGTTGTCACTCCCTCACCAACTCTTACAAGTGTTTGATCATGGTGGTGTTTACACTCATAACAATCAATGAAAGATTATTGCCATAGGCTTGCTTATCAATCAAATCTCCACCACAAAATAACAATCAAGCATCAATCAAAAGGTCTTTATTGGGTTGTAATGGGGCTAAGGTAAAGGCATGATATTTAGGAAATGTGAGCTTGATCATTAAGTTCAAGAGCACTTTAAGAATGAAGTACCCGATCATATACATAACCCAACAATCCCAAAACACCTTCCTCTCATCTACCCCTTGACATTAAAGAGTTTTTCAAGGGAACTCACTTATTAAATCTTGTAATGATACAGTCCAACCCTTTCAACAAGAACAACAATTATTCTTATTATATATATATATTTTTTTCCTTTTTTTTCTTTTTTTTCTTTTTTTTTTCTTTTTTTTTATTTTTATTATTTTGCTTTGCAATCTTAAACCTACTAAATTTAACCCCACACTTAATTCAACACAACACTCGGTCATAAATGCTCTTAAAATGCTCTTGACCTAATGAAAGGGTAAGAGTTAAACAACAAGGTTCAAGCTAATGGTGTTGTGAAAAAGAAAGAAAAAGAAAAATAAAATAAGCTCAAAATTGGCTAACTAAGGTTGAATATAGGGTTGGTCTTTTTAAGCCAAAGTGGGTTCACCTAATTGCCTTAATCATCTTGATGCCAAATTGAAATTTTTTATGTAGTCTTAAAAAGCATTTCAAAGCAAGTTCTAGCAAATCATCAATCAAAGATGTTTACCCACAAAAAGAATAATAAGTTGATGGCTCAATTCCTCACTAGGTTAATGGCAATGCAAAGAAAAACCAACAAAATTGACAATAAGCACCAATTCTACTCAATTCTCAAATTCATGCTTCAAAAATTCAAAGGTCATCTATCAATAATTTTATAACAATTGAACTTTCTAAAACTCATTTTTTCAAGGTAAAACATTATTAAACTTAAAAAGTGAAAACACAAAATGCACTACCCCACACTTAAAGATTCACATTGTCCTCAATGTGAGCATGCATAAACTAAAAGAGAGTTTAGATGATACCTGATTTCCATCGTTCCCATATACGATATGTAGGGCTCCTTCCACCCATAATGCAATTGGAGCCCATGTGTGAGAGGATAAACAACATGCAACTTTGAAATTTGCCCAATGTATTGAAAAACCTAGGTAGCATCCTTGGAAGAGCAATTGTCCAAAAAGAACATGTGAGGGTTGTCTTAACTTGATCCTCTAATGCTATAGGGACGCGGTAATAACCTTTTTCAGTTTGCAACATGGTTATATATAGTTTTTGCTCGTTCCCACTACCAAGGGTGGGAGAAATGAAAATTTGTTGCATACTGTACTCCCCAACCAAAACGTCTTTCAAAATTCTTGGGGTCTTTTTAAGTTCAACCAAGCTTGGTTGAACCACTTCTTCATCCTCTTTAGCAATTTGAAGCTCCCCCTCAACAATCTTATTATTTAATAGTAAATTGCTCTCCTCAATTTCTAAATTGGAAAAATTAGGCTCTACTCCTAAGGTCATGGCTACCTCAAGCTTATCTTCACTATCTTCACTATAGAGCATGTCATAAAGTTTAGAAAGTTGCATACCTTGTTTCTCTTCATTCAGCCTGCTTGGGAATGGGATTGATGGCATACAGATTTAGAGGTTCATGCAATTTTGTGGAAGTTGATGCTTACAAATTCTCCTCCTCCTTTGATTGAATTAACTCCTCTATGTATGGTTGTATTTCCTCACCATCTTTTTCTTGATTAGTTCCTGCATCAAAGGAATCACAAAAACTATTATATATCAGCAGTTCACTCCTCAAATTTGTGATTACCTTGACGTACTCCAGTTGGCTAGGAAATTCCTCTTTTTGGTGTGCTTGGAGTTGATGTGCCAATTGCCTAACTTGAGCTTCCACCCTCTTCAATGATTCCTCCAAAGAATCTAACCTCTCATTGCTCCTTTCCTGATTTTGTGAGCTAATTTGAAGGTAAGCATTCAAATCATCTTCCACTGTGGATTTCTTGCATTGATCCTAATTTTGTGCACTAATTTGAATGAAGGCATTCAAACTATCTTCCAAAGTGGGTTTCTTAAATCAATCATGATTTTGTGCGCTAGTTTGAATGAAGGCATTCAAACTATCCTCCAATGTGGGTTTCTTAAGGTGATCTTGACTTGAATATTGTTCTTGAGAGTAAGGATTTCTTTGGTAAGGTTGAAAAAAAATTTTGAGGTGGAATTTGCTGTTGATTTTCCCAAGAAAAATTTGGGTGGCTTCCCCAGCTTGAATTATAAGGTCTGGAATATGGGTCATTTCCACCCATTTGCTGAAAACTTCCATAGGCATATTCTTTCTCTTACCTCTCTTGGTATTGTCCATAACCAAATGAACACATGTTTGCGCTATGTCCTGCAATGCCACATGCTGAACATACTTCATGAGTAGGCATAGGTGTTCTTCCTCTTGCATTTAGCATCTTAAGTTGGTTCGTTAATTCTGCTAATTGCCATGCCATGTCAGAGTTAGGGTTATCATCATAAACCCCTACGTACCTTGAAAACTGCATATTTACAAAAGGCACTTAGCAACTTAAAGAAAACAAACAAATAATTAAATTGAAAGAAAATCAAACAAAACAAACAAACAATTCAAAGAAAACAAACAATCAATTAAATTGTAAAGAAAAATCGAACTATCACTACTTAAATAGCCATCCTCGGCAACGGCGCCAAAAACTTGTTGCGCTCGAATTAAGTACTACTACAAGCGTCACTCGCAAGTATACGAGGTAGCTGTAGCAAAGGTGATCGCCCCAAGGTCGTTTCCCCAAGAAGGTGTGGTTCGTAATAGTTTGATTGACAAATTATTTAAATGCGAAAGTTTGTTGTGTTGGAATGGTGTGAGAATAATTTAAACCTAAAATTAACATGTGTAGGGTTGATGTGTGTGATGGGTGTACAAGATCAAATCGATTCTTGGGAAGGTGCCTAGGGTTATAGGACTATTCAATCAAAGCTCAATTCTCAATTATCCATTAACATATCCTTGTAATTAATTTGTTCCTTAAGGTTAATTAGTCAATTACCAATTCATTAGTTTTCACAATCATGAAATAGCAATAACCAATTCTTTTACATTACCAAATTAATAAAACCCTAGAACTTATATTTCTAATTCATTAATAGGGTAGTCGATTGTATAGTTCCGTATCAAATTTCACCTCTCGGTCCTTCATTCAATATCTAGAGATCAATAGGTAGCTAATCTATCAACCTAGCATACAATCCAATGTAATCAACCAATAACAAGGTACATCAATGGAAATATCAAATGAAAGCATTCAATCAAATATACTACAAACCCTAGACATGGGTATTTAGCTCAACATCATCAATTTAAAATAACCATTCAACTCAATATAAAACAAATACAAATTGTCCATTGCAATATTAATTCTATTAATACAACAATAACAATAGAAATGAATTAAAGAGAGAATAGAAAAACCCCTTGTGAAGATGCCAAGAGTAGGATTACTAGTCTTCCTCCTAGCTTCACTTTGATGTTTGATGAAGAACTCAAGCCCTCTTCAATGGTTGATTCCCCTTTTGCTATATAGAATGGAGCTTTCTCAAGTCACCAACCCTTCAATTGATTGTGCCTTTGGAAGATGGAATGGAGCTTTCTCAAGTCACCAAACCTTTCAATGAAGCTTCTTCAACCTTTAAGAGCTTGTAAACCCAACTTATCCCAAAGAACCTTAAAGATCTTATCAATGGAAGATGGAGAAGATGAAGATGGAGGATGAAGATGAAGGGACAAGGAGAGTATCACTCTCTCCTCATCCCAAATCGTGTTTGCCCCCTCCTTCTCTTTTCTTTTCTCTCTCTCCTGAAACCCTAGCCGTCTCTCCCTCTTTTTTTTTTCTTTCTTTCACGCAAAAGAATTTATATAGATTAAGGGTGACATGGCCAAGCCAAGAGTTGCTTGGCCGTGTCTCTTGATTTTCCTTGGGACACGGGCAAGCTTGTTGGCCGTGTCCCTCTCTGCCTCTTTCTTTCTTTCTTTTCTTTCTTTTCTTTGGTCATAGGGGTGACATGGCCAAGCCAAGTGTGGCTTGGCCGTGTCTCATGGCCATGTCACATGAGTGTGTTTGCTTCTGCTTCTATTTTGCTCTTTCTTTGCTTTGGTCTTTGGTTTTGCTCTTTAGGTGAGACACGGCCAGTGGCTTGGCCGTGTCTCTTGGCCGTGTCAAGCTCTGCCAACTTCATTATTTGTGGGACACGGCCAAGCTTGATTTGGCTTTGCCATGTCTTGCTTGGTTCATGCCTTTCTTGCACTGTTTTGATCTTCCAAGGGTGTTTTTGCACCTAAACCTAAAAACAACACTTTAAACACACTTAAAACAAAAATCAATCAAAACATTAACTAAAAACACATAAAAATCATACTAAAAACAAGTATAAAAATGATCTAAACATTGGTCCATGGGCTAAAGAATTTATTTATTTATTGTTTTAGAAAAGTATTATGTCCAAAGACCATCTTGAAAAGTTTTGAAAAATAGCTTTGGTCTTTTGGATTTTAAAGAAAAATTTATTTTGAGCTTACAATATACTTAGGTCATATTAGAAAAAGAACAAACCAAATAAGCCATGATTTAAGCCAAGATAAATCAACCATAGTCAAACAACATGCATTTGGGGTAAAACCTAATTAAGGAAAGTAACTAGGTCAATTACATGAGCTTTAGTCTTTGTGTTAAAAGGCTTAGGTTCCCATAGAAAGTATATACTAAATGGTACGAGGCTATGAGTGGTTATGACATGCTCGATCTCCATACCTTGAGTGAAATTATGGCATCCCTTACATAACACAACACGGGTAACACGGGCGTCCTAACTCACGCACACGATGCAAACTAATATGATGCGATGGATAATATCATTATAAGAAAGAAAAGAATAATATAAAGACCAACAGAATCAACTTCTCTTATCCCCAGTGGAGTCGCCACTGTGAGCGGGGATTTTCGCCCCCACTCCCGGTGGAATGGTTCTTGTGACTTCAGCACTGTTTAGGCTCGGGGCCTTAGAGAACACGGACCTAAGTTTGGAGAAAAATGGAGTCGCCACCCGGATGGGCCGGGAAAAAGAAAGGGGTGGATGACTCGATTCCTAAGGAATCCCCAACCCCCTAATGGGTTCGGAAAGTTGGGTAAATGTGGGGAAGGTGAGAAATGGCCCAGCACCCCCACAACGCCCGGTTCATTGGAGCCGGCCTCCTTTACAGGTCTTAATATTATAAAATTCTTAAATATAACAATATTATCCATATTACACACAATAATTAAAAGAAAGCATCAATATATTAAAATCAAAGCAATGTCCAAACAAAGCAAATAAATGGACACCCATCCAAGGATGGAAACATGTCCTTACATCACATGCCTAAATAGGACACCCACCAAAAGGTAGAAACATGCCCTTTACATAGGTTCTAAAATAGAAAAGCAAATTAAATTACATGATGTTTAACTAATGAGGTACCCACCAATTGGAAACATACCTCTTACAACTTTTGGAAATCTAAATTAATTTATAAAAGTAAATAATCATTCATCATAAAAAAATCATTCATCAAAGCTATTAATCAAAATATAAAATAAACATCCATCCATGATAAATTAAATAAATCAAGTATTGAAATTAAATAAATTAAAGCATAAGAAATAAATCAAAGCATAATCAAGTATGGAATTGAATAAAGCAAATAAAAATCCAATTATGGCTACTGTGACTTTTTATGGAATTAAAATAAATTAGGGTTTTATGTTTTAAAGGGTTGGTAAGACTCTTTGATTAACAAAATTAAGGTTTGAATGATGATATCACGAAACTAGGGTTTTAAACACTTTAAAATACTTTAATTTGTGATTTTTGGTTATTGGGTTCCTAAGCTACTGTGTAAAGTTTAGGTTTTTATGTTTTTATGTTTTTTAATGTTTTAAAAGGATTAGGGTTCATAAAAATTAGGGTTTAAGGTTTTAAAAGGGTTAGTGTTCATTATTTTGGGTTTAAAAGTTGAATTTTGGATTTTAGGATTTAGAAGTAGGGTCACGGGTGGTGAATAATTTTTAGGGTTTTAGAAATCAATTTGATAATTTCATGAAGTTTTATGAATTTAAACAAATAAATTAAAGTTTTTATAAGTAGAAAAGATGTTTTAGAAGACTTTTTGAATGAAATAGAACATACTTTAAGATTTTAAAAGAAGCAGAATTTACATCTTAGTTTTGTTGAAAAATATGTTCAATTAGAGTTTTAAGGTTTTTAAGAAGAAAAAATAACAATTTTAAGCCTTTTGGAAAATAAACCAATGAAATAAGGTTTTTTTTTTCTTTAGAAAAACTAAACTAAAGTTCAAAGGTTTTTAATTTTGATTTCATAGATTTGCTACTGTGTAAAAAAAATAATTAAAGAAAATTAATTAACACATACCTTCTTTTGATGATTTCTCCAAAAATAATTCTTCTTGGATGAACTAGCTCCAAAGACAAGCTTTTTTTGCCTTTGAATCCTCTAAATCGTGCTACTGCTGTTGTTTTATTAGTTTTTGTCATAGATTTGTATCTTATTTGTTATGATAATTATTATTTTCTTCAGGTATTTTGGTAGTTTCAATCAGTTGATTTAGTGTTTTCATTAATTTTGGTAGTTTTAATTTATTTCAGTGTTTTTGTTATTTTTGTCCTAGTTTTAAGTGTGTGTCATGTTTTGCTGGTTAATATTTATTTAATTCTTGTTTTAAGTTTGTTCCAATTTTTGTTTTAGGTTAAAAAGCCAAGGAACCAAGAAGAAGAAAAAATTGGGCAGTGACTGACACACTCAGAGGACACGGCCAAGCCACTAGCCGTGTCCCATACCAAGCTAAGGAAGAAGACCAAGACACAAAAGGTGACACAAGCAAGGGACACGGCCAAGCTTGTGGCCGTGTCACCCCAAAATTGTCCAACACGGCCAAGTTGTTTAAGCTTGGCCGTGTCACACTCAAGTCCAAAGCAAAGAAAGATGAAAATCAAGCAGTAGATGACACCTTTAGGGGACACGGCCAAGCTTGTGGCCGTGTCCCTCCAAGAACCTCAGACACAGCCAAGTTCACTTGAGCCTGGCCGTGTCCCTCATGGATTAATGAAGACGCGATTTTTGGAGCGGAGGTTTCGTATAAATATTAAAGTTAGGGTTTTGAGAGCGGGGGGTGGAGAGTTTGAGTTTAGATTGAGCCGTCAAAGAACATTAGGTTTTTGATATCTTGTTTTCTTTGATCTTTTGATTACACTTTGATTAAACTAGCTTAGATTAGATTTGTTCTTGCCATTAATACATTCTTCGAGCAAGTTCTGAACAAGAGATTCTTCAAGAGCTAAGAAGTTTGTAATTTGGTTTTGTTCTCGAACTTTATCTCTTTAATTTCATTGGAATTATATTTAAGAATATTATCATGTCTAAATTGATTTCTTTGAATTTTAATGAGATGAGTATGTTTGATAGCATTATGAACTAATTTGATCTAGTCTGGGGTTTGTATGGATCTGCTATGATTGTATGAATTGGTTATTACTCTTAACTTACTTATTTCTTTAGCCTTGATTGAATGGAATATTGTTAATATATAATTTATTGGCCACCAATTATGTGTTTAAGGTATTAGATGAAGGATTGAGAGATGAAGTCTAACGCTGGAACAATTCAATTAGGGACTTAGGTGAATTAGAGATATAACCTAGGAAAAGATTATTTCAATTGTAACAAGATTATTTGAGAAAGGTTTGAATGCGAGAGCTTATTTCCTTGATTCGATTAATTAAGTTGCTTGAGATTTAATCTTTGAAATTAAATTAGTTAAGAGGAATAACTGTTCATACATATAAGTAGCAGAGAAGTGCAAACCCTAGACCATTCTATTAAGTGAATCAATACATCAGTCCATTTTACTTTTATTTGTTTTAAACCTTAATCAATCTGTCTTCTTTAATTGTTAGCAATTTTAATTTATTAATTACTTGCTATTTATAATCTGATAATCAATTAGCTATTCTAGCTTCCTTAAGAGATGACCTTGGGGCGATCACCTTTGCTACAGCTACCTCGTATACTTGCGAGTGACGCTTTGTGGTAGAGTTAATTAGTCATAAATATTCTAGATTATTTTTCACCATTTTCATTTTATTTTATTTGTCTTTTGCTTTTAATAATTCTTTTGTTCTAGAAATTTTATTTATGCAAGGCAGGAGATCACTTGGAGGAGAGCTATACCCAGTCATTCCAGAAATTCAGAGAGTGAAAAGGAGCAGGGAAGAGTTTGAACTGTACATTGGATTTGATACTACAGAGGAGGACACTTCTGATTTTGAGTCGAAATATGCACAATCTGTTAAAATGGCAGAAGAAAGACAAAGGACTATGAGAGATTTTGCTAGACCTATCATTGGAACTTCCACCTCTTGCATAAGATTGACAGACGCAGCAAGAAATTATGAGTTGAAGAACATTCATTACAATATGCTGCCATCATTCTATGGAGTTCCAAATGAAGATCCTTTGAACTTTATTCGGGATTTTTATTCTACCCTCAACACTTTTCCATTGGGAGGACTAACAGAGGATCAGTTGAGGATGAGATGTTTTCCGTATACATTGAAGGATAGGGCAAAGAGCTGGCTTATGATGTTGCCCGAAAATTCTTTGACAACTTGGGAGCAAGTTTATAACAAATTTATGGGCAAGTTTTACTCACATCAGAAGACAGCTGAATTGAGAGGGAAGATAGCTACATTCTCTCAATTTGAAGGAGAACCATTTCATGAGGCTTGGGACAGATTTAAGATGTTATTGATCCAGTGTCCACATCATCACTACCCACTTCAACTTCTTAATCAGTTTTTCTATGATGGTCTAACCCAGCAATTTCAGAACACTGTTGATAACGCAGCTGGGGGAGCTATGGGAGAAAAGACTGCTGATGAAACTTATGACATCTTTAAGATGTTGGGAGCTAATTCTCAACAAAAAAGTGTAAGGGGAAGAAGTAAAGGGGTGAATCAACTAGAAGCCAATAGTGAGATGGTCAATCAGATAGCTGAATTGACAAGGCAAGTGAAGATGCTGAATATGAAAAACAACACTTCTTCATCCACTCAATAAGTGTGTGGAATTTGTGGGACTTTCGGGCATGGAGCAAATATTTGCCCCTCCGTATATGAGTCTTATGGTATTGAAGCTGAGCAAGTCAATGCTATGGGGAGATTTCAACCAAGGGCCCGGAATGATCCTTATTCGAATACTTATAATCCTGGTTGGCGGAATCATCCAAATTTTTCCTGGGCAACAAATAATTCTCAACAGCCTTTCCATTTGCTCCAGAGACAGAACCAACAGCAGGGCCAATCCTCAAATTAAGGGCAGTCTAAGATAGAGAGTTTGGAGGAAAGTTTACAAGCTTTCATCCAAGTCAGTGCTAAAAATCAAGAGATGACCAACAAGAGGCTGGATTCATTAGAAACATCTTTTAAGAAAGTGGAGACTCAAGTGGGACAACTTGCACAACAGATGCAGATTCAACAAAAGGGGAAGTTCCCAAGTCAACTTGAGCAGGCACAATCAGTGACTGTTCTTAGAAGTGGCAAGGTAATTAACAATAATGTTGAAAATAATTCTGTGAATGCAGGTGACCAAGAGAACAAGAACGAAGGAGAACCAGAGAACAAAGGTGTTGGAGAAAGATTAACGGAGAAATCCTCTTCAACAGATTTATATAAGGCAAGCAATCCATACCGGCCACTTATACCATTCCCCAGAAGGTTGAAGGATGATAAAAAAGATAAGCAATTTTCTAACATCTTCAACATGCTGTCTAAGGTAAGTATAACTTACCCTTACTTGAAGCAATAAAGAACATGCCGGCTTATGCCAAATTCTTCAAAGAGCTGATCACCAAGAAAAAGAGGCATGAGCCGAATGAAAAGGTGATAGTTTCAAAGGTAGCTAGTGTTGTTCTGCAGCATAAACTACCTCCCAAGCTAAAGGATCCTGGTAGTTTTATAATTCAAATTACTGTAGGGAATGGAAAGGGGACTAATGGCATGTGTGATCTATGAGCCAGTGTAAATTTGATGCCTTATTCTGTGTATCAAGAATTAAAACTAGGGGAACTTAAACCAACCAAAATGGTGTTGCAATTAGCTGATAGATCTCTTAGATTCCCGAAAGGGGCTATAGAAGATGTGTTAGTTAAGGTTGGAGGGTTGATAGTACCTGTGGATTTTATAGTTCTTGACATGGAAGGAATTAACCCTACACCATCAGCACACACTATTTTGCTGGGTAGGCCTTTTATGGCTACTACCAACACCTTAATAGATGTTAAAAATGGTAAATTGTCAATGGCTGTCTTAGAACAAACTGTCAAATTTTCTATTTTTAACACCTCTCCTATTCCTACAACTGCTTTATATGAGGATTGTTCTTTAATTGATTGTATTGACGCAGTTGTTTCAGATGTTTTCTTGCAGACAGGTTCCTCAGATAAATTGGAGCTGGCACTGACCTTAGAAGAGGGGGATAAACCAGTGAGGGAGACTCAAAGGTGCCTTAACCCAAAGGCATATGAGAGCTCGAGGATTTACAAGGATCGTACTAAAGCACTTCATGACAGAATTATAGTGCGAAAGACATTGAGTCCAGGTATGAAAGTTTTACTTTTTAATTCTCGACTCCTTCTGTTTCCTGGTAAACTCAAGTCTCGATGGAGTGGTCCTTTCGAGATAACTCAGGTAGGTCCTTCTGGTGCCATTGAATTGCTTAACTCTCGAACCAATAAGACTTTTAAAGTAAATGGACAGAGAATTAAACCATATAAAGAAGGATTTCAAGAAGTAAGGATCATTGACAGCACTTTGACCATGATCCCTAAGTCTTGCAGTGATGTCCAGCTATATGACATTAAAGAAGCGCTAAATGGGAGGCAACCCATCGATTTGCATTTCTTTTTCATAGTTATAATTTTAAATTTAGCAATTTTGATTTTATGTTTGTTTAAATAAATGGATTGGGTGCTTTGATCGGTTTTTATTTTTCTAATGTGTTTCAGGGTTAATTAAAGAAGAGGTTTGAAATTCCTTTAAAATGTGGTGAAAAAAAAGAAGTTAAAATTGGCAGAAGGAGACACGGCCAAGGAGCTTGGGCGTGTCACATGGGACACGACCAAGCTTCAATTAAAAAAAAATTGCTTTTCTTTTGTTTTTGCAAAGTTTTTCACAGTAGGTGACACAGCCAAGGAGCTTGGCCGTGTCCCTTGGCCGTGTCACATGGGACACGACCAAGCTTCACTAAAATTTTCTTTGTTTTTATTTTTGCTTCTCTTCTTACAGTAAGTAACACACCCTTGGGACACGGCCAAGTCACTGGCCATGTCCCTCAAAACACACTAGACATGGCCGTGTCCAACCAAACTTGGTCGTGTCTTTGCACTTTTACACTTTAAAAATATGATTTTTGCACAGTTTGCTCATTCCAATCCCTAGATCTGTTTTGTTTTCTCTCTCGCTCTCTCGACTTCTCTCTCCCAAAACTCCATTGTTTGTGTTTCAAAGCTTCAAAAACTCCATTAAATCTCAATTTTCTTCACCAAAACCAAAATTAATCCATTAAATCTTCTTCTTCTCTCACAAAAGATCAATTTAATCAGTTTTAACTTCAAATTTTTTCAGATCTTTCAAGATGCCAAGAACAAAGATTGTTTCCCACCACAAGAAGAAGAGACCTACAACTGAAGGTGCATCTTCATCTTCATCAGTCTCATCTTTGAAGAGAGCAAATCTTTTGGCTTGGGGTTTCTTCCCGACGAGGTATGTCAATGATGAGTCCCTTGATGCTCTTAATATTAGGAATAATTTTTATCATTATGTTCAAATCCTGGGGTGGGAGAACCTAGTCTCCTTGCGACCTTTGCAATTTCAAGAGCTTACTTTGGAGTTCTTAATTTCTCTTAATGTTGAAAGAGATGCGCAGAAAATTTGCTCTAGTTGAGTTTTAAGTTGTTTGGAAAATCAATTGTGATTAGTATTGAACAATTAAATGGTATATTTGGTTTCCATCAACATGGTGAAAGGTCGGTACCTAAGGAATTTAAACAACAATTTGCTTGGGGAGCATTGGGCTCGGGGACTTATGTGGCCAAATTGGCCAAAGCAACTAAATTGAGCAATCCCGCTTTGAGGTATTTGCATTGTTTTATGGCTTACGGATTCTTTGCTAGGAAGGAGAGCCCGGGTGTGGTGGAACTGAGTGAACTATTTTTCTTGGATTGTGTGGTTAATGCAGTGCCTATTAGTTCCGGCTATTGGTTAGCCGATGTTTTTGATAGTGTGGCAAACAAGAAGAAGGGGGCTATCTGTATTGGAGGATTGGTTACCATATTAGCCATATCCCTCTTTGATGATTTTGACCCGAGTACCTGTCGCATGACTAGAATTACGGGTAATGACTCATTGGATTTGGCAACACTAGAGAAGATGCATATGGTGGTGCATAGGAGAGGGGCTTATATGATGGCTTCAGCTGAGCCAGAAGTACCGGGGGACAGACAGAAGAGAACTCGAGTTCAAGAGGAGTCTGATTCAGATTCTCTTGATTTAGATGAAGATGCTCCGATCTCGGGTAATCAAGAGATAATTAATAGGATTGAGGCCCTGGAGAGCAAGGTAGACCGTAATCATGCTGCGATCTTGCAACAGTTGGATCAAATTAATAGCAACCTTGCTAAGATTTTGAGTCTTCATCCCTTGGATGCATCATCTTCACATCCTCCTTCACCGTAGATTTTGAGTTCCTTGCTTTATTGTGTTTAGTGTATTTTTGTTATTTTTCATTTTTGTTTTCAATGTTAACATTTTATATTTTGGATATTTTATTCTTATATATTGTATTTTGTTTTTGAACATTTGTGTTTGTGATAAAAAGTTAGGGTTTTGCCTCACCAGGGTACGATGGAAGACAGGTTGTACTTAACTCTTCTTCTTTTTATTCTTGTTTTCCATTAAGGACAATGTAAATTCTAAAGTGTGGGGTAATCTTTAAGCTTTTCTTTAATTCTTGTTTTGTTTGTCTTGGTGTGTTTTATTGTGTGTTGTGCATGGCATGATTGTTGAAAACTTATTGACTTTTCTGTGATTCTAGCATTATAGTTGAGACTTTAGTATCAGCATAGAAATTAGCATTTGAATTCATTCAAGATCAATTTTCACATTCTGCAATTCATGACATATTAATCTTTGAGAACCCACCTGTGTGAGTTTTGAGCCTCATAGATTGAATTTTATTGTCAATTGATTTTCTTTTCTTAAGTGTGCACCTTCATGATTTTGCATCTCTAGAGCTTGCTTTTGCATACTAATTGAACTCACATTATGATTTCATCTCAAGTTTTAAAATGATGAAGGCAAATTAGGTTAGCCCTTTAGCTTAAAAAGACCTCCCTTAATATTGAATTCCTTAGTGAGCCAAGTTGAGCCTTTGACCTTTTATTGTTTGACCAACATAATTCTCAACTCAACACTTTCTTATTATCATCATACCTGCATTAAGGAATGGAGTTTCTTATGATATGACAAAATTCAAAAGTGTGGGGTAAGCAAATAAAAAAAAGAAAAAAAAAACAACAAAAATGGTATTGCTATTTGGGGTGAAAGGCATACTGTGCACATTGTATTTGACTAAGAGTCGATTATTCTTTTCCTTTACATTTTAAGCTAGATGTTCCATGCAAGTTTATATTTTGTATATATATATTAAAAAAATGATGATAAAAATAAAAGAAAAAGAAAAAGAGAAAATGAAAATATATATATATACAAAATTCTTATATTTTCTAGCATTAGAGGAATGTTGACTCATGTATTTTTCTTGAAGTATGCAAGTATGTGAAAGTATCAAGGGATTGGTGAGTATGCCATTTGAAGGAGTTACGAGTTTCTTAGCAAGAGTATTGTCTAATTTAGATACTCCATTTCTTGATGCTCCAACTTAAATGTCTTTTCTCACACCTTCATCTTAGCCCCATTACATCCAAATGAAAGACCTTCGGATTATTTCTTGAGAAAATCAGTGAGAGAGATTGGATGATTAAGCAAGTTTATGGTAGTATACAGTCATGATGGTTTGAGTGAATTACCCTATGAAATCAAGTGAAACACTTAGATGAGAGATGAGATTTGTATGTCTGGATTAATGAATGAGTTAAGAAAATCTTGATTGAAGGAAATTGCAATTATTTATGGCTGAGTCTTAAAGGATTTCATCTTATATACTGGAATTATAGTTGAGGTTGTTTGAGTTTTTAATTTATGCCATGTGAATTTGCTTGAGGACAAGCAAAGTTTTAAGTGTGGGGTAGTTGTTTTATTAGTTTTTGTCATAGATTTGTATCTTATTTGTTATGATAATTATTGTTTTCTTCAGGTATTTTGGTAGTTTTAATCAGTTGATTTAGTGTTTTCATTAATTTTGGTAGTTTTAATTTATTTCAGTGTTTTTGTTATTTTTGTCCTAGTTTTAAGTGTGTGTCATATTTTGCTGGTTAATATTTATTTAATTCTTATTTTAAGTTTGTTCCAAGTTTTGTTTTAGGTTAAAAAGCCAAGGAACCAAGAAGAAGGAAAAATTGGGCAGTGACTGACACACTCAGAGGACACGGCCAAGCCACTGGCCGTGTCCCATACCAAGCTAAGGAAGAAGACCAAGAAACAAAAGGTGACACAAGCAAGGGACACGCCCAAGCTTGTGGCCGTGTCCCCCCAAAATTGTCCAACACGGCCAAGTTGTTTAAGCTTGGTCGTGCACACTCAAGTCTAAAGCAAAGAAAGATGAAAATCAAGCAGTAGATGACACCTTTAGGGGACACGGCCAAGCTTGTGGCCGTGTCCCTCCAAGAACCTCAGACACGGCCAAGTTCACTTGAGCCTGGCCGTGTCCCTCATGGATTAATGAAGACACGATTTTTGGAGTGGAGGTTTCGTATAAATATTAAAGTTAGGGTTTTGAGAGCGAGGGTGGAGAGTTTGAGTTTAGATTGAGCCGTCAAAGAACATTAGGTTTTTGATATCTTGTTTTCTTTGATCTTTTGATTACACTTTGATTAAACTAGCTTAGATTAGATTTGTTCTTGCCATTGATACATTCTTCGAGCAAGTTCTGAACAAGAGATTCTTCAAGAGCTAAGAAGTTTGTAATTTGGTTTTGTTCTCGAACTTTATCTCTTTAATTTCATTGGAATTGTATTTAAGAATATTATCATGTCTAAATTGATTTCTTTGAATTTTAATGAGATGAGTATGTTTGATAGCATTATGAACTAATTTGATCTAGTCTGGGGTTTGTATGGATCTGCTATGATTGTATGAATTGGTTATTACTCTTAACTTACTTATTTCTTTAGCCTTGATTGAATGGAATATTGTTAATATATAATTTATTGGCCACCAATTATGTGTTTAAGGTATTAGATGAAGGATTGAGAGATGAAGTCTAATGCTGGAACAATTCAATTAGAGACTTAGGTGAATTAGAGATATAACCTAGGAAAAGATTATTTCAATTGTAACAAGATTATTTGAGAAAGGTTTGAATGCGAGAGCTTATTTCCTTGATTCCTTTAATTAAGTTGCTTGAGATTTAATCTTTGAAAATAAATTAGTTAAGAGGAATAACCATTCATACATATAAGTAGCAGAGAAGTGCAAACCCTAGACCATTCTATTAAGTGAATCAGTACATCAGTCCAGTTTACTTTTATTTGTTTTAAACCTTAATCAATCTGTCTTCTTTAATTGTTAGCAATTTTAATTTATTAATTACTTGCTATTTATAATCTAATAATCAATTAGCTATTCTAGCTTCCTTGAGAGACGACCTTGGGGTGATCACCTTTGCTACAGCTACCTCGTGTACTTGCGAGTGACGCTTTGTGGTAGAGTTAATTAGAGCGCAACAGTTGTTCCAGAAAAAAGTTGAATTGAATTTCTTCTTTTCCTTCCTTGATTTGGTTTCAAATTTTCCAAACTCATCTTGGATTTTTGCCTTCCCTTTTTTTAATTGTCTTTTGTCTTTATTTATAGTGGTTTGAGGTTGTTTATTCCTAATTAGTTAAGGTAAGTAATATTAATAAAAAAAGAAACCAATTAGGTAAGTAAAACCTTTTTAATTTTTCGTCGCCAATTTTTCCGACTCCGAATCCAATTAGGTTTTGGTTTTTTTTTATTAATATTACTTACCTTAAATAATTAGGAATAAACAACCTCAAACCACTATAAATAAGGACCAAAGACAATTAAAAAAAGGGGAGGCAAAAATCCAAGAGGAGTTTGGAAAATTTGAAACCAAATCAAGGAAGGAAAAGAAGAAATTCAATTCAACTTTTTTCTGGAACAGCAGTAGCATGATTTAGATGATTCAAAGGAAAAAAAAGCTTGTCTTTGAAGCTAGGTCATCCAAGAAGAATTGTTTTTGGAAAAATCATCAAAAGAAGGTATGTGTTAATTAATTTTCTTTAATTGTTTTTTTTACACAGTAGCAAATCTATGAAATCAAAATTAAAAACCTTTGAACTTTAATTTAGTTTTTCTAAAGCCAAAAAAAACCTTATTTCGTTGGTTTATCTTCCAAAAGGCTTATAATTGTTATTTTTTCTCACCTTCCCCACACGTACCCAACTTTTCGAACCCATTAGGGGGTTAGGGATTCCTTAGGAATCGAGTCATCAACCCCTTTCTTTTTCTCGGCTTGTAACACCCCCATACTCTATATAAGTACTATACATATACCTGGTATACATACAATACGTATATAAAGTATAAGAATGTCACTTTTCGTTTTACTTTAAAACCCTTTATTCAAGTTCAAGCGATATTACATTAAATTAAAGAACATTTACATAAAATCATTATTCTTATAAAAATACAACATAATTAAAATCACATATGTATGCATCACCTTCTAGTTGGTCTCGAGACACTCTTACCCTTCTCGTGGCATCACAGCTAGACCTCCAGATCAACCGCATAAATACCTGCGCGATTAAACATCCGCGCTAAGCCCGAAAGCTTAGTAGTACAACTAAATAATAAAATACACTTTACCAAAATTATCATACCTCATATGTTTAGCATTATGTTTTAATGTTCTCTTACCACGTTTTCCTTTCTCAATGCATTCTTCATAAGTTCCCACTAATCTCATATACATAAACATATACATTAATTCAACCAATTACCATTCAAAGACCCATTCAACACCTTTACGAAAGCAATTCTCACAAATTCCATATTCATATATATATATATATATATTACACATCATACTTTATTTTTATAAAATCATATATCAAGAAAGTCCCTCAAAACATATTCACCTTCAATACATCAATGCACATATTACAAAAGCATACTTCATAACATTATTTTATCCACAATTCATCAAACATGAATCATACTTCCAATAAAGGCATTTGTAGATCTCATTACTCATTTATTTCAACATTTAATATCACATTGACAACAAAGACAGACTCGGGCCCAAACAACACACTGATATGTTATTCCAAGTTCAGAGTTACTGCTTTGGTCCATAATCATAATCATCAAGCCCGTAGGCATCATCTATATATATCTCTATCCATGGATAGTGTAACAGACCCAGTCTCTTGGACCATCAACTCGGCAAATCTCGAGGAGATCCTCAACCCGGCAAGACTGTTACTATAATTCACATTTCACATTTCACATTTATCAAGTAACAGACCCAGTCTCTTGGACCATCAACCCGACTAAATCGAGGAGATCCTCAACCCGGCAAGACTGTTACAAATCATATATCTCATAATCACAATTAGCAGAGTGTAACAGACCCAGTCTCTTGGATCTCAATTCGTCTCAAATTGAAGAGATCCTCAACCCGGCAAGACTGTTACCTTTCATTTTATAGGCATGCCTCCAAACTCAGAACTCTGAAAATGAATAACATATCAGACACACAATTCATCTATTATTTCATTATCAATTCTCATCATCATCTAGGCAAACATGCCCCACTTAATTCAATTGAATCATCACAGCCAATCACAATGGCTTCATATCACATTATATCTCAAATCACATTTCAAGTTTCATCATTGATATATGCAACATCAATTACATTAATAAACAAACATATCATGAATCAATCATACCATATAGGCATGCTTCAATCATAAAATTAAAGTAATTCATCATCAATGATCTCATGATATTCCACATTATACACAACATGCCATTATTCATATGCATCATCAATCTACATATAGTACAATACAATTCATGAGATTGACAATGCATAAAACCTAACATGGTTCATATAATATCAACGTTATCATCAAATCATATTGATCAATTCAATTCATCACTCAAGTATACATAATCAATGACATTGCACATACTTTTTCATTGATCATTATATCTTCCACATTTCCTATATTATCATTGATATATTCATACATAACAATTTACCTTATTCAAGAACTTAGAATCCTCCATATACATTTGGTTGGATCATTATCGTTTTAAGTGTGTTTAGGTACAAAAGACATTTGAAGATCCAACAATGTTTGAAGACCAAATAACAAACACATTTGCAAACACCCAGTAGCCAACACGCCCAAGGGACACGGCCAAGCTTGTGGCCGTGTCACTCAACACCAATTCAAGCAGTAGCAAACACGGGCAATGGACACGGCCAAGCCAGTGGCCGTGTCTCTCAACACAACAATCCAGTACCAGACACGGGCAAGGGACACGGCCGTGTCTCTCTATAAAAATCTGACAGTAAGAAACACGGGCAGAGGACACGGCTGAGACTGTGACCGTGTCTCTCCCAAAACCAATCCAACACATATAATTTTCCTTGACTTGGCCGTGTCTCTCCTTGCTTTTGGCCGTGTCACTCACAAAATTCAACCCAAACCTAACCAAACCTCTTCTTTTCTCATTAATTCAAAACACAATACCAATACACACCAACCATGCACTAAATTCATTAACACAAGTATTAATAAATGTGTTTTAAGTTTGAATATCATATCAAAACATTAATTAAGGTAGTTTGTTCTTACCTTAAGAATCACTCACAAATCTACACACTTTACCTTCCAAGAACTCTTCACCACTTAGCAATCCACTATCTTCACAACCTAATTCAAATCAAATAATAAGATACATGAATTTCAATACAAATATTTTATGTTTTCAACTCCCTTAAACACAATCATATATCAATTACTCAAATCCCCACTCCTATATTAAATCCTTATTAAACAATTTCAATAATCCTTCATCATCTTCACGAATAACCATTTGAGTCTATACACATCTTTCAATCTTTCACTATCATCATCTTACCATATTAACTACCCCAAAACTCAACTCAATTAATGAAAATCAACTCAAAGAAATGAATACTTACTTGAATATGTTGCCAGATCTTCATCTCTATCTTCAATTCTCTTAGAATCCTTAAGAACTTTGATGTGAAAAGCAACAAAATCACATCTCTCTCTCTCTCTCTCTCTCGTCCAAGCAGCAAGAAGAAGACGAAGAAGAAGGAGCAGAAGATGAAAGAAGTTTCTACTTCTTTCCTTCGTTCTTATCATATATATATATATATAATAATAATAATAATAATAATAACAATAACAATAACAATAACAATAACAATAATAATAATAACACTTTAAATTTCCACCACATAATCTTTCTTTGACTTTCTTCTTCTCTTTTCTTTTTGTCCTTATTATTATTATTATTATTATTATTAATTAATTACACAAATATATATATATATATACCATTCACTTATCCTACACCATTTTATATCCCATGTATATGTCTTATATATATTATCTTTATATTTCCCCTATATACATATACATTAAATCCAAATACAACAACAATAACTCCAAAACTCTTAGGGTTTATTCCAGGATATTACAATTCTCTCCCCCTTAAATAATTTCATCCTCGAAATTATCTAACACAATAACAACCCATTCCTAACATAATACCATCTTAATTTTATCAAATTACATAACTTTTACTCTCCCCCTTAGAGTCAATCATCTTCTCTAAATTCCATAACTTATCCTTAGATTTCACATTATATATATATATCTGCATTCCGCTCAATCAAAAATTATATCCAATTCCTGATCTTTTCAGATCCATATTCAATCACATTATCATAATAACAAAGCACTTCAGATTACTCTTCAGTATATATATATTTTGTTTTCTATTATCTTATTATCATTTCCACCAATTCTTATGATAATCTCATATTATGTTGATTATGTATAATTCATTCACTTAAACTTTAAACTCATTTACTTTATACCATACACATTTTTAGCATAACCTTCATTCATCTTTTTATAATTTCTCTCTTTATAATATCTTCTCACATATCACCCCATTGCTATCTTAACAATAAATGTTATCCATACTTAACACATTTTCGAAATTCTCTTCTGTTTCCTTACGTTTCATAATTATAACCAAATTTTTAACATAAAATCATAAAATATCACTTTACCACATCATAATTATCAATCTCATCAGAACTATACGAGAATCATGTTATCTCAATCCCAAATCAGAAAATAACAAAATTAATCAACCACAATATACTAAACAAACCATAGGATTATAAAAGATTAAGGGTCATGTGTAAAACTTATAAATCCATATGGTTCCTTTATTATTCTGCTTCCAACCTTTCCAATTACCATACTAAATTGAATCTCAAGAATTTTGTATTCATTTCTAAACTTTAGATACCTCAAAAGTTAACACATTCCAACTCCGTTATCACCCAATTTGCACTAGATTATATAATCATCACTAGCTTAATTCATGTTTCAACAATATTATCATCTTCTTGTATGAACACATATTCCATCATATAAACATTACATAATTTCTCTTTTGTCACATAATTTCTAATCCATTTACAATCTCTTACAATATACAAATACATAAACTTTTCCATAAGTGGATACTTTGGAACTCTAAATATCATATGATCATCAAATTAGTGATCACCATAACAATTTCATTATCCACTATTACACAAGTCTATTCTTACCCTCAATTCCATCATAAAAGTCATCTAATTTGTTCAAGTCATAACCTAATCTTTATTAGGTTCACCAATACATACAATATCATTCTCCATATCACTATTCCAATATTTGTACCACATATACATTCATAATGTGATTCATATTTCTTACATATCATAATTTCATTCATATAGAAAAACTCAACTCATACATCCTATACATGTATATACTTAATTATATGCTCTTATTTTACTTCCTTTTTCATACATTCCATACAAATCTAATGTTTATCACTTTCCTTTGAACATTATCATTCTCATTTCTTCAATATGATGTAGAGTATTTATCATTACAACAAATATATAAATATTCTAACCATAATAACATTCACATACATTTTAGTCACAATCCTAATGTGACATCTCCTTCACTATTATCTTTAAAATATTTAATATACCTTCATATCCATTTTTACCTTTTCTACTCAAATCACTTAAAATAACTCATTTTTACTTGCTTACTTACTTTCTTTAATCTTCAAATAAATTCTCATATTATTAATCACACTATTCAATTTATAATATTGTCATGTGCAATATTATTCACTTCACATAGCTTATGTATTGAATATACATTAAACTATTAGTATCCAAATAATCTTTATCAAATTCCACTAAAACTTTAACCTTTCAACTTACTACTCCACTTAAACTTCAGTTTACCAAACTCATCTTTTATTAATATCAACTTTTAAATATTATATATATATATATATATCACAAAGCAACATCAAACATATAATTCTCACAAATCTTAAGCTCATTTTAAAAATCCAAATATCACATATTATCACTGTTACCATGAGCTTTCACAATATGCAAACATCTCACATTTCCAACATTGAAATCACAATGTTTACATAAAGAAAGATAGTACAAACTATACCCATATCATCTCTTTTTCTTTTAAACACAACCTTAGCTTTACATACCCCAAACTTTAAATAATCACACTTTATCTATTTTACTCAATTCATTCAATATTCTACCATACTCTCTTCCTTTAAATAACATATCCTTCCATAATAACAATCTCACCATATTTCCTCTTTCTAACAACTAAACATAAATTTTGTCATAAAAAGATTCAAATCATAGAGGAAAAAGTACATACTCTAATCTTGATTTTATTTTCAACTCATTTCCAACTTTATTCTCTTTTTCATTTCTTTATTTTCCAATCACTTTTCAATAATCAATACTTCAGAATTTACTTTCCTTAAGTAAACTCCCATTCCTGAATTTATCAATTAATCTTGTACAAATGATCATATCATTTCTTTTTCAAATTATTACTTCCATTTAAAATTTTATTCACACACTATCATTCATCTCAAGTCATTCAAATACATCACAAATCACATAATGCCATGTTCGAGACCAACCTAGATGTGAATGCATATGCATGTATTACAAATTTCATTTCAAAACTTTTCTTTTCACTTCTCTTTAAGCTTTTCAAAACTTTCTCTTTTTTTCTTTTTTTTTTAATTCTACTTAGGCCGAGAATCTCGAACCTAAGCTCTGATACCAAAATAATTGTAACACCCCCATACTCTATATAAGTACTATACATATACCTGGTATACATACAATACGTATATAAAGTATAAGAATGTCACTTTTCGTTTTACTTTAAAACCCTTTATTCAAGTTCAAGCGATATTACATTAAATTAAAGAACATTTACATAAAATCATTATTCTTATAAAAATACAACATAATTAAAATCACATATGCATGCATCACCTTCTAGTTGGTCTCGAGACACTCTTACCCTTCTCGTGGCATCACAGCTAGACTTCCAGATCAACCGCATAAATACCTGCGCGATTAAACATCCGCGCTAAGCCCGAAAGCTTAGTAGTACAACTAAATAATAAAATACACTTTACCAAAATTATCATACCTCATATGTTTAGCATTATGTTTTAATGTTCTCTTACCACGTTTTCCTTTCTCAATGCATTCTTCATAAGTTCCCACTAATCTCATATACATAAACATATACATTAATTCAACCAATTACCATTCAAAGACCCATTCAACACCTTTACGAAAGCAATTCTCATAAATTCCATATTCATATATATATATATATATATATTTTACACATCATACTTTATTTTTATAAAATCATATATCAAGAAAGTCCCTCAAAACATATTCACCTTCAATACATCAATGCACATATTACAAAAGCATACTTCATAACATTATTTTATCCACAATTCATCAAACATGAATCATACTTCCAATAAAGGCATTTGTAGATCTCATTACTCATTTATTTCAACATTTAATATCACATTGACAACAAAGACAGACTCGGGCCCAAACAACACACTGATATGTTATTCCAAGTTCAGAGTTACTGCTTTGGTCCATAATCATAATCATCAAGCCCGTAGGCATCATCTATATATATCTCTATCCATGGATAGTGTAACAGACCCAGTCTCTTGGACCATCAACTCGGCAAATCTCGAGGAGATCTCAACCCAGCAAGACTGTTACTATAATTCACATTTCACATTTCACATTTATCAAGTAACAGACCCAGTCTCTTGGACCATCAACCCGACTAAATCGAGGAGATCCTCAACCCGGCAAGACTGTTACAAATCATATATCTCATAATCACAATTAGCAGAGTGTAACAGACCCAGTCTCTTGGATCTCAATTCGTCTCAAATTGAAGAGATTCTCAACCCGGCAAGACTGTTACCTTTCATTTTATAGGCATGCCTCCAAACTCAGAACTCTGAAAATGAATAACATATCAGACACACAATTCATCTATTATTTCATTATCAATTCTCATCATCATCTAGGCAAACATGCCCCACTTAATTCAATTGAATCATCACAGCCAATCACAATGGCTTCATATCACATTATATCTCAAATCACATTTCAAGTTTCATCATTGATATATGCAACATCAATTACATTACTAAACAAACATATCATGAACCAATCATACCATATAGGCATGCTTCAATCATAAAATTAAAGTAATTCATCATCAATGATCTCATGATATTCCACATTATACACAACATGCCATTATTCATATGCATCATCAATCTACATATAGTACAATACAATTCATGAGATTGACAATGCATAAAACCTAACATGGTTCATATAATATCAACGTTATCATCAAATCATATTGATCAATTCAATTCATCACTCAAGTATACATAATCAATGACATTGCACATACTTTTTCATTGATCATTATATCTTCCACATTTCCTATATTATCATTGATATATTCATACATAACAATTTACCTTATTCAAGAACTTAGAATCCTCCATATACATTTGGTTGGATCATTATCGTTTTAAGTGTGTTTAGGTACAAAAGACATTTGAAGATCCAACAATGTTTGAAGACCAAATAACAAACACATTTGCAAACACCCTCAAGGGACACGGCCAAGCTTGTGGCCGTGTCTCCCAATATAAACATCCAGTAGCCAACACGCCCAAGGGACACGGCCAAGCTTGTGGCTGTGTCACTCAACACCAATTCAAGCAGTAGCAAACACGGGCAATGGACACGGCCAAGCCAGTGGTCGTGTCTCTCAACACAACAATCCAGTACCAGACACGGGCAAGGGACACAGCCGTGTCTCTCTACAAAAATCTGACAGTAAGAAACACGGGCAGAGGACACGGCTGAGACTGTGACCGTGTCTCTCCCAAAACCAATCCAACACATATAATTTTCCTTGACTTGGTCGTGTCTCTCCTTGCTTTTGGCTGTGTCACTCACAAAATTCAACCCAAACCTAACCAAACCTCTTCTTTTCTCATTAATTCACAACACAATACCAATACACACCAACCATGCACTAAATTCATTAACACAAGTATTAATAAATGTGTTTTAAGTTTGAATATCATATCAAAACATTAATTAAGGTAGTTTGTTCTTACCTTAAGAATCACTCACAAATCTACACACTTTACCTTCCAAGAACTCTTCACCACTTAGCAATCCACTATCTTCACAACCTAATTCAAATCAAATAATAAGATACATGAATTTCAATACAAATATTTTATGTTTTCAACTCCCTTAAACACAATCATATATCAATTACTCAAATCCCCACTCCTATATTAAATCCTTATTAAACAATTTCAATAATCCTTCATCATCTTCACGAATAACCATTTGAGTCTATACACATCTTTCAATCTTTCACTATCATCATCTTACCATATTAACTACCTCAAAACTCAACTCAATTAATGAAAATCAACTCAAAGAAATGAATACTTACTTGAATATGTTGCCAAATCTTCATCTCTATCTTCAATTCTCTTAGAATCCTTAAGAACTTTGATGTGAAAAGCAACAAAATCACATCTCTCTCTCTCTCTCTCTCTCGTCCAAGCAGCAAGAAGAAGACGAAGAAGAAGGAGCAGAAGATGAAAGAAGTTTCTACTTCTTTCCTTCGTTCTTATCATATATATATATATATATATATATATATAATAATAATAATAACAACAATAACAATAACAATAATAATAATAATAACACTTTAAATTTCCACCATATAATCTTTCTTTGACTTTCTTCTTCTCTTTTCTTTTTGTCCTTATTATTATTATTATTAATTAATTAATTACACAAATATATATATATATACCATTCACTTATCCTACACCATTTTATATCCCATGTATATGTCTTATATATATTATCTTTATATTTCCCCTATATACATATACATTAAATCCAAATACAACAACAATAACTCCAAAACTCTTAGGGTCTATTCCAGGATATTACACGGCTCATCCAGGTGGCAACTCCATTTTTCTCCGAACTTAGGTCCGTGTTCTCTAAGGCCCAGAGCCTAAACAGTGCCTAAGTCGCAAGAACCCTTCCACCGGGAGTGGGGGCAAAAATCCCCACTCACAGAGGCCCTGGCTGAGACCATGAAGAACCAATTGGCTATAATTTTGGGGAATAATGTTGAAACATCTGCTAGCACCAAGAAGCTGAAGGACAAAGGGAAGGCTAAGGTTGGTGAAGTGGCTTTTAATGATGACAAGGTGGTCATTGATGATGATGATGACTGGGCTCAATACTTCCAAGATCCTCAAGGCAAGTAGAAGGAGCCGAAGATTGTTGAAAGATCAGTTGTGGAGAAAACTGAAACTTGAGATGTTGAGAAGTTGATTGCTGGCCTAGAAAAGAAGTTTGAAAAGAAGCTAAAAATAGAGGAGATGTCTGAAGTCGACAAGTTATTCGAGTTGGATGAAGAGGTTTTGTACAAGTTCAAGATTCCATTCTTTGCAAAGTTTAATGGAACCGGAAACCCTCACCTCCATGTGAAGCAATATATCACTGCTATGAATTCTGCCCGAGCTACTAAGGCTCAAACTCTATGGTACTTCATGCTTTTATTAGACCCTGTTGTCCAGAATTGGTTCAACACCGTAGAAGATAGTACTCAAAAGAGTTGGGATTTGTTATACAAGGCTTTCATTCAACAGTATGGGTACAATGTTGAATTAGAAGTTACTATAATAGAGGTGGAGTCCATTAGACAAAGGCCAAATGAGAATTTTATGGACTATGTGAAAAGGTGGAGGAATAAGGCTACATTGCTCAGGAAGAGGCCCGATGAATCTGATCAAATAAGGATGATTGTGAGAGGGGTGTTGCCTAATCTTTGTGAAAGGATGTCTCATACACTCATTCAAAATTTCAAAGATCTTCTCCAAGATGGTCTACAAATTGAAGAATGGGAAAGGGAGAAGAACCGCTTTTCAGTAAGAAGGAATGAGAAAGGAAACTACCAGTCGGGCAATCAAAGCACGCAAAAGGAAGTTGATGTTAATGTGACTGGTCAAGAAAATAAAAGATAGTTCTCAGAGTTGGGGAAACCTCTATCTTGGGTTTTCAACAAGCTACAAAAGGAGGGACTATTAAAACCATTGGCCCCTCGACCTTTGCCAAATCCTTTACCCCCAAAATTTGATACTAAGGCTTTTTGTCAATTTCATCATACTCAAGGACATGAGACCGATAGATGTACCTGATTAAAGGATGAGATCCAAGATCTAATCGACAGTGCTAAGCTACTTGAGCCAAACAAGCCCAATACCAAGAACAATCCTTTGCCTAAATTTGGAAGAGTACCTCCATCAGCAACCTTCATGGTAGGAAGAGGATTGGAGGAAGATTTTATCTTATCCTCTTTTCAAGACGGGAGTATTGAAGATGTGGAATAAGGAGAAATTTTATTCAACAAACTTTCCTTAGCTTGAATGTTGCTTTTCAATTTTGCTTTATTTAATATTTAATTAGAACAATTATGTTTTTCAAATAAGATTATTTGAATAAATTACTTTTATTAAAATTTTTGTTAGTCTTTGTCCATTTTGGTACTCAACCAATGATGAGTCTAGCTTGATAATCATAAATTAATATATCTATGCATCATGATTTGAATGACTTTACTAGATGAGGGAATTGTTCTATAGCATTAAGTTGTGTATGCTTACTTAGAGAGGGCTCCTACATAATTACCTTTGTCTAGGTCCAAGTCAGTCTTAGAACATGCTTTGACGAAATTTTGAAGCAAAATTGAACTCTTCTTAGTTAGGAGAGAGATTATCTAGGTATTATTTGATGAGCCAACTGTTAGTGTATGTGCCCTAGGCCATTTATTTGGATCTTTATGTTATACATTCATTATTAATAAATGAGGTTTTATTATCATCATTGTTTGTTTGCATGTTACACAATTTTGATATTTGTCCCTGGTTTATTATTGTTATAGAGATAAAAAAAATTAATTCTTAACCAGTATGAACATTGATTTGATAATCATCAGATGGTTATGTGTATAGTGATACAAATCAATTTCATAGATACTTGTTAGAGAACAATGTATTGGATAGACCCATCATGTGATTACTACATGGGTTAATGTCATAAGTAAATCTCATGATAGTTATGTATTAATTCTTTGACTTGAGATTGTCATAGTTTCCAATATAAGGACTATTATATTTTGACATGATCAAACATTATCCGTAACTGGATAGTAATAAAGGTTATGATCATATATGATAGAAATTATGTAGAGGATAATGAACAATCAACATAGAATTTGTCCCTTTCTTTGAGAGAGATATCTTTTGGGCCCTTTGATAAGTGAGACTGTGAAATTCATGGCCGTGCTCAAATGAATTGATAGTGTGATCAATTTCATTTGTTTTTTATCAGTCTACTTGGAGATCGAGTAATCATAAGTTTGGACAATATAAGTATGACGTTGACCATGACTTATGTTCAAGCTAGATATCGTGTGACAAAGGGATTAATGCATGTACTATTATTAGGCAAATTGGACATTCCTTATATTAATTGGGTAGTTGTAACGCCTTGCTAGAGGCCAATTACGACTTGTTGGTTTAATAGAGATTAAATTGACTGCCAATTAATATGGGCCTATCGGGTCACACACAAGAATGCACTTTGGGCTGGATATAATATTAATAATATTAATATTAGATATTAATATTTATTATTATTATTATTAGATAATATATTCAGAATCCTTATTAGATTTGGATTCTGAATTTGACTTACCTTATCCAATTTCGAATTGGATTCTGGAGTGATTATATTCACTCCAGACGTTAAGTCTTCTAAGAGGTAACATTAGAAAATGAAAGAGAAAGAAAACAAAGGAACCCTAATACGTTTTAGAGAAAACATTTTTCTAGCCTTTGCCGTTGCAGAGAGCTAGCACTCCAGACGGTAGCATTCGTGTGGATATGCGATAGAGGGTGTTTCGCGATCGAGGCATCTCTTCCAAACTGTGATTTTGAATCATCAACAGGTTAGTTCTTTGAACACTTTCGTCGAATTAAACGAACAGCATGGATCCTGGTGGGAAATAAGAGATCAAAAATTTTTCTGCTGCGTGTTTTTGGTTTGCAATGATCTCCTTGATTTCCTAACACCAACAAACTAGTATCAACCCTATTGACATCAGTCCCTAGTTTGTCCCTTTGATCCTTCAAAAGAGTTTAGCTTGCTTTTTATTGGCTTACAAACTCCAATAACCTACCATGAGCTATTGTGATACTTTTGACAAGTCTTATGATCACTAAGGTGAAGAGGCAAGAAGATCAAAGAAATAAATGAATAGTCAAGACCATGAGGATAGTTAAAGTTCTCAAGACCATAAGGGTAGTTGAAGTTCACATAAATTAGACCAAATATCATAGATAAAGTTAGGACTGAAGCAGATTAATACCACTCCACTATCCATTATCAGAAATACAAGTTGGTACAAACAAGACAACTCTTTTGGAGCTAGGACAAAAAAAGAAAAGAAAAAAAAACAAAAAAAGAGGAAAAAAAAGAACAAAGAACAAAGAACAAAGAAAAATAAAAATAAAATAAAACCCAAAACGGTTCAGAAAGCCAATCGAGTTCTCTTTTACCTAAAGCAGCAAAAGGCTTTCATTTGGTTTATAAGGACAGTTTGACTTGAATTGGTCCAACCCAACCAAAGATTTAATCAAAATCAGAGAAAAATGAGAAAGACCATCTAGTTTTTGAAAGTCCTATACTTGATAATCCTACAAAGAAAAAAGACAAAATGATGAAATGTGGGTACCAAACTTTTTGCAAAGGCAAAGACTATCCTAATCAAGATTCAAATTCATGTCAAAAAGAAAGAAGAATGTTCAAAGCTCTATCTTTTAATATTTCCAACTGTCTAAACAAGAAAATTATAGTGTGAGGGTTCACCCATAGTGTCACAATTGCTCCAACTTACAAATAGCCTTTATTTAACTCGTGTACCTTATAGACCTCGTTTCAAGCCTATTAAAGACCTGTTGATCTCTCTTGGTAGGTAGAGTCTATTAGTGGAGATAGTTTTAATAAGCATGCGTATGAGATACACAATATTCAAACTCAATGAGACCTTTGGCCAAGTAATATGCATGTGCCTATCTGAAGTACAACAGTTCTTGCTCAAATAGAAATGATTTTCAAGTTTAGTATGGTAACTAGGGTTGTCATGTTATAGATATGTTAATTCTAAAAATCGAGTCCTGAGGTACAATGACATTGATTTAACAAATTCAACATTTGATTTTTTTTTAAAAAGAACTATTTTTTTGTTATAAAAATCTTTAAGTTAAGGAAAATATGTTGAATAGTCAAACCTCAAAGGACACATTGGGAAAAGTAAAGAATTATTTGCAAGGTTGTGAAGAAGTTACCAATTGACATGCTGAATCATAGTTTGAAATGGATGTATCCCTGACTATGCTGCTTGGTCCTCACCATTTATATTTTCAATATCTCAAAGATAAAAGCCATAAATGTGAAGCCTTCTGTCATTCCAATGCAAGACCTGAGCGAGCATCTAAAAGGAGCCAATAAGAACACTTCTACCGATCACCTCGGTCTATGAGTCGACGGAACCACTGTAAGTATTATTCATGCATATCATACATACATGAGCATATCACATTGCATTTTCTTGTATTGTATTGTCAATTCTTTATCAAAGTGAACAGTAAACACCCTGTGAAGTAAATAATCTAAAGAAGATATGAAATCAGGGGGCATGGACAGGCCATTGCTTGAGGAAGCTCTAGTCACTTTATAAAGATAAGAGATGCATGCTTGTGCGAAGAACTAGACAACACAAACACTAATCAGAGCCTGCATAGGAAAAATCATTGGTTTGAGCCTACACAGGGGGCAAAACTTTCTCCTTTCAAATTTTTTGAGTTTATGCATGTACAAAATATTTTCAAACTCGCTTTTAAATATTTTGCCATGCCCCGGCAAGGAGAAGATATGACAGCCAGCTAAAAAATAGATAAATTTTGTTGCAAAGGTGCAAAAGGAAAACAAAATGAATGGAACATTAGAACTATCAAAAGAATGAAAATGCAGAAGACAGAAGATCAATCAGCTAGAAGAGCTGAAGCCAATATAGGAAAATGTCCAAAAGGATAAAGATCCAATTTTAAGGGTGAAGACCTGATTCCCAAGGATGAAGATCCATTTTCAAGGGTGAAGACCCGATACTAAGGATGGAGATCCAATTTAAAGGGTGAAGACCTAATCTCTAAGGATGAAGATCCACTTTGAAGGGTGAAGACCCGATCCCCAAGGATGAAGATCCATTTTCAAGGATGAAGACCCGATGCCAAGGATGAAGATCCATTTTCAAGGGTGAAGACCTAGCACCAATGATGAAGATCCGATTTAAAGGGTAAAGACCCGATCTCTAAGGATGAAGATCCACTTTAAAGGGTGAAGACACAATCTCCAAGGATGAAAATCCATTTTCAAGGGTGAAGACCCGATGCCAAGGATGAAGATTCACTTTCAAGGGTGAATACCCGATTTCCAAGGATGAAGATCCATTTTCAAGGGTGAAGACCTGATTTCCAAGGATGAAGATTCATTTTCAAGGGTGAAGACTCAATGCCAAGTATGAAGATCCACTTTCAAGAGTGAAGACCCGATCTCCAAAGATGAAGATCCATTTTTAAGGGTGAAGACCCGATGACAAAGATGAAGATCCACTTTTAAGGGTGAAGACCTGATATCCAAGGATGAAGATCCATTTTCAAGGGTGAAGACCCGATGCTAAGGATGAAGATCCAAGGTCCAAGGATGAAGATCCATTTTAAGGGTGAAGACCCGCATTCCATTGAAGAATGGAATAATCGGCTAAGAGAAAGTCAAAATTCCCAGATGATAAAAGGTCAGTCCAGCTAGAAGAGCTAAAATTTATTGGCTTGAAAAAAGCCAGAACTCTCAAACTAATAGAAGGTCAACAAAATAGTCTCAGGTCCAAGTATCTAAAATCAATTAAATCTCTGGTCCAAGTACCCAAACCCAAAACATTTTTAAGAACTCACCATAAGTCCAGAAACCAAATCATTTTTGAAGTCCAGAACTCACCTTGGATCCAGAATCCAAACCAACCTTGGTTCCAAAATCCAAACTAATTCCAATTATGAGTCCAAAATCATCCTTATACAAAATCAATTGAAAACCATTTTGCTTTTCACTCTTTTAATAAATTCAAGATCATTCAAGCAGAGGGCAAACTGTAGATCCTTGATTTTGGCCCTGGCTAGTCTAGTGCTAATTTCAAACCTTTGATTGGATTAATATATTGTAATAGGACCTAAAATAAGCTAATTAAACTTTTAAGATCCTAATTGAGCCTATTTTAGAAGATTTGGTTGGTTTTTATACGATACCAAATTCGAAGGTTTGATTGATTTTCACTTAATCTGATTAGTTTTGGTCAATAAGGGTGTCCCATGTCGAATTAGGGCATCCATTTTGATATGGGGAAGCCCCATATCGAATTGGGGGCCTTCAAATTCAATATGGGGCTCCCCATATCAAAATGGGGCTTCCCCATTTCGATATGGGGAATGGGGAAGCCCCATTTTGATATGGAGCAGCCCCATATCAAAATGGGGCTCTCCCAGTCCGATATGGGCCAGGTTTTTTGCATTCCATGTCGAATCTGGAGATATACTTTGATATGGGCTCAGATTTTGTCAAAATTAAGTCATTTGAATTCGAGATAGACTTGGTCTATATCAAATTCAAGTAATTGTAATTTGATATGGTCTCAGTTTGTGTCTAACCCGTGAATTCAACATGCATCAGAAGAAACCATTCTTAAACAGGAAAACTTTCATAGAGTGATGAGAAATACAGGTTTTAAAAACCTAAAGAAGGATCGGATCTTTGGAACTTTCAGCTTTTGGGATTGATTTTTGAAACTTTGGTAAATTGAGTATCCATCAACAAAAACCCTAAGCAAAGAGAAATAACAAGTTTGGACGAGGAAGACAAACAACACACCAACTCTACAAGGGCAGGACATACACTGTCTTTGCCAAAGCTCATCCAGAATTCATGTTTAAACAATTTTGGTGGAGCCAACAAATGACGGTATGCTTTAAATTAAATAAATACTATGTGTTTTAATTGTCTTAAACATTGAAAGAGTTCATTCTTAATTTAACTAAAATCATATTATGCAACTTTTGCTTAAACAGTATATATGTTAGTTTCCATGGAGTGTATATTATTGTTTTGATCATAACCTTTAAAACCAGTAAACTTATTTTACATGGATTGTTTATTTATTTTTATCTTATGGTTACTTAATCAACATGTTACTCACAATTACATTAAAGCTTTTTTATGTAAAACTTCACAGTAGCTTTTAAGACTTTGAAAAAATATTCACAGTAGCTTTTCTATGGTTATTTATCTTATGGTTGTTTAATCCTTAAAATCTTTGATTAGTTTTTCATAAAAACTAAACCCTAATTCATGTGAAACCTTAAGCCACAAAACAATATTTTTTATAAACACTGAACCCTAAGTTATTTTTTCCTAGAAACCCTAAATTACATCAAACCCTAATTTTTTGAATCTAAGCACCAAAACCCTAAGTGATATTTAAAAAACCCTAAATTGATACATAAACCTAAACTTGCATCTTTATTTGCTTTATTATAAATTAAATGAATGTCTATTATATATTTTGATTAATGATTTATTTATATCTTCGATGAATAAATTATTTATGATGAATGGTTGGTTATTTTTATTGACTTGTTTTGTTTTCAAGAAATTGTAAGAGGTATGTTTCCATATTTTGGGTACCTCATGTTATGAGCATCATGTAATTTAATTTAGTTTAAGTTTCAGATCAATGTAAAGGATACATTTTCACCAATTGGTGGGCATCCTATTTTATTTATTTTCTTTTAGACATTGGACAATTGTAAAGGCATGTTTCCAACCATGGATGGGTGCCTACTTGTTTGTTTTGTTTGGACATTGTTGTGATTTTAATAAAGTATTTATTTATTCTTATGATCGCATGTAGTATGGATAATATTCTATTAATTAAGAATTTTATATTATAATGACCTAAAAAGGAGGCCGATTCCAATGAACCGGACATTATGGGGGTGCTGGGTCATTCTCACCTTCCCCACACATACCCAACTTTTCGAACCCATTAAGGGGGTTAGGGATTCCTTAGGAATCGATTCATCCACCTCTTTCTTTTTTCTTACCTATTCGGGTGGTGACTCCATTTTTTTCGGATTTAGGCCCGTGTTCTCTAAGGCCCTGAGCCTAACAGTGCCGAAGTCGCAATAACCATTCCACGTGGGAGTGGGGGCAAAAATCCCCACTCACATTAGCTTTGAGAGATTTCTTCTTTTCTTTATCCCATTTCTTTTTGTTCTTCAACTTGAAGCAATACGATTTGATGTGACCGGATTTGCCACACTCATAGCATTTTACTTCATTTTTCTTATCTTTATCTTTAAAAGAGGATTTAGAAATGGTACTTTTACTAGCTTACAATCTTCTCTTTCTCTTCCAATCATTCATTCTTTTTGAGACATTGCCATTTCTTCTTCATCATCACTATCTTCATTACTTGAGATCTCAACTTCTTTAATTTCTTTAAGAGCTATTAGTTTCCTCTTTTCCTTTTCACCTTGTTCTTCTTCTCTTTCGGTGTGCAATTCAAAGGTAAATAGTTTTTCAACAAGTTCATTGGTTCCCAAAGAGCTAAGATCATGTGCTTCTTCAATAAAAGAAACTTTAGATTCAAAGTTCCTCTTTGCTCTAAGTTCTCTTAAGATTTTTCTATTGACTTCATCTTGATCATATATCTTACCACATTTCTTTAATTCATTGACAGTGTCAAGCAAGCAATTGGTCATGTCAGTAACATTTTCATTAGGCTTTATCTTGAATAGCTCATACTCATGTATATTCATTTGCTTCTTGGTGAGCCTCATTTGGGTAGTACCCTCATGATAGTTCTCAAGCTTTTTTCAAATGCAATGAGCACAAGTGAGATGTTGGACTCTCCCACCTTCTTCTCTTGAAATAGAATTCATCAAGATGGAAACTGTCCTATGGTTTTTGAATCGATCTCTTATATTGGCATTTGACCATTGTGGTTTGGGAAGAGGAACTTGGACACCATCAACTTCATGAGTAGGAGGTTTTTACTCATTTTCAACATAATCCCAAAGCTCAATTCCTTCACTATCTAGGAATAAGAACATCTTGTGTTTCCAATAGGAATAATCTGTTCCATCAAAGTAGGGTCTAAGAATAGAGTTGAGATTTCCATGAGAATTTGAGGTGGATGAAGAAGAGGTTGCCATTATGGATTAAATTTCACAATTAAGTTTAAGAAATTTTCTAGCTTTGATACCAATTATTGTCCCAAGATGGCAACCAAGAGGGAGGGGTAAATTGGTTGTTTGAGAATTAATGGCAAATTCAAAAATTAACAAACAAGAAATGAAGAAGATGTTGAACAAGATTAAGTGGAGAATAGAACAATGAAGACAAAAGATTTATAGTGGTTCAAATTTACCTTGATCTTGGATCCACTTCCTTAACAACTTGTTAAGGTTCCACTAGCCTTGAGTTTTTACAAGCTTAACTCTAACTTGGTGTTTTCTTTAGCTCACACCAAATTATACAATGGTTTAAGTATAATCCTCACAACCCTTACAAGAGTTTTTCTAGGCTCACTCTCACAACCTAAGTGTTTTTAAGCTTACACTCAAACTTAAGATGATGTTTAATGCTCACACCTAATACTAAATCAATACAAATGGTAATTTTGATGAAAAATAAGTAAAGATATCAAGGTAGGCTATTACAAATTCAATATATTATAAAGATGAAGTAACTTATGGTATTTATAGCCTACAAGCCATGAAATAGCCGTTTGAGGTGTGGTCTAATATGGTTGATTCTTATCTTTCTCTAATTTCTTAGCCAGAGCAATTTTATGATCGTAGTTATTATGGTCCAATCAAAATTCAATGCTACCAGTCGGTAACTTTATTGGTCCAGTTGGAATATTTGAAATTCTACTAAATGCTCTTTCAACAGTTAGTCCACATGGCTTCCACTAATTTAGTGGAGGTACAATAGCTTCTGACTTGGGTAATTTTTGAATATCCCGGTCGGACTTGCCTCTGGTTCTATCTAAACATTTGTTGTCCTTTTAGATTTTAGGTGCACTTTAGGTCGAGAACTTCACTGGATAATTTTGAGAAAATCTGCCTTCATGGTCCGGTCAGAATATCATGAGGTCCGGTCGGACGTCTTGTGGTACTTTGAGGAAATGGGAGTACTTCTAACCGTAAAACCTTATGTGTGTTTTTCCTAAATTTACATTCAATGGTCTAGTCAGAATTACGAATGGTCCGGTCGGACTTTTTATGGTACGATGAGATTTTGGGAGTACTCTCCACTGTGAAACATTCTATGTAATTTATTTATTTTTTAATAATTTGCATGAAAATTACCATTTGTATTGATAAGTACCTCCTGATAAGGTAGTATTCATCAACAGTGACCGCATGATAAAACAACAGTAAAAGCTACAGATAAAGCAAAAGGCTTTTACTTATAAAAAAAGACCTCTTCTGAAGCTTGAAGGCATCCGAAGTTTTTTTCAGAACTCATCTCTTCTCTGAAGAAATTTCTCAAGCTTAGTTTAGGTTTTCCTTTCCCTCTCACTCACTTACCTTCTTCCATTTCTTGTATCCCCTCAATGTTGTAAAACTCCTGTAAATTTAAATATTTATTTTTAAATCTTGTATTTTATTTTTGTATTGTAATTTTAAAATTTTATATTTTGTTTAAGTATGTTCTATTCCTGTAGCTTAGTCTGATCAGGAACATCAAAAATTATTTATAAATTTTTGTATTTTTATTTTGGTATAAATACTTGAATATTTGGTATATCGGATGGAAACCCAGATATAAATTCAGGAGCTAAATCCGAATGGATAGTATTTCTGTCTGCACTTGGGTATAACAATTTCACGTACCAATATTTTTATATTTGTATTTTATATTTCTTGTATGAATCTTATATTTTATAAATAAAATTAAAACTTAAATAGATGTTTTTAATATATTTTTTGTACATATCTAAGAGTGTGTTTCTGCCTGTTGCTTAGTAAATCCTATAGGATTGCTTGATCCCCCTATGATCCAATCCAGTTTTTGTTGGTACAGAGCTAAAATTGGCCTCTGAATCCTGCTATAATCAGTTCTGCTATATATATATATACATTAGCTAGGGGCAATAGACCCATATGCCTCCTAGATCTACCACTGCCTAAGGTGAAGGAAAAAAAGAGAAGTAAAGTCAATATTGATGTTAAGATTGAGTGAACTTTTCATGTAAATATATGATTATTAGAATTTTAATGTAATAATAGCAAAAAAATAATTTTATATTTTTATGCATTTTGCTGATTGTCAGTCAATAAATTTGTTTCAATTAAATATGAAAATAAAAAAATCAAGCTAATTAAGATTATTTTATATTTGATCTTAATTTATTCTTTATGCAAATAACTTGTGTTAATTCAATTTATTTTGTTTTGTTTGGATGGTCCAAATTATAATATTAGAAAATGGCATTAAATTATAAGATTAGAAAATGGCATTTTTTTATGTAAAGCTGCAAAAATTAATTGTTAACAAGAATGATATGAAATAAAATGTTAGCATAGAAAAGAAATATATAGCATATTTTTGTAGAGCAAAAAAAAAATTCAAAATTATAATTGAAATGTATGATTAAACATCAAGTGTTTTAGTAATAAAATTTCAATTAAAGGTGTAGACTAAATTCTCATAATCTTAAAGATAATTTTAGTATTACAAAAATTAAACTTAAAAAAGAAATTAAAGGAAGAAAAAAAATAAAGAAATCAGTAAAAAATAATAAAATTAAAGAAATTAGTAAAAAATAATATTAATTAAAGAAATGACATATTACAAAAATTAAAGAAAGAAATAATATAAATTAGTAAAAATGAATAAGCTTTAAATGGTAATAATTGGATGAGAGATAAGAAAGAGATGTACAAATGGATGAGGAAAGAAGAGAAAAAAAAAAGGAATAATTATGCAGTATAAATGTAAATATTTAAGAAAAAGGTAGTATTTTTGTAAATATCTTCGATTGAATAACATTTTTCAAATTTTTTTAAGTTAGTTTAGCAAATTTCCCTTTATTATAGGTTGGATTTAAGAATAGGAGATTGATTATTAGTAAATTCAATTTCTATGAATGAAACAAACATAAGAGGTTATTAGTTTGGAATGCTGTTTTTATTTTGGGTTGATTTCTTTAGTCTTACTTTTAATTTTCTTTATGTTTTATTTATATAAAATAATTTTTTTGCACAATATAACAATCAAATATGTATTTAATATCAATCAATAAATCAATTCAATATCCATACTTACATAATCTCAATCAAATAAAATTCAGAGCAAAAAGAAAATCTCAATCAAATAAAAATGGTCTATATTCTTCCTAAAAAATATTAAAATATGTCAAACTTCTAGCTTTTTTTTTTTTTTTGATAAATCAAACCTAGATATAGAAAAACATATGAATCAAACTCATTTTCATGTATCAAAACTCAAAGAACTAACAATTATCATTAAAGTAATTGTCTATATCAAAAATTTCAAAACATGTTATATTTTACCATATTTCATAATTTATTCAAAAACATATTTTTTGAATATAAAATAATATTTAAACTAAGAATGAAGTTAAGAATACAAAAGTCACGATAAAAAATCAATTTTATGATGCAATAATATTTTCATGCCATAAACTCTGTTAGTCCAATTACTCTTTTTTTTTTTTATCTTCAGCAATCAAATTGAACTAAGCTAACATTTGTATTAAGTTACAATTTGCAGGAAGTTAATTTTTAAAGGATTTAGGAAAAGTCCGATCAAACCATCATGTAGTTCAACTGGACCTTACATGTTAAATTGAGCAAAATGTCACAGAAGGATTCAAGGTGGAAAGTACTTTCAAATTCTCATCGTACCTCAGAATGTCCAACCGGACCTTGAAGAATTCTGATCGGACTATTAGATGAAAATGCTGCAAAACACACAGAAGGATTCACAGTCGAAAGTACTCTCACAATCTCAACGGACCAGCAAAGGTCCGACCGGACCAAGGGACAGTTCGATCGAACCTTTCAAGCCAATTTTGTTAAAAACATCCAGAGAGGTTTTCGTCCAAAAGTATGCTCAGTTTTTTACCAATCCAGTAAAATTTTGACCGGACCATGATGCAATCCAATCGGGATATTTAAATAATTCACAAGTCAAAAGCCGTTGAACCTCCACTCAATTAGTGGAAGCCACATGGACTGACCGTTAGAAGAGTATTCAATAGAATTTCAAAAGATACGACTAGACTACTATTTTCCAGACCTAAATTAAGGAATTCCAACCTGACCTTGGTAAGTCCGACCATAAAATTGCTCTGGCCAAGAAATTATTGGAATACAAGAATCAAATATGTTGGACCACTCATCAAACGGCTAGTTTATGACTTGAAGGCTATAAATACCATATGTAACTTCATTTTTACAAGTAATTGTGATTGCAATAGCCTACTTGAACATATTTATTTTCTTTGCATCAAAATTATACTTTATATTGGTTGACTGTTGGGTGTGAGCATTAAACACCGTCTTAAGTTTAAGTGTGAGCTTGGAAACACTTAGGTTGTGAGAGTGAGCCTGAGAAAACTCTTGTAAGGGTTGTGAGGTGTGTGATCTCAAACCATTGTAAAGTTTGGTGTGAGCTTGTGAAAATACCAAGTTAGAGTTATGGTTGTAAAAACTCAAAGCTAGTGGAACCTTAACAAGTTGTTAAGAAAGTGGATGTAGGATCAAGGTAAATCTGAGCCACTATAAATCTTTGTGTCCATTGTTCCATCTTCTACTTAACCTTCTTCTACATCTTTCACATTTCTTGTTCTTGAATTTTGGGCTTTGAATTTAGAATTTGTCATCATTCTTCAAACCAACCAATTCACCCCCTCCCCCCCCCCCCCCCCCCCTCTCTTGGTTGCCATCTTGGGACAACAAACTCAAACAAAATCATAAAATAGATGGCAAATTTTATAAGTAAATTGTCATTATAATCATGAATTGATAACAGAACCATGAAATCAAACTTTAAAAGCAAAGAAGCCATGTAAAGCAATTGAGTTTGCCCAAAAGTAAATATGGCAAATCACATATTTGTGATTAAGAAGATTCGAAGAAAATGAAAATGATTAAAAATACATAATAAACATGAAAATTAATCCAAAATTGTAGCACTCAGAGCATGCATATATGCAATTTGATGGGTTCCAAAGCAAGAGCTACCTAAAGAAACTTTTTTATTCTAACTTTAAAAAATATAAAATGGAACAATTGGTACTATTTAGTTGTAGAAAATATTTTTTATTTTCATTTTTAATTTTCTTTTTTGTTTCTTAATATTTCAAAATTGCATTCTCTAACTATTGTCCAAATAAAAAATAAAAAAAGAGTCTTTAAGAATCAAAATAGAAAACAAGCTATTATCTTTTTCAAGAGGGTGTTTTCCATTTAGAAAACAACTAAAATTAATTTTCTAATATTTAATTATTAATAAATATAGAAAAATATTTTCTAATTTTTCAAACAGATAATACTTCTATCTAATCAACAAATTATATTCTTTATTCTCAATTAGACAATTTTTTTAAAAACTGAGATTGTTTTCTATAGCTAAACGGCCTCTAGTTTCTCTTAGTATGCAAAAAAGAACATTAGCTTTCTCAAAAGTATTTCCCCAATCTTGAGAAATTTTATTTTCTCCAATAAATCTTCTAAGGTTTCAAACTCCAAGATTATCGTCTCATTCACCCTTTTTTATTAATTTATATATGTACAGGTTTTCCAACTAGTTGGGGGATAGAAACCTTAATTCTAAAGTTTTCTCATTAAAATTTATGAAGAAAAGATCATTTTGATATTTTTGCTCTCTTTTTGAAGATTCTTTTTAGGTTTTCTCTTAAATGGTTGAATTAAAAAAATTAGAAAATACTTAAAAAGTTGAAGTGGGTATGTTTGGGAGAAAATAAAGCCTTAAAATAAAAAATAAGAGGAAATTACATGGAATACTTTTTTATGTTTTATTTTTAAAAGAAAAAGTTGTACATATTTTTTTTCATTTTTAACTTTTCCTTTTTTCATCTTTACCTTTTTCTTTGTTTTTCACTTGTATGACTTTTGATGTCATAAAGACACATTCCCACTTTTTTTTCTCTCTTTCACATTTTCTTTTAATTGTGACTTATTGTATTCTTTTTGTTGTTCTGCTCCACTCAATAGTTTCAAAATTTCTTTTCTTCTTCTTTTGCATCCGTTTGTTCTTCTGCTTGCTACATTTTGATTTTCTTTTTCTTCTTCTTTTTGCATTCTTTTGTTCTCATGATCTTTATTCTCAAATGTTATTTCTTCTATTTGATTTCATGTTGAGGCAGTGTAAGTCATCAAAAGTAACAACTTGCAGCACAACAATAATGGATTTAGTCTACAAGTTTCCATATGAGCTTTTTTCTATCATTTCATGTTTCAAATTGAGGGATATTTGTGAAATTAAGTGTATTATCAAATAGATTGAAACATATTTACTTATCAAGAAATCACTTACAATTTGATTGGGATGATATGTTTGAAATTGATTCATGGGAAGTTTGTGAAAATCTCCTTTGTACACTATATTTCCTTTTACATGTTCGATAAAATATTTCAAAGAAAATTTTTTCTTTTGTAATTTTTTTGTTATTTTTATCATTTTGTATTTCCTGAATTGATATGTATATGTACTTTGTTTTATTAGTTTTTGTCATAGAATTGTATTTTATTTATTATGATGATTATTGTTTTATTTGGGTATTTTGGTAGCTTTAATCTGTTTATTTAGTGTTTTCATCAATTTTGGTAGTTTTAATTTATTTCAGTGTTTATGCCATTTTTGTTCTAGTTTTTAGTTTGGTGTTTATTTGTTGTTTGTTAATGTTTATTTGATTCTTGTTTAAAGTTTGTTTTAAGTGTTTATTTTAGGTTAACAAGCAAACATCATCTTAAGGGCAAAACCAAAGACAAGAGAGGAAGGAAAAAGCAAGGAACCAAGTGAGGAAGAAAACAATGGACAGTAGCTGACACACTCAAGGGACACGGCCAAGCTTGTGGCCGTGTCCCATACCAAGCTAAGAAGAAGTCCAAAAGATCAGAAGGAGACACACTCAAGGGACACGGCCAAGCTTGTGGCCGTGTCCCTCCAAATACCTCAAACACAGCCAAGCTCACCTAAGCTTGGCCGTGTCACACATTCAACTCCAAAGAAAGAAAGAAAGAAAGAAAGAAAGAAAGGAAGAGCCAGTGAGGGACACGGCCAACTGCCTTGGCCGTGTCCCATGGAAATCAAGAGACACAGCCAAGCCAACCTTGGCTTGGCCGTGTCACCTAATGGAAAGCAAGGAAAAGATCATGAAACACAGCCAAGCTCACCCAAGCTTGGCCGTGTCACCCTTAATTTCTATAAATTCTTCTGCGCGAAAGAAAAAAAAAAGTAGGGACGACTAGGGTTTGAGTTAGAGAAAAGAAAAGTGAAGGAGAGGGCAAACATAATTTGGGATGAGGAGAGAGTGACACTCTCCTTGTCCCTTCATCTTCATCCTCCATCTTCATCTTCTCCATCTTCCATTGATAAGATCTTTGAGGTTCTTTGGGATAAGTTGGGTTAACAAGCTCTTGAAGGTTGAAGAAGCTACATTGAAAGGTTTGGTGACGTGAGAAAGCTCCATTCCATCTTCCAAAGGCATAATCATTGAAAGGCTTGGTGACTTGAGAAAGCTCCATTCCACATTGCAAAAGGGGAATCATCCATTGAAGAGGGCTTGAGTTCTTCATCAAATACATCAAGTGGAGCTAGGAGGAAGATTAGTAATCCTACTCTTGGCATCTTCACAAGGGGTTTTTCTATTCTCTCTTTTAATTCATTTCAAAATTGTTTTTGTTGTATTAAGAGAATTGATATTGCAATGAACAATTTGTATTTGATTTATATTGAGTTGAATGAATGTTTTAAATTGATGATGTTGAGCTAAATACCCATGCTTAGGGTTTGTAGTATATTTGATTGAATGCTTTGATTTTATATTTCCATTGATGTACCTTGTTGTTGGTTGATTGCATTGGATTGTATGCTAGGTTAATAGATTAGCTACCTATTGATCTCTAGATATTGAATGAAGAACCGAGAGGTGAAATTGGATATCGAAATTATGCAATCGACTACCCTATGAATGAATTAGAAATATAAGTTCTAGGGTTTCATTAATTTGGTAATGTAAAATAGTTGGTTATTGCTAATTCATGAATGTGAGAACTAATGAATTGGTAATTGACTAATTAACCTTAAGGAACAAATTAATTACAAGGCTATGTTAATGGATAATTGAGAATTGAGTTTTGATTGAATGGACCTATAACCCTAGGCACTTTCCCGAGAACTGAATTGATCTTGTGCACCCATCACTTACATCAATCTCTACGCACGTTACTTTTAGGTTTAAATTAATCTTGCACATTTCATACAACAAACTATCATTTTTTAAATTACTTGCTAATCAAGCTATTACGAACCACACCTTCTTGGGGAAACGACCTTGGGGCGATCACCTTTGCTATATCTACCTCGTATACTTGCCAGTGACGCTTGTAGTAGTACTTAATTCGAGCGCAACAAGTTTTTGGCGCCGTTGCCGGGGCTGTTTAAGTAGTGATAGTTTGATTTTTCTTTACAACTTAATTGTTTGTTTATTTTCTTTTAATTGTTTGTTTGTTTTTGTTTGATTTTCTTTTAATTTAATTATTTGTTTGTTTTCTTTAAGTTGCTAAGTGCCTTTTGTAAAGATGCAGTTTTCAAGGCATGGGGGAGTTAACGATAGGAACGATGATTCTGAAATGGCATGGCAATTAGCATAATTGACGAATCAACTTAAGGTGCTAATTGCAAGAGGAAGAGCACCTATGCCACGCCAAGAGATATGTGCAACATGTGGCAATGTAGGCCATAGTGCAAATATGTGTTCAATATGTTTTGGACGATACCAAGAATGGCAAGAGGAAGAATATGACTACCAAGTTTTCCTGCAGATGGGTAGAAATGACACATATTCCAATCCTTACAACCCGAGCTGGGGAAGCCAACCAAATTTTTCTTGGGAAAATCAGCAGCACATTCAACCTCCAAATTTTTTTCAACCTTACCAAAGAGACTCTTACTCTCAAGAGCAATATTCAAATCCAAATTACCTTAAGACACCTACACTTGAAGATAGTTTGAATGCCTTCATTCGAATTAGCGCGCAAAATCAAGATAAACTTAAGGAACCCACTTTGGAAGATAGTTTGAATGCCTTCATTCAAATTAGTGCACAAAATCAAGATCAATGCAAGAAATCCATAGTGGAAGATGATTTGAATTCTTACATTTAAATTAGCACACAAAATCAGGAAGGGATCAATGAGAGGTTGGATACTTTGGAGGAATCATTGAAGAGGGTGGAAATTCAAGTTAGGCAACTGGCACATCAACTCCAAGCACACCAAGAAGAGGAATTTCCTAGCCAATTGGAGCAAGTCAAGGTAATCACAAATTTGAGGAGTGAACAGGTAATATATAACAAATTTTGTGATTCTTTGGATGCAGGCACTAATCAAGAAGATAATGGCGAGGAGATACAAACCAACATTGAGGAGTTGAGCCAATCAAACGAGAAGGAGAATTTGGAGGCATTAACCTCTCCAAAGTTGCATGAATTTTCCAATCCTGATAGGCCATCAAATCCATTTCCATGTAGCTTGAAGGATGAGGAGCAAGATGCTGAGGTTGTTGAGAGGGGACTTGACATTGTTAAAGTGGATGAAGAAGTTATTCAACCAAGCTTGGTTGAACTTAAAGAGTCCCCAAAAGTCATCTCTACTACTCTTGGTGGTAAGGAAGAGCAGAAATCTGATATGCCCAGGTTGCACAAAGACAAAGATTATTACCATGTTCCTATAGCACTGGAGGATCACCCTGAGGCGACCTTCACATGTCCCTTTGAGACATGTTCTCTTAAAGGAATACTATTTAAGGGTTGCCATACATCGGATATATTTCAAAGTTACATTTTGTTCATCCTCTCAATCATGGGCTCAAATTGCATTATGGGTGGAAGGAGCCCTACACATCGTATATGGGAACGATGGAAATCAGGTTTCATCTAAACCCCCTCTGTAGTATGCATGCTCACATTGAGGACAATGTGAATCTTTAAGTGTGGGATACATTTTATGTTTTGTGTTTTTACTTTTAATTGCATTTTGTGTTTTTGTGTTTTTACTTTTAATTTGTTTTTGTTTAGGTTTTAGTTAATGTTTTTAATGTTTTTCTTTGAATAAATGAATTTTAGAAAGTTCAATTGTTATAAAATTGTTGATAGATGACCTTTGAATTTTTAAAGTATGAATTTGAGAATTGAGTATAATTGGTGCTTATTGTCAATTTTGTTGGTTTTTCTTTGCATTGCCATTAACCTAGTGAGGAATTGAGCCATCAACTTATTATTCTTTTTGTGGGTAAACATCTTTGATTGATGATTTGCTAGAACTTGCTTTGAAATGCATTTTAAGATTACATAAAAATTTCAATTTGGCATCAAGATGATTAAGGCAATTAGGTGAACCCACTTTGGCTTAAAAAGACTAACCCTATTTTTAACTTTAGTTAGCCAATTTTGAGCTTATTTTATTTTTTCTTTTCTTTCTTTTTCACAACACCATTAGCTTGAACCTTGTTGTTTAACTTTTACCCTTTCATTAGGTCAAGAGCATTTTAACAGCGTTTATAACCGAGTGTTGTGTTGAATTAAGTGTGGGATTAAATTTAGTAGGTTTAAGATTGCAAAGAAAAATAAAAAAAAAAGAAAAAATATATATATATATATAATAAATATATATATATATAGTAATAATAATAAGAATAATTGTTGTTCCTGTTGGAAGGGTTGGAATAAGTTGGAGTTATCATTGCAATATTTAATAAGTGAGTTCCCTTGAAAAACTCTTTAATATTAAGGGGTAGATGAGAGAAAGGTGTTTTGGAATTGTTGGGGTATATACATACGATCGGTTACTTCATTCTTGAAGTGCTCTTGAACTTAATGATTAAGCTCACATTTCCTAAATGCCATGCCTTTACCTTAGCCCCATTACAACCCAATAAAGACCTTTTGATTGATGCTTGATTGTTATTTGTGGTGGAGATTTGATTGATAAGCAAGCCTATGGTAATAATCTTTCATTGATTGTTATGAGTGTAAACACCATCATGATCAAACACTTGTAAGAGTTGGTGAGGGAGCGACAACATAGGTTATGCATGGAAACCCACTTAATTGCATGGGTGTCGATTTTGTTTGATTCGATATTGATTGTGGATTTAGGGATAAGGAAGTCTTGATGCATATTTATAACTCTTGAACTTAACAAAATTTATCTTGTTAGTGTGTTTTGATTTTAGCCTTGCTTGGGGACAAGCAAGGAATTAAGTGTGGGGTAGTGGTTTTATTAGTTTTTGTCATAGAATTGTATCTTATTTATTATGATGATTATTGTTTTATTTAGGTATTTTGGTAGCTTTAATCTGTTTATTTAGTATTTTCATCAATTTTGGTAGTTTTAATTTATTTCAGTGTTTATGTCATTTTTGTTCTAGTTTTTAGTTTGGTGTTTATTTGTTGTTGGTTAATGTTTATTTGATTCTTGTTTAAAGTTTGTTTAAGTGTTTATTTTAGGTTAATAAGCAAACATCATCTTAAGGGCAAAACCAAAGACAAGAGGGGAAGGAAAAAGCAAGGAACCAAGTGAGGAAGAAAACAATGGACAGTAGCTGACACACTCAAGGGACACGGCCAAGCTTGTGGCCGTGTCCCATACCAAGCTAAGAAGAAGTCCAAAAGATCAGAAGGAGACACACTCAAGGGACACAGCCAAGCTTGTGGCCGTGTCCTTCCAAATACCTCAAACACAGCCAAGCTCACCTAAGCTTGGCCTTGTCACACATTCAACTCCAAATAAAGAAAGGTAGAGCCAGTGAGGGACACGAAAAACTGTCTTGGCCATGTCCCATGGAAATCAAGAGACACGGCCAAGCCAACATTGGCTTGGCCGTGTCACCTAATGGAAAGCAAGGAAAAGATCATGAAACACGACCAAGCTCACCCAAGCTTGGCCATGTCACCCTTAATTTCTATAAATTCTTCTGTGCGAAAGAAAAAAAAGTAGGGACGACTAGGGTTTGAGTTAGAGAAAAGAAAAGTGAAGGAGAGGGCAAACATAATTTGGGATGAGGAGAGAGTGACACTCTCCTTGTCCCTTCATCTTCATCCTCCATATTCATCTTCTCCATCTTCCATTGATAAGATCTTTGAGGTTCTTTGGGATAAGTTGGGTTAACAAGCTCTTAAAGGTTGAAGAAGCTACATTGAAAGGTTTGGTGACGTGAGAAAGCTCCATTCCATCTTCCAAAGGCATAATCATTGAAAGGCTTGGTGACTTGAGAAAGCTCCATTCCATATTGCAAAAGGGGAATCATCCATTGAAGAGGGCTTGAGTTCTTCATCAAATACATCAAGTGGAGCTAGGAGGAAGATTAGTAATCCTACTCTTGGCATCTTCACAAGGGGTTTTTCTATTCTCTCTTTTAATTCATTTCAAAATTGTTTTTGTTATATTAAGAGAATTGATATTGCAATGAACAATTTGTATTTGATTTATATTGAGTTGAATGAATGTTTTAAATTGATGATGTTGAGCTAAATACCCATGCTTAGGGTTTGTAGTATATTTGATTGAATGCTTTGATTTTATATTTCCATTGATGTACCTTGTTGTTGGTTGATTGCATTGGATTGTATGCTAGGTTAATAGATTAGCTATCTATTGATCTCTAGATATTGAATGAAGAACCGAGAGGTGAAATTAGATATCAGAATTATGCAATCGACTACCCTATGAATGAATTAGAAATATAAGTTCTAAGGTTTCATTAATTTGGTAATGTAAAATAATTGGTTATTGCTAATTCATGAATGTGGGAACTAATGAATTGGTAATTGACTAATTAACCTTAAGGAACAAATTAATTACAAGGCTATGTTAATGGATAATTGAGAATTAAGCTTTGATTGAATAGACCTATAACCCTAGGCACTTTCCCGAGAACTGAATTGATCTTGTGCACCCATCACTTACATCAATATCTACGCACGTTACTTTTAGGTTTAAATTAATCTTGCACATTTCATACAACAAACTATCGTTTTTTTAATTACTTGCTAATCAAGCTATTACGAACCACACCTTCTTGGAGAAACGACCTTGGGGCGATCACCTTTGCTACAGCTACCTCGTATACTTGCGAGTGACGCTTGTAGTAGTATTTAATTCGAGCGCAACATACTTCAAGTCAACTCTAGATGCAGTCAAATACATAACACTACCAACCAAACTTCTATAATTGTTGACATCAACTTCATTTTCTGTTTCTGCCTTAGATAACTTCTCATTATGAATTAATGAATATGCTACTAGATTGCTCTTCTCCATCTTGAATCTCTTTAAAATTTCCAGAGCATATTTCTTTTGAGATATAAATATACTAGAATTTGTTTAACTCACTTCCATGCCTAGAAAGTAAGTCATTGATCCAAGATCATACATCTCGAATGCAGCCTCCATATCGTTCTTAAATTCGCCAATCAACAATGAGTTGTTCCTTGTTACTAGCAAATCATCAACATAAAGAGAGATGATCAAAATCTCCTTGCCAACATCCTTTACATACAAAATAGCCTCATTTTCACTGTTATTGAAGCCACAATGAACTAAATGAGCATCAATTTTGTTGTACTAGGCTCTTGGTGCCTATTTCAGGCCATAAAGAGCTTTGTGTAAAAATAAACTTTGTTCTCATCACCATTATATACAAAACCCTTAGTTTATTCAATATATATCTTCTCCATAAGTTCATCATTTAAAAATGAAACTTTTACATCTAAATGACACACCTCCCACTTGAATTTGAGCAGCTAATGCCAACAAGAATCTAATTGTCTCATGTTTGGCCACAGGAGCATAAGTGTCTCCATAATCAATTCCAGCAAGTTGAGAATACCCTTTCACTAATAACCGTGCCTTATGTTAGTGAATTAAGGCATCCGGATTCAACTTGGACCTATAAACCCACTTCACACCTATTACATTCCTATTTTTAGGTCTATCCACCAATTGCCAAGTTTCATTATTTTCAATTATTTAATTTCCTCCTTCATTGCTAACTTTCAAACTTAAATTTTGTAGCCTCATCATAAGTGTTTGGCTCCAACATATCAAACTGAAAATGCTTATAAATCTTAACCATGACTTGGTCTTAAGAATTGGTGAGTCTAGTGACATTCATCAGAAATCTCCTCCTCCAATTGACTACACAAATTTGTAGGCTTGAGTGCTAGAAGTGAACTTGACTGGACAACTCCTTCATCATTTTCTACCATACCTTTCTTCTAATTCCAATGTGCATCCATAATAACATCTCCACTAACTGAAATTTTTTGAGTTTGTAAATTAAATACCCTATAACCTTTTGAAACAGTTGAATAACCCAAGAAAATCCCTTGTTCTACCTTCTGTTGCAACTTGGATCTTTTTGCCTCTAGCGCACAAATATAGCACAAGGAACTAAGTGTTCTTAAGTGCTTAGCTATTGGTTTGACACCAAACCATGCTTCAACTGGTGTTTTTCTATTTACTTCATTTGTTGGCAACCGATTCAGTAAATACACTAAAGTATTAACAGATTTAGCCTAAATTTTGAGTGACAACTTCTTCTCGGACAACATACATATACCCATTTCAAACACAGTTCTGCTCTTCCTCTCAGAAATGGAACTTTGTTGACAAGAATAAGCAACAAAGAACTTATGTTCCATGCCCATTTCATTAAACAATTGACCAAAATCACTTGATGTATTCTCCTTTCCATTATTTGACCTTAGAAGCTTCAATGCACGTCCACTTTGCTTCTCAATCATTATTTGAAACTTCTTACACACTGATAATACTTTCCTTTTATTGCTCAAGAAGTCGCAGGTCATTCTCAAAAAATCTTTAATGAAAAGCACAAAATACCTGCTGCTATTCAAGGAATTTGTGCTCATTGGACCATACACATCCGTGTACACTAATTCCAGCCTCTTTTTGGCTCTAAAGGATTTTAAAGGAAATGTCTTTCTTTGCATCTTTCCAAACTAAAATGATTTGCAAATTTTGTTCACAACTGAGATTTTTGGCAAATCTTCGGTTAAATCTTTCCAACGCATACTCCTTATTGTAGTAACATTGAAATGTCCATACCTCTGTGCCATAGTATGGATTCATAATTTCCAATACAATTTGCATGATCAACTACATTACTATAATTCAAAAGAAAACTTTTATCCATCATAGCTACTTTTGCAATTAAGCATTCATGAGAGTTATAAATACTGCAAAATTTTCCCTTAAATGACAAGGAATAACCACTTGCAAGCATTTGAGCTACACTAAGTAAATTTTATGCCAAACAAGGTATGAAAAAGCACATCATCAATGTGTTTTGTACCTTATTGAGTATGCACAACTATAGAGCCCCTTCCTTCAGCTTGAACCACTTTTCCATCTCCAAGCTTCACCCTTGTCTTCACACTCATGTCTAAATTGTTGAACAAATCTTCATCCATTGCCATGTGACTTGTGCAGCCACTATCAATATACCAGATATGCTTATTTCTGTTGTGATTAAATTGTGACACATGAATAACTTGTCACATTCATTTTCTTCTTGTAAAGTTAGCTTATTGTTGTGGTTGTTTTTGCTCACTCATCTTCTTTATTCTGCAATTCTTCTCAATGTGACCCCATTTATTGCAAAATCTGCACCAAATAAGAGTCTTTCCCTTGTATTTGTAGTCTTTCTCCTAGTGATTATCTCTATGGAAGAAACTGCATGTTAGAAATTTTGATTTCTTTCCATCATTTGCTGAACCTCCAACTCCTTTGCTTTTTCCAACCTTGTCCATTTCTTGTCTAGCTTAAAAGGCCCCTTCTGACACAGCTTCATCTGTAACACCCATAATTTAAAATACAATTAAATAGTTAATAAGGATGGATGATTGGAGTGATGGAGGAGGTATATGCATAGTATATACCCATTGTATACACAAGATATACATTGAATATGCATAGTATATACATGATAAATACTTAACATATATCTAATATATAAACTTTCATAAAAAGACAAAAAGTTGGTAAAAAGTCAAAAAGTTAAAAAGTTAAATATATAAATATAATTAAAATTAAAGTTAATTAAGAATTGGAAGAATATAAAAATATCTAAATAAATTAATAATTAAATATATATTTATGTAGATGAGAAAGAAAGATAGAAAAAATAAAAGTTCACTTCTTCTTCTTCTTTTTCTTCTTCTTCTCCTCCCAAGTTGGCCAATTTCCATGGTTGAGCAAGGAAGGTTTTGTTCCTTCAACTCCATTAAATTTTGCAAGAACTATTAAGGATTAAGAGTGGATTTAAAGATTTTTCAACACTAGTTAAGAGTTTTTCCCAATTTAAGAATCTTCCCTTTAAATTCTTAATTATGTGATTTTTGGAATTTCATAGGAGGTTTTAATAATTGATATAATGGATTTTTATGAAGTTATTAGGATGTGGATATGTTGATTTAAAGGTTAATTGTTGAAAGTGAGCTTGTATGGTGGAATTAGGGTTTATAGAAGGGTTATGTGAAATTAGGATTTTGGAAGTAGGTGATTACAATTATTATAATGCATTGTTTTGATGTTATATTGATGTATATATAATGAATTTTATAGTTGGATGATGAAAATATATAGATTAGGTGGTACTTTCAAAGAGGTAGTAAATGGTGAATTAGGGTTTAGTAGAATTTAGGTAAAATTGATCTTTGATTTATTAAAATGGCTTGAAATATGGTATTAATGGAATATTTTTATTTATAATTTGATTTAGGATTGAGTAGAGTATAATTACCAAGTTAAAGAATTGAAGGGCATTTGGAAAAAAGAATGTTGGAGAGTGAGATTTGCCTTGGTTTTGACAAATTTAGAGGTTAGTACATACTTTAATGGTTTATGCTTTAATTGTATTTGGATTAGTATAACACATTATGTTTTTATGATGATATTATGCTACTTTAATTTTGATATTCACACATAAAGTGCATTATTTGACATGAAGGTGTGTTAAATACATAAAATGGGAATTCCTAAGCCATTGTAGTATGGCCAATGACATTGTTATGTAAAATTTGAGTAAATGTGTGTTATGCATTTTAAATGGTAAAATTGGCCATGTTGTGAAAGTGACAGAGAAATATGTTTTCCACGATGGAAATATGTGGAAATTGAGAAAAGGATATAGAAGTATAATAATAATGAGAAATGATGATAATGACTATGAAAAAGTGATAATGTATATGAGATCTATGTTTACCCTATGTAATATCTAGTTCTAGATAATTGTATTTGGTACTATTGGATTGACATGTCATTATTATATGATAATAAATTATTTGCCTTTGGGGTTAGACACACTAGTGTCACTTATGATGTAATAATTATTTGTCATTGGGGTGAGACACACTGGTGTCAATAGGGGACGCACTTTTGGTTGGTATGATTGGACACTTAGATCTCCACTATTGCAATAGACCAAGATAATATTTCTAAAACTTGAATATCGTACATGGTTATTTGGATCCAATGCTTGTTATTGTGAAATCTTGATGACCATTGTGGGTATGTGTACTTTAAAGGGTGAAACATTATATATCATAAAGAATATCATGATGCATTGTTTTAATTTTTTTTTATTATCAAAATATGTACTGCTAAACTAGTAGCTTAGCGCGATTTATTTATTGCATAGGTAAAATGGTAGAGATAGAGAGCTCTGCTAGACTTGATCAACTCTAGGTTAGTGGATTTGCACTTGAAGTTTGTTAGTTTTGCCACGGGATCAAGCTTTGGGTGAAATATTACATGTATTGTTCACTTTTAATACATTTTGAATTTTGAATACTGGTATACAATAGATATATAAAGTTTGTATTAAGTAATATTTTGAAGGGTTTGGTTAAGTATTGTAAATATTTGAAATACTTTATATATATATACATATGTGATTTTGAAATTTTAAATGTTTTAGAGAAATGTGGGAGATTTGGTTAAATGAATTCATATTTAGAGTGTTTTTTTAATGTAGGTTGTCTTTGGTTATTTTTAGGAAATGTCCAATTTACATATAAAACTTTGGCAAATTTTTCCAGAGATTTTCTTTAAAATTTGTACTTTTAACATTTAATTACTAGTATATATATTTGTTTACCTAAAAAATTTATCTTATAAAGGATAATCTATTTTGCTAAAATTATGGTGAATTCTCTACTAATAAGAATGGTGACATTCTTGTATTCTATATATGTATTTACACATTTAGGTGTATGTACTATACGTATATAGGATATAAGGGTATTACATCATCCCTTATGCTACTCCTTTGCTCTTGTGTCTATAATTTGCTAATTAATTCAGCCACTAACAACATCTTTAAATTACATGATTCGTCAATTGCTGAAACTTTAGATTCAAATCTAGCTGGCAGGCTAATAAGAATCTTTTCCACAACTTTGAAGTCACAAAAATCTTCTCCTGATAGCCTAATCTTGTTCACAACCTCAAGGAGCTTTGAAAGAGCCTCGACAATATTACCATCATTCATTCTCAACATTTCAAACTCATATTTGAGAGTTAACAATTTCACTGTCTTTACCCTTTCATTACCTTCAAACTCCTCCTTGAGCTTGTCCCAAGCTTCCTTAGGAGTTTCACATGCCATAATTCTAGTGAAGGTTACATCTGAAAAGACAGAATGTATGCAAGTGAGAGCCTTGGATTTCCTTGCAACATTCTCTTCATGATTTTTAATTTGAGCCAATGTAGGAATGGCTCTAAGGGTTGGTGGTTCTTCATCATTCTCAACCACTTCCCATACACTTTGAGTATTCCATAATTGGCCTAATTAGTTGTAAGCCCATTTTAAGAAAAATTTTGAATGAAAAATGGTTTTATTTCAAAGCCCATTGTAAAAAGGTTTACTTCAGAATGAATCTTTGAGTTTTGGTGTCACATCCCAAAGTTTAGGTAGTCGAGTATTAGGCAAGAAGAACATAAATAAGTGGTCAAATAGAGGCTCGAGATAGTCAAAAACAAAATCGGTGTGCAAAGGAGGCCCGTGAAGTCAACGGGACCTAAAGGTAATTTTTCGAAAGGCCGCGGATGCCATAAATGTGTTCTCGGGATTAATCGGGTCGTAATGGTGGCGCACGATTTTTCCCGAAAACGCACGGTTTGTAAGTTAGGGGTGATTTTCTGACAAGGGCATTTTGGACGTTTACACTGGAGGGGTGATTTTGTAATTAAATATAACTTTGGGGGTCAAAATATGAATAAAAGGAAGCCTAATGGCTTGCCAAATAAATAGATAATAGAAGAAGGCAAGTGGACCAATTAAAAGTGGCCATTTTTGCTATAAGGTGTACCAATTGGAAGTCAACATGTATACCAATATATTTTCACCACTTATGGCTGCCATTTGGATCAAAATAAGCTAAGGAAAGAAAATAAAAGCCCTCTCTTACATGGTGAACTCGTCCAAACCATAAGAGAAGGAAGAAGGAGGTGATTTTTCCAAAGTTTAAGGCTTTTGGTTGAAGATTTTGGTGACAAACAAGATTATAAAGTAAGAGAAACCTATATCTAGTTTTAGTTTCATGGATTAATGGTTAATTTAAGAGATTGAAATTAGGGTTCATGTAGCTAGATTTGGAGAAAATTCAAGAAATAATTATTTGAAGGATTTGATGAAAGAAATGATGGTGTTTAATGGTGAAAATAAGCTAGCAACCATTAGAAAAATCATAAGATAAGACTATGTCTATACCTAGGGTTCTTACCTTTGTATATGTGACATGTTAAATTCATAGGAAATCAAGGAGATTAGAGAGGAAAGGAAGTGAAATAGATAAGAAGAGCAAGGAAAAGCAAGGTTTGGTACTTTAACTAATTGTTTGTTCATTTTCTTGAAATTTTTCTGTTTTAGAATTAGTGAAATGCTGTGACTTGTATGATTTTAATTAAATATATAAAAATGTTCTTGAAGTGAATTTTTGTTATGTTGTGTCTCAATGCGTCTAGAATGACTGAAAAATATTTTGAGTTGAATTCGGAATGGTTATGATTATGAAAAAATTATTTCTGTTAGACCTGCTCTAGGAGGTACCTTGACTGAGACAGCCATGTTTCCAGATTTTTAATAAAATTTAGAAAAATAATCTTCAATTGAATTTTGGATATTTTGTTGTTTAGTAAGTCTAGTATTTGAGAAAAATAATTTGGAACCACATTGATTGAATTTAATTTACGGAATTTACAAAATTCAGAACTACTGCCAGGATGCAGGGCAACTGAAGCAGTCTGGTTGGGTGAACTACTTGACCAAGAATTTTGTGTCCAGTTTGATCTGAAATTTTAAAGGAATGATTTTAAGATGTAAAACGAAATTCTGTAAAAATTTTATAGCTTTTAGTCAAGTAGATTATTTTATACAATTTTTCAAAATAAGGATCAAGTTGGGTCCAAAACCAGAATTTACTTCATATGGTCATTTTGCTAATATTCATTTGGTCATTTTTCAAAAGTAATCCAATTGATTCCTTATGCATATAAATGAGCATAATATGTTATTAAAATGACAAAATATGATATTTCATGTTGAAATAATATAAGAAACATAAGTCGATAATTGTATAATGCATATTCGATTAAGAAATGATATGAAAATTTTGGCTCCACTGGGTATCTGGGATAGTACTGAGTAGGGTAAGGGTATGATATATTGTGAACACTCGAATTTTGAGGCTCGGAAAGCCAATTTTCTCAGACTACTGAAAACCGGGCCGGACCGGACGTCCCCGGTAAAATTCACCGGAAGTATATCGATATGGTACTTGAAATGTCCGGGACGACGTGAGGATCACGGATATGGTCCCGGAATAATTTTTGGAGGTCTCTAGCTCCCGAAAAATCAGTTTGAGCGAAAACCGGACAAACCCGGCGGCCCAGCCGCCGTGAACCCAGCGGCTCGGCCGCCAAAACCGGCGGTTCAGCCGCCGTGGACGGCGGCTCGGCCGCCGTACAGTCCGATTTTGCCTATAAATAGCAGTTCAGATTTTCAGAAAAACGGGGGGTTGGACTTTTCCGGGTGGGCCTCATGCTGTCGAATTCTTTTCACGCTTAAAAACGATTAAGAACTTTTATTTGCATAAATCTAACTGTGTGCTGCAGGAAACAATCCGTAATCAAGAATCATAATCCCCAGTTCAAGAAAACGGGATCTGGAACTTTGAAACGGGAAAATCCTAAGCAAGGTAATATTCTAATCCATCATTTGTCAATTTAAGCATATCATAAGCATTCTATCTTCTTCTCAATTTATTCTCGGTCAAAGACCTAATCCTTTTAGGTCTAAGGCCTAATGGACTAATCAATCAGCCTCTTTGGCACAAAGACTTAAATTACATCTTTTTGGTACAAAGTACCTACATTTCACAATTAAAATCAATCTGTTGGCACGGAGCCTAAATTACACCATTTTGGTACGAAGTGCCTAAAATTTCACAATTTAGCACTAAGTGCTGAAATTCACAACCTTTGGCATGGAGCCCAACCACACTTGGCCAAAGGCCCAAAATTTGCACTCTTTTGGTACAAAGTACCTAAAATTGGAGAATTTAGCACTAAGTGCTAAATCTCACATCTTTGGCATGAAGCCCGACAACACTTGGCCAAAGGCCTAAATTGCACTCTTTTGGTACAAAGTACCTAAAATTGCACCATTTAGCACTAAGTGCTAAATTTCACAACTCTGGCATGAAGCCCGACTCAATTAAAATCAACCTTTGGCATGGAGCCTAAATTCCACTCTTTTGGTACAAAGTACCTAAATCTCACATCTTTGGCATGAAGCCCGACAATGCACGAAGCATACACACACACATGCATGAAGCATAATTCTCATCGCCTTTAAATAGGCTTTTCCGAACTACATGGGCTTTGATCTCCTATTCAAACGGGAGTATGTAGGCATGTTTGGGATTCACCCCAAATAGCAAGTCCACCAAACTACCAACAATCTCTTTGTCTTTAAATTTGTTCCATTTTTGCAAGTTAATCAAATGCATGACATAGTCCCCGAATCCTCCTTGGGTTCGCAGACTAGAAGCCTTTCCATTGGATGCATTATTGGAGTCAAACAAGGGTTTTCTTAGTTTTTCCCTTCGAACAAAATAAACTGAGTGGCGACTCCCGACAACGAGTGAACGTTCGCCCGGATCCTTTTCGGGCGAAAAACCGAGGTTCACAATCTGGCGACTCCACTGGGGACTATAAAAACCATTTATGGGATCCTAGTGGACTACTATTGATTATTTGATTAACTTGCCACGGGAGACCATAAAAATAATTTATGGGATCCTAGTAGGCTATTCTTGCTTATTTGACTAATTTGCCCTTCTTTAGGGTACGTTTATTTATTTTGCAGGGTACCCTAGCATTATATATCCTTTCTTTAAGGATATTGGAATGAAGATTGGCGAAAGGAATCTTTTTCCTTGGATGGATCTCTTGTTTGGCTAAATGTGCATTTGTTTTGTCATTCAGAGAATCTTTTTCTCTTGCATATATGGGAGAATCCTTTTCCTCCATTGCATAAAAAATTGTTTTCAAATGAATTTCTTCTCTTTCTGTTCAAAGTTCTGAGTCTGGATAGCAAGTAGCGCTGACCGGTAGGTCTCCTTGATTATGCCGGCGGACAGCCAAAGCGTCCTCCCTGTTGTCGCAAACCATTCCAATCCTTTTGGAGTGGCCTATGAGTAATCGTACTGTTGGACCCACGCGAAACTCCTTGTTTCACATGTGGTTAGGTATATCTTACTCAAGACTCAAGGGTCCCTATTATAAGCCGATTCTCTATTTTTCATGTGCCAATAGAACCTTCCCTTAGGTTGTATGTACCCCATGATAGTGCCACATTCCATTAAAATGAATTGTGATGTGATAAGGTGCATTCATGCAACATAACAACACGGGTTTGGGGAAAATCTTTTGATATGTGCAAGTGGACCAAGAGTTTTCCTACCCTACACACTACCCTGATCCTTTACCCTTGACCTTTTCAGGTATCCACCATCCGTGTGCCATCACCTACACCAGACACACCAACTCCAACTGGGCAATCACCCACAAGCTCTACCACTCCAACTTCACCAACCACTCCAATTCCTAAAATGGCTACAATTGAACAGATCAAGGCCTTGTTAGATGGACAGGCTAAAGAAATTGAAGCTAGGATGCAAGAAAAAATTGATGAAGCTTTAGCCGCCCAGAGGGTAGCCATCTTGGCTGAATTAGGAGGAGAACCAAAGATAGTCCCTACTCTTGGAAATTTAGGGAAGGAACCTATTGTGGGACAAACTAGTACCCCCATGACTGCTCAGAATACCCCTGTCATCAATTTAGGGGATCCACCCTCTAAGAATGTCACTGAAACTGATGAACTGAAAAGAAAACTTGAATTGCTGGAAAGGTCAATCACTGCCATGAAAACTCATAAAGAGGTGGTAGACATGGATTCTTTATCCTTGTTTCCCCAAGCTAGATTGCCTCCAAAATTCAAGATGCCTGGGATGGACAGATTTGATGGGACTACTTGCCCTAAAACTCACCTCAAGATGTATGTGGGGGCATTAAGCCCTTGGGGTTTAAATGATGACCTCTTTGCTCAATTATTCCAACAATCTTTGACTGGTGCTGCCCTCAAGTGGTTTGTAAGCCTAGACCATGTCAAGATTAAGACCTGGGAAGACATCTGCAATGCATTTAACTCTCAATACCACTATAATATTGAGGTGGATGTCACCAGAAGGGAACTTGAGACTACCAAGCAGAACAACAATGAACCCTTCTCCTCGTTCCTTACGAGGTGGAGGGCAAAGGCCGCCCAAATGATCAATCGCCCTTCAGAACAAGAGCAGATTGATATCATAATCAGAAATTTAAGGCCTACATATCAAGCCCAACTGCAAACCCAATACCTACCTACTTTCAAATTGCTCATTGCGACTGCAACCAAGGTAGAAGATCTGATACAATTGGGTAAGATAGTAGATGAAGAAGCTATCTCGAAGTATAAAAAACAAGGCCAAGCTGCTAATGAAGTGGCCAATATTGCCCCTGCGAATCCTTTACGTGTGGGCAATCTTGGGCAAAGAAATCAGTCAAGAAGGCAATATACTGACATTGGAATGCCCCTTCATCTAGTGTTTAAAAAGGCCGTGGAAGGGAAATATTTGAAGCCTTTGGACCCAAGGCCTCCTCCAAACCCATTACCCTCCAATTACAGGGCCGATGAGTACTGTGAGTACCACCAAGGAAATGGGCACAGAACAGATGCTTGCTGGATTTTGAAAAACCGCATCCAGGATTTGGTGGATAGTGGTGACATCATTCCTCGCAGGAGGCAACCAAACATTAACGCTAACCCCTTGCCCAATCATTCCATCAATGCCATCACTGTGGAAGATTTCATGCAGCCTAGTCTCTGTGATGAGGTTACTATGGTAACTAATTTTCAAGACAAAAAGGGGCTTCACCAAGCTGATCAAGACCACAGATGGACCACTGATGAACTGGTACACCGAAGAGGGACAGGCTGCTCTAGTCAAAACTAGTCCAGTGTCACACCTTGAACCCGAGTCTTGTACCGAGTCAAATCTTGAGTCAAACACCAAGCCAGAGTCTAGTTTTGAGTCCTCTATAGCTTTAGGTTTAGAGAACCCAAATGTCACATTTAATGTAATCTTGGAGAATGACTCCGCCATTATCAATGAAACTCTTCAAATTCTTGGTTACCCTGTGTCTTTTGCTTTCCAAGTATTATCTAGCAAAAATGAAAAAAAAATGAAAAAATGAATGAAAAGATAATAATTGGCAAAGAAAATGAACATACATACATTGCATGTGATTGTGTGAATAAAGAACAGGTTCTGGAATGCACCAGAAAGTATGCCGACTGCTTCATGTGCAAGACAAGTGATGTCACGGGAATAGACCCAGCCATGGCAGTTCACAAGATTTCGCTATACCCCGATACAAAGCCGGTTAAGCAAAAATTGAGCAGAATGAAGCCAGCATGGTCTTTGAAGATTAAAAAAGAGGTTGCCAAGCAACTGGACAATAAGTTCATAGAACCAATTGCCTACCCTTCCTGGTTAGCAAACATTGTACCGGTCCCGAAGAAAGACGGAAAGGTCAGGATGTGTGTTGACTACAGAGATCTGAATAAAGCTTGTCCCAAGGACGATTTCCCACTACCACACATCGATTTGCTGATAGACGGGATGGCAACGACAATCTTTCATGACATGATTTACAAAGAAGTAAAAGTGTATGTTGATGATATGATTGTCAAGTCAAAATCTCCAGAAGAGCACGTCTAAGCACTTGAGAAGTTCTTCCTTAGACTTTGCAAGTACAATTTGAAGCTTAAATTCTGCAAAGTGACTCTTTGGTGTAACATCAGGCCAATTTGGGATATTATTGGTCCACCACGAACACAGACTGTGTGGCATTTGTGCAAGGATGGCATCAGTGTCAGATATTTGCTAAGCTACAGAAGCAACCTCCTGTTGCCCTGAATCCAATCACTTCTCTATGGCCCTTCGCTACTTTGGGAATTGATATAATTGGTAAAATACACCCAAAAGCCTCGAATGGACATCAGCTTATCTTGGTAGCAGTGGATTACTTCACAAAGTGGGTTGAAGCAGCTTCCTATGCAGAATTAGACGCCAAAAAGGCAGCACAGTTTGTCCGAACCAACATCCTTTGTCGGTACGGAACACCATTCAAGATTATCACAGATAATGGAACTCATTTCCAAGCAGAATTTGCTAAACTCTTGCAAGATAAGAAAATCCAGCATCATAAGTCCTCTCCTTATAGACCTCAAACAAATGGAGTTGTAGAAGCAGCGAACAAGTCTATAAAGGTGATCATACAGAAAATGATCAAGGAACATAGGCGTTGGCATGAGAAGTTGCCATTGGCCTTGTGGGGATACAGAACGTCAATTAGAACTCCTACTGGGGCAACCCCGTATTCCCTGGTGTATGGAATGGAAGCAGTACTCCCCATTGAACTGGAAGTTCAATCGGCGAGAATAATTCGAGAAAGTCAGATAAATGAAGCTGAATGGATCAGCAATTATCATCATCAGTTGTTGGGTTTGGATGAAAAAAGACTTCAAGCCCTACATCGGATTCAAGGATATCTGAGGCGAATGGCCAGACATTTCAACAAAAAGGTCAAAGATCGAAAGTTGGAAGAAGGTTGTTTGGTCCTGAAAGAGATCAGAATGCCTGTTACAGATCCTCGTGGGAAGTTTTGTCCTCATTGAGCGGGACCCTACATTTTGAAGAAAATACTTTCCGGCGGAGCCGTCATCTTGTCTGATTTGGATGGTCTGGAGTTCACAAACCCATGCAATCTGGATCAACTAAAGAAATATTATGCATGATCATGCATTGTAAGGAACTACATTAGACCTGATTCTCGCAAACTAATTCGAGATATGTAGGCAACTCTCCTTGAGCACGGTCTAAATTTTAATAAAAATCATTCATTCATCCTTCTTTTGCCAAGAAAAAAAAAGAAGAAAGAAAAAAAAAACAAAACAAAACAAAACAAAACAAAAACAAAACAAAAAATCCCGCTAAGCCAAAAACCCACAAAGGGCGGCTTAGGCAATAGTGGGGCCCGTTAAGTCGAAAACCCGCAAAGGGCGGCTTAGGCAAAAATGGGTAAGAGCTCGCTAAGTTGAAAATCCGAAAGGACGGCTTAGGCAAAAATTAGAGCAAATAAATAAAGTAGATAATGCTTGGAAAGCAAATTAAAGGGTCCTTCATTCAAAAAAGAGTCATTCATCCCAAGAAGAGTCATTCATTCCCAAGGGAGTCATTTATTCAAAAAGAGTCATTCCTTTCATAAAGTACCAAAAACCAACAAAAAAGAGTCGGACCATAAGTCAAAAAAAAAAAAGTCAACCCTAGAGTCTGCAGAGTCTGCAGCGTCTGCCTTCTCCTCGTTAAGAGGAACCACCTCATTTCCCTCCAGCTCCTGCAGCAATGCAAGCCTCCTTGGCTTTTCAAGTGGCTAAACTTCAGCTATAAACCGAGTTCTGTACTCAGGAGTAGTCTGAATAAGGGAAGGCTCTGTAAAAGGCCTGGTCATCTGATGGTTCCTAACCCAAGTTTGAAGAACAGTTCGAGTAACTCCGGAAATAATTTGGGGGCAACTTCAGAAAAATTCAAGTTCCTTCCCCAGTGGAGTTGGACTTCCTAGAGGATTATTTCTAAGTTCTTTACTAGAAATAATTACTGATGGCTTGAGCTTGAGGCCTTGTAAAGTTGAAAAGCCTCTGAAAAGACCCCACATAGCCAATTTGAACCTCATGCCTTACAAAGGGGGCATTTGAGTCACATCCAATGATTGAGCAGAATTCCTCAAAAAGAGGACACATCTCGTCCATCCGGGCACCAAACCCGAAGACATGAGCTTGTGGATTCCAAAATCTGATACAAGCGTGCAAGAAATCCCAATCCCCAGCTGCGCCTCTATGAGTAGCATCAGCTCACAACCCAAGTAGCAACAGCGCACCATCCATATCTTCCCATATTGATCCTTTCAACCTTATGGAGACTCTTGGTCCAGTTGTTCATACAACAGTTGAAAAAAAAATGCCTTTTTGAAAAAAATAGAAGAGGACATCATGCATACATATGTACTGTTTGTGCTTAACAAAAGTGCAGGTACAGAAAAATCAGAAATGTTGCAAGCGATCCAGAAGTGCCAAAAGGCGTATCTTTTACCCCTCGCTCAAAATTCGCTCTTCAAAAGCCACTGGGCCCCATAAATCATTTTTATGGACCCCAGTGGGGGGCAATTGTGAACACTCGAATTTTGAGGCTCGGAAAGCCAATTTTCTCAGACTACTGAAAACCGGGCCGGACCGGACGTCCCCGGTAAAATTCACCGAAAGTATATCGATATGGTACTTGAAATGTCCGGGACGACGTGAGGATCACGGATATGGTCCCGGAATAATTTTTGGAGGTCTCTAGCTCCCGAAAAATCAGTTTGAGCGAAAACCGGACAAATTCGGCGGCCCAGCCGCCGTGAACCCAGTGGCTCGGCCGCCAAAACCGGCGGTTCAGCCGCCGTACAGTCCGATTTTTCCTATAAATAGCAGTTCAGATTTTCAGAAAAACGGGGGGTTGGACTTTTCCGGGTGGGCCTCATGTTGTCGAATTCTTTTCACGCTTAAAAATGATTAAGAACTTTTATTTGCATAAATCTAACCGTGTGCTGCAGGAAACAATCCATAATCAAGAATCATAATCCCCGGTTCAAGAAAACGGGATCTGGAACTTTGAAGCGGGAAAATCCTAAGCAAGGTAATATTCTAATCCATCATTTGTCAATTTAAGCATATCATAAGCATTCTATCTTCTTCTCAATTTCTTCTCGGTCAAAGACCTAATCCTTTTAGGTCTAAGGCCTAATGGACTAATCAATCAGCCTCTTTGGCACAAAGACTTAAATTACATCTTTTTGGTACAAAGTACCTACATTTCACAATTAAAATCAATCTGTTGGCACGGAGCCTAAATTACACCATTTTGGTACGAAGTGCCTAAAATTTCACAATTTAGCACTAAGTGCTGAAATTCACAACCTTTGGCATGGAGCCCAACCACACTTGGCCAAAGGCCCAAAATTTGCACTCTTTTGGTACAAAGTACCTAAAATTGGAGAATTTAGCACTAAGTGCTAAATCTCACATCTTTGGCATGAAGCCCGACAACACTTGGCCAAAGGCCTAAATTGCACTCTTTTGGTACAAAGTACCTAAAATTGCACCATTTAGCACTAAGTGCTAAATTTCACAACTCTGGCATGAAGCCCGACTCAATTAAAATCAACCTTTGGCATGGAGCCTAAATTCCACTCTTTTGGTACAAAGTACCTAAATCTCACATCTTTGGCATGAAGCCCGACAATGCACGAAGCATACACACACACATGCATGAAGCATAATTCTCATCGCCTTTAAATAGGCTTTTCCGAACTACATGGGCTTTGATCTCCTATTCAAACGGGAGTATGTAGGCATGTTTGGGATTCACCCCAAATAGCAAGTCCACCAAACTACCAACAATCTCTTTGTCTTTAAATTTGTTCCATTTTTGCAAGTTAATCAAATGCATGACATAGTCCCCGAATCCTCCTTGGGTTCGCAGACTAGAAGCCTTTCCATTGGATGCATTATTGGAGTCAAACAAGGGTTTTCTTAGTTTTTCCCTTCGAACAAAATAAACTGAGTGGCAACTCCCGACAACGAGTGAACGTTCGCCCGGATCCTTTTCGGGCGGAAAACCGAGGTTCACATATATCATACTATATGCAGTGCTACTTTAATATAGGACTTCGGTCTGAGTTATATAGGGTGACGACCCGAGCTATATAGGACTTCGGTCCTAGTTATATAGGGCAATCGCCCGAGTTATATAGGACTCCGGTCCGAGGACTCCGGTCCGAGGACTCCGGTCCGAGGGCTTCGGCCACAGATTCCACAGGGCTTGGTCCGCAATTTTTTTAGGGCCACAGCCACAGAATATATATACAGTTGTTTCAGTTAGTTCCTTACCATACGTTAGTCTACCAAATTACCTTGTGGAGCGAACTGATAAAATGATAATAACTGAATATATGACATGTATGGATTGTTTTTACTGTGATATTATTTTTTCAATACGACTCATTGCTTTTAAAAGTGCATTATGTTTTTATTATTTATTTTCCGTAATTAGTTAAAGTACCCACTAAGCAATGCTTAGCGAGTTTAGTTTCTTCTAAACTCGTAGGCTATTAGCAAGGAGCCAGTAGCGAGCAGAGGAGTCCTGCGATCTGTCGGTCATCAACAAACTTAGGTGGTGCTCTTCATTTTGTATTTTGGTATTAGAAACTGGCATGTACTTATTTGAACAATACAAAGAGATAACTTGATGTAGCATATAAATCTAGTAATGTATAATAACTGTATGGTTTTAAATTGAGTTGGGTTGTGAATATAGAAGTGTGAATTCTTCTTGCAGGATTGTAGTTGAGGTTATAATGGTGGATTATTGGGAGTGTGCTTCAGTTGAATTGTGAAACAAAATATTTTTCAAAAATAAGAAAAATCAGTTTTGTCGACACTTGGGACCTAGAATTTTAAGGGAGACTCCGTCAAAATTTTTGGAAAATTTTTATAAGGAACATTAAGTAAGCTGACATAACTAGAGCTCGTATCCCGATGTAGCATTCCTCCTCGGCTTATTCATAGGTCGGGAAGGGGTGTTACAATTTGTGGTATTAGAGCATTGGTTTAGTCAATTCTAGAAGATAGGTAGTAAGTAAGTAACTATGTGTGCCATGTAAGATAAAGTAAGGAGAAAGTTATATGATGAATAGGTAGATGTACATGCCAAATAGGAATTGATAATCGAGTTATATGTTGATGAATTAAGCAGATAGCTATTTATGTCAATGTAGGATGTCTCTAGATTCGTGGCAAGCTATGGAACGAAACGTAGAATCGCAAGCATCTGGGTCTGCAGATGTCGGGGAAGCTCATAGACCAGGGTCAGCAGCAGCTGAAATAAATGAAATACCCGGTCTGGAGACTTATCTTAGGCAGATTGCAACAGCTTTTCAGCAAATGGCCGGAAGGGGCCCTGCTGCTGAGGGAGATAGGAAACCCCCGATCGAGAAGTTAAGAAAGTATGGTGCAAAGGAATTTAAGGCTGGTCGTGAAGAGGGATCTGAGGAAGCAGAATATTGGTTAGATAGTATCATTAGAGTTCTTGACCAGCTCCAATGCACTCCGGAGGAAAGAGTGGTTTGTGCTACCTCGCTCCTGACAGAGGAGGCGTACATATGGTGGGATACCACGCAGCAGTGGGTTCCACCAGAACAGCGAACTTGGGAATTCTTCAAGAGTGAGTTTAAAAAGAGGTATATCACTTATGCATATTTGATTGCAAGGTGCAATGAGTTTATTCATTTGAAACAAGGCAGAATGACGGTATTAGAATATGAGAAGGAGTTTAAGCGCCTTAGTAAGTATGGAAAGAAGTTAATAGAAACTGAAGCTGAGCAATGCGAGAAATTTTTAGAAGGACTTAATGATGAAATTAAGATACAGCTAGTGGCATTGGATAATACAGAGTTTTCAAAGTTGGTGGCTAAAGCATTGGATGTTGAAAAGGTACAAGTAAATCTGAGGAATCGTCAACAGAGAATTCAACAGAAAAGAGAGCAAGCACAGAGTGCCCCAGGTAATCATCAGTCTGCTAGCAAGAGAGCTAAGGGTGAAGGATCCTTTATGAGTGTAAAGCAGAATTTAAGACCATCTAAAGGACCTAATTTTCAAGCTACCTCAGTAGCCAGCACGGGAGGAATAAGCAGAGGATCAAGTAAAGGTTCTGGAAGGACTGAATATACACCATACCCCTCGTGTGAGCATTATGGACAAAAGCATAGGGGAGAATGTTGGTTAGTTACTGGAGCTTGTATACTTTGTGGTGCCACTGATCACCTTAAGAAGGATTGTCCTAGAAATGTGGCAGAGATTTCAAAAGTTCCTGAAAGAACACAAGTAGCAAGTAGCAGCGGTAAAGGTCGAGAAAGAGGAAGAGGCAGAGAAAATGGTAGTAATCAAATAGGAACAAGATCGGAGACAGTAGATCGCCCTGAATCGAGAGCGCCAGCCAGGATATATTACATGAGGGCAGAAGAACGAAATGAAGGTACGTAAGTTTAAAATCAGTGTCTTGAGTACATATGTGTGTATATGTGACGATTATTAGTTATATTGATGATGTGTAATTACACGTAAGAATCATGCATGAATAAGTAAGTTTCAGGGCGAAACTTAAATTAAAGGAGGTAGAACTGTCACATCCCAAAGTTGAGATAGTCGAGTATTAGGCAAGCAGGACATAAATAAGTGGTCAAATAGAGGCTCGAGATAGTCAAAAACAAAACCGGCGTGCAAAGAAGACCCGTGAAGTCGACGGGACCTAAAGGTAATTTTTCGAAAGGCCGAGGACCTAAAAGTAATTTTTTGAAAAGTTGTGTCGGTTCTTAATAGTGATCCTAACGGATGCCATAAATGTGTTCTCCGGATTAATCGGGTCGTAATGGTGGCGCACGATTTTTCCCGAAAACACACGATTTGTAAGTTACGGGCGATTTTCTGACAAGGGCATTTTGGACGTTTCCACCGGAGGGGTGATTTTGTAATTAAATATAACTTTGGGGGTCAAAATATGAATAAAAGGAAGCCTAATGGCTTGCCAAATAAATAGATAAAAGAAGAAGGCAAGGGGACCAATTAAAAGTGGCCATTTTTGCTATAAGGTGTACCAATTGGAAGTCAACATCTATACCAACATATTTTCACCACTTATGGCTGCCATTTGGATCAAAATAAGCTAAGGAAAGAAAATAAAAGCCCTCTCTTACATGGTGAACTCGTCCAAACCATAAGAGAAGGAAGAAGGAGGTGATTTTTCCAAAGTTTAAGGCTTTTGGTTGAAGATATTGGTGACAAACAAGATTATAAGGTAAGAGAAACCTATCTCTAGTTTTAGTTTCATGGATTAATGGTTAATTTAAGAGATTGAAATTGGGGTTCATGTAGATAGATTTGGAGAAAATTCAAGAAATAATCATTTGAAAGATTTGATGAAAGAAATGATGGTGTTTAATGGTGAAAATAAGCTAGCAACCATTAGAAAAATCATAAGATAAGACTATGTCTATACCTAGGGTTCTTACCTTTGTATATGTGACATGTTAAATTCATAGGAAATCAAGGAGATTAAAGAGGAAAGGAAGTGAAATAGACAAGAAGTGCAAGGAAAAGCAAGGTTTGGTACTTTAACTAATTGTTTGTTCATTTTCTTGAAATTTTTCTGTTTTAGAATTAGTGAAATGTTGTGACTTGTATGATTTTACTTAAATATAGAAAAATGTTCTTGAAGTGAATTTTTGATATGTTGTGCCTCAATGTGTCTAGAATGACTGAAAAATATTTTGTGTTGAATTCGGAATGGTTATGATTATGGAAAAATTATTTCTGTTAGACCTGCTCTAGGAGGTACCTTGACTGAGACAGCCAAGTTTCCGGATTTTTAATAAAATTTAGAAAACTAATATTCAATTGAATTTTGGACATATTGTTGTTTAGTGAGTCTAGTATTTGAGAAAAATAATTTTGAACCACATTGATTGAATTTAATTTACGGAATTCACAAAATTCAGAATTGCTGCCAGGATGCAGGGCAACTGGAGCAGTCTGGGTGGGTGAACTACTTGACCAAGAATTTTGTGTCTAGTTTGATCTGAAATTTTAAAAGAATGATTTTAAGATGTAAAACTAAATTCTGTAAAAATTTTAGAGTTTTTAGTCAAGTAGATTATTTTATACAATTTTTCAAATTAAGGATCAAGTTGAGTCCAAAACCAGAATTTACTATTCATATGGTCATTTTGCTAATATTCATTTGGTCATTTTTCAAAAGTAATCCATGATTCCTTATGCATATAAATGAGCATAATATGTTATTAAAATAACAAAATATGATATTTCACGTTGAAATAATATAAGAAACATAAGTCGATAATTGTATAATGCATATTCGATTAAGAAATGGCATGAAAATTTTGGCTCCACTGGGTATCTAGGATAGTACTGAGTAGGGTAAGGGTATAATATATCATACTATATACAGTGCTGCTTTAATATAGGACTTCGGTCCGAGTTATATAGGGTGACGACCCGAGCTATATAGGACTTCATTCCGAGTTATATAGGGCAATCGCCCGAGTTATATAGGACTCCAGTCCGAGGGCTTCGGCCACAGATTCCACACGGCCTGGTCCGTAATTTTTTAGGGCCACAGCCACAGAATATATATACAGTTGTTTCAGTTAGGTCCTTACCATACATTAGTCTACCAAATTACCTTGTGGAGCGAACTGATAAAATGATAATAACTGAATATATGACATGTATGGATTGTTTTTACTGTGATATTATTTTTCAATACGACTCATTACTTTTAAAAGTGCATTATGCTTTCATTATTTATTTTTCGTAATTAGTTAAAATACCCACTAAGTAATGCTTAGCGAGTTTAGTTTCTTCTAAACTCGTAGGCTATTAGCAAGGAGCGAGTAGCAAGCAGAGGAGTCCTACGATCTGTCGGTCATCAACAAACTTAGGTGGTGCTATTCATTTTGTATTTTGGTATTAGAAACTGGCATGTACTTATTTGAACAATACAAAGAGATAACTTGATGTAGCATGTAAATCTAGTAATGTATAATAACTATATGGTTTTAAATTGAGTTAGGTTGTGAATATAGAAGTGTGAATTCTTCTTGCAGCATTGTATTTGAGGTTATAAGGGTGGATTATTGGGAGTGTGCATGAGTTGAATTATGAAACAAAATGTTTTTCAAAAATAAGAAAAATCAGTTTTGTTGACACTTGGGACCTAGAATTTTAAGGGAGACTCCGTCAAAATTTTTGGAAAATTTTTATAAGGAACATTAAGTAAGCTGACATAACCAGAGCTCGTATCCCGATGTAGCATTCCTCCTCGGCTTATTCATAGGTGGGGAAGGGGTGTTACATTTAGGCTTGGGCCATGAGGTAAAAAAATATTTTTATTTCAAAGCCCATTGAGAAAAGATTTATTTGAGAATAGATTTTGGGCTTTGAGCTTGGGCCATAAGATAGAAAGAATTTTTGACCCATCTTGGAAAAAGGTTTTATGTCCAAAGACTGTTTTGAAAAATTTTAAAAACAGTTTTTGGTTTTTTGGGCTTAAACATTATTTTGCGCTTACAATATAATTACGTCATATTAGAAAAATAACAAACCAAATAGGCCATGATTCAAACTAAGATATATCAAAAATAGTCAAAGAGCAAGCATTTGGATATAAATCTAAGGAAAGTAACTAGGCCAACTACGCGGGCTTTAGTCTTTGGGTTGAAAAGCTTAGGTTCTCATAGCAAGAATATAGCAAATGGTATGAGGCTATGAGTGGTTATGCCATGCTCTATCTACATACATTAAGTAAAAGTATGGTATCCCTTACATAACACAATATGGGTAACAGGAGCGTCCTAACTCACACACACAATGCAATCTAAAATGATGCAATGGATAATATCATAATAAAAAAGAATAAAATAATATAAAGACTAACAGAATCAACTTCTCCTATCCCCAGTGGAGTCGCCATTGTGAGCCGAAATTTTTTCCCCCACCCCCAGTGGAATGGTTCTTGTGACTTTGGCACTTTTAGGCTCAGGGCCTCAGAGAACACGAGCCTAAACCCTGAGAAAATAGAGTCACCGCCCACATGATCCGGGAAAAAGAAAGGGGTGGATGAATCGATTCCTAAGGAATCCCCAACTCCCTAATGGGTTCAAAAAGTTGGGTACATGTGAGGAAGGTGAGAATGACCCAGCACCCCCACAGTGTCCAATTTATTGGAACCGGCCTCCTTTCAAGTCTAAATATTATAAAATTCTTAAATATTATATTATCCATACTACATGCGATTCAAAATAAATAAAAAATTTAATACATTGAACAAATCAAAATAAAATAATAAATAGGCACTCATCCAAAGATGGAAATATGCCCTTACAATGTCCAAATATCCATAAAGAAAATGAAATAGGACACCCACCAAAAGGTGAAAACATGTCCTTTATAATAGTCTCAAAATCTTGAAACGATAAACTAAATTACATAATAAAAATAGAGGCACCCACAAAGTAGAAACGTGCCTTTTACAATTCAAGAAATAAAATAAATAAATTAAATCATTCAAGTATGATAATTAAAACAAACATCCATCATAAAATAAACTAAACCATTCATCATATAACTAATAGCAAATTAAATAAGTGATTAAAGCTAAAGTTCAAATCATTAAACAAATTAAATTAGGGTTTAAGGAATTAGAGTTTAGAAACTAGGGTTTAGGTTTAAAATTATTGGAATTAGGGTTTAGACCTAGGTTTGGGAATTGAGCCACTGGAATTAAGGTTTTAGGTTTTGGGGTCTTGGTTTTAGGAATCAAGGTTTAAGAAATTTAAAGTTTCTTGATTAGGGTTTGGAAAAATTAAGATTTGATATTCTGGGAATAGATTAGGGTTTATTGGATTAGGGTTTTAAAAGAAATTAGGGTTTTAATTTATTATTAAAGAAAAAGCAATTTAGGATTTTAGGGAAATAAATTTTAAGGTTTTGGAAGAAACAATTAGGGCTTTGGAATTTAATGAAACAGTTTAAGGTTTTATTTAACAAAATAGTTAGGGCTTTAGCAATAGGATAAACATATTAGGGTTTTGTCAATTATTTTAAACTTTAAGCTACTGGATGTTCTAATTAATATTTTAACAATTAATCTCCTTAATCAAAATGTCAGTTAAAATAATTAATCAAAATGTTTGAGGAAAAAAAGAAATCTAGCCATTGTATATTTAAATAACTTTATAAGTCAAAATATGAAGCTACTGTAAATATAAATAAATTATTGATTAAGACCAAACCATCGTTGTTAGTTCCACCAAAATTGATGTTTGATTCTGGCTAAACAAAAGCAAAGATAGTGTGGCTGCCTTCGGTTAATTGATTGTTGATGAAAGTTGTTGGTGCTTACTTGAATCCTTGATTGTTGATTATTGCTACTGCCTACTTATTAATCTTGTTGCTCTTTTCTTCTTGTTGCCCTCCTTGCTAAAAATTGTTAATCCCTGTTAAAGTACTAAACATCATTATTTATAGGCCAACTGTCCTAGCCAACCCTAATTGCTTTCTTAATTCATCTTTAAAATGAATTCTAACCTAAATCAGAAACCCAATAGCCTGCCAAAACTCAAAATAAATTAGGGTCATGTCGATTGGTCATGTCCAAATAGACATGGAGCTATCCCATGTCGATTTGGAGTGTCCAAAATTGACATGGGCTAGGCTTATGTCGATTTTGGACATCGAAATCGACATTAGCATTGGCTCTTATTGTTTTGGGCTACCCCAACTTAAATTGTTACAATAATTTTTGTTTTCTGGGCCAGACATTTTTAATTTGGACCAAATAGATTTAATTTAAGGTTTTATAATTTTAACCATTTGAATTTATGCCTTTCGAAACTGGACCGACTTATTTAAAAGTTGTAAACTAGGTTTAAATCTTTTATTAAAGTAGGATTGAATTTATATTGGCATTCTTTAATTAGGACCGTTCTAACTTAGGGCTAAAATTAAGGGTCTACAGTTTGCCCCTTACTTGAATGATCTTTAATTGATTTAGAGAGTGAAAAGCAACATGACTTTTGAATAAATTTTGGCAAAAATGAATTGCGCTATTGGCCCGATGTTGGATTTGGACTCTGGGCCCGAGTTGATTTACGTTTTTGGACCTAAAATTGAATTTGATTTGGGTTCTGAATTTGATTTGGGTTCTGGACCCGAGATGATTTGGGTTCTGGACCCAGTTTGGTTTGGGTTCTTAACTCAGTTTGAGTTCTCGACCCAAAAAAGATTTGGGCACTAGACCTGGATTAATTTGGGTTCTAGACCCAAATTGAGTTCTGGACTCAAAAAAAAATTTGGGTTCTAGACCAGAGTTGGTTTAGGATCCTCGACCAAAAACTGGATTAGGATTCTCGACCCAAAATTGGATTAGGATTCTTGACTCTATTGGATTAGGGTGCTCGACCCAAAATTGGGTTAGGGTACTCGACCCGAAATTGAATTAAGGTTCTCGACCCAAGACTGGATTAGGATTCTCGACATAAGATTGATTAGGGTTCCCGACCTGAAGTTGGATTAAGGTTCTCAACCCAAAACTAGATTAGGGTTCTCGACCCGAAACTGGATTAGGGTTCTTGACTCTAAACTAGATTTTAGGTACTCGACCTAAGATTGGATTTGGATTCTCAACTTAGTGCTAGATTTTGGGTACTAGATCCAAGATTGGATTTGGGTTCTCGACCCAAGACTGGCTTTTCTAAAGATTCAAGGAAAACCAGATAGCTCTTCTAGCTTGATTGATCTTCTGAGGATTTTGGCTTTCTTCTTTTATTCTTCCTTTTATAAAAAAAAATCAGCTATTTTTTAGCTAGCCCTCATGTCCTCTTTCTACCCCCTGCGTAGCTAAATATTGAAAGTAAGTCTGAAAATATTTTGTACACGCATAAAATTAAAAATTGAAAAGAGGAAGTTTTGTCCCCTGTGGAGGCTCAAACCAATGATCTTGTTCTCAAGCAGGCTCCAATTAATATTCGCATTTTGTTTGGTACCTTGCACAAGCAAGCATCTTTATTTTTGTAAAGTGACTTGATCTTCCTCAAGTAATGGACCTTCTATGCCCCCAGATTCCATATCTGCTTCATGTTTGCTTCATAGAGTATCTGTTGTTCATTTTGACAAAGAATAGACAATGTAGTGTGATATGCCCATGTATTATTTGATATGCATAAATAATACTTACAATGGTTCTATTGACTCACAGATTGAGGTGATCAATTGAAGTGCCTCCATGGATTCCTTCTACATGCTCGTTCAGGTCTTGCACTGAAATGGCAGAAGACTTTTCTTTTACGGCTTTCAATATATTGAAAACATGAGTGGTTTAGCCCAAGCAGCATAGAGATACATCTATTTCAAACTATGATTCAAAACATCACTCCATAACCTTGCAAATGATTATTTATTTTGCCTCATGTGTCCTTCAAGATTCGATGGTGCAACATACTTTCCTTATCTTGAAGGTTTATATAACAAGAAAATAATTTTTTTAAATCAAATGTTGACTTTATCAAATCAGTGTCAATTTACCTCAAGACTTGACTTTCTTAAATCAATATATCTATAATATGATAACCCTAGTTACCATACTAAACTCAAGAATTGTTTCCATTTGAGCAAGAATTGTTGCACTTTAGATAGGCATGTACACATTACTTGGCCAAAGGTGTCATTGAGTTTAAATATTATCTATCTCATATGCATGCTTATTCAAACAATCTCCACTAATAGACTATACCTACCAAGAGAGATCAACAGGTCTTTAACAGGCTTGAACCGGGGTCTATAAAGGACATGAGTTAAATGAAGGCTATTTTTAAATTGAAGGTAATGTGATACTATGGACAAACCCTCACACTGCAAACTTCATTGTTGGAACTGTATGTTGTTAGAGGCATTCTTACATTCTGGGCACCATTTTCTCCTGTTAGGCATCTTGTTATCTGGCTTCATAAAAAGATAGGGCTTGAATATTCTTCCATATTTTGGTAGAAACCTGGATCTTTCCCTTTTTGTCAACAACTCAGGACCATTATTCAGTCCTTTTTCCTTTGGAATATCATGACTTTCCATATTGAGGACTTGGAGCAATGTTGAATGATCTTTCTCTTGATTCTCTGATTTTCTAAGTTGAAGTCTTCTGATGCTTCAAGTAAGAAGAACTCTATTGGCTCTTTATATCGCTCTTTTGGAATTTTATTTTCTTTTTCTCCTTTTTCTTTTTTTCCTTTTCTTTTTTTTTTCTTCTTTTTTTTTGTTTTGCTTTTTTCCTTCTTTTTTTCCCTTTTTCTTTCTTCTTCTTTTTTTCTCTTTCTTTTTCTTTTTTTCTTTTCTTTTTTTTTTGTTTGTCCTAGTTCTAAGAGAGTTATTTTATTTGCACCATTCTGTGTTTCTGGTTATGAATAGGGTAGGATGAGTTTGCTCCAACAAGGATGAATCCTTTGTTGCCTTGATAGATCTGAGATATTAAGTCCAATTCAGGTAAACTTCAACTATTCTTATAGTCTTGAGTTTGCATCCTCTTCCTTGATCTTCTTGCCCCTCTACATCAGTAATCATCAGACTTGTCATAAGTGTCGCAATATCCCAAGGTAGGTTATCGAGGTTCATAAGCCAATAAAAAGCAAGCTAAAATCTTATGAAGGCTCAAAGGGGACAAACTAGGGATTGATATTAATAAGGTGGATTCTAGTTGTTGGCTAACCAAATAATGCCTAGATCATTTCTTCCTTAAATATGCAGAGTTTAATTTCACCTTGAAAGTTCATCAAAGCATATTCTAAGATCAACTAGGACCTAGACACTCATAATTATATAGGATGCCTCTCTAAGTAAGCATACACAGCCCAATGCTTTAGAACATTTTTCTCACCTAGTAAAGTCATTCGAATTATAATGCATAGATATACTAATTTATGAATATCAAGCTAGATTCGTCATTGATTGAACACCAAAGTAAACAAAGACCAATATAAACAAAAATTTGATGAAAGTAATTTGTTTAAATAATTTTAAATTAAAAAACATAATTATTCCAGAAAATATCAAAGATAGAAAATAAAACAAAAACCAAATAAGTTAAGGGAAATTTGTTGAGAATGAGTCGAGAAATGCTTCATCTATTTAGACATGTCAGGGGTAAGGGCCAAAACTAACAACCCCTTCCTCAGCAGTTTCTCCATCTACATCTTGAAAAGATGTCAAGACAGAACTTTTATCAACCCTCCTTCTATCATGAAAGTCGTTGGTGGTGGCACTCTTCCAAACTTAGGCAATAGATTGCTTTTAGTGTTGGATTTATCGGGCTCGGATAGCTTTCCACTATCGATCAAATCTTGGATATCATATCTTAATCGAGCACATTTATCTGCATCATGCCCTTGCATTTGATGAAATTGACAGAAGGCCTTGGCATCAAAGTTTGGCGGTAGAGGATCATATAATGGTCAAGGAGCCAATGGCTGCAATAATCCTTTCTTCTATAACTTGTTGAAAACCCAAGATAGAGGTTTGTCAAACTCTAAAAACTATCTTCTATTACTTGACCAGTTATTTCATTGACATTCACTAACTTCTGTGTACCTTGATCACTAGAATGATAACTTCCTCTATCATTTCTTCTTTTAGAAAAATAATTATTCTCTCTTTCCCATTCTTCTATTTATAAGCCAGCTTGGAGAAGATCTTTGAAATCTCTGATAAGGGTGTGAGATAATCTCTCATGAAGGTTGGGCATGATACCTCGCACTATCATTCTAATCTGGTCAGACTCATCAGGCCTCTTTTTAAGAAGAGCAACCTTACTTCTCCATAATCAACAAAATTTCTCATTCTACTTTTGCCTTATTGATTCTACCTCCATCAAAGTAACTTCCAATTTTATATTATACCCATTCTACTGGATGAATGCTTTGTATAGCAAATTCCAGTTCTTTTGAGTACTTTCCTTTAAGGTGCTTAACTAGTTTTGCACAACAGGTTCCAGTAAAAGCATGAAGTACCTTAGAGTTTGAGTTTTAGTAGCTCGGGCAGACTACATAGCAGTAATGTACTATTTGACATGCAGATGGAGATTTTTAGTACCAATGTAATTAGCAAAAGCAGGCATTTTGAACTTATAAGGGACTTCTTCATCTTGTTCAAATAGCTTGTCCACTTATGACATCTCTTTAGTTTTCAACTTCTTCTTAAACTTCTTCTTCAGATCAGCAATAGAAGTCTCGGTCTTTTTAACAGTTGTCTTCTCCATAACCTTCGGCTCCTTCTTCTTATCTTGAGGATCTTGAAAGTATTGAGCCCAGTATTCATCACCATCCATAACCATCTTGTCATCATCGGAGATTACTTCACCAACTTTAGTCTTTCCCTTGTCTTTCTTGGTACTTGCAGATGCTTTAGCAGTGTTCCCAAATATTACAGCCATCTGACTCTTCACGATCTCAGCCAGGGTCTCTTTTAGTTCTTCCATCTTGACTTCAAGGGCGTCATCCAATAGCTTTTGAATCTGTTCAGGTTTCATTGATTTTGATGAGAAATTGACTGAATTCTCACTGAACTCTGAGTCACTGACGTAGGTTGGATTATCGTAGGCTCTTGAAATGTTGTACTCCAGGACTGTGAGCTAGAAAGGATCAATGATATGAGATGCAATGCACGTATGCATGGATGCATGGATTCACAATCAAAGAAAACAATAAAAGTAAGGATGTACTTCTAACCTTATATCACCCACACACGAATGGCGAGTCCCTTTTTCTAGGTATATGGTCAATAAATTATCAACATGGGATATCTTATTTTCGCACAATTCTCTCAAACAATTTAATCAATAGTTGTATTTTCAAACTTAGAAATCAGTCCATGATAACTCCTATTAATTAAGTCTTAATCCATTGGATTAATCAAAAGATAACTTTTATGCTATATTGGATTAAAACTAAATTAAAAGGCTTAACTTAAATAGATTTCCCATTTTAGAAAAGCAACTAGTGATTCATGCTTCAAACAAGCTCATGATTAATAAGTCTTAGTGTAAACTAAGCCGAAAATTGACTTTTAGTATTCTATATGTAACATCCCTAATATTTTTAAAATTAAATAAAATAAAATAAATTTAAATTTAAATGTAACACCCCTTCCCGACCTACATATGTAAGCTGAGTAGAGGTGCCACACTAACCTAATGTTGCTACCAATTTTACTTAGTCAAATTTTAGTTCCGATTTTTACAAAATTTTTGCCATAGTTTCGCCTAAAAATTGAGTCCCAAGTGTCGACAAAACCGGTTTTTTTCTTATTTTTAAAAACATTTTACACAAACCAATGCAAACAAAATCATTCTTAGTACACTCCCAATAAATCCCCCTTGTAACCTCAACTACAACCTGCAAAAAGGATTTACACTTCTAGTACAACATAAAATAAAGGTTTTGTGACAACCCCCATATTTAAATATTGCACGGCGGAAGTTATAAAATATTTACATATTTACAAATTCATATACATCAAAACCCAAGTTTTACAACACATAAAATTTATACATGATTGGCAAGTCTGCTCTGATCTTTAAGCTCCCAAAATGGATTCTTCAAGGTCTACTCTCACTAGGTCTTGATGAACTCTCGGGTTCAACTCTATCCACTCTATTACCTGCGCGATTAAACACTATCGCGCTAAGCCAACGGCTTAGTAAGATAAGACATGCTAATAGTATGCTTTAATGCAATACAATGCCACATATGCTATTGATAAGATCAACATTATAAATATAAAGTTAACACATAATTATGCATTTCACAAATCATAGTCATATGAGCATACCACATTCAACATTACTCAACAACCAACATCTTATTTCATTAACTCATAACATTATTTAGGACATTCATATAACCTTGACACCTATGGGCCCAACAAGTATTTAATACGATATTCAGAGTTCAGAGTTACTGCTTTGGTTCATAGTCACAATAATCACGCCCGTAGGCAAGTGTAACAGACCCAGTCTCTTGGATCATCAACTCAACACATATGAGGAGATCCTCAACCCGGCAAGATTGTTACAAATCATATATCTCATAGTGTAACAGACCCAGTCTCTTGGACCATCAACTCAACACCTATGAGGAGGTCCTCAACCCGGCAAGACTGTTACCTTTCATCATTTCTTAGGCATGCCACCCAAATCCAGAACTCTGAAACTGAATAACATATTAAACAAACAATTCATTTCCATTCTCAATTCTCATCACATTTAGGCAAACATGCCTTCTTTCTTTCAATTACATCATCTTAGCCAATAACAATGGCTTCACATTTCATTTCACAATATAACATCTCATTATTCAAGTATATATATATATATATCTCATCCATGATCACATTATATCTCACATAGCATCATTCATAAATATCAACATTTCATTCCACATTACTCATGAAACACATTACCATTCACAATGCACAACATAACATTGTTCAATCTCAACAATGCAATTAGGGCAAAGAACAATTGATTATAACATTCATTGATTCAAGTGTGTTTAAAGTGTTTAGGGTTAGGTTTAAGGACCAACCTACCTTTGGAAAACCAAAGCAATGCAAGAAGAACAAAGAATTAAAACCCTAACCATAAATAGTACATTCTGGTTTTAAATTCCATTTTATCCTTATTTTGAAAAATTGTATAAAATAATCTACTTGACTAAAAATTCTAAAATTTTTACAGAATTTAGTTTTGTATCTTAAAATCATCCCTTTAAAATTTCAGATCAAACTGAACACAAAATCTTGGTCAAATAGTTCACCTAACCAGACTGCCCCAATTGCCCTGCATCCTGGCAGCAGTTCTGAACTTTGTGAATTCCATAAATCAAATTCAATCAACGTGGTTCCAAATTATTTTTCTCAAATACTAGACTCACTAAGAAACAACATATCCAAAATTCGATTGGATATGATTTTTCTACATTTTATTAAAAATCACGAAATATAGCTGTCACAGTTAAGGTACCTGCTGGAACAGGTCTAATGAAAATAATCTTTCTAAACTCATAACCATTCCAAAATCGAATCAACATATTTTTCAGTCATTCTAGACTCATAGAGGCACAACATATCAAAAATTCACTTCAAGAACATTTTTCTAAAATTAATTAAAAATCATACAAGTCACAGCCTTTACTAATCCTAAAACAGAAACAATTTCACTAAACACCAATCTTACTCTTCCATCACCAACACCAACCCAACTTCTCATCTATCAAGCAAAATCAATACTTACAATCATACCATAAGCAACTTAATCATACCACTTCAAAAGAATTGAAGAAATTAGAGAAAAGATCTTACCTTAGTTAAAAACTTCTTAAAGCAACACTTGAACACTTAATCTTTCTTCAATTTAAGCTTGAAATCATCAAAACCATCACTTGTCTCTTTCTTTCTCTTTGGCTATGGAGGGCCGGCCATCAACAAGAAGAAGAAGAAGAAATGGTGAAGAAAACACAAGTCAAACCTTCTTTAAATATCCACCATGTGATTTTATCCAAGCAATTACCAAAGTGCCCTTATTCACATAATTATCTTTTTGTCTTATATGTGCCCAATTAAGTAATTTACCAATCTCAAATAAATATCTTCTCTTGCCTTGACCAAGCCTTTTGACCACTTTATATGTCATATATATTAACATATACACAACATATAAATTTGTCTCTAAACCCTATTTCTTCCCAAAATACATATACATATACTTTCTCTTCTCAATTTCTTTTCTCTTACAATTTAACACATATATTCAATCCAATATATAACAATAACAACAACAACAATATGCAAAACTTCTAGGGCATAAATGAGGATATTACAATTCTCCCCCTCTAAAAAGAAAATTTCGTCCTCGAAATTACCTGATATCAACTCTGAAACAACTGCGGATACTGTTCTCGCATGGATTGTTCACTTTCCCAAGTTGCTTCTTCTTTTCCATGATTTTTCCACAAAATCTTCACCAATGGCACTCTCTTGTTTCTCAACTCTTTCACTTCCCGTGCCAAGATAGCAACTGGTTCCTCTTCAAATGTCAAGTCTGGGCTCACTTCAATAGATTCAAAAGGCAACACATGAGATGGATCCGACCTATATCTTCTCAACATAGAAACATGGAATACATTATGAATACGATCCAACTCAGGTGGCAAAGCAAGTCGATACGCCACTGGCCCAACTCTTTCTAACACTTCATACGGCCCAATGAAACGAGGACTCAATTTCCTTTCCGACCGAACCTCAAAATCTTCTTCCAAGGAGACACTTTCAAAAATACCTTATCTCCAACATCAAACTCTATATCTCTCCTCTTCAGATCTGCATAAGACTTCTGTCGGTCTGAAACTGCTTTTAACCTGCCTCGAATCAACTTTACTTTTTCTTCAGTTTCTTGAATCAAATCAGGACCAACCAACTTATTATCCCCAAGCTCATTCCAACAAAGAGGTGTCCTACACCGTCTGCCATACAATGCTTCAAACGGTGCCATACCAATGCTGGATTGGTGACTGTTGTTGTAAGCAAACTCCACAAGAGGTAAAAACCTATCCCAACTTCCAGAGAAATCGATGACACAGCTTCTCAACATGTCCTCAATAATCTGTATCACCCTCTCTGACTGTCCATCCGCCTGTGGATGAAAAGCAGTGCTGAAGTGCAGTCGAGAACCCAAAGCACTATGCAAACTCTTCCAAAATCTGGAAGTAAACCTGGGATCTCGATCAGACACTAAAGAAGTTGGAACACCATGCAGTTTCACAATCTCATGGATATACAGCTCAGCCAATCTCTCCAAAGAGTAATCCATTCGAACCGGAAGGAAATGAGTTGTCTTAGTCAATCTATCCACAATCACCCATATAGCATCATGCTTCTTTTGTGTCAATGACAAACCAGACACAAAATCCATTGTCACTCTTTCCCACTTCCATTCTGGCACTAACAATGGTTGAAGCAACCCGGTTGGAACTTGATGCTCTACTTTAACCTTCTGACAAGTGAGACATTTCGACACAAAATCTGCAATGTCTCTCTTCAAACCAATCCACCAATAATGCTGTCTCAAATCATGATACATCTTCGTATTACCCGGATGCATAGCAAACATTGATTGATGAGCTTCTTCCAAAATGACCCTTTTCAAATCAGCATCATCGGGTACACACAATCGGTTCTTAAACCAGAGACTCCCATCGCTCTTCACAATAAAATCTCTACCCTTTCCACTCTGACAATCTGAAACAATCTTCTTTATCTTCTTATCAGCCAACTGAGCTTCTTTGATCTGATCTAACAAAATCGGCTTTAATTGCAACTGTGCCAATAATGCACCATCAACACAAGGTACAAAACTGGCATGCAATGCTCTCAACTCAACAAGCAACGAGAGCGAGTAAACTGTTAAACCAGCTAAAGACTTCAGACTTAAGGCATCAGCAACAACATTTGCTTTACCTGGATGATAGACAATCAAACAGTCGTAGTCTTTAATCAACTCCAACCATCTCCTCTGATGAAGATTGAGTTCTTTCTGGACACCCAAATACTTCAAACTCTTGTGATCAGTGTAGATGAAACATTGCTCCCCAAACAGATAGTGGCGCCAAATCTTCAATGCAAACACAATGGCAGCCAATTCCAAATCATGGGTTGGATAGTTAAGCTCATGCGGTTTCAACTGTCGAGATGCATAAGCTATAACTTTACCTTCTTGCATCAATACACACCCCAAACCTCTATGTGAAGCATCACTGTAGATCACATAAGGTTTACCTTCAACAGGTAAAGTAAGAACAGGCGCTTGAGTTAACAATTCTCTCAACTGCTCAAAACTCGCCTGACACTGATCCGTCCACACAAATCTCACTCCCTTATGAAGCAATCTGGTGAGTGGAGTAGCTATCAAAGAAAACCCTTTCACAAACCGCCTGTAATAGCCTGCCAAACCCAGAAAACTTCTAATCTCAGTCACAGACTTGGGTGGACTCCAATTCAATATAGCTTCAACTTTGCTCGGATCAACTCTAATACCCTCTGCTGAAACTATATGTCCGAGAAAAGCTACTTGATCAAACCAGAACTCACATTTCGACAATTTGGCAAATAACTGCTTTTCTCTCAAAATCTGCAACACAATCCGCAGATGCATATCATGTTCGTCTTCATTCCGCGAATACACCAGTATATCATCAATGAAGACCACTACAAACTGATCCAAATAGGGCCTAAACACCCTATTCATCAAATCCATGAAAGCTGCAGGTGCATTTGTCAGACCAAAAGGCATAACTAAAAATTCATAATGCCCATACCTAGTCCGAAAGGCGGTCTTAGGAACATCTTCAGCTTTGACTCTCAACTGATGATACCCAGATCTCAAATCAATTTTGGAGAACACTGACGCTCCCTTCAACTGATCAAAGAGATCATCGATTCTAGGCAAAGGATATTTATTTTTAATAGTCACCTTATTCAATTGCCTATAATCGATACACAACCTCATAGTACCATCTTTCTTTTTCACAAATAGAACAGGAGCTCCCCAAACAGAAACACTGGGGCGAATAAATCCTTTGTCCAACAACTCCTGTAATTGCACTTTCAACTCCCTCAATTCTGCTGGTGCCATTCTATAAGGAGTAATAGAGATAGGAGTTGTACCAGGCAACAATTCAATACCGAACTCCACCTCTCTCTCAGGAGGTACCCCTGGCAACTCCTCTGGAAACACATCTGGGAACTCTGCATAACATACATCCTCTGGGAAGATCCAACCTCCTCTGGTCTACCCTCCCTGGATGTAGCACCTCCTCTAGAACTGAATCCTGGTCTACCTCCCCGGCTGGCACCTCTGCCTCCTCTGCCTCCCCTCACACTAGCTCGAGAAGCAGCAGAATCCACTGGCATCTGCTCCTGCCTCTCAGGACAGTCTCTCACAAAGTGGTCAGGTGATCCACACCTGAAGCATACCCTTGATCTACTATGCCTCCAACAAACGCCCCCATGTCTTCCACCACACTGGTTACACACAGGTAAGGTGGATCTCTGAACTCCAGGAGTAGGAGCACTCGCTACCGAAGCTGCAGGTCTAAATCTCTGCCTCTGGAACTGCACTGACCTACCCGCTGGTCTCTGGCTCCTACTACTCCGAGGAACAAAACTTCCTCTACCCCTCTTTGCAGAAGAAGACCCTGCCTCAAACTGGAGCCTCCTAACCCTAACCTCTTCCTCTGAAGCAGCTGCAATAACTTGAGCTCGCTCTACACTTCGAGCTGCTGCCACAAGCTGTGAGAAATCCTGATATCTGGATCCAGCCACTAAGCACATGATCGAGGGCCTCAATCCCTCCTCAAATCGCCGACATCTATCAATCTCATCAGCAATGATACCCCCAGCATACTGACTCAGTCGAATAAACTCAACTTCATATTCAGTTACGGTCCGATGATCTTACTTCAAATCTAGAAACTCTCTTTTCTTCCCATCTTTATACTCCCTAGGAGTATACTTCAACTCAAATTCCCTCAGAAAATCAGTGTAAGACAGTGTTGGAGGATCATCCATAGAATGGGGCACTGTCTTCCACCAGTCGTAGGCATCCTTCTGTAGCAAAGATCTTGCATAGTCAAACTTCTCCTCTGAAGTGGCTTGCAACTGCACAAATACCCTCTGAACTCTATCAAGCCACTGTTCTGCTACAGCCGGATCAACTGTACCAAAGAAATCCTCTGCTCCATATTTCCTTAGCTTATCATAGTGCCTTACTGGTACTGAAGGCTGAGGGGGTGGTGGCGGTGGCTGTGGTTGCACAGGTGCTTGTCTCATAGCTTCCATCATAGGCCTAAACCAGGCTGGTGGAACCTCCTCCCCAGCTGGTCTACCCGACACCGAAGCAGGTGCCTCCTCAACACTATCAACCCTAGCTCCCTCAGCAGGAGCAATACTCTCGGCACTACCCTCAATCGACTAACGTGAGTGAGAATCCATCACAACCTAACACTGCTAACACAGCAGATTATATCTTATTAAAGATCAGAGACTGCCAATCTCAAACGTATATGTTATTCAAAACCACTTTTTAAGTAAAAATATTCTTTTTATTACATTTTACCTAGGTTGAGAATCTCAAACCTAGGCTCTGATACCAAAAATTGTAACACCCCTTCCCAACCTACATATGTAAGCTGAGTAGAGGTGCCACACTAACCTAATGTTGCTACCAATTTTACTTAGTCAAATTTTAGTTCCGATTTTTACAAAATTTTTGCCATAGTTTCGCCTAAAAATTGAGTCCCAAGTGTCGACAAAACCGGTTTTTTTCTTATTTTTAAAAACATTTTACACAAACCAATGCAAACAAAATCATTCTCAGTACACTCCCAATAAATCCCCCTTGTAACCTCAACTACAACCTGCAAAAAGGATTTACACTTCTAGTACAATATAAAATAAAGGTTTTGTGACAACCCCCATATTTAAATATTACACAGCGGAAGTTATAAAATATTTACATATTTACAAATTCATATACATCAAAACCCAAGTTTTACAACACATAAAATTTATACATGATTGGCAAGTCTGCTCTGATCTTTAAGCTCCCAAAATGGATTCTTCAAGGTCTACTCTCACTAGGTCTTGATGAACTCTTGGGTTCAACTCTATCCACTCTATTACCTGCGCGATTAAACACTATCGCGCTAAGCCAACGGCTTAGTAAGATAAGACATGCTAATAGTATGCTTTAATGCAATACAATGCCACATATGCTATTGATAAGATCAACATTATAAATATAAAGTTAACACATAATTATGCATTTCACAAATCATAGTCATATGAGCATACCACATTCAACATTACTCAACAACCAACATCTTATTTCATTAACTCATAACATTATTTAGGACATTCATATAACCTTGACACCTATGGGCCCAACAAGTATTTAATACGATATTCAGAGTTCAGAGTTACTGCTTTGGTTCATAGTCACAATAATCACGCCTGTAGGAAAGTGTAACAGACCCAGTCTCTTGGATCATCAACTCAACACATATGAGGAGATCCTCAACCCGGCAAGACTGTTACAAATCATATATCTCATAGTGTAACAGACCCAGTCTCTTGGACCATCAACTCAACACCTATGAGGAGGTCCTCAACCCGGCAAGACTGTTACCTTTCATCATTTCTTAGGCATGCCACCCAAATCCAGAACTCTGAAACTGAATAACATATTAAACAAACAATTCATTTCCATTCTCAATTCTCATCACATTTAGGCAAACATGCCTTCTTTCTTTCAATTACATCATCTTAGCCAATAACAATGGCTTCACATTTCATTTCACAATATAACATCTCATTATTCAAGTATATATATATATATATATCTCATCCATGATCACATTATATCTCACATAGCATCATTCATAAATATCAACATTTCATTCCACATTACTCATGAAACACATTACCATTCACAATGCACAACATAACATTGTTCAATCTCAACAATGCAATTAGGGCAAAGAACAATTGATTATAACATTCATTGATTCAAGTGTGTTTAAAGTGTTTAGGGTTAGGTTTAAGGACCAACCTACCTTTGGAAAACCAAAGCAATGCAAGAAGAACAAAGAATTAAAACCCTAACCATAAATAGTACATTCTGGTTTTAAACTCCATTTTATCCTTATTTTGAAAAATTGTATAAAATAATCTACTTGACTAAAAATTCTAAAATTTTTACAGAATTTAGTTTTGTATCTTAAAATCATCCCTTTAAAATTTCAGATCAAACTGAACACAAAATCTTGGTCAAATAGTTCACCTAACCAGACTGCCCCAATTGCCCTGCATCCTGGCAGCAGTTCTGAACTTTGTGAATTCCATAAATCAAATTCAATCAACGTGGTTCCAAATTATTTTTCTCAAATACTAGACTCACTAAGAAACAACATATCCAAAATTCGATTGGATATGATTTTTCTACATTTTATTAAAAATCACGAAATATAGCTGTCCCAGTTAAGGTACCTGCTGGAACAGGTCTAATGAAAATAATCTTTCTAAACTCATAACCATTCCAAAATCGAATCAACATATTTTTCAGTCATTCTAGACTCATAGAGGCACAACATATCAAAAATTCACTTCAAGAACATTTTTCTAAAATTAATTAAAAATCATACAAGTCACGGCCTTTACTAATCCTAAAACAGAAACAATTTCACTAAACACCAATTACTCTTCCATCACCAACACCAACCCAACTTCTCATCTATCAAGCAAAATCAATACTTACAATCATACCATAAGCAACTTAATCATACCACTTCAAAAGAATTGAAGAAATTAGAGAAAAGATCTTACCTTAGTTAAAAACTTCTTAAAGCAACACTTGAACACTTAATCTTTCTTCAATTTAAGCTTGAAATCATCAAAACCATCACTTGTCTCTTTCTTTCTCTTTGGCTATGGAGGGCCGGCCATCAACAAGAAGAAGAAGAAGAAATGGTGAAGAAAACACAAGTCAAACCTTCTTTAAATATCCACCATGTGATTTTATCCAAGCAATTACCAAAGTGCCCTTATTCACATAATTATCTTTTTGTCTTATATGTGCCCAATTAAGTAATTTACCAATCTCAAATAAATATCTTCTCTTGCCTTGACCAAGCCTTTTGACCACTTTATATGTCATATATATTAACATATACACAACATATAAATTTGTCTCTAAACCCTATTTCTTCCCAAAATACATATACATATACTTTCTCTTCTCAATTTCTTTTCTCTTACAATTTAACACATATATTCAATCCAATATATAACAATAACAACAACAACAATATGCAAAACTTCTAGGGCATAAATGAGGATATTACATTAAATAAGTTAAAGAAATGATTTAAATGGAAAATGAAAGGATTTTAAGTGAAAAAGTAGAATGTATATGTGAAATATACTTAACATATACATTAGTCAACTCTTTTAAAAGAAAAGTCTAAAGTCTAAAGGCAAAATGGTAATTATACCTTATAAACTTAAAATTATTTAAATAAATTAAAAATAAATTATTTTTTGTTGGAAGGGGTAATTTGGGGTTTTAAAATAATTAAATAACTAATTATTTATTAAAATAAAATAATATTTATATATGGTCATATTTTTTTTTAAGTGGAAAGAAAGAGAAAATTAAAATTAGTCTTCTTCTTCAAAAAAATATGACACCATTAGAGAGAAAGAGATATCTTCTTTTCTTCCAAGCTACCTAAGATTAAAGAGATTTTAAGAAACTAAGTGGAGTTTTGGTGATTTTCTAACAGGTAAGTAAGCTTTCTTTCCTAATTTTTGAATTTCTAGGAAAACTATGAATATTTGGATTTTGAAATTTTCTATTAGCATGATTTAATTGTTTAATTGGGTATGAATGAATCTATTTTGATTAATTATTAATGATTTTCAAGTTAAATGGAAGAAAGGATTAAGTTTGGGATGAGTTGGGTGAAGAGAGAGAATTTAGGGTTATGAAAAATTTGAATTCTTGGAATCATGTGTTTTAATTATGAAAATTGATTCTAAATGTGTTGTTTTGATGTATAAATAAGGATTTTAAAGTCAAATGGTAGATTTGGTTAAGTTTGGTTAGAGTTTGGATGAGGTAGTGTTGAGTTTAGGGTTTTGGAAAGAGAATTTTTAAAAAATGGTGAATTGTTGAATTTTAATATTTAAATCATGTTAATTCATGGTATTAGTGAAGAAAATAAGCTTAGATTAATAATTGAAATAGGTTAGAATGAAAAACCTTCATTGGTGAATGTTATGCCATTTTAGGGTTTTGAATAAGAGTGAGTATTTAAGTAATGTGTATGAATGAAACATGTTAAAATATGTTTTTAATAATATAAATAAAATTAAAACACTAATTTAAATGGAATAGAATGGAATTCTAAAGTTCAAGTAAGGAAAGGCTAAATTTTTGAAATTTGTAGGAGTGATGTTTAATTAGGGTTTAATGTTGAAAATACCTTAAAATGTGATAGTGAATGATTGTATTTAATCACATTGTGTATAGGCATTAAGGAGAAGTGAATTGCTCAATCCTAGTGTTGAAGAGCAATTTGGAAGTAAAGGTTGGTGAGAGATTTTAAGCTTGCATTTAAGTGCTTAGTGAGGTAAGTACATGCTTTGATAGTTTTAAAGTACTTGCATTTAATTTTGGCTTAACGTATTTTGAATGAAAAATGTGTTAAGCTACTTGATCATTTAAAAATCCATATACATTGTGTTATGGCATGTGAGTTGATGTGTATGCATTATAAACATTGTGAAAAGCTATTGTAAATGGCTAAATTGTATAGAATGTGATTTTATTATTAAATACCCTATTATGTGATGAAATGAAATAACATTGATATGAATGAGAAAAATGGAATATGAGAAAGGAATTGAGAATGGGACATATGAAATAATTATGTGTAATATCCCGGAATAGACCCTAAGAGTTTTGGAGTTATTGTTGTTGTATTTGGATTTAATGTATATGTGTATATGTGAAATATAAGGATAATATATGTAAGACATATACATATACATCACATATACATGGGATATATATAATGGTGAAGGATAAGTGAGTTGTATATATATTTGTATAACTAAATAATAATAATAATAATAATAACAACAACAATAACAATAGCAATAGTAATAATAATAATAATACTTTAAATCCAAATATATATATATATATAATAATAATAATAACAACAACAATAACAATAGCAATAGTAATAATAATAATAATACTTTAAATCTCCACCACATATTCTTTCTTTGATTTTCTTCTTCTCTTTTCTTTTTGTCTTTATTATTATTATTATTATTATTATTTAGTTATACAAATATATATACAACTCACTTATCCTTCACCATTATATATATCCCATGTATATGTGATGTATATGTATATGTCTTACATATATTATCCTTATATTTCACATATACACATATACATTAAATCCAAATACAACAACAATAACTCCAAAACTCTTAGGGTCTATTCCGGGATATTACATATGTGTCTAGTATGTTATTCAATTTTCAAAGTTCAGTGTTTGGTGGCATACCTAGGATGTAACAGTCCCTTGAAGCTGGGTTGGGCGTAGCCCTTGAAAACTAGTTGGGATGTTACATATGAGGTTATTGTAGACCCTTAATTTTTGACCCAATCCAATCCAACATGCTTTATTTAGTCCAAAATGATTTTTGTTGTTTAATTAGTCCAAAATAATTTTAATTAAATAATTTTTACCTTAGTATCTAATTTTTAGTAGTAAAAAATGAAAATAAACAAATAAAAATAAAAATCAGAGTCGGAAAAAAATCGGCAGCGAAAAGTGGTCGCGCGGGCCCATCGGGCCAACAGTGGCTCGCCCCAGGCCAGCTGCAATTTTTAGAATTCTAATCCAATTAGGTTTTAATTTCTTTTTTTATTATTATTATTACTTACCTTAATTAATTAGGAATAAACAACCTAAAAACCACTATAAATAAGGACCAATTAAACCAAATCAAGGGAGGAAAAACTTTTCATGATAGCTTTAGGTTTTGAAACCAAATCAAGGAAGGAAAGGGAAAACTCAATTCAATTGATATTTATAGCAGCAGTAGCACGAAAAGAGGAAGAAGAAAAGAGGCAATCAAAGCTTGTGTTTGGAGCTAGTTTATCCAAGAAGAGTTATTTTTTGGAGAATCAACAAAAGAAGGTATGTTTTAATTCTTTTGATTTATGTTTTACAATAGCCAAATCTATAAAATTTAAGTTTTTTAAATCAAAAATCTTGGAGTTTTAATTTAATTTTTCCAAGTTTAGAACATTAAAAAAGTGACTTTCTTTTCTAAAAGGACTCAAAATTGTTATTTTTTCTTCTTAAAAACCTTAAAACACTCATTTAACATATTTTTCTACAAAACCAAAATAAAATTATGTTTCATTTAAGATTTTAAAGTAGGCTCTTTTTCACTCAAAAAACCTTAAAAAAATATCTTTTCTACTTATAAAAACTTCAATTCATGTGTTTAAATTCATAAAACTTCATAAAATATCAAATTGTTTTTTTTTAAACCCTAAAATTAATTCCTTAGCCGAGAACCCAATTTTAAAGCCTAAAATCCAAAAATCATCTTTTAAACCTAAAATAATGAACCCTAACCCTTTAAAACCTTAAACCCTAACTTTTTCTAAACTTTAAACCCTTTAAAACATAAAAAACATAAAACCTAATCTATTTTAATTACCTAAAAAGTCATAGTAGCTTAAACTTTAGAATTTCCAAAGCCTTAACACATGAGATAAATAACCCTAAATAGAAATAGTAGCTATACTTGAACTTTATTTGTTTTATTCAATTCCATATTTATTTATGCTTTGATTTATTTCTTATACTTTAATTTATTTAATTTCAATACTTGATTTATTTAATTTATCATGGATGGATGTTTGTTTTATATTTTGGTTAATACTCTTAATGAATGATTTATTTATTATGGATGATTATTTACTTTTATCAATCAATTTAGACTTCCAAAAGTTGTAAGAGGTATGTTTCCACTTGGTGGGTACCTCATTAGTTAAACATCATGTAATTTAATTTGCTTTTATTTAGACCTATGTAAAGGGCATGTTTCTACCTTTTGATGGGTGTCCTATCTAGGCATGTGATGTAAGGACATGTTTCCATCCTTGGATGGGTGTCCATTTGTTTTGTTTTGTTTGGACATTGCTTTGATTTTAATATATTGATGCTTTCTTTTAATTGTGTGTAGTATGGATAATGTTATTATACTTAAGAATTTTATAATATTAAGACCTGTAAAGGAGACCGGTTCCAATGAACCGGGCGTTGTGGGGGTGCTGGGCCATTTCTCACCTTCCCCACATGTACCCAACTTTCCGAACCCATTAGGGGGTTGGGGATTCCTTAGGAATCGAGTCATCCACCCCTTTCTTTTTCCCGGCCAGTCCGGGTGGCGACTCCATTTTCTCCAGACTTAGGTCCGTGTTCTCTAAGGCCCCGAGCCTAAACAGTGCCGAAGTCGCAAGAACCTTTCCACCTGGAGTGGGGGCGAAAATCCCCGCTCACAGTGGCGACTCCACTGGGGATAAGAGAAGTTGATTCCGTTGGTCTTTATATTATTCTATTCTTTCTTATAATGATATTATCCATTGCATCATCTTAGATTGCATTGTGTGCGTGAGTTAGGACGCCCTTGTTATGTTATGTAAGGGATACCATACTTTCACTCAAGGTATGGAGATCGAGCATGGAATAACCACTCATAGACTCGTACCTTTTGGTATATACTTGCTATGGGAACCTAAGCCTTTTTAACCCAAAGACTAAAGCTCATGTAATTGGCCTAGTTACTTTCCTTAGGTTTTACCCCAAATGCATGTTGTTTGACTATGGTTAGTTTATCTTAGTATAAATCATGGCTTATTTGGTTTGTTCTTTTTCTAATATGACCCAAGTACACTTGCAAGCTCAAAATAAATTTTTCTTTAAAATTCAAAAGACCAAAGATATTTTTCAAAACTTTTCAAAATGGTCTTTGGACATAAGACTTTTCTAAAAATAAATCAAAAATTCTTTGGCCCATGGCCCAAATACTAAGCCCAAAATCCATTTTTCTAAAATTTTTTATAATGGGCTTAGAAACAAAACTATTTTCACCCAACCATTTTTTACAAAGAGCTTGCAAAAATATTTAGGTCAATTATGAAATACCAAAAATCAATTGTGGGCCTAGTTTACACTAAGAACAAATTAACCATGGGCTTGTTTTTGGCATGAATCATTAGTTACTTTTTCAAGTGAGAAATCTATTTATAATAAACCTTTTAATTTCGTTTTAATCCAATATAGCATAAAAGCTACTTTAGTTGGTTGAATGGATTGATTTCCATTTTCGAAAATATAACTATTGGTTGAAATGTCTGAGGGAATTATTCGAAAGCAAGATACCCCATGTTGGTATTTTGTTAACCATATACCTAGGAAAAGAGACTCGCTATTCGTGTGTGGATGTTATAAGGTTGGAAGGAACATCCTAATTTGTTCTTATTTGTTAATTGTTTGTGCATACATGCATACATTTGCATCTCATATCATTGGTCCTCTCTGGCTCACAGCCCTGGATTACGAAAGTTCAAAAGCTTACAACAATCTGACTTACGCCGGAGATGAAGTATCTAGCAACGACTCAATCACTTGCTCACCAAAAACAATGGAGCCCGAACAAATTCAAAGAATGGTGGATGAAGCCCTCAATGCCAAGATGGAAGAAATCAAAGAGGCCCTAGCTGAGACCATGAAGAACCAATTGACTGCAATCTTAGAGAATCATGCCGAGGCATCTGCTAGCACTAAGAAACCAAAGGACAAAGGGAAGACTAAAATTAATGAAGTGGCTTGTGATGATGAGAAGGTGATCATTGATGATGATGATTGGGCTCAATACTACCAAGATCTTAAAGATAAAAAGGAGCCAAAGGTTGTTGAGAAGGCAACTATTGAAAAGACCGAAACATCTGATGTTGAAAAGATGATTGCTGATTTAGAAAAGAAATTTGAGAAGAAGCTGAAAACCGAAGAGATGTCTGAAGTTGACAAGTTATTTGAACAAGATGATGAGGTCCCTTATAAGTTCAAGATGCCTTCCTTTACTAAGTACAATGGCACCAGGAATCCTCATCTCCACGTGAAGCAATATATCACTGCCATGCAATCTGCTCGAGCTACTAAGGCTCAAACCCTAAGGTACTTTATGCTCTCATTGGACCCTGTTGTCCAAAATTGGTTCAATACCTTAGATGATGAAACACAAAAGAGCTGGGATCTACTTTACAAAGCCTTCATCCAACAATATGGATATAATGTTGAGTTGGAAGTTACCTTGATGGAAGTGGAATCCATTAGGCAAAGGCCGAATGAGAATTTTGTAGACTATGTCAAGAGATGGAGAAACAAAGCTGCTTTACTCAAGAAGAGGCCCGATGAATCCGATCAAATAAGGATGATTGTGAGAGGGGTGTTACCTAATCTTCGTGAGAGGATGTCTCATACACTCATACGTTATTTCAAAGATATTCTCCAAGCTGGTCTACAAATTGAAGAATGGGAAAGGGAGAAGAATCACTTTTCAATAAGAAGGAATGAGAAAGGGAACAACCAGCCTAACAATTAAAGCACACAAAAAGAAGTTGATGTTAATGTAACCGGTCAAGGGAATAAAAGACAATTCTCAGAATTGGGGAAACCTTTATCTTGGGTTTTTAGCAAACTGCAAAAGAAAGGGTTGTTACAACCATTAGCTCCTCGACCTCTACATAGTCCACTGCCACCAAACTTCAATGCCGAGGCCTTCTGTCAATTTCATCAAATGCGAGGGCATGAAACAGATAAATGTGCTCGTCTAAGGCATGAGATTCAAGACCTGATTGATAGTGGCAAGCTACCCGAGCCGGATAAGCCCAATACCAAAGATAACCCTTTGCCTAAATTTGGAAGAGTGCCACCACCAATAACCTTTATGGTGGGAAAAGGATTGGAAGAAGAATTTGTTTTATCATCCTTTCAAGATGGGAATATTGAAGATGTGAAAGGAAAAGAAGCCTAACTCAATGAACTTTCCTTAGCTTGAATGTTGCATTTCAATCTTACTTTCTTTAATATTTTGGGACTATTGTGTTTTTCAAATTTAAATTTGTTTGAATAAATTGCTTTTATCATAAATTTTTATTGGTCTTTGTTCATTTTGATGCTCAACCAATGAGGAATTTAGCTTGATGTTTATAAATTAATGTGTCTAGGCATCATGACTCTAATGACTTTACTAGATGAGGGAATTGCTCTATAGCATTGAGTTGTGTATGCTTACTTAGAGAGGGCTCCTGCATAATTACCTTTGTCTAGGTCTTAGTCAGTCTTAGAACATGCTTTGACAAACTTTTGAGGTGAAATTGAACTCTGCTTATTTAAGGGAGAGATGATCTAGGCATTGTTTGATTAGCCAACAACTAGTATCTACCCTATTAAATATCAATCCCTAGTTGTCCCTTTGAGCCTTCATAAAATTTTAGCTTTCTTTTCATTGGCATATAACCTCAATAACCTACCTTGAGCTGTTATGATACTTTTGGCAAGTCTTATGATCACTAAGATAAAGAGGCAATAAGATCAAAAAAGGCAATGATTAGTCAAGATCATGAAGATAATTGAAGTTCTTAAGACTATGAAGATAGTTGAAGTTCTCAAGACTATGAAGATAGTTGAAGTTCTCAAGACCATAAAGATAGATGAAGTTCTCAAGACCATAAAGATAGTGGACGTTTTCAAGACCCTAAGGGTAGTTGAAGTTCCCTTAATATCTCTAAGACAACACCAACATTGGAGTAATAAATGATTTATCCCTATTAAAGAAGATTTATGTTACTCCACTCATCCATTATTGGAAGCCCAAGTTGGTACAAACAAGACAACTATATTTGAGCTAGAACCAAAAAAAAAAGGAAAAAAAAGAAAAAAAAAAGAGAGAATAGGAAAAGAAAAGAAGAAAAAAAGAATAGAAAAAAAAAAGAAGAAGAAGAAGAAAAAAAAACCCAAAATGGTTCAAAAAGCCAATTGAGTTCTCTTTTACCTAAAGCAGCAAAAGGCTTCTATTTGGTTCATAAAGACTTTTTTTGAGTTGGTCCAACCCAACCAAAGATTCAATTAAAATTGGAGAAAAGGAGGAAGACCACCCAGTTCTTGAAAGTTTTGTAGTCCAATAAGAAAGAAGGACAAAAAGAGAAAGAAAAGGGAAGAGTAAGAGAAATAAAGAAAAGAGAGAAGAAGAAAAGAAACAAATTTGGGTCTTAAACTTTATGCAAGGGCAAAAAAAAAAAAAACTATCCTAGTTAAGATCCAAATTAATGCTAAGAAGATAGAAGAAATTTGGAGTCTAGCAAGGTTGCCTCTAAGCTGCCTAAAATTCCAACAAGAAATTTGTAGTGTGAAGGTTTGTCCATTGTGTCACACCAACTCCAATCTCAAAATGGCCTTCACTTAAGCCTGTTTCCCTTGTAGACCCCATTTCAAGCCTATCATAGACCTGTTGATCTCTCTTGGTAGGTAGAGTCTATTAGTGGAGATAGTTTGGATAAGCATGCATATGAGATAGACAACATTTAAACTCAAATGAGACCTTTGGCCAAGTAAAGTGTATGTGCCTATCTGAAGTGCAACAGTTCTTGCTTAAATAGAAATGATTCCCGAGTTTAGTATGGTAACTAGGGTTGTCATGTTATAGATATATTAATTTGGAAAAATCAAGTCCTGAGGTATATTGACATCGATTTGGCAAAGCCAACATTTGATTTCAAAATCAAATTTCAAAAAAAAAAAAGTGTTTTGTCATACAAAGCCTTCAAGTTAAGGGAAGTATGTTGAAACTCCAAAGGACACATTGGGCAAAGGAAATGATTATTGGCAAAGTTATGAAGAAACTACCAACTGACATGCTGAAATATAGTTTGATATGGATGTATCCCTAACCCTGTTGCTTGGGGTCTCCACCACTCATGTTTTCATCATCTTGAAGATAAAAGCCACAAATGCAAAGCTTTCGATCATTCCAATGCAAGACTTGAACAAGAATCAAAACGGAACCAATGAGAACACTTCTGTTGATCACCTCGGTCTGTGAGTCGATGGAACGACTGTAAGTATTATTCATGCATATCATGCATACATGTGCATGTCACATCACATTTTCTTGTCTTGTGTTGTCTATTCTTTGGCAAAATTAACAACAAACACCTCGCGAAGTAAAGAATCAAAAGAAGATGTCAAATCAGGGGGGCATGGAAAGCCCATTGCTTGAGAAAGCTCCAGTCATTTTACGAAGAGAAGAAATAAGTGCTTGTGCGAAGAACTAGACAACAACAACATCAATCAAAGATCGCATGGAAAAAGTCTTTGGTTTGAGCCTACACAGGGGGCAAAGTTTCTCCTTTTCAATTTTTTGGGTTTATATACCAAATATTTTTAAACTCACTTACAAATATTTTCCACGTAGGGGGGCAAGGAGAGGATATAAGGTCCAATTAAAATAACTAAATATTTGCAAAAAGAAAGAACAAAAGAATGGAACAATAGAACTCTCAAAAGAATGAAGGTGCAAAAGACAAAAGACCAATCCAGCTAAAAGAGCTGAAGCCAGGGTGAAAACCCAATCTCAAAGGATGAAGATCCATTTTCAAGGGTGAAGACCCGATCTCAAAGGATGAAGATCCATTTTCAAGGGTGAAGGCCCGATCTCAAAGGATGAAGATCCATTTTCAAGGGTGAAGACCCGATCTCAAAGGATGAAGATCCATTTTTAAGGGTAAAGACCCGATCTCAAGGATGAAGATCCATTTTCAAGGGTGAAGACCCGATCTCAAAGATGAAGATCCACTTTCAAGGGTAAAGACCCGATCTCAAAGGATGAAGATCCATTTTCAAGGGTGAAGACTCGATCTCAAAGGATGAAGATCCATTTTTAAGGGTAAAGACTCGATCTCAAAGGATGAAGATCCATTTTTAAGGGTAAAGACCCGATCTCAAGGAAGAAGATCCACTTTCAAGGGTAAAGACCCAATCTCAAAGGATGAAGATCCATTTTTAAAGGTAAAGACCCGATCTCAAAGGATGAAGATCCATTTTCAAGGGTAAAGACCCGATCTCAATGGATAAAGATCCATGTTGTAATATCCTCATGTTTGCCCTAGAAGTATTGATTATGTTGTTGTTGTAAATTGGATTGAATGTATGTGTTGTGTGATAATAAAAAAAAAAAGAGAGAATGTTCATGTGTTATTTGAAAGAAAAGTGATGTGTAGAGAAGATGTATATGTAGTGTATATGGCAATATATATGGCATATATGTTGGTCAAAGGGAGAGTCAAGGTGTTGGATATAGTGGAAGAAGATATTTTTGGTTGTTATTGAAATTACTATAAAGGGCATGCTAAATAAAAGGAAGTGTAATTATGTTTAAGAGGGCATTTTGGTAATTCTTCTTTTGGAAATTGTGTGGTGGAGATTAATAGAGAGTTTGACTTTTATTTTGATCAAATTCCTTTCTTCTTTTCACGTGTGGCCGGCCAACCTAAAGAACAAGAGAGAAAGCAAAGGTTTGATGATATTTGAAGCTCAAATTGAAGAAGTTCTAAGTGGTTAAGTGGAAATCCAAGAAGATTCACTATATTTGGTAAGTTTCTCTTGATTCTTTTAGTTTATTTAAGTTGTTTGTGAGTTGATTGTGGATTTTAAAGTGGGGTTGTGTTGATTATTATATGTTGGATTTAATTGGTTGTGGTGTTGGTTTTGGATTTGAAGATGATAAGTTAAGAGTGATGTTGGTTTTAGGGTTTTGGAAATGGTAAGTGATAAATTATATTGTGTTATTTTGGATTAGGTTTTGGAAGAAGGTGATTTGCTCTAATTTGAGAAGTGAAGAATTCTTGGAGAAAAGAAAGTGTTTAGAGTTGTATAATTGGTGCTAAAGGTAAGTACAAACTATATGGTTACAAACATGCATATGTTGTTTAATCTTAAAACACTTTTGTTTGTAAATGTGATAAGGTATCAAATGTATTGTTAATGAATGTTGGTGATGAAAATATTGTGATGAGCATGTAAAATAATTGCTAATGATGTTGATTATGTCCATTTGAATGAGGTTATGTTGTGTACAATGTGTTTTAAGTTAACCAAAAGAAATTTGGCTACATTTAGGGTTATGCATGAGAGACACGTAATTTGGGACGGTCGCTATTATTCATGTGCGGTCGCGACTTAGGTCGGGCTTCTGACCGTGAAACCTACTGTAATAAGGTTTCATCTTTTGATTGTGAAGTGCGGTAGCGACTTAGGTCGGGCTTCTGGCCGTGAAACCTACTGTAATAAGGTTTCATCTTTTGATTGTGAAGTGCGGTCGCGACTTAGGTCGGGCTTCTGGCCGCGAAACCTACTATATTAAGGTTTCATCTTGTAATTGTATGGAACGGTCGTATTTAGGTGAGGCGCGACCGCTAGAAAGGTTCTGTTCACCTTATTGGAAGCAATCTAATCCTGCAACAAGATTTTCAAATACATGTTAAATAGATCATCCATTTGAGTTGTCAAGGATCAAAATAGAGATCATTTGTCTAACATCATTGTTGAATCATGAAATGTGAGATGATATGGTATGATGATTTAATTGAATGAAACAAGGCATGGTTGCCAATATGATAATGAGAAGTGATAATGGAATTGATAATGCATATGATATTACATGAACAAGGTTATGTATTGTGTATTGTGAGGCTTGTGAATGGTGATGTGTATTATGAATAATGTACTTTGAAATGTGATACTAATAATGCTATATGCACAATATGAATTGAGATATGAAATGCTATAAAGCCATTGTGATTGGCTATGATGGTTCAATTGAAAGATATATGGCATGTTGGCCTAATTGATGAGAATTGTGAATGAAATGCAAATGAATTGTGTGGCTAATGTGTTATTCCATTTTCAGAGTTTGTTATTGGTGGCATGCCTAATGATGTAACAATCTCTTGAAGTTAGGTTGGATTGAATCCTTGAAGCCTAATTGAGATGTTACAACCCTTGAAGCTAGGTTGGGTTGGTTCTTGAAGCCAAGTTGGGTTGAAGCTTAGCATGCTTTGCTCCCCTTGAAGCTTGGTTGAACCTAATCCTTGAAGCCTAGTTGGGTATATGATATTGATAAATGTGATAACAAAACCAAAACATTAACTCTGAAAATTGAATGGCATATTAGTGTGTCTTGGGCCCAATGCTTGTCTTTGTTTAGTGTTGTTCATGAATAGTTGAATGAGTAACTAATGAGGTATATGAAAAGATGTTGAAATGTGATATGTCTACTTATATTGGATTATAAAATGTAATGGTATGTTGTTTGCTTTACATATATGATGTTACATGTATAATATGGATTGATAATTAACATTGCATTGCACTAAAGTATAACATAAGCATGATTTGTCTTACTAAGCCGTTGGCTTAGCGCGATAGTGTTTAATCGCGCAGGTAACAGAGTTGAACCCGAGAGTTCTTCGAGACCTAGTGAGAGTAGACATTGAAGGGTTTATTCTTGGATTTAAAGATCAGAGAAGAGCTGCCAATCATGTATAAATTCTTTATGTTTTGTAAAGTATTGTTTATAATGTGAATATATGTATATTTGTAAATATGGATTTAAATGTTTTTATATATGTAACTATTTTATAAATTCCGCTGCGTACTAAATAAACATATCTATATCTACTTTGTTTTATCTTACAAGTTAATTACTTATTATTTATATTGTATACTGAAACAGATTATGATATCATTTAAAAGGTGTTTCTTGAATGTTAATAAAAAATCCGTAGCATCCTTATATTCGATACATGTATACTACATTGTGGTGTATGTAGTGTGTATGTATTGGGTGTGGGGGTGTTACAGTTGTTTTGGTATCAGAGCCTAGGTTTGAGATTCTCAACCTAGGTAAAATGTAAGAAAAAGAATATTTTTATTTAAAAAAGTGAATTTTTGAATAACATATATGTTTGGGATTGGCAGTCTCTGATCTTTAATAGGATGTATTCTGTTGTGTTTGCAGAAATAGGTTATGATGGATCCTCATTTGCGTCAGTCTGTTGAGGATAGTGAGGAGAGTGTAGCTCCGGAGGATAGAGCTAGAGTTTATAGTGTTGAGGAGGCACCTGCTTCGGTGTCGGGGAGACCAGCTGGTGAGGAGGTTCCACCAGCTTGGCTTAGGCATGTGGTAGAGGCTTTGAGGCAAGCACCAGTGCAACCACCACCACCCCCTCAGCCTGTGGTATCAGTGAGGCACTATGATAAACTAAGGAAGTATGGAGCAGAGGATTTCCTTGGTACAGTTGATCCAGCTGTAGCGGAGCAATGGCTTGATAAAGTACAAAGGATCTTTATTCAGTTGCAAGCCACATCGGAGGAAAAGTTTGACTATGCAAGATCTTTGTTACAGAAGGACGCCTATGACTGGTGGAGGACAGTGCCCCATTCTATGGATGATCCACCAACCTTGTCCTATGCTGACTTTCTGAGAGAGTTTGAATTGAAGTATACTCCTGGGGAGTATAAAGACATGAAGAAGATGGAGTTTTTGAGCTTGAAGCAAGACAGCAGGACTGTAACTGAATATGAGGTTGAGTTTATTAGATTGAGCCATTATGCTGGGGGCATTATTGCTGATGAGATAGATAGATGTAGGAGATTTGAGGAGGGATTGAGGCCCTCTATCATGTGTCTAGTGGCTGGATCTCGATATCATGATTTTTCCCAGCTTGTGGCAGCAGCTCAAAGTGTAGAGCGAGCTCAAGTTATTGCAGCTGCTTCAGAGGAAGAGGTTAGGGTTAGGAGGCCCCAGTTTGAGGCAGGGTCTTCTTCTGCTAAGAGAGGTAAAGGAAGCTTTGTTCCTAGAGTTAGTAGGAGTCAGAGGTCAGCTGGTAGGTCAGTGCAGTTTCAGAGGCAGAGATTTAGACCTACAGCTTCAGTGGCGAGTGCTCCGACCACAATGATTCAGAGATCCACTCCACCCATCTGCATTCATTGTGGTAGGCCACATGGTGGTCCTTGCTGGAAGACTGGTGTAGCAGGGGTATGCTTCAGATGTGGATCACCTAATCACTTTGTGAGAGATTGTCCTGAGAGGCAGGAGCAGATGTCAGTTGATACTGCAGCTTCTCGACCTAGTGTGAGGGGAGGTCGAGCAGGCAGAGGTAGCAGCCGGGGAGGCAGATCTGGGTTCAGTGCTAGAGGAGGTTCTATATCCAGAGAGAGTAGACCAGAGGAGGTTGGGTCTTCCCAGAGGATGTATGTTATGCAGAGGCAGCCAGATGCTTCGGCAGTCATAGCTGGTACTTTTTCTTTATTTGATACTTCAGTACTTGCTTTGATTGATCCCGGATCCACCCATTCATATATTAGTGCATCTGTTTTACCTGTGTCTGATATGCATGCTGAGTCCCTAGGATTTGATGTGTTGGTGACAAATCCTTTAGGGCATAGTGTGATTGTGAGCAGGGTGCACCGAGATAGTGCAGTGAGGGTGCAAGGTGAGGAGTTCCTTGGAGATTTGATTGAGATGCCATTTAAGGAATATGATGTGATTCTAGGCATGGATTGGCTATCTAGACATGGAGTTGTGGTAGACTGTAAAAGGAAAATTGTTTCTTTGAGAACTGTTGATGGTAGAGAAGTGATAGTATCTATTGAGCAGGAACAGCTAGCCTCCTTATTTGTTTCAGCTGTTGCAGCTAGGAGATTGGTTAGAAAGGGGTGTGAAGCTTATCTTGCTCATGTGGTAGATACTAGAGTGAAGGGTTCCCCTATTGATAGTATTGCCACAGTTGTAGAGTTCCCAGATGTGTTTCCAGAGGAGTTGCCAGGGTTACCTCCTGAGAGAGAGGTGGAGTTCGGTATTGAATTGTTGCCTGGTACCACTCCTATCTCTAGTACTCCTTATAGAATGGCACCAGCAGAATTGAGGGAGTTGAAAGTGCAATTGCAGGAGTTGTTGGACAAAGGATTTATTCGCCCCAGTGTTTCTCCTTGGGGAGCTCCTGTGTTATATGTGAAGAAGAAAGATGGTACTATGAGGTTGTGTATCGATTATAGGCAATTGAACAAGGTGACTATTAAAAATAAATATCCTTTGCCTAGAATTGATGATCTCTTTGATCAATTGAAGGGTGCAGCTGTGTTTTCTAAGATTGATCTGAGATCAGGGTACCATCAGTTGAGAGTCAGAGCTGAAGATGTTCCTAAGACCGCCTTTCGGACCAGGTATGGGCATTATGAGTTTCTAGTTATGCCTTTTGGTCTGACGAATGCACCTGCAGCTTTTATGGACTTGATGAATAGGGTGTTTAGGCCCTATTTGGATCAGTTTGTGGTAGTGTTTATTGATGATATTCTGGTGTATTCGCGGAATAAAGAGGAACATGACAAGCATCTGCGGATTGTGTTGCAGATTTTGAGAGAGAAGCAGTTGTTTGCTAAACTGTCAAAGTGTGAGTTTTGGTTAGATCAAGTAGCTTTTCTCGGTCATATAGTTTCAGTAGAAGGTATTAGAGTTGATCCAAGTAAGGTTGAAGCTATTCTAAATTGGAGTCCACCCAAGTTTGTGACTGAAGTTAGAAGTTTTCTGGGTTTGGCAGGCTATTATCGACGGTTTGTGAAAGATTTTTCTTTGATAGCTACTCCACTCACCAGATTGCTTCGGAAGGGAGTTAGATTTGTGTGGACAGATCAGTGTCAGACTAGCTTTAATCAGTTGAGAGAAATGTTGACTCAAGCGCCTGTTCTTACTTTACCTGTGGAAGGCAAACCATATGTAATCTACAGTGATGCTTCACATAATGGTTTGGGTTGTGTACTGATGCAAGAAGGTAGAGTGATAGCTTATGCTTCTCGACAGTTGAAGCCGCATGAGCTTAATTATCCGACCCATGATTTGGAGCTAGCAGCAATTGTGTTTGCATTGAAGATTTGGCGACACTATTTGTTTGGGGAGAAATGTTTCATCTACACTGATCACAAAAGTTTGAAATATTTGGGGGTTCAGAAAGAGCTTAATCTGCGACAGAGGAGATGGTTGGAATTGATTAAAGACTACGACTGTTTGATTGATTATCATCCAGGTAAAGCAAATGTCGTTGCTGATGCCTTGAGTCGGAAGTCTTTAGCTGGTTTAACTGTTTATTCGCTCTCGTTGCTTGTTGAATTGAGAGCATTGCATGCCAGTTTTGTATCTTGTGATGATGGTGCATTGTTGGCACAGTTGCAATTGAAACCAGTTCTGTTGAATCAGATTAAAGAGGCTCAGTTGGCTGATGAGAAGATTCAAAAGATTGTTTCAGGTTGCCAGAGTGGAAGGAGTCAAGATTTTGTTGTGAGAGATGATGGGAGTCTCTGGTTTAAGAACAGATTATATTTACCCGATGATGCAAATTTGAAAAGAATTATTTTGGAAGAAGCACATCAGTCAGTGTTTGCTATGCATCCGGGCAATACCAAGATGTATCATGATTTGAGGCAATTTTACTGGTGGTCTGGTATGAAGAGAGACATTGCGGAGTTTGTATCCAGATGTCTCACATGTTAGAAGGTAAAAGCAGAGCATCAAGTTCTAACCGGGTTACTTCAGCCGTTGTCAGTGCCTGAATGGAAGTGGGAAAGAGTGACAATGGATTTTGTGTCTGGTTTGCCATTGACACAAAGGAAGCATGATGCTATTTGGGTGATTGTTGACAGGTTGACTAAAACAGCTCATTTTCTTCCGGTTCGGATGGATTACTCTTTGGAGAGGTTAGCTGAGCTGTATATCCATGAGATTGTGAAGTTGCATGGTGTTCCAACTTCTTTAGTGTCTGATCGAGATCCCCGGTTTACTTCCAGGTTTTGGAAGAGTTTGCAAGGTGCTTTGGGTTCTCGACTGCACTTCAGCACTGCTTTTCATCCACAGACAGATGGGCAGTCAGAAAGGGTGATACAGATTATTGAGGATATGTTGAGAAGTTGTGTTATTGATTTCTCTGGAAGTTGGGATAGATTTTTACCTCTTGTGGAGTTTGCTTACAACAACAGTTACCAATCTAGCATTGGTATGGCACCATTCGAAGCACTGTATGGTAGACGGTGTCGGACACCTTTGTGTTGGAATGAGATTGGTGAAGGTAAGTTAATTGGGCCTGATTTGATTCAAGAAACTGAAGAGAAAGTGAAGTTGATTCGAGGCAGGCTGAAAGCAGCTTCAGACCGACAGAAGTCTTATGCAGATCTGAAAAGGAGAGACATAGAGTTTGATGTTGGAGATAAGGTATTTTTGAAAGTGTCTCCTTGGAAGAAGATATTGAGGTTCGGTCGGAAAGGGAAATTGAGTCCTCGTTTCATTGGACCGTATGAAGTTTTGGAAAGAGTTGGGCCAGTTGCTTATCGACTCGCTTTGCCACCTGAGTTGGATCGTATTCATAATGTATTCCATGTTTCTATGTTGAGGAGATACAGATCGGATCCATCTCATGTGTTGCCGATTGAATCTATCGAGGTGAACCAAGATTTGACATTTGAAGAGGAACCAGTTGCTATTTTGGCACGTGAAGTGAAAGAGTTGAGGAACAAGAGTGTGCCATTGGTGAAAGTTCTATGGAAAAATCATGGAAAGGAAGAGGCAACTTGGGAAAGTGAACAAATCATGCGAGAGCAATATCCTCAATTATTTCGGACTTGATATCAGGTAATTTCGAGGACGAAATTTCTTTTTAGAGGGGGAGAATTGTAATATCCTCATGTTTGCCCTAAAAGTATTGATTATGTTGTTGTCGTAAATTGGATTGAATGTATGTGTTGTGTGATAATAAAAAAAAAAGAGAGAGAGAATGTTCATGTGTTATTTGAAAGAAAAGTGATGTGTAGAGAAGATGTATATGTAGTGTATATGGCAATATATATGGCATATATGTTGGTCAAAGGGAGAGTCAAGGTGTTGGATATAGTGGAAGAAGATATTTTTGGTTGTTATTGAAATTACTATAAAGGGCATGCTAAATAAAAGGAAGTGTAATTATGTTTAAGAGGGCATTTTGGTAATTCTTCTTTTGGAAATTGTGTGGTGGAGATTAATAGAGAGTTTGACTTTTATTTTGATCAAATTCTTTTCTTCTTTTCACGTGTGGCCGGCCAACCTAAAGAACAAGAGAGAAAGCAAAGGTTTGATGATATTTGAAGCTCAAATTGAAGAAGTTCTAAGTGGTTAAGTGGAAATCCAAGAAGATTCACTATATTTGGTAAGTTTCTCTTGATTCTTTTAGTTTATTTAAGTTGTTTGTGAGTTGATTGTGGATTTTAAAGTGGGGTTGTGTTGATTATTATATGTTGGATTTAATTGGTTGTGGTGTTGGTTTTGGATTTGAAGATGATAAGTTAAGAGTGATGTTGGTTTTAGGGTTTTGGAAATGGTAAGTGATAAATTATATTGTGTTATTTTGGATTAGGTTTTGGAAGAAGGTGATTTGCTCTAATTTGAGAAGTGAAGAATTCTTGGAGAAAAGAAAGTGTTTAGAGTTGTATAATTGGTGCTAAAGGTAAGTACAAACTATATGGTTACAAACATGCATATGTTGTTTAATCTTAAAACACTTTTGTTTGTAAATGTGATAAGGTATCAAATGTATTGTTAATGAATGTTGGTGATGAAAATATTGTGATGAGCATGTAAAATAATTGCTAATGATGTTGATTATGTCCATTTGAATGAGGTTATGTTGTGTACAATGTGTTTTAAGTTAACCAAAAGAAATTTGGCTACATTTAGGGTTATGCATGAGAGACACGTAATTTGGGACGGTCGCTATTATTCATGTGCGGTCGCGACTTAGGTCGGGCTTCTGACCGTGAAACCTACTGTAATAAGGTTTCATCTTTTGATTGTGAAGTGCGGTCGCGACTTAGGTCGGGCTTCTGGCCGTGAAACCTACTGTAATAAGGTTTCATCTTTTGATTGTGAAGTGCGGTCGCGACTTAGGTCGGGCTTCTGGCCGCGAAACCTACTGTAATAAGGTTTCATCTTGTAATTGTATGGAGCGGTCGTATTTAGGTGAGGCGCGACCGCTTAGAAAGGTTCTGTTCACCTTATTGGAAGCAATCTAATCCTGCAACAAGATTTTCAAATACATGTTAAATAGATCATCCATTTGAGTTGTCAAGGATCAAAATAGAGATCATTTGTCTAACATCATTGTTGAATCATGAAATGTGAGATGATATGGTATGATGATTTAATTGAATGAAACAAGGCATGGTTGCCAATATGATAATGAGAAGTGATAATGGAATTGATAATGCATATGATATTACATGAACAAGGTTATGTATTGTGTATTGTGAGGCTTGTGAATGGTGATGTGTATTATGAATAATGTACTTTGAAATGTGATACTAATAATGCTATATGCACAATATGAATTGAGATATGAAATGCTATAAAGCCATTGTGATTGGCTATGATGGTTCAATTGAAAGATATATGGCATGTTGGCCTAATTGATGAGAATTGTGAATGAAATGGAAATGAATTGTGTGGCTAATGTGTTATTCCATTTTCAGAGTTTGTTATTGGTGGCATGCCTAATGATGTAACAATCTCTTGAAGTTAGGTTGGATTGAATCCTTGAAGCCTAATTGAGATGTTACAACCCTTGAAGCTAGGTTGGGTTGGTTCTTGAAGCCAAGTTGGGTTGAAGCTTAGCATGCTTTGCTCCCCTTGAAGCTTGGTTGAACCTAATCCTTGAATCCTAGTTGGGTATATGATATTGATAAATGTGATAACAAAACCAAAACATTAACTCTGAAAATTGAATGGCATATTAGTGTGTCTTGGGCCCAATACTTGTCTTTGTTTAGTGTTGTTCATGAATAGTTGAATGAGTAACTAATGAGGTATATGAAAAGATGTTGAAATGTGATATGTCTACTTATATTGGATTATGAAATGTAATGGTATGTTGTTTGCTTTACATATATGATGTTACATGTATAATATGGATTGATAATTAACATTGCATTGCACTAAAGTATAACATAAGCATGATTTGTCTTACTAAGCCGTTGGCTTAGCGCGATAGTGTTTAATCGCGCAGGTAACAGAGTTGAACCCGAGAGTTCTTCGAGACCTAGTGAGAGTAGACATTGAAGGGTTTATTCTTGGATTTAAAGATCAGAGAAGAGCTGCCAATCATGTATAAATTCTTTATGTTTTGTAAAGTATTGTTTATAATGTGAATATATGTATATTTGTAAATATGGATTTAAATGTTTTTATATATGTAACTATTTTATAAATTCCGCTGCGTACTAAATAAACATATCTATATCTACTTTGTTTTATCTTACAAGTTAATTACTTATTATTTATATTGTATACTGAAACAGATTATGATATCATTTAAAAGGTGTTTCTTGAATGTTAATAAAAAATCCGTAGCATCCTTATATTCGATACATGTATACTACATTGTGGTGTATGTAGTGTGTATGTATTGGGTGTGGGGGTGTTACACATGTTCCAAGGGTAAAAACCCGATTTTCAATGGATAAAGATCCATGTTTCAAGGGTAAAGACCCGATTTTCAATGGATAAAGATCCATGTTTCAAAGGGTAAAGACCCAAAGTTCGAAGGATAAAGATCCTTGTTTCAAGGGTAAAGACCCGATTTCAAATTGATAAAGATCCATATTTCAAGGGTAAAGACCCGACCTCCAATGGATAAAGATCCATTTTTACGGGTAAAGACCCAATCTCCAATGGATAAAGATCCATGTTCCTAGGTAAAAGACATAGTTTCTAATAATAAAGATCTATTTTTGGTGGGTAAAGACCTACAATTCGTAAAAATGGAACAACTAGTTATGCCACAATTCTCAACTGATAAAAGGTCAGATGAGTTAAACCAATCTCTCGGGTCCAGAACCCAAAACCTCAAAAATTAAGTCTTATTGCTTTTCACTCTCTTTCACTAAGGTTTCAGATCATTCAAGCAAGGGGCAAACTGTAGACCCTTAATTTTTGACCCAATTCGATCCAACATGCTTTATTTAGTCAAAAATGATTTTTGTTGTTTAATTGGTCCAAAATAATTTTAATTAAATAATTTTTACCTTAGTATCTAATTTTTAGTAGTAAAAAATAAAAATAAACAATTAAAAATAAAAAATAAAAATAAAAATAAAAATCGGGCCAACAGTGGCTCGCCCGCAGGCCTGCAGGCTGGCACGCCCACGGGCCTGTCGCCAGAATTTTTGCCAGCGCAAATTTTTCAGCTGCAATTTTTAGAATTATAATCCAAATAGGTTTTAATTTCTTTTTTTATTATTATTATTACTTACCTTAATTAATTAGGAATAAACAACCTAAAAACCACTATAAATAAGGACCAATTAAACCAAATCAAGGGAGGAAAAACTTTTCATTATAGCTTTAGGTTTTGAAACCAAATCAAGGAAGGAAAGGGAAAACTCAATTCAATTGATATTTATAGCAGCAGTGGCAGCAGTAGCACAAAAAGAGGGAGAAGAAAATAGGCAATCAAAGCTTGTCTTTGGAGCTAGTTCATCCAAGAAGAGTTATTTTTTGGAGAATCAACAAAAGAAGGTATGTTTTAATTCTTTTGATTTATGTTTTACAATAGTCAAATCTATAAAATTTAAGTTTTTTAAATAAAAAATCTTAGTGTTTTAATTTAATTTTTCCAAGTTTAGAACATTAAAAACGTGACTTTCTTTTCTAAAAGGACTCAAAATTGTTATTTTTTCTTCTTAAAAACCTTAAAACACTCATTTAACATATTTTTCTACAAAACCAAAATAAAATTCTGTTTCATTTAAGATTTTAAAGTAGGCTCTTTTTCACTCAAAAAACCTTAAAAAACATCTTTTCTACTTATAAAAACTTCAATTCATGTGTTTAAATTCATAAAACTTCATAAAATATCAAATTGTTTTTTTTTTAAAACCCTAAAATTAATTCCTTAGCCGAGAACCCAATTTTAAAGCCTAAAATCCAAAAATCATCTTTTAAACCTAAAATAATGAACCCTAACCCTTTAAAACCTTAAACCCTAACTTTTTCTAAACTTTAAACCCTTTAAAACATAAAAAACATAAAACCTAATCTATTTTAATTACCTAAAAAGTCATAGTAGCTTAAACTTTAGAATTTCCAAAGCCTTAACACATGAGATAAATAACCCTAAATAGAAATAGTAGCTATACTTGAACTTTTATTTATTTTATTCAATTCCATATTTATTTATGCTTTGATTTATTTCTTATACTTTAATTTATTTAATTTCAATACTTGATTTATTTAATTTATCATGGATGGATGTTTGTTTTATATTTTGGTTAATACTCTTAATGAATGATTTATTTATTATGGATGATTATTTACTTTTATCAATCAATTTAGACTTCCAAAAGTTGTAAGAGGTATATTTCCACTTGGTGGGTACCTCATTAGTTAAACATCATGTAATTTAATTTGCTTTTATTTAGACCTATGTAAAGGGCATGTTTCTACCTTTTGGTGGGTGTCCTATCTAGGCATGTGATGTAAGGACATGTTTCCATCCTTGGATGGGTGTCCATTTGTTTTGTTTTGTTTGGACATTGCTTTGATTTTAATATATTGATGCTTTCTTTTAATTGTGTGTAGTATGGATAATGTTATTATACTTAAGAATTTTATAATATTAAGACCTGTAAAGGAGGCCAATTCCAATGAACCGGGAGTTGTGGGGGGTGTTGGGCCATTTCTCACCTTCCCCACACGTACCCAACTTTCCGAACCCATTAGGGGGTTGGGGATTCCTTAGAAATCGAGTCATCCACCCATTTCTTTTTCCCGGCCTGTCCGGGTGGCGACTTCATTTTCTCCGGACTTAGGTCCGTGTTCTCTAAGGCCCCGAGCCTAAATAGTACCGAAGTCGCAAGAACCATTTCACCGGGAGTGGGGGCGAAAATCCCCGCTCACAGTTATCCTCACTATTTGCCTTTGGGGCTAGACGCTTGGCATTACTATGATATGATTTGCCTTCGTGGCTAGACACTTGGTGTCAATTTGGACCGAAATGGTAACTCTGAAATTTGAATAATGTATTAGTTTATTGGGCCCATGCTTGTATGTGTGTTTGTGTGAATCATAAATAAATGAAAAAATATGTTATTAAATTGAATGGAATACTAAATTGTGGCATAGCATGCAAATGCATTATGCATTGGCATTGTGTTAAAGTTTTACTTTTATCAAAGTTTGTACTGCTATGCTTTTAGCTTAGCGCGATTATAATTTATCGCGCATATGACAGGAGAGATCCGGTCGAGCCAGAGAGTTCTTCTAGACTGGGCCGGGTCTAGATTTGACATTGCTCGTTGAGCAAATTTTGGACACATCAAGAACAAACCTTTTGCCATCATGTATATATTTTATATTTTTGTACATTATGAAATCATGTATATTATGTTTATGATTTTAAAGTATATGTATTGTAAGTTATAAAGACTTTTGGATAAATTGTGTAGGATGGGTTTTAATATGTGTGTTTTGGATATATATATATATATATATATATATGAATATGTATAAATGTTTTGAGAAAATGTGAAAAAATTGGGAAGTTAAGGTGAAGATGTGGTTTATTATTTATTGGAAGTGTTCTTTTTGCAGGTTGTGTAATTAATAAATTTTGGGATGTTCAAATTGCAAAAAAACTCTGGCAAATTTTTTCCAGAGATTTTCATATAAAATGTTTATTTTGAGTTCTTATAACAAGTAAAGAATATTTATATACTATTTAATTTTATATATTTAGTATTTAAAATTTTAAATGAGAAATGTAAAAATTTTTATTAAACTGGATCGTGACATTTTGTACCGTATATGCGTATTCTACATAAGTTTGTGTATTATACGTGTATAAGGTATAAGGGTGTTACACTATAATTGGCCTAATTAGTTGCAAGCCCATTTGAAGAAAAAGGTTTGAATGAAAAATGGTTTTATTTTAAAGCCCATTGTAAAAAGGTTTACTTCAGAATGAATCTTTGAGCTTTGGGCTTGGGCCATGAGGTGAAAAAATATTTTTATTTCAAAGCCTATTAAGAAAAGATTTGTTTGAGAATAGATTTTGGGCATTAAGTTTGGGCCATGAGATAGAAAGAATTTTTGACCCATCTTAGAAAAAGATTTTATGTCCAAAGACCGTTTTGAAAAATTTTTAAAATAGTTTTTGGTCTTTTGAGCTTAAAAATTATTTTGTGCTTACAATATAATTAAGTCATATTAGAAAAAAAAATAAACCAAATAGGCCATGATTCAAACTAAGATATATCAAACATAGTAAAAAAGCAAGCATTTGGGTATAAAGCTAAGAAAAGTAATTAGGCTAACTACATGGGCTTTAGTTTTTGGGTTAAAAATCTTAGGTTCTCATAGCAAGTATATACCAAATGGTATGAGGCTATGAGTGGTTATGCCATGCTCGATCTCCATACCTTGAGTGAAAGTATGGTATCCCTTACATAACACAACACGGGTAACACGAACGTCCTAACTCACGCACACAATGTAATATAAAATGATGGAATGGATAATATCATAATAAGAAAGAATAAAATAATATAAAAGACCAATGGAATTAACTTCTCGTATCCCTAGTGGACTCGCCACTATGAGCAGAAATTTTCGCCCCCACTCCCGATGGAATAGTTTTTGCGACTTTGGCACTATTAGGCTCAGAGCCTTAGAGAACACGGGCCTAAACCCGGAGAAATGGTGTCGCCACCCGGATAGGCCGGGCAAAAGAAAGGGGTGGATGACTCAATTCCTAAGAAATTCTCAACCCCCTAATGGGTTCAAAAAGTTGGGTACTCGTGGGGAAGGTGAGAATGACCCAGCACGCCCACAGTGCCCGGTTCATTGGAATCGGCCTCCATTTTAGGTCTAAATATTATAAAATTATTAAATATTATGTTATTATCCATACTATATGCGATTCAAAATAAATAAAGAATTTATTACATCGAAACAAATCAAAACAAAACAATAAATAGGCATGCATCCGAAGATAAAAACATGTTCTTACAATGTCCAAATGTCCATAAAGAAAATGAAATAGGACACTCACCAAAAGGTGGAAACATGTCCTTTACAATAGTCCCAAAATCTTTAAACAATAAACTAAATTACATAATAAAAACTGAGGTACCCACAAAGTAAAAATGTGTCTTTTACAATTTAAGAAATTAAATAAATTAATTAAATCATTTAAGCATGATAATTAAAACAAACATCTATCATAAAAATAAACTAAACCATTCATCATATAACAAATAGCAAATCAAATAAGTGATTAAAGCTAAAGTTCAAATCATTAAACAAATAAAAATAGGGTTTAAGGAATTAGGGTTTAGAAACTAGGGTTTAGGTTTTAAATTATTGGAGTTAGGGTTTGGACCTAGATTTGGGAATTGAGCCACTGGAATTAGGGTTTTAGGTTTTGGGGTCTTGGTTTTGGGAATCAAGGTTTAAGAATTTTAAGGTTCCTAGATTATAGTTTGGAAAATTTAGGTTTTGATATTTTGAGAACAGATTAGGGTTTATTGGATTAGGGTTTTAATTTATTATTATAGAAAAGTAATTTAGGATTTTAGGGAAATAAATTAAGGTTTTGGAAGAATTTAATGAAACAATTTAAGGTTTTATTTAACAAAATAGTTAGGGCTTTAACAATGGGATAAATAGATTAAGGTTTTGTCAATTATTTTAATCTTTAAGTTATTGGATGGTCTAATGGATTGGGTTTTGGTTTTATAAAATACCCAATTAAGATTTTAACAATTAAACTCCCAAATCAAAATGTTAGTTAAAACAATTAATCAAAATGTTTGAGGGAAAAGAGAAATCTAGCTATTGTATATTTAAATAACTTTATAAGTCAAAATATGAAGCTACTGTGAATATAAACAAATTATTTATTAATACCAAACCTTCGTTGTTGGTTCCACCAAAATTGATATTTGATTCTGGCTGAACAAAAGCAAAGACGGTGTGGCTGCCTTTGGTGAATTGATGGTTGATGAAATTTGTTGGTTGCTTACATGAATCCTTGATTGTTGATTGTTGTACTACCTGCTTATTAACCTTGTTGCTCTTTTCTTCTTGTTGTCCTCCTTGCTAAAAATTGTTGTTCCCTATTAAAGTACTAAACATCATTATTTATAGGCCAACCTTCCCAGCCAACCCTAATTGCTTTCTTAATCCGTCTTTAAAATGAATTCTAGCCTAATTCGGAAACCCAATAGCCGGCCAAAACTCAAAATAAATTAGTTGTAACCTATTTTAACCAGTTGAATTTATGCCTTTGGAAACCGGACCGACTTATTTAAAAGTTATAAACTAGGTTTAAATCTTTTAAAGTAGGATCGAATTTATCTTGGCATTCTTTAATTAGGACCGTACTAACTTAGAGCCAAAATTAAGGGTCTACACATACATTATTGTATGGTAACTAATTTACACAAAAAGAAATAAAACATTTAAGGCATATGTGAAATATCTCATATTTAATATTACATTAATTTTGATTAAAGTAAATAAAACATTAATATTGTCAAATATAAAATTTTAAAATTAAATTGTTTCAGCCTTAACGAATCTCCCTTAGGTAACATGGCAAATCTTTTAATGAAATTTTGATTTAAAGATGAGTAATAATAATAATAAAATATTGAAATTGAGATGTAATCGCACTTAAATATAGATATTTAGAAGTACATAAAAGTAAGGTAACTCTATATACTAAATTATTTATTGGAGTAAAGTTGGTGTCAATCCCACATTAGAAATGATAAGAAAAAGAAAAGGCAAATATAAAGTGGTGCTCACCTAAAGCTAATATGGCTTATGCCATTTTAGTGGAATGGTGCCATTTCAATTGAAGCCCAAATGAGAAGAGTCTATTTCTACAACAAAGTGATCAAAATTATCAACCCTAATTTAATTAAAAAAAAAACAACACTTTCATATATGATTCAAGGCTTGGATCGGACCCATCGAAATTTCCAACATGATATCAGAGCCCAAATGATCTTTGTTAGCCTGTGAATTTTTTTATTTTTTGAAGAAAAAGTGTATTGATGAAAAGCTTGATGTTTTGAGCTGGAAATTTGAATTCCAACCACCCATGTTTTTTAAGAGGAATTTTCTTTGAAAAATCAAGTTTATATTTGAATTTATTTTTCATTTGAAGGCTGTAAGTTTATTTTAAAGACATCTCTTGATCTTCTTTTTCATTTGTTTACTCCTTTGGACCAGCATGTCCTTAAACGGATGACTGGCAAGTCATTAAACTGTAAAAATATTAGACCTAGGCAAGTCACAAAACTGCTCAAACAATGAAGAAATGAAGGACCTACAAGTCTTTAAACTGCCATGTCAAAGAGATGTTGAAGATCGAGAGGTGTGAAGACTAAAAAAAATAATGTTAGCTTGAAGAATCTTACTGCAAAATTGAAGTTTTTAGTGCAACATTCTAAGTCTTCATTTACACAATCTTTTGCCAGCCTTTTGATGTATTTGAATGAAAGAAATTTGTTTGTGTGAAGCTGCTTGAAGATGAAAAGATAAAGAAGCTTCAAGTTCAGCAAAAAATTTCATCAAGGAGGAGTGTTGGAGTATGAAGATATTTTTGGAAAAAGAATGGTTGTCCTTATTTTGAGGAAAAGAAGTATAGCTTTAGATAGGTTAGTTGTTGACTAAAAAAAGCCATGCTTTTGTTATAAAAAAAAGGAAGAGAATGAGCAGAAAAATGTAATCAAAAAAAGAGAGAAAAATCATTGTAAAGATGAAAAAGAAAAAGAAGAAAAAGTTGTGCTCTGAATGTCTATTTTTTAGCTTCAAATATGTTGTTTTGTTGTTTCATATTTATGTTAATATTAGCTTATATTTATGTCTTCATGAGTGTTCTTTTTATCAACTTAAATTCATATTTCCACAGCTACAATTCTCCATTTTCTCTCTTTAAATCCATTTTCCGACATGGTATATTCAAGGTCCAAATTGATGAAACACACCTGACATATTCGGGTCAGCAACAACAAGCCAAGGCCCATGAAAAACTCAATACCTGAAGCCCAAAAGCAAAAAAGACTCAATGAGGAAGATCCATACAATAATATGTGACTTCTGAGATTCCAAATGAAAGAGTACAAGCTCAGGCAAAAAAATGGAGATAGCCCTGAAGACTATGAGACTCAAAGGAACACAAGCCTATAATGAATGAATGCAATTCAAGTTACAACTGGCCCAGACCAGTTGGACTTGAGGGGGAGTATTGGAGTAAAGTGGGTGTCAATTCCACATCAAAAATGATAAGAAAAGATAAAGGTAAATATAAAGCGGTGCTCACCTAAAGCTAATATGGCTTAGGCCATTTTAGTAGAAGGTGAGCCCAAATCAATTGAAGCACAAATGAGCACAAATGAGAGGAGTCCATCTCTACAACAAATTGATCAAAATTATAAGCCCAATTTAATTCAAAAAACCAACACCTCCATATATGATTCAAGACTTGGACCGGGCCATCCAAATTTCCAACATTATCAATTCAGCAATAGCATTCCCGCCATTCACGGCAATGTTTGAATCATTCTGCCATAAAATTCCGTGATAGCCAAATCTTGAATGAGTGAAAAATAGTATGAATATTAACATCAGATCAGAGTAGTAACTGAAGTATTGAGAAGAAGAAGAAGAAGAAGAAGAAGAAGGAGGAGGGTTTGAGAATCTCAAATATGGAGAAGTACTTAAGAGAGAACTTCGACGTTGAGGCTAAGAATCCCTCTGAAGAAGCTCTAAAGCGATGGAGATGTGCTGTTTCTGTTGTCAAGAATCCTCGTCGCAGGTTTCGTATGGTTGCAGATCTTGCCAAGCGCGCCGAAGCCGAAAGAAAACGTAAAAAGCTTCAGGTACGTGCTTTTCATTTTCTTTACATTATTTAATATACATGAGAGATACCATCGTTGAGTCTGCAAAATCTAACCACAATGGTTAGCCTGATTCACTGACTTCTCGGTGTCAGATTACAACTAATATCTGATATCATGCAGGAAAAGATACGAATAGCTCTATACGTGCAAAAGGCCGCATTGCATTTTATTGACGGTATGATAAATATATTTGTTTCTGTCGTATACTGGAATCGTTTTTAAAATGGAATATTTTTTCTTGATGTATTTATATATATCATATGCAGCTGCTAATCGAGTGGAGTACAAGCTCTCAAATGAGGCAAGGCAAGCTGGTTTCAAAATAGACCCAGATCAATTAGCTTCCATTGTTAGATCTCATGATTTCAAGGCTTTGGTATCGCACGGAGGAGTTGAAGGATTGGCCAGACATGTTTCTGTGTCTTTAAATGATGGAATTGTATCAAGTGATGTTTGTATAAGGCAAAACATATTTGGGGTTAACCAATATGCTGAGAAACCTTCTAGATCTTTCTGGATGTTTGTTTGGGAAGCTCTTCATGATCTAACACTAATTATTCTGATGTTGTGTGCAATAATCTCTGTAGGTGTTGGTATTACCACTGAAGGGTGGCCTAAAGGTATGTATGATGGACTTGGAATAATACTTTGCATTTTCTTGGTTGTTATTGTCACTGCAATTAGCGATTATAAGCAGTCCTTACAATTTAAGGTATTGGATAAGGAAAAGAAAAATGTAATTGTTCAGGTAACTAGAGAAGGTTGCAGACAGAAAGTTTCTATCTATGACTTGGTGGTTGGTGATATTGTTAATCTATCTATTGGAGATATAGTCCCTGCAGATGGTGTTCTTATATTAGGACATAATTTATCAGTGGATGAATCAAGTTTATCAGGTGAGAGTGCACCAGTAGATGTTAATCAGAAAAAGTCTTTTCTGCTCTCAGGAACCAAAGTACAAGATGGCTCTGGTAAAATGTTGGTCACAGCCGTTGGTATGAGAACTGAATGGGGTAGATTGATGGTTACTCTTAGTGAAACAGGAGAAGATGAGACACCATTGCAAGTAAAGCTTAATGGAGTAGCAACCATTATTGGGAAAATTGGTTTAGCTTTTGCAGTCGTGACTTTTTTGGTTCTAATAGGAAAGTTCCTAGCTGTAAAAGCACGAAATCATCAGATCATAAAATGGTCTGCAAATGATGCATTGGAGGTCTTAAATTTCTTTGCCATTGCAGTTACTATTATTGTTGTTGCAGTTCCTGAAGGGCTTCCTTTGGCAGTGACATTAAGTCTTGCATTTGCAATGAAGAAACTGATGAGAGATAGAGCATTGGTGAGGCATTTATCTGCTTGTGAGACAATGGGTTCTGCAACTTGCATTTGCACAGATAAAACTGGGACATTGACTACAAATCATATGGTTGTCAATAAAATATGGTTATGCGAACAAATAAAATCAATAAAAAGTAATGTTGATGATGATTTATTGTCCTCTACTCCCAAAGATGTGACAAATATCCTTTTGCAGTCTATATTCCAGAATACTGCTTCAGAAGTAGCAAAAGGGAAAGATGGAAAAACTAACATTATAGGGACACCAACAGAGACAGCAATTTTAGAGTTTGGGATGATGCATTTGGGGGGTGATTTTAAAATCCATTGCAATGATTCTGAGATAGTGAAGGTTGAGCCATTCAATTCAGTTAAGAAGAAGATGTCTGTGCTTGTTTCTCTACCTAACAATCGTGGGTTTCGAGCATTTTGCAAAGGCGCATCAGAAATAGTCCTGAAAATGTGTGACAAGATGATTAGTAAGGAAGGCAAGCCAGTGGTGATGTCTCAGGAACAAAGAAACAAAATCTCACATGTGATAGATGATTTTGCCTGTCAAGCTCTACGGACTTTATGCTTGGCTTTCAAAGATGTAGACAACACTTGTAAAGGGGATTCCATTCCTCAAGATAATTATACACTAGTGGCTGTGGTTGGGATTAAGGATCCTGTAAGACCTGGTGTAAAGGAGGCTGTCAAGACTTGTTTAGCAGCTGGGATTACTGTCAGGATGGTTACTGGTGACAATATCAATACTGCAAAGGCCATAGCTAGGGAATGTGGCATCTTGACAGATGATGGCATTGCGATTGAGGGGCCATCTTTTCGTGATAAAAGCCCTCAGGAGATGAAGGAGATAATATCCAAACTTCAGGTTTTATGCAAATTAACTTTTAACCAAGCAGACAATTAAGTTCCTAGCTAGTTAATTAAAATTGTTTAACCTGTGAATGCAGGTTATGGCTCGGTCTTCACCTTTAGACAAGCATAAATTGGTGACTCAATTAAGGAATGTGTTTAAAGAAGTTGTGGCAGTGACTGGTGATGGGACGAATGATGCTCCAGCCTTGGCTGAGGCAGACATTGGGCTTGCTATGGGTATATCTGGGACAGAGGTTTGTAATGTAGCCAGCAATTTGCAGCTTTGACTTGCTAGGATTTTAAGACTTGATAGTGGCTAATAATAATATATTTCCCTATAACCCGCAGGTTGCAAAAGAAAATGCTGATGTTATAATAATGGATGATAACTTTACTACCATAGTGAATGTAGGAAGATGGGGGAGAGCAGTTTATATAAACATCCAGAAGTTCGTACAATTTCAGTTAACAGTTAATGTGGTTGCTCTAGTGATCAATTTCATTTCGGCATGTGTCTCAGGTATGGAAAATTCTTGTTTACATTCCTTATATTACATTAAGTGACATGACAAAGCCAATAACAATGACAATATTTTAATTGCTAGGCGATGCTCCACTTACCACTGTCCAACTGCTTTGGGTGAATTTGATAATGGACACTCTTGGTGCCCTGGCATTAGCAACAGAGCCTCCTCATGATGGACTCATGAAAAGACCTCCAATTGGCAGAAATGTAAATTTCATCACCAAGGTTATGTGGAGGAATATTATTGGACAGAGCATCTATCAAATAATTGTCCTAATGATACTCCAATTCCATGGAGAATGGCTATTGAAGCTTAGTGGATCAAATGCTAGAGACATCCTCAATACTTTCATATTTAATACCTTTGTGTTTTGCCAGGCAAGTGTTTTCCTTTTTACTCATAAAAGATTTGAGATTACATCACACCAAAAGCAAACGTCTTTCATCTCTCATTCAAGTGTTGCAAGTATATTGGTTTATATTTTGTTTAGCTGTTAATTTCTTAAGACAATGTGAATATAACTTTTTATATTTTTATATTTTATCAATTATATATTGTAATTATATTTATAACTAGACTTTCACATTTTATGAATATTCATTCATTTTTATATTTGATTCATTTCATATATATTTTCCAATTCACTTTCTGAAATTTTTGTTTTGGACAATCCGAACATAGCACTGATGTTTCTTTTGTATTTTTTCACATCTCTGATTTCATAAATTTGTTTTGTAGGTTTTCAACGAAATAAATAGCAGAGATATGGAGAAGGTAAACGTTTTCAGCAAAGTGTTAGACAGCTGGTGTTTCTTGGGTGTAATGTTTTCCACTGTAGCTTTCCAAGTTATAATGGTGGAATTGCTGGGGACATTTGCTGATACTGTGCCATTAAGCTGGGAATTGTGGTTAACCAGTGTCCTAATTGGAGCTGTAAGCTTACTTGTTGCAGTTGTTTTGAAGTGCATTCCAGCTCAAACCACCCAAACCGATCAAATCACTAACCATCATCATGGTTATCAACCTCTTCCTAGCGGTCCAGATATGGCATGAAATGTTTTATTTCATTTTCTTTTGTTTTATTTTTAATTGAACAAAAGGAGAATATCATCAATCAACACAGTTTTATTCAACCTGTCATAATTTTTGTTTTGTTTACTATTTTTTTATTATCTAACATTTTTATCTCTAATTTTTATTTTATTTTTATCCAAATGAAATTGATTTGACATCCGTTGGAAACAAGATAGACCCCCGAGAATAGGATTATTCACCAATTCTCAAATGCATAACCAATTGCACTGGTCAACATGCTACTGTGAAGCACAATGTAGTATACAATAGGTAAATCAAATAATGGCAAAAAGAGATCTAACAACCCTCATTTTATGAGCAAAAATGCCGGACGAACAAACTGGAATTTTGTAAAATTTGACATTTTCTAAACACGGATCTAACTCATGAAAATTCCTGTAACCAAAGTCTGTCCAAATCTAATTCACAATAATCCCATTTATAAACTATTATCCATTGCAAGCTTTATACATTCTGCAACAATTCCCAGCAATAGAGATCCAGACACAGTTGAGAAAAAAAAAAAAGAAATAGAGGCATGTGCCAGAAAAATTTTCATATTTATACAAGTGAAATGTGTCAGCACATACATATATTTATGGCGATACAAGGCTAAAAAAATATCATAGTAAATGAAACTACAACAAACATAAGAGGCATTCTACTGAGAAGAGGATTCCGCTTGTTTTCTCACAAACAGCTTCCCAATATCTTCTGTCACAATGTTGCTCCTATCAAAAGTCCACCTCATTTCATCAGCAACATTTTTTATATGTATATAATTGCAAGAACAAATAATTTTGATAATCAGAAAAAGAGAGAGAGAAGTCAATCGCTCTCTCAGAATATAGTGTTTCCATGTCAATCACCTAACCTAAGAAAAATGCACATTTAAATCCTAAGAAAATTCATTTTCTAACAATTATGTACAATTGTTAAATAAACTGAAAATATTCCATTATGAAATCTTTTTAAAAATTTCTAAGCAATCTTTGATGGAGTCAACCCTAAAATTTTAAATTGCAAAACTAAGTCCAAAACCACTCTGGTCCACCAAAAAAAATTACATTAATCAAAAACTAACTCAAAAGAATTTCATTGAGAAACAAATTATCTTGCGACTCTAATTTTTGTCACTTTTTCTAAATTTTCAACTGCAAAATATCCTATAAGAAACTTTCAAGATTATCCAAAAGACAAAAATAGCAGAGAAACTTTCAAGATTATCCAAAAGACAAAAATAGCAAAGGAACAAAGTGTAATAATATTTTATTTTAGAAGAATCAATCTTAAAAATCAAAGATACAAAATGTGGAGTGCTTAGTTATTATCTGCTTTACCCTAAAGAAGCAGTGTTCTATACACAAGGCCAATAAATTTTTTTTTAATCATTGAAACAAATATGAACTACCCATAAGACAGTTTCCTTGGTTACCTTTTTTTTTACAGATGCATCATCACTTCTCATCTCATCTCTGTGTTCTCTCTCTCATGCCTCCCTTCTCTCCCCCTCTCACTGATTTACAATCAATAGTCAAATTCTCACTCTTCTAACTGAAAATAAGTTTTCTATCTTCAATATAGTCCATCCATTCTGTAGAAAATGTTTCACAGAAGAATAAATGAAATAAAAAAAAAAAAGAATGAAGCAAAACTCGAATTTGAGTTTGGTTCAGTGAAATTCCTCTTAGCTTCAGTGATAATTATAAATGTTTTTTTTTTCTAATGGGGGTTTGGTTTATAGATTAAGCAGAACAATAGAGACCGAAAAATCAGCGAAAAGAAAATCTATAAGTTGTTAGCTGATGATAAGATCAGTTAACAGTAAGTTATGTGGTTAGTTTTCGTGCTAAAGAATCAAATCTTCCCATCCAGTTACAATAACATGCTCTAATGTAGTTATTTAAACATTGTAAGCATGATTGCTAGAGTTTAGGAAGGGCATTTGATGCAGATCATGCAATTGAGAAAATTCAAATCCAATTCAAATTTGTAGTAGAAATAACTATCACGTTCCACTAAAGCTCCTGTACTATGCTTTGTTAGACATTTAAAAGCCTGCATTAACATCATTAGTACTTGATGACGTGGCATAAAATATTAAATAAAAAATCATTTTTCTGTGGATCATTCATCACTAATGTGGAATTCCACCATACTCTATAAGAAATTAAAAGAAAAATTTTTAAAAATATTGGGAAAAAAAAATCCCCAAATCCAAAATCTCAAAAATATTTTGCAAGATTTATGGAGTATAGATTGCAATTTAATACATCTATCTCACAAAATTTGCCTGTATGCAGGAAAGGTCTACCATAGAGGCAATTTCCTTCATAAGGAATTAGTGGTGATGGCTTACGATAAAGTGCCAAGAGATGCATTATGGTGGATATTGGAACATAAAGGAGTATTGGTTAAATATATACAAGTATTGAAAGACGTATAAAGGGGTAATAACTAGTGTCCAAACAGTTATATTTAAGTCCTCACCTATATGCTTTGGTGGTGAATGAATTAATAAAACTAGTATCCATCTTAATGTGATGTTGACAAATGATATCGTCTTAATTGACATAACTCAAGTTGCAATCAAAATTAGATCTCTAGAGGACAAGTTTGGAAGCAAAAGGAACTCAGAAAGACAAAAACAGAATATATGCACTAAAATTTTAGTATGAAGAGGGATGAAGAGAAATTTGGAGTTACCTTAGATAGAGTAATAGTATGTCAAAGCACAAATTTCAAATTCTTAGGATATATTATTCAAAGAGACTAGAATAAAGACATGGATGTTGATCATTGAATAAAAGCAGGATAGCTGAAATAGCATAATGCTATCAGAGCCTCATATAACCACAAACTAAATACCAGCAAAGTCAATGGTAAGTTTTATCAATTTGCTTTTTAGCCAGCTACAATCTACAACAATGGGTGTTGGACAATAAAAAGATTAGACAAAAAAAATGCCATGGACATAAGAAGGTTAAAAATGGATGAATGGCCATATAAGGTTGGAATGAGTTAGAAATCAATGTACTAGTAGGAAGGTGGGAGTGGCACCGAGTGAAGAAAAAATGAGAGAAGGAAATCGAGGTGGTTGGGTCATGAGAGTCATAGACTGCTAGAGACCCCTGTAAGGAAAACAACAAATCTTAAAATCACAATGATAGATGTGAAGGAGAGATAAAAAAAGATCTAAACAGGCTAAATCTTTCTCAAGAAATTACTCAAAACCAAGTAGAATGGAAGCATTCATATAGTTGACCCCAATTAGCTCGGTATTAAGGCTTAGTTGTTGTAGTTGTTTCTAGGAAATCATATATAAAAAAATAAAAAAAAAATTGAAAAAACAAAACAAAACAAAAACCTATGGTTCAATATTTTGGATCTGGATCTGGAGAAACCATGCTAGCAGTTTTTTTTAAGGCTTAGTTGTTGTAGTTGTTTCTAGGAAATCATATATAAAAAAAATAAAAAAATAAAAACTCTAGTTCAATATTTTGGATCTGGGTCTGGAGAAACCATGCTAGCCAATGGATTTTGGTTAGTTGTTTTTAGCCATCAGAACTTGCACCTGACAACTACTACTCTACAATTTGCACTCATGGTCTCAGCAACAGTATTTTTATAGTGATTTCTTGTTTTTATTTGTAGCACACAAATTTGGACTTGTCATGTTAATTTTCTTGGTCGCTCCTACAGTTAATGTGAATTTTGAAGAAATTCAAAGGCACCAAATCAATGGGTGCTTGGATTATTTTTGTGTGCAGAAAAGTTAAAAAATATTCTCTTCAATCCAGATAGTTAACCATCCATTTTCACTCCCCAATATTCTCTCTTCTTAATCAATTTCTATGTTTACATATTCTATATTATAATTTTTGGGTTCATTTTAGTTTTTTTTTTAAATTTCTTCCTTCTATTTAATTTCTCTTGTGGAATTAAAGTAACAAGTCAAAAGGTTAACTCCACAGATCAGAAGGTTTGAGTTTCATTAAATAAGAAGAGAGAGAATTCCCATATTTCAATCCCCTTACCATAGATATACAAAAAACCACAACTTCAAGTTATTCATCCAACCCTTAATCCCTTCTTATCAATAACCTTATAAAAGGAAACCCAGCTAACATAACCTTATGCTGTCTCAAGTTATTTCTTTTGGATCTTCATAACAATTTCATGCACCCTAATAGCAACATCCAGAATTTGTCTCCCATCAATAAGTAAAGCCTAGTTAGAAGAACCTGTATCACCCAAAACAACAATAAATACATTGGCTAGAATCTTATAAACACTATTTTCCAGACTAATAGACAGAGCATAAGCAATTAGGATAGCTTCTATTCTAGCTTTTTGTTCTCCTATTTTGCAGTATAAGATGTTAATTGCTCAAATTACTCGATCAAGCCTTAGTCCCAATTCTTCTTACATGGTTTGAGCTTTTAACTGCTTATAAAAATGCGTAAGACAGAAGCAACGTTACATCCTACTTGATCTCTTCTAAATATTCTAAAAAAAAGGTGCCAACAAGGAATTTGAGAGGCTTCTTAAAATGATGGACATGGAAACTAGAATGAAAACACAGATAAAGAAGCCCAAAACAAGAGTGAAAAACTGACCTTCCACTAAGTTGAGGTGGAACTAGGACACCGCCAACAGTATCTGGAAAACTTTTTGTATGTGGCAAGGACCCTTTTGGGACTTTGGCTCGGGGTAAAGAGGGAGACGATCCATTGGAGTCTCTTTTCCGCGAAGCACTTGCATCCATAGCAAATGCAACTCGAGAAGCATGGTCAGTTCCAGAGAGCAATGAGACAGTTGGCGAATTTAGGAGAAGAGCAGCATCAGGAAGCTTCTCAATACAAGAAGCTGTTGAAGCATTTGGGGCACTTTCCAGTGACCCAGATCTCCTACTATTACTCCTACAAATACAAAAACAAAAAAGAAAAATAATTAAAATTCTCAAAGCTCCAAATCCACCAACAACATAAACTAATTCCAAATTGTAAATTTGGACTAATTATCATAGAAGAATTTGTATAATTACACTCATCATAATAAGCAGCAATTTTTACGTATTTTTCTATTGTAAAATTAACTGAAAACAAAGTAGCAAAGAATAAAGAGAGAATTACAGGTTATCATGAGGATTTTTGGGAGACCAAGCTCTGTGATTTGACACTTGTGGCTCGTTTTGGGGTTTCGCTTCTCCTTGTTCTTCTTCTTCTGGTTCTCTGTCCTCTGAAATGTCGTCGTCTGACGAAGAAGTATAGTCTACCAGGGACATATCGTCAATTATGTATCTTTCCCCTTCTCTGGTCTCTGTAATGGAACCAATTTTTTGTTTATAACTCCCCTTCAGCTTAACAGAATGGTGTCGTTTTACACGTAATAGCAAGAATGATGGGCTGATCATCGACAGAAATTAGAACGACATTTACAAAACTATCTTAATAAAAAAAATCATTTTTAAAACTACTACACCTTAAGAAAAATTTTTAAGAATACTTCAATTAATAGTTTTTTTAAATATTTTATTGTTCACTAAAATAAATTTTTTATAATAATATTTTACTATATTTTTATTTATTTAAAAAATTTTATTATTAAATAAATATATTCTAATAAAATAATAAAAATTTATATTTTAAATTATATTTTTAACTTATAAAATATATTATTTTTTATAAGAAAATTTAATTTTAATTACAAATAAAAAATAACACTCAAAATATATAAAAAAATAAAATATATAAAAATATATTAACAAAAATTATTAAATTTATTTTTAAATAAAATTTATATATTATATAAATAAAAAATTTAAAAAATATTAATTTTATTATGTAGATGTTATATGAATGGTTATGCATATATTACGTAGATTTTATAATATTATTATTTATTATGGTTTGTTTTCAAACAATAAGTATGAGATGATGGTTAGCTATAATTTTTATTATAATTAAATTGAAAGTTTAGGAGAGATAAAATAATTAATTATAATTTAAAGGTTACATTTATATTTGTCATAAATAATTTTATCAGAGCAACATAGCGTTTTTCTGGTGAAGTACAAATAAAAATATCTTACATAATTTAAAAAATCTTTTAAACAGATAACTGTCTAGATTTTATCCATATAATAATTTAAAGAATCATCGTGTTACTTATGGAATGGAGCACTAAACCAATTGTACATATATTCCTATATTAATTGATTTAATTTCCTTTACTGATTTAATCTCCTATATTACTACAAGCATAAATCAAGATTATCAACTTTTTTTTTGAACATTTTGCTCTTCAAAACCCTTAACCGATTACTAAAAGTTCGAGAATCTAAGAAGTATGGTTTAATAAGTAAATTTGAAAACTTAAAGTTTATGGAAAATAGTAAATTTTATTTATTTATTTGCAAAATTAATTACATTTTCCAAAAAATAAGAACTTCAATTTTTTACCTATGGTCAATTTTTAGAAGAGCATGTTAAACTGGTGAATGCAGTGGCGGATCCGTACCTTGGGGCACCACCGACTGATGTCATTCCATGTTTCATTGAAAATCCGGCAGAGCTTCCCCTACAATATAGACATTTCCAAATATTATAATCTGTCAAACACAAAAGAAACGGTTTTAATTTCAAACAGGGTCTTCTTCTTCCTCCTTCAGACTTCGGCTCCCCAGGCCCAATCTCCATCGCCGCCTGGTTGGGCACTCTAGAAGGAAGACTCGCCGGTCGGTGGAGCACCCTCTCTCATCGACCAAGGGACTCGCCGGTCGTCTGTAGGGCACGTGCCCTACCGTCCTCCCCCCCCCCCCCCCCCCCCAGTGAATGGAAGTGTAGATAATAATAAAAAAATTATCCTTATTTTTTTTATTTTTTGGTTTAATTAATAAGTCTGTTTTTATAAATAAAAAAAAAGTCTGTTATTGATAATAAAAAGTTATACTTCTTCATAATCTATAATTAAATTAAACATAATAGGCACAATCTTTTCAAGAAATATTTTTTTAGAAAGTAAATATTTTATATTCATCAGACGTTAATTTTAGAAATTAAAATTTTTAATTTTGATAATCTCATGAAAGAAAAAAAAAGTTAATAATTATTAAATTAACAAACTCTATCATTGGACTCTTAGACACACAGAAGCTTTTATTTTTCTTTTAAACTATAAACATTTAAACAGAAATGTGATATGAGTATTTAGATTTATACGTAATAACATATAAAATTTTATTAATTACTTTATATATTTATGTTTAATTGATATGAAACTTTTTTTCTATATATTTTTAATAGCCCTTCAAGTGGCAACTTCAAGGGATAAAAAAATATATAAATAGATATTATATTTTATTAATCCATTAGCAAATTTCTTTTTTCAATGGATAAAAAAAATATAAATAGATATTTTTTAAAAAAATTATATTAAATATAAAAGTTTGACAATCAATAATGCTTAATCATCCTTTTTAAATTATTTTCACAAACTTTTAAATTTAAATGTTTATGTTAATCTCAAATTTAGATAAAATATTAATTTATATATCCCATGAATTATTTAAATTAGATAAAATATTAGATAAAAAGTTTAAAATTATTATATTTTAAAATAAAAAATTTGCAATATAATTATTAAAATTTAAAAGTGATAAAATTTAAGCATTATTTTCTAACATAAATTTTAAAAGAAAACCCACAGAATTCTGAGGAACCAAAGCAATTGAGCAACTAGAAAACCTGAAAGATTTATGGTTTAAAATCATACATACATACATGCATACATAGATACATACCAAAAAAAAAAAACCTTGAGTTTTTATACTTTCTTACAATTCTATCTCAAACCTTTTATTTTCAACGTTTTATACAACTAGAAATACCAACACAAGAAGATCCAATCACTTAATTCCTTACAAATGTGCTGTAAAATATACTAATACTCTTGATTTTGTTATTATTATTACTTTTGACAATTATGATCCATTATCAGTCTTGACGTGTGAGTCTAAAAATTATTGGAAATTAGAAGTCATACAAAATAAATGCATGTTTAGGATTGTAAACATGAGCACTGTTTTTGCTGCAGAAAATGCAGAGCTGGAATATAACCAAGTTCTGGAATAAACACAAGGCAACAATTAATTACAACTTCCAAGATCTGCAAATACAATTAAAGTGACGGTACTTTAGAACAATCTGGGCAGCAGAAACATCCTCTAGCTTGGCACTTTGTACATTTAAATGTTTTCATCTTTGATTCTCCAAGGCACTCATACAAGTCATTCATCATGTTAAAACTTAATGGTCCTCCTTCTTTAACCAATCCAATTCCTTTGCATTTTAAACATGCTACCATCCTTGGATCGCCGCACGTCTTCCACATTCATAGAGAGCTGCAGATTCAAGGAGTTGGTTATGGCAGCATGTCAAAATAGAATTACATTGAATCATGTGTAAATTATACTATTCAAATTAGCATTCACGAGTACTTTTTTTCTTTTTCTACAGTGCTTCTAAGCTAATAAGAAATAACATTAATCTGAAGCCTCAACACAAAAATATATAAATGCTCAACTATACAAATTTAGCTACCGATATCTAATCGACAACTAAATAATGAAAATATCTTTGATGACAGTAACCAATTCTACCAGCATTGTTTCTCAGCCAAAATCTCTTCAACTAATAACTTAATTTGTCAGCAGTGTAGTGAAAATTGAATTAAATTTTTATCAATAATATGTATTGTGTGTAAACAATTGCACCAACAATTATACTAAAAAAATTTCAGAAAAAGAGAGATCATCACAATAGACACGCTTAAATACCAAGTCTTTCCTTAGAATTTTTCTAGACATATAATCACTAGCACAAAATACCACCACAGTTATACCAAAATAACTATTAAATAAAATAAAGAGAGCACTGAAATTTAACGAGATTCAGCCAATTTTGCTTACGTACACCATCAAAATAATATTATTAATTTCAAAAAAGAAATACAAAAGAAAGAGAAGAGAAAATAAGTCTTATAGACAAATGAGCTTATTTTTGGGATAGTTTAGTTAAAGGGGGATGAGTCTCCTTTTATAGGCTAAAACCTTCACTTCAATACCCACATCTCTCGATGTGGGATTGAGCAAAATAGCCAAAAAATAATAAATCTCCACCTTAGTTATTTTTCTATTTATAATATGTAAATCTTCTCTCAAAAGAAACTATATTTAGTAGTGGCTCCAAATGCATTGTGTAGCGCTCATCTTCAATTTCTCAAAATATTGATCAAGTCTAAATAATGGTTGGACTTGACGGCTGTGATTACTTTTATCAATATATCTACAAGATTGTCAGTAATTCGAATTTTCTGTAATAATATTTCACCTTCCTCCAGAATCTTACGAATAAAGTTATATCGAATATTGATGTGCTTCGTCCTTGTATAATAAATTTAATTCTTTGCTAAATAAATAGCACTTTTGACTATCACAGTGCACTTCGATGTGCTTTTATCTAATTCTCAGTTCACCAAGTAACCCTTAAAGCCAAATTGCTTATTTAACAGCCTCTAATACTGCTATGTACTATGCTTCCATCGTAGACAAGGTAACTGTTGAATGTAAAATAGACTTCCAACTAATCGGCCTCTTAGCAAGTGTAAACACATAACCAGGAATTGATTGACGTTTATCCAAATCACCAGCATAGTTGAAATTACAGTATCCAACTACACATTAACCATATTTCTCACCACGCTCAAATATCAATCCAACATCAACAGTGTTCAGAATATATCGTAGAATACATTTCACAGCTTGTCAAAGCTCCTTACTAGGATCATGCATGTATCTGCTCACAACTCCAACTACTTATGAAATATACGGTCTTGTACACACCATGGCATACATTAAGCTACCAATAACATTGGCATACAAAACCTTTAACATGTACTCCCGTTCTGCTTCATTTTTAGGAGATAATGATGCACTGAGCTTCATATGAGATGCAAACAGTGTACTTATATGTTTTGACTTTTCATTCAAGCCAAAACGTTGTAGTACCTTCTTCAGATACTGTTTCTAATTCAAACAAAGCTTCCCTCTCTTTCTATCTCTGCATATCTCCATGCCTAAAATTTTCTTAGCTTCACCCAAGTCTTTCATTTCAAACTCTTGGTTTAGCTGAGCCTTCAGCTTCTTAATTTTTCCTTGATTCTTTGAAGCTATCAGCATATCATCAATATACAAGAGAAGATATATGAAAGATTCATATTGTAGCTTGCAAAAATACACACAATGATCGTATTTACTCCTTGTGTACTTCTGCCTCATCATAAAATTGTCAAATCATTTGTATCACTGTTTCGGAGATTGTTTCAATCTATATAATGATTTTTTCAATTTACATACCCATTTTTTTCTACAACAACTTCGAACCTTTCTAGTTGAGTCATATAGATTTTCTCTTCTATGTCTCTGTGAGTGGAAATTTTCGCCCCCACTCCTGGTGGAATGGTTCTTGCGACTTCGGCTCTGTTTAGGCTCGGGGCCTTAGAGAACACGGACCGAAGTCCGGAGAAAATGAAGTCACCACCTGGACGGGCCGGGAAAAAGAAAAGGGTGGATGACTCAATCCCTAAGGAATTCCCAACCCCCTAATAGGTTCAAAAAGTTAGGTACGTGTGGGGGATGTGAGAAATGGCCCAGCACCCCCACAACGTCTGGTTTATTGGAACCGGCCTCCTTTACAGGTCTTAATATTATAAAGTTCTTAAATATAATAATATCATCCATATTACACACAACAATTGAAATAAAGCATCGTTATATTAAAAATCAAAACAAAGTCCAAGCAAAACAAATAAATGGACATTCATCCAAAGATAGAAACATGTCCTTACATCCTCCATGTCTAAACTAATAGGATACTCACCAAAGGGTAGAAACATGTCCTTTACATTGGTCCAAAATATAAAAGCAATTTAAATTACATGATATTTAACTAATGAGGTACCCACAAAGTGGAAACATACCTCTTACACTTTTAGAAATCAAAATAAATCGATAAAAGTAAATAACCATTCATAATAAATAAATCATTCATTAAAAATATTAATCAAAATATAAAATAAACATCCATCCATGATAAATTAAATAAATCAATCATTGAACTTAAATAAATCAAAGCATATAATAAACTACATAATCAAATAAGGTAAGAAAAGATACAAATTAAAGTTTACTGTTTCTCATTTAAAGTTCTTTAATTAATATTTAGGGTTTTGGAATTTTAGCATATTAAGATTTATAATTCTTAGCTACTGTAAAGGTTTAAGAAAATTAAAATGAATTAAGGTTTCATGAATCAAACTAGGGTTTATGAGTAACATTATGAAATTAGGATTTTAGAATATTAAAATATTAGGTTTATGATTTACGGTTACTGGATTATTATTTTTAGGCTTATTGTGTTGAATTTTAATATTTAGGTTTATAAGGTTTTAAGGTTTTAAGGATTAGGGTTAGGGTTTAGGAAAACTAGGGTTTATGGTTTCGGTTTTGAGGGAATTAGGATTTTTTAGTGTTTCGAAAAATATGTTTGGTTTTAGGATTGAAGAAAATAGTTTAGCGTTTTATAAAGCTTTTTGTGATTTTGAAAAACTGTAAGGTAAGTTTAGAGTTTGTTAATAGAGTTTGGATATTTAATAAAGCATTTGGAAACTTTAGAAAAGAATTAAAAGAAAACAGTTTAGGGTTTTTAAGAGCTTTTGGAAATAGAAAAACGATTTAAGGTGTTTGGAAATGAAAGAGTATTTTTTTAGGGTTTTTGGAAATAGCAGTAACAATTTAGGATTTAAAGGTTTTGAAGAAATAGGTTAGGGTTCTTAAGTTCTAGAAGAAACAGAATGAACGATTTAAGATTTTTTGGAAAACAAAGGAAACGAATTAGGGTTTTAAAGGTATTTAGAAACAGAAAAGTGTTTATGTTATTGAAATAAAGATCAATGTTACTATGTGTTTATAAATCAAGGTTTTGTGTGTATAATCTTAAGAATCAAAGAAACAAAGCTACTGTAAGAAAATAAAAAGAAATTAGAGATTCAAACCTCCATTTGTTGGTTCCACCAAAAATTATTTCTTGGATGAACAAGGACAAAGGCAAGATGACTGCCTTTGATGGATTGATTGTTTGGTTGCTTATTCTTCTCTCAAAAAGTCTGATTGATTTCACTGCCAAAGGTTTCTCCTCATCTGATCGTTCCAATGTTTTTAAGTTTAAAGTTCGATTCCTCTCTTCGATTGCTCCCCCCCAGTTCCTCCTCCTTTCTGTGTTGTTTTTAGTCTTATTTATAGAAAATTTCGATGATTAATTCAACTTGTTTACGGAAATTATCATTAATTAAGAAAAGAAAACAGAAACCAAATAGAATTTGATTTCGAAAAAAATTGCGTCGGAAAAATTTCGCTGGCAAAAAAAAACTGCTGCTGAAAAATTTCGCTGGTGAAAAAAACTACTGCGGGCTGCTGCGAGCGCTGGCGAAAAAAAAATTGGGGGCCGAGGCTGCGGGCCATTTCGTCCAGCACTGTTTTTCGACGATGAATTTTTTCGTCGCCGATTTTTATTTTTGTTTATTTATTTATTATTTTTGTTTATTTTTTATTGATTATAAAAATTAAATACTAAGACAAATATTATTCAATTAAGATAACACAAAAATTATTTTGGACTAATTAAAATATATTGGACAACACAAAAATTATTTTGGACTAATTAAAATATATTGGATCGGACTGGGTCAAAAATTAAGGGTCTACAGTTTGCCCCCTGCTTGAACGATCTGAGACTTTAGTAAAAGAGAGTGAAAAGCAATAAGACTTAATTTTTGATGAGATGGTAATTTGAATTTGTTTTGGGTACTTGGACCTGAGACTGAACTTGATTTGAGTACTTGGACCCGAGACTAGATTAAATTTGGGTGCTTGGACCCGGGATTGGGTACTTAGACCCGAGATTAATTTGATTTGGGTACTTGGACCCAAGATTGGATACTTGAACTCGAGATTGATTTGATTTGGGTACTTGGACCCGAGACTGAATTGAATTTGGGTACTTAGACCCGGCATTGATTTGATTTGGATACTTGGACCCGAGATTGAATTAATTTGGGTACTTGGACCCTAGATTGGGTACTTGGACCCGAGACTGAATTGAATTTGGGTACCTGGACCCGTCATTGATTTGATTTGGGTACTTGGACCCGAGATTGATTTGATTTGGGTACTTGGACCCGAGATTGATTTGATTTGGGTACTTGGACCCGAGATTGATTTGATTTGGGTACTTGGACCCGAGACTGATTTGATTTGGGTACTTGGACCTGAGATTTATTTGATTTGGGTACTTGGACCCGAGATTGATTTAATTTGGGTACTTACACTCGAGATTGATTTGATTTGGGTACTTGGACCCGAGACTGATTTGAATTTGGGTTCTTGGACCCGAGAATGAATTAAATTTTGGGTGTTTGGACCCGAGGCTGAGTTTGACTAACCTTTTATCAGTTGAGAAGTCTGGCATAACTGGTTGTTCCATTTTTATGAATTGTGTGTCTTTACCCACCAAATATAGATCTTTATCTATTGAAAATTGGGCCTTTAACCTAGAAACATGGATCTTTATCCATTGGAGATTAAGTCTTTACCCATGAAACATGGATCTTTATCCATTGGAGATCGGGTTTTTACCCTTGAAACATGGATCTTTATCCTTTGAAAATCGGGTCTTTATCCTTGAAATATGGATCTTTATCCATTGGACATCGGGTCTTTACCCTTGAAACATGGATCTTTATCCATTATAAATCGGGTCTTTACCCTTGAAATATGGATCTTTATCCATTGGAAATCGGGTCTTTACCATTGAAACATGGATCTTTATCCTTTGGAAATCGGGTCTTTACCCTTGAATCATGGATCTTTATCCATTGGAAATCAGATCTTTACCCTTGAAAAATGGATCTTTATCCATTAGAAATCGGGCTTTTACCCTTAAAACATGGATCTTTATCCATTGGAAATCGGGTCTTTTCCTTTGAAACATGGATCTTTATCCATTGAAAATCGGGTCTTTCCCCTTGAAACATGGATCTTTATCCATTGGAAATCAAGTCTTTACCCTTGAAATATGAATCTTTATCCATTGAAAATCGGGTCTTTCCCCTTGAAACATGGATCTTTATCCATTGAAAATCGGGTCTTTCCCCTTGAAACATGGATCTTTATCCATTGGAAATCAGGTCTTTACCCATGAAACATGGATCTTTATCCATTAGAAATCGGGTCTTTACCCTTAAAACATGGATCTTTATCTATTGAAAATCGGGTCTTTGCCCTTGAAAAATAGATCTTTATCCATTAGAAATCGGGTCTTTACCCTGGCTTCAGCTCTTTTAGCTGGACTGATCTTTTGTTTTTTGTATCCTCATTCTTTTAAGAATTCTAATTTTCTTCTTTTTTTTTCATTCTTTTTTTGTTATTTTTTTTTGCACATTTGTAAAAAATTCAGCCCTTTTTCAGCTAGCCTTCATATCCTCTCCTTGCCCCCCTTGCGTGGCGAGATATTTGCAAGTGAGTTTGAAAATGTTTTATATATAAACTAAAAAAAATGAAAATGAGAAACTTTGCCCCCCTGTGTAGGCTCAAACCCATGATTTTTCTATGCTGGCTCTGATTGATATTTTTGCCGCCCAGTTCGTCGTACAAGCACGTATTTCTTCTTTTGCAAAACGACTGGAGCTTCCACAAGCAAATAGGCTTTTCGTGCCCTCTTGATTCAATATCTTCTTTTGATTCTTTACTTCGCAGAGTGTTTGCTTGTTCATTTTGACAAGGAATAGACAACACAAGACAAGAAAGTGTGATGTGATATGCTTATGTATGCATGATATGCATGAATGATACTTACAGTTGTTCCATCGACTCACAGACCGAGGTGTTCAGCAGAAGTGTTCTCATTGGTTCCTTTCATATACTCGTTCAGGTCTTGCAATGGAATAAAAAAATGGTTCCCATTTATGACTTTTATCTTCGAGATGTTGAAAATATGAGTGGTAGAGATCCTAAGTTGCAGAGTCAGGGATACATCCATTTTAAACTATGTTTCAGCATGTCAGATGGTAGCTTCTTCATAACCTTGCCAATAACTATCTACTTTGCCCAATGTGTTCTTTGAGGTTCGATAGTTCAACAAACTCCCCTTAACTTGAAGGCTTCATATGATAAAAATATTTATTTATTTATTTTTTAAATTTTGAAATCAAATATTGGCTTTGCCAAACCAATGTCAATGTACCTCAGGACTTGATTTTTCCAAATTAACATATCTATAACATGACAACCCTAGTTACCGTACTAAACTTGGGAATTATTTCTATTTAAGCAAGAATTGTTGCACTTCAGATTGGCACATACACATTACTTTGCCAAAGGTCTCATTGAGTTTAAATATTGTCTATCTCTTATGCATGCTTATTCAAACTATCTCCACTAATAGACTCTACCTACCAAGAGAGATCAGCAGGTCTTTGATAGGCTTGAAATGAGGTCTGTAAGGGACATGGGTTAAATGAAGGCCATTTGTAAGTTGGAGCCGTTGTGATACTATGGACAAACCCTCACACTATAAATTCCTTGTTTGAACTTTAGACAGCTAGGAGCAATTTTGCTATACTCAAAATTCTTCCTATTTTCTTGGCGTTAATCTGGATCTTGATTAGGACAGTCTTTGCCCTTGCAAAAAGTTTGGTATCCAAATTTGCTTCTTTTCTTCTTCTCCCTTATCTTTTTATTTTTTTTATTTTTCTTACTATTCTCTTTCTTTGAGCATTTTATCATTTTGTCCTTTTTCCTTGTAGGACTATCAAGTACAGAACTTTCAGAAACCGGATGGTCTTTTCCCTTTTTCTTTGATTTTGATTAAATCTTTGGTTGGGTTGGACCAATTCAAGTCAAAATGTCCTTATGAACCAAATGGAAGCCTTTTGCTGCTTTAGGTAAAAGAGAACTCAGTTGGCTTTCTGAACCGCCTTTTTAGATTTTATCTTTCTTTTATCTTTTCTTTCTTTTTTTCTTTTTTTTTTCTTTTTTTCTTTGTCTCTTTTCTTTTTTTTTTGTTTGGTTCTCAGTCTAAAAGAGTTGTCTTGTTTGTACTAACTTGGGCTTCCAATAATGGATGAGTGGAGTGACATAAATCTTCTTTAACAGGGATAAATCATTTGTTACTCTGATGTTGCCTTGATATATTGGATATATTAAGTGAACTTCAACTACCCTTATGGTCATAATAACATTAACTTTCCTTATGATCTTGAGAACTTCAACTATCTTTATGATATTGACTAATCATTGCTTTCTTTGATCTTCTTGCTTTTTCATCTTAGTGATCATAAGACTTGTCAAAAGTATCACAACAGCTCAGGGTAGGTTATTGAAATTTGTAAGTCAATGAAAAGAAAGCTAAAATTTTATGAAGGCTCAAAGGGACAACTAGGGATTGATATTTAATTGGGTGGATACTAGTTGTTGGCTCGTCAAATAATGCCTAGATAATTTCTCTCTTAAATAAGCAGAGTTCAAATGCGCCTCAAAAGTTTATCAAAGCATGTTCTAAGACTGACTAGGACCCAAACAAAGGTAATTATGCAGGAGCCCTCTCTAAGTAAGCATACACAACTCAATGCTATAGAGCAATTCCCTTACCTAGTAAAGTTATTCAAGTCATGATGCATAAATACATTAATTTATGAATTATCAAGCTAGATTCCTCATTGGTTGAGCACCAAAATGAACAAAGACCAACAAAATTTTGATGAAAGTAATTTATTCAAACAAATTTAAATTTAAAGAACAAGATTAAATATTAAAGCAAAATTTGAAAAGCAATATTCAAGCTAAGGAAAGTTCATTGAGTTAAGCTTCCTTTCCTTTCACATCTTTAATATCCCCATCTTGAAAGGATGATAAAACAAAATATTCTTCTAATCATTTTCCTACCATGAAGGTTACTAGTGGTGGCACCTTGTTGAACCTTGGAAATGGATTACCTTTGGTATTGGGCTTGTCCGGCTCAGGCAACTTGCCATTATCAATTAAATTCTGGATCTCATGCCTCAACTTCATGCAATTGTCTATTTTGTGTCCAGACCTTTGATGGAATTAACAAAATGCATTAGTATTAAAGTTAGGTGGAAGAAGATTAGGCAAAAGACGAGGAGTCAAAGGTTGTAACAATCCCTTCTTTTGTAGCTTATTGAGAACCCAAGACAGTGGCTTCCCTAATTCTGAAAACTGCCTCATTCCTCCTTGACTAGTGGCATTAACATTAGCTTCCTTTTGTGTACTTTGATTGCTAGGCTGATAATTTCCTTTCCCATTCCTTCTTGCTGAAAAGCGATTCTTCTTCCTTTCCCACTCTTCAATTTGTAGACCATCTTGGAGAAGATCTTTGAAATCCCTTACAAGGGTGTGAGACATCCTTTCATGAAGACTAGGCAGGACGCCTCTCATGATCATCCTTATTTGATCATATTCATCGGGCCTTTTCTTGAGCAAAGCAGCCTTATTTCTCCACCTTTTGACATAGTTCACAAAATTCTCATTTGGCCTTTGTCTAATGGACTCCACTTCCATTAAGGTAACTTCCATCTCGACATTATACCCATTCCTTCTTGCTGGATGAAGGCCTTGTATAGCAAATCTCAACTCTTTTGTGTTCCATCATCTAAGGTATTAAACCAATTTTGGACAACAGGGTCCAATAAGAGCATGAAATATCTCAGAGCTTGAGCTTTAGTAGCTCGGGCGGACTGCATAGCAGTAATATACTGCTTCACATGGAGGTGAGGATTTTTAGTTCCATCAAACTTCGTAAAAGATGGCATCTTGAACTTGTACGAAACTTCTTTATCTATCTCAAATAGTTTGTCGACTTCAGACATTTCTTTGGTTTTCAGTTTCTTCTCAAATTTCTTTTCTCAATCAGCAATCATATTCTCAACATTAGATGTCTCGATTTTTTCAATAGTTGTCTTCTCAACAATCTTCGGCTCCTTTTTGTCTTGAGAATCTTGGTAATATTGAGCCCAATCATCATCATCAATGATCACCTTTTCATCATCAAGTGCTACTTCACCAATTTTATTCTTCCCTTCGTCCTTTGGCTTCTTAGTGCTAGCTGATGCTTCGACATGATTTCCTAAAATCGCAGCCAATTGGTTCTTCATGGTCTTAGCTAGGGCCTCTTTTATTTCTTCCATCTTGGCATTGAGGGCATCATCCACCATTCTTTGAATTTGTTCGGGATCCATTATTTTTGGTGAGCAAGTGATTGAGTCGTTGCTAGATACTTCGTCTCCGGCGTAGGTCAGATTGTCCTAAGCTTTTGAACTATCGTAATCTAGGACTGTGAGCCAGAGAGGATTAATGATATGAGATGCAAATGTATGCATGTATGCATAAATAATAGACAAACAAGGACAAATAGGATGTTTCTTCCAACCTTATAACATCCACACACGAATGACGAGTCTCTTTTCCTAGGTATATGGTTAACAAAATATCAACATGGGGCATCTTATTTTCGAATAATTCCCTCGGACATTTAAACCAATAGTTATATTTTCAAAAATGAAAACCAATCCATGATAATTCTCATTAATTAGGTTTTAATCCATTCAACCAACTAAAGTAGCTTTTATGCTATATTGTATTAAAACTAAATTAAGAGGTTTATTATAAATAGATTTCTCACTTGAAAAAAGTAACTAATGATTCATGCCAAAAACAAGCCCATGATTAATTATTCTTAGTATAAACTAGGCTCACAATTAATTTTTGGTATTTCGTAATTGACCTAAATAATTTGCAAGCTCTTTGTAAGAAAAGGTTGGATGAAAATAATTTTATTTCTAAGCCCATTATAAAAAGATTTTAGAAAAAATGAATTTTGGGCTTAGTATTTGGGCCATGAGCAAAAGAATTTTTGCTTTGTTTTTAGAAAAATTTTATGTCCAAAGACCATTTTGAAAACGTTTTGAAAATAGCTTTGGTCTTTTGGATTTAGAGAAAAAATTTATTTTGAGCTTACAATATACTTAGGTCATATTAGAAAAAGAACAAACCAAATAAACCATGATTTAAACCAAGATAAATTAACCATAG